>JAGXJF010002413.1:0-600000 GCA_019208055.1 Stipa capillata
GTGGCGTACCCGATTTTAAGCCGGATACTCCCCTCGTGATCACTGTACCGGTCTCTGGATCAGTATGCCGATACAAACGAGTTACCTGTATATCATTGTCATACATGCGTAAACAATGAAATAGACCGTTAAGGTCGACAATCTGATACCTGTAGCCCACGGCTATAAATCTGCAGTGGAATTCAACGGTGAGGTGGCCCATCAGTATACCATACCCGACAGGCAACTGACTGGGGTTACGCCCTAGCTTTCCGCGTTCATATTCGTTCTTCGGATTGATGTCTCCTTCGTCTGGCCAAATCAACAAGCCAGGTGAGTACATTGAATGTACTCGCAAGCTATTCCCCCCAGGAGGACATATACGGCTATATTTCATGCAGGGATAGATCAGGGATAGCTCTAACCTAAGTTGCAAGTTGTGCGTAAATGTAAGTTCTTATTCGAATACAGAATAGTAGATTCGAGAGCATTTTCGAAATCAAAATTCGTCTCTGTTTGAGACAGCATTTGGTGCTAGATATCCAGCAGAACAGTCGTCCAACTAGAGGCCGATAGCTCCTTCTACCGTCTCGAACGATCCTTACAACCTACTGTGCGCTACCGCCCGTCGTAGCCCGGCTAGGTTTTCTCTTCTGCAGTTCCTCGCTACCAGATTGTAGCTTAACTGCTCACTGTGGACACATCATGCCCACGTCCTTAATCCCATTTCCCAGCTTTCACAACCAAGCTCAGTCTAACCAGTGTGTGGCCTTACCAGTTCATGTCCATGACCAAGGACGCGGCTATTCGATAGTTTTTTAACACTCTGCAGAGGTTGTAGTACGGCTTTAACCCCAAGATGTAGTTCGTCCTGGGTATACTATGCATCGTATACTTACATGACTAGTACAACGAGACCTTTCACCCGTGTTCACACTAGAGCCGGACCCACTAAATGAGACTTACCCTAACTCCGATTGTGCCCAGGCAGCCTGACAACCACAATCCGGAGAAACGCTCATCTTTGTGTCCGAATCTTCATCCACGTCTAAATGAGGCTCACTAAGACTCGACTCGATAGCACCGTGGAGATTCTCTAGGGATCCATATCCTACCTAGCACACTCTTCTTACTCCCACGGGTCCCGAACCCTAATATTAGGGCGGGTTACCGAGTCAAGTCCTTTCCATAAAGGACATGTGGACGTACGGTAGGGAACTGATTCAGCGGCACTTAGGTTCGGTCCTTAACTGATTCGAGCAGACTCCATGTCCAACCATCACCTCAGGTAGCAACCAGCTACCCTGCCATTCCAGGCCTCAGGTAGCAACCAGTTCCCTACCCTTTCCTGATTCAAGTAGCGACCGGCTACTCTACCACCTCCAACTTCCTTAGCATTCCTGCCCGAATCCAAGTCCTCCCATCACTTTCATTTGGGATTTTTTAGCAAACCTTTCATTTTAAAAGATTCCCTCGGAATGTATAACAAACCGAGGGTTTTTGTTCCCAATCCCATCGTATCGATAATACTTAGTGTTTACTACAGCAGGCTAAGCACGGCTAAGGCCTATAGTCCTGATTAGTTTATCGGTCGAATGATAACCGACAAAATAATCCTAGGGATACAAGGAATGGATTTCGAACCTACCTCATATGCAATTACTTGGCATAACTACGCTAGCATAAATAACGTTGGTATCAACATAGCATGCAGGTTTGCAAACAAAATACTTAATGTTCACAAGTATGGGATTCAACATGGTCAAAGTGGGATGCTTGCCTGGCGATATTGGCCTGGTCTTGGTTTCGAGCTTGATACAGCAATGGCTCGATCCCTTCCCGTGTGACATCGCAACGTCGGAACTGCACGTCGGAAAAGTACTGAATAAGGAACGGTGCGAGAAGAACCAAGAGCGTCAGCTGTAAAACCAGAAATATCAACACATGAAATCATAACGTGTTTGATTGACTATTTGATTTTAAGCAGTTGGTAGGGCTAGGGTTGGGTGCCCTGCGTTAGCTTGGCGGGAAATATCCGCTCACGGCCCTTCATCGCTTAGGGTTTCTTTATTTTCTTTATATTACCGGGGGACACAATGCGGAGTTTAGGTATACTTTGGGAACACAGGATGCCGCTAGGGTTAATCTATATCGGGTGTTTCGCTCAAGGGTTTCGTACTACTTGGTTTGGAATTATCCTTTGGACTAAAGTTGTACTGGGACAAGATGGGGCTCCTGACTTTTAAATGATAGATACAAGATCTATTTTTTTTACTTGGAATCCACATCAGCGAAGGTATATACATATACTTCCAAGTGGTTAGGGGTAGGTTAGGGACATTTGTTTTAACCTAAATTCATCTGCTCTTTAGCTATGTCTAGATGGACATAGTGAACCAGTTAGTTATCAGGCTCGGTTACGGTTAGAAGATCATTGTAGATGCCAAAACTTTGTTAATGACTGTGGGCGACTAAACCAACCATAAATTAATAGCAGTAGTTGTTAATTGCTGGCTATGGGCCAAAATTAAACTTAGTCTTCATTTAACACCCGGCAGCTCAATCTCTAGCATCAAATGACACGGACTAAAGTATTTCCTTGTCGTAAACATACTTAGCTCCAATTAGCTGTTCGTTCCCTATCAAGTATGCTGTCCGAAAGTACTCAACCGTCTAACCCTGGCTGCACCGATTAGCTAGAGTTCATGTGATTAACCTCAGTACAACACGTGGATCTCACTAGTCGCACCGTGTTAATGGATCAGAAATCCATGCAATTAGTAGCAAATTTATGGGTCAGTGGCGGTTAGTAGTGTGTGTGCGCGTAAGAGCTACCTAAGCCACGGTACTCGGCTTATTCTATAGAAAAGGAAGGGGAAAACAGTAAAAAGGTGCTAGCTGGGTGTGGTACCAAAGCTCTGTGTGCGTTTTCTCCTTCCTTGGGTTAGAGGGGAAAAGGTACATGGCAGCGGCCTTCGTGGAGTCTTTACTAGCGGGGTTGAAGCTCACGTCCTGGAGGCGAGAAGGAATGGGGCGACAGGAGCGGCAAGTGGTGCGGAGAATCACAGTAACCGAGAATCGATTGGGACGGCTGCTCGGTTTACGGCGGCGAGGTGCTCGGGTTAAGGAAAATGGGGAAGGGAGCTAGCTCGGGCTGGCGGTGGCTTCTCGGCTCCGGCGAGCGGAGGAGGTCGGGAGAGCTCCAGTGGGCGCTGAACCTAGGCGGTGGCTGATGAAAAAGGGCCGACGACGGGAATCCTCATCGGGGCGAGCTACGGCTCGGGGAAGAAAGGGGAACCGGCGGCGGCGAGGAGATCTTGGCCGGGGCAAGCAGGATTCAGGAGTGAGCTCGGGAAGAGCGTGGCGGAGGTCCGGCACTAGCGGATCCGGGACGGCGGCCGCGGTCGCCGGTGGCCAGCACGAAGGCGGCAGCGTCTGGATGGACCGGAGCAACGGATCTGGTGGCGTGCTGGGGCTGCCGACAGCCGGGCGATGGCTCTCGCTACGCTCGACCTCGCCGGCGGCGGGGCTAGACGGGGCGTAGCTGTAGCGGCCACGGGAGCCACGGCGGTTTGTAGCTCAGCTAGCCCTGGAGAGAGGAGGAAGCAAGGGAGCTGAGGTGTGGGCTGGGGAATGGAGCTCAGTTAGATGGGGGCTTAGCTAAGAGCTCGGTTGGGGGAGTGGTGAGCTCGGTTTGGGAAAGGACTGGGGAGAGAATGGTTCTTGGGGCGGCGGCGACTGGGAAGAGGAGCCGGCCGGTTGGAGAGCTCTGACACGGGCTAAGGGACGCGGCGCATTTCAGCTCTGGTTGATGGCTCTTCTGCCGGCGGCAACTGAAGCGGTGGATGGGGTTCAACCCACGGCGCTCGGATCCAGGCGAAGCAGCAAGGAGAAAGCGGGTTGTGCCAGGGGAGGAGCAGCTCGGGAGTTTGAGGAAGAGGGGAGATGGAGGGAGCAGTGGTTGCTACGGCTGTTTGGAGGAGAAGAGTAGAATGTGGTGGAGGAGCTTGAGGAAGATTGGAAGGAGTAGCTTGGCTTGAGCTCGGTGTGTGCTGATTTGGGCAGCTCGTGCTGTGGTAGGGGAAAAGGAATGGGAGAGGGAGGAGCTCAGAAATATCTGGGACAGTGCATTGAAGGGGTGCGTGGGGTGGTCAGATTACGCTGTAGAGCAATAGTGAGAGTTGGGCACTAGCTTCAGACTGGAGCATGGCGTGGCAGATGTAGCAATGTGTTGGCAGAGGAAAATGGTGAGAGTTAGGCACCGAATTCAGAGTTTGTGATTGCGTGGCTCAGTGCAGCAGGACGGAGCAGCGTTTGGTGATAAAGAGAGAGAGGATGGGAGTTAATGGAGGAGGAAGAACCATAGAGAAGAAGGCAACGTGTTTGGTTTTAAAGGAAGTGACTGAAGGGTTCATGACATGACGAGACGCTGGAAAATTTGGTACTGAATGCTGTTGCAAGGAGATGAGGTGCGAGGAGAATTTAAGGAGTGCTTGCATCACAGTCGTGCTTATGATTTTATGCGAATGGTTAATTTGCACAGAGGTGTTCGATGCTGCTTTTCCTGAAATTTCTGAACTGGGCATTGCTATTTTGTGTTATAACTGAGTTAGGCATATTGTTAGGGTGTCCCACCAATTTTATTTCAGCATTTTCAGGAATGCCGGAGAGGGTTTGGCTTCTCGGTTAGGGTTTCGAAAGAATTGAAATTTAAACAGAAGGAAATGGTCGGCAGCTAGGGTTAGGGTTTTCAAAGCACGGCAAGGTGAGGCAGAGACATGGAACTTGAGATAAAACATTTATCTCGGCTTGGGACGAGTTGGTGACGAGGTACTGTTGACACATCAGCGTATACTACGCAGGTGTTAAACCAAAGCAGTATATATGTGCATATATTCATGATGTGGCTTGGCGAGGTGGGTGGCGAAAGATCATGTCATTCGGAGCAAGTTTAGGGCATGTATATGTTTTAAATTTTTGCCAGGGTATCGTGTAGTAATTAGCCGTAGTCACGGTCTAGGTTATTCCGAGTCTGTGCGTGTGTGGCGGGGAGAAGAGCTGTCGCAGCAGAGAAAATGTTGCCGCGGTACTGCCGCGGTAGGGGAAAAGGAATTGCCGTGGTGGGAATCGGCTGCCGCGGCGGGAAGGAATAGCGGCGTGGTACTGCCGCGGCAGGGGAGAGGTTGCCGTGGGCAGAGGCATGGCAGCGACGGTAGCTGCTGTGAGATGCCGTGGCGGGGAATCGGTGGCGCGGCAGAAGCTTGTCGCGGCAGGAGCGGCTTGCTGCGGCAGAGAAAGATAGCAACGGCGGTGGTAGAGGTCTTGCCACGGCAGAGGAAACGGGCAGCGGCAGCTGCCGTGGCAAGAGCGTGGCAGCGGCAACGGTTGCCATGGGCTATCGTGGCAAAGCAAGTTGGCTGTGGCAGCTGCCTCAGGCTGTCGTGGCGAGGACGCAAGGGCGAATGGTTTTGGCCTGATTAACTTTAGGGTTAGAATGATTTGATATAAAGTTTTATTCCGATGTACTTCAGTTAGTGCTATTTATCAAAAAGTTTTTGAAAGCCTTAATTTTCAGGTTTTGAAAATTCGGGGCGTGACACTAGGTCATCCCGTCCCTTCACCAAAACATTTCGGCTTCGCGCGCGCCGCCTCGCCCGAATTTCCGTCGCCTCCGCCTCCCCGAGCGCCGCCTCAACATCTCCGGTCACCACCTCCCTGTCGCCGAGTCCCCGAGCGCCGCCTCCCTGTTCCCGACCGCCTCGACATCTCCGATCGCCACCTGTCCCTGACACGCTCCCTGACAGGTTAGGGCTCTCCGTGTCCTCACAACGAGTAGCAAGTTAGGGCTATATCAATGCGTATGTTTCCAGTGCTGCTTGTTAATATTTTCGTGCAGAGGATTATTTGTGCCCGCAGTACCTTTACTTCTTGTTATTTCTGCCATTATCATCCTGTTGATTAGCTATGACGTCCGGTAATGAATCGCCAGACTTTTCTGCGAGAGAGATCGAAGAGAACTTATCATCACAGCCAGAAGGGATCAGCACTAATCAAGCAGAAACCCTATCAATTGTGAAGAAGGGAAGAGGAATTAGAAAACCAAGCAAAAGCCCCAAGGAGTATGGCAAGTGGAGGCCATCGACGACAAAACCGGGGCTCCTACTGAACCAGAGAAACTAGAGAGGAAGTTTCGAACCATGTGCGGGGCGGTGGTAAGGGAAAGGGTCCCCATTCAGTTCGAGGATCGGACAAAGGTAAGTAAGGACCTGCGCGAGGCCATAGTGCTGGAGATAATGCAACACTTCAGGGTGCCAGAGCAATGGAAAATGCAGGTGAAAGAATGTGCCCTCTCGAAGGCAAAGGATGCTTTTTGGAATTTTAAGTACGTGTTGCACAAAAAGTTTATGAAGCAGAATAAGGATCCCTTCGAAAAGTATCCACACATTCTACCCGAGCAGTGGGCCAGATTTGTGGAGATGTGGTGAACGTCCGAATTTGAAGCCAAGAGTGAGGCAGGCAGGGCTCTAATTGCGAAGAACAAACACCCCCATAGAATGGGGGTCAAAGGATACTATGAGAAGCGGAAGATTTGGGACAGGGAGGACGAGAACCGACGCCTTTGGGGAGGCGATGTGCCTTTTCCTGATGTTGCGGCAGATCGGGCAAGAGACTTCCTGAGAGCGAGGTCTACTATCGATTCCTCAGGTCAGGTTGTGTTACCCAACCCAGCAGACCAGGAAGTGTACCAATCTATGGTAAGAGCGACTACCTCATTCAGTCGTCGGTCTATATTTACGATAATGCTTATGTACCTACTAATTATAGGTTTTTATTTGCAGAGAGAGCTAAGCGTCCAGGCTTCGCAAGGCTCGTTTTAGCCTCAAGGGTGCAATGACATTTTCACGGCTGCTTTGGGAACCAAGGAGCCCTCGGGTCGTTGTAGGGCGATCGGGACCAATGTCGCCCGTAGGAAGGCCTTCCCTCAAGACGCGGAGGAGATGTGTGCGAGGAAAAGGGCAAGAGCGGAGCAGAAAAAGGAACAGATAAAACAAGAGCTGCTCGCCCAATTTGCGGGCATGATGGAGGAAAGGCTTGCACAAGAAAGAGCTGTGTGGGAGGAGACGTACAGAGCACAAGCGGTTGAAGCTGCTGCACACCCAAGCCCCGGTGCACGCAGGAGTAGCTGTGCATCAGCTCCCGATGGGGTTGAAGGCCATGAGGAAACAGCCGGGAAGTCTCCTATCGATGACATCACCACTACTACAGAATGGCTCATCCTGGACGGCACATCGCAGACAGGTTCAAGCGCCCGTCTAGGATAGAAGCCATTCCAGACGGGCCCACGAACTAACACGTCTGTGATGACTTTTGCCCGGGACCTAGTGTCATCCATCATCCAAGACGGGTCGCAGCCGACCGTCTGGAAAGAGACATCACAGACGGTTCATCCTGCAACCCGTCTGCGAAGGAACACGTTTATCGCAGACGGCTTGAGCTTGAACCGTCTGCGATGACACATCAGAGACACACATGTTATGAACTGTCTGCTATGTGTCAACACATCGCAGACGGCCTTGTGTTCACGTGTCTGTGATATGTCATTAAAGGCGGTTCAAGTGGATAAACCGTCTGAAATGATTTCTCCACCTTTATAACAGAACCAATGCTCCCATTCTATTAGGGTTTCCTAGGTCTGTCGGGCTGGTGGCGGCGGCTGAGGCGATTTTGAGGCAATTTTGGGGGAGGAGAAGAAGATTGGAAGGAGATAATTGATTTGGTGTGCCAATAGGTTAGTACATTTGGTTACTTAGTTAGTTTAATTGCTATCTAACCCTAGATGTAGTGCAATTAGTTCTATTAGAAGGTAATTTTGGTTTAATAGACTTGTAGGCATTGATGAATGGTTTATTAATTGTGGTTTAGATGTAATATATACGCATGCTTGAACCCGATAGGTCTAGGTTGGATGGTTTTGCGCATAATTGGAGAAGTGAGAGAGAGCGATGAGTTTAATATTTATTTTGACTCAAATAGATAATTAATAAATCAACATATGTTTATATGTATGTCATAGTGCCGATGGATCGAAGATGGATGTATGATGCAAACTGTGTTAGCCCTGAGTATATCAGTGGTGTGAATGAATTTTTAAGAGCAGCTGAGGATGATATGTCGAGTAGGAAGTCTGGTCGTATGTGTTGTCCATGCTATGACTGCAAGAACGAGAAGATGTTCAATAACACGGCTCAGTTACAAGATCATTTGATCCGTAGGGGATTCGTAGCTGGCTATACAAATTGGATCCATCACGGCGAACACACGGAGGGGAACGATGAAGGAATGAGTGGCGAAGAGTTGAATCCGGAGGCTGATGATGATTCTGAGTCTGATGAAGAGGATGGCGACATGCGTACCAATGACAACGATCTCGAGCAAATGCTGCGCGATGCTGAAGGTAATGACCTTGGTGGCAGGCAATATGACAAATTTCTGGGTCTAATGAATGACTCGGAGAGACAATTGTACCATGGTTGCAAGGAGAAATATACCCGGCTATCAGCTGTTTTGGAACTGCTCAAATTGAAGGCAAGCGGAGGTTGGTCTGACAAAAGCTTTAGTGCACTTTTACAACTCTTGGCAGACATGTTTCCCGACGGGAACGAGTTGCCAAAAAGCACATACAAAGCTAAGAAGATTCTCTGTCCACTAGGAATGGATGTACGAAGAATACATGCTTGCAAAAACGACTGCATCCTCTTCCGTAAAGAGTACGAGAAACTACATATATGTCCGGTTTGTAAGACTTCCCGATACAAGAAGCAGAACAATGCTATGGATGATAACATCGAGGGCAATGAGGAGACGAACGGCATTCCGGCCAAGGTTGTATGGTATAGATACGTACCTGTCTTTGTTGAAGGAGGATCTGGAAACATTGTGGCACGAGGGCATGGAGACGTGGGATGCAGACAAGAGAGAGAACTTCACCCTACGAGGATTGCTATTTTGCACCATCAATGACTATCCTGCGTACGGTAACCTAGCCAGCCAGAGTACTAAAGGAGCAACAGCATGTGTTCAATACATGGAAGATACGGCCAGTTTGTACCTCGAGAAATCACGCAAAACCGTATACATGCGGCACCGTAGGTTCTTGCGTCGAAATCATCCTTACCGCAAGTTGGCTGCTGAGTTCGACGGAACCATCGAAGAGGGATTGGCTCCACTTCCTTTAACCAGGAGACAGGTATACGGAATGGTTAAAGATGCTGATGTTCTTCTTGGAAAGGGGCGTAAATTAATGAAAGGTTTGTGGAAAAAGAAATCACTATTTTGGGGTTTGCCTTACTGGAAAGAGCTAGATGTTCGCCACTGTATCGATGTCATGCACGTAGAGAAGAACGTCTTTGACAGCCTAATTGGACTCTTGCTGAATATCCCTGATAAAACAAAGGACGGCGTGAAGGCACGTCAAGACTATATGAAACTAGGCATCAGGCCTGAGTTAGCTCCGATAGAAACCGACAAAGGCAGAACCTTCCCTCCCACCTGCATGTTATACACTCTCTAAAGCCGAGAAGATTGAGCTATGCCAGTGCTTGCACGATGTGAAAGTTCCAAGCGGGTACTGCGCCAATATCAAGAAGCTAGTTTCAATGCAGGAATTGAAATTATTTGGCATGAAGTCTCACGATTGTCACGTTTTGATGACGCAGATACTTCCTATTGCTATTAGAGGGATTTTTCCTGGTGATGTCAGAGATACAATCATAATGCTATGTCAATTCTTCGACAGAATATCACAGAAGGCGATAAGTATACCTGAACTGATGCTCTAGAGGCAAGGCTCGTGGTTGTCCTATGTCGTCTTGAGATGTACTTCCCCCCGTCATTTTTTGATATCATGCCGCACCTCATGAGTCACCTAGTTAGAGAGATCAAAATGTGCGCTCCTGTGTTCCTACGAAGCATGTACCCGTTCGAGAGATATATGGGAATTCTGAAGGGCTATGTACGAAATCGCTCGCGGCCTGAGGGAAGCATTGTGGAAGGTTATGCCACCGAAGAGGTCGTTGAGTTTCTGTTTAGACTACATGCCGCATGTCAACCCGATAGGTCTACCTGAATCACGACACTTGGGCAGGCTCCATGGTACCGGGGTCCTCGGAGCAAAATCCATCATTCCTGATCGGGACAATCATGCTCGAGCTCATTTCATGGTCTTGCAGCACATCTCGGTGGTTTCGCCATACATCAATGAACACATGGAAATGCTACAACATCAAAATCCAAGAAAAAGCGAAGCGTGGATCAAGAAACAACATATGTCCCTATTCAACCAATGGTTCCAAGACCGGATCACCACCACGTCGTCATCTGATGAAATGCTGACATGGTTGTCAAAGAAACCGTACTTCACAGTCCCGACATACCAAGGATATGACATAAATGGATACACATTTTATACGAAGGCTCAAGATGCAAAAAGCACATATCAGAACAGCGGTGTGCGGGTCGATGCTACCGATTCCGCCGGTCATAAGCACTGTTACTACGGGTTCATTGAGGAGATTTGGGAGCTCGATTACTTCAAGTTCAAAATCCCAATATTTCGGTGTCGTTGGGCCCACCTCTCGCACATTAAGACCGACGAATACGATGTGACTACTGTTGACCTGAGCCGTGCTGGCTACGGTACTGAACCATTCGTCCTCGCGAAGCATGTTCATTAGGTATTCTATATGATCGATCCGTCAAGCAAGAGGCGGCATGTCGTTAGAAATAGAAAAAGAAGCATCATAGGAGTCAACAACGTTGTTGACGAGGATGATTACAACGAATTCACCGAGAATTATTCCAGAGATTTGACTTTCAAGGCTAAAGCCATGGAGGGAGCTAGGTCATACTACCACAACGATCATCGTGAAGGGCTCACTTTCAAAGGGAAGAAGCAAGTAATGTAAATAATTGTATGAATTGCTATGTACTCATGACTTAATTGCAATATTTTGCTTTTGAATGCATTGCTGTGTATACATGCCTGAGTTGGAATATGTTGGAATGTTTTGCTTGCTGTGTATACACTGCTATAAGTTTGCAGAGGGCATGCTAGCATTTCCTAAGGCTAGCCGAAATTCAGGTAGCACATAGCCCCTCTTCAGACTCATCGCAGACGGGTCAGACCGAAACACGTCTGGGATAACAGTCATCCGAGACGGGTATAACTAATGACCCGTCTGGGATGACCGTGACATCGTAGACGGTAGGTATCCAAGCCCGTCTAGAATGAGTGTGTTATCGCAGACGGGTAGTGGCCTAACCCGTCTGGGATGACAGTCATCAGAGACGGGAAGCTCACTTAACCCGTCTGGGATGAGCTTACTACATATACGATGACTTAGCGAAATTTCGGAACCCCGCGCCATTTCGCAATCCAAATCGCTAATTCCCCTCCCGCGCCACCGTCGTCTCCACCGCGCCACCGTCGTCTCCACCGCGCCGCTGCCGGAGAAGGAGCCGAGTCCACTAGCCCGCGCCGTCGTCGTGTCCACCTCGTCGCCGCCGGAGAAGGAGCCGCGTCCGCTAGCCCGCGCTGCCGTCCTCTCCACCGCGCCACCGCCGGAGAAGAAGCCAAACCCGCTAGCCCTCCAGAGAAGGAGTCGTATCCACTGGTGAGTGCTCCAATTTCCCCTCTCTTTCCCCAAATTCTAGGGTTTCCCATTCCCACCTCTCCTAACCCAATATCCAAAAGCCCTGTTAGGGCCTTTTGGTTCAAACTTCTTGGAAATTACAGATATCCATTCATGGAAGAAAAATGACATGTTGTACTGACACAACAAACTTTGAGGCAATGCGGCATGCCGCTAGGGCTTCCATGGTGATTGCCGTTTAGTTTCATTTCATTGTCTCGCATCAAAACTACCCTAAGCAAATGTTAGAGAACAATAAAATTGTGCACATGCAGGAAGAGAGAATAATATATATTTTCCTATTTCTTCAGCTGTTTCCCTGTTTGACAGCGTGGAGATCACTCTCCATGCCAGGACGCTCGAAAGTGCCCTGGAAGTTTGCCACGAACTGGTGGCAGAGGTCGTCCCAGGAGCGGATGGAGCCGTGAGGGAGGTTCATGAGCCAAGAACGGGCGGAGCCCTTCAAGGCCATAGGGAACCAGTTGGCCATGACCCTCTCGTCTCCATTTGCGGCCTGGACGGCCGTGGTGTAGATCTGCAGAAACTCCTCCGGGTGGAAGGAGCCGTCGTACTTCTGCGGCAACTCCGGCCGAAACTTAGTCGGCCAGGTGACGCGACGCAGATCTGCGGTGAAGGCCTGGCAGCCCGCTCCGTAGAGTGGGGTGGTAGGCTTCGCGCCCGGATGGGCGACGGCGCGTGCCACGGAGCGTGCACGATCGGCGACAGGAGCGGAGGAAGATTGGCCTTCCTCGGCCCTGACCTCGCGCTGGCGCTCGATGACGACGCGAGCATCTTCATTTTCCCTCTGCCTGTTAAGGTGATGACGAAGATCCTGAGCGCCCCCCTGAGAAGGGGAGGCGACCGACTGGGGTGATTTGCCGCGACGGCCCCGCGTATCATCGCGCGGAGGGCACGGCTGTGCGGCCGCCGAAGGAGTGGCGTGGGAGCTCCCGCGCCCCGAGGGGGCGTAGGAACTCCGGGCCGCAGCCTGGCGGCGGGCGGTGTCGACCAGGGCGGCCACGTCCTGGAGCCAAGGGCCCATCGGGGACGCGCCACCTACTGGGACAGGAGGATGCCGGAGAAGGGCTTGGACCGCCTGGAGCGTGCTTGCTTCCCCGGCATGATCGAAATTCAGCTGGCGGCGAACTGGTGGGATGGCACCGCCGGCAGGCCGATGGGGCGCCTCCCGCGCCCTCGTCCGCCAGAGACTCATGCCGAAGCCCGGGGTCGACCGCAGAGGGGCCGCCAGCCTTGTTCGGATTCTTAAGCGGATCGTCGCGCTTCGAGGGGGAAAGCTCCCCGTTGCCCGACATGGATGATGCAGGTTGGAAGAAACCCTAAAACTCCCCCTACCTGGCGCGCCAGCTGTCGGCGTAGAGACGCCTCTAGCGGTGGTCCGGAGGGACCCCCTTTGGAATTCGGCCCAGGGGAGTATTGAGTTCCTTACGAACCCCGGTGGCTATCGGAGTTTGGCGAGTAAACCCGGTGGCTAAGGATGAAATGACGCAAGGATTTACCCAGGTTCAGGCCGCCCCGGAAGGCGTAATACCCTACGTCCTGCTTGTTTTTGTGTATATAGGCGTATGCGGCAAGTATGATGAGTTACAAAGGTATGCACTGTTCTTCTTCTAGCTCTAGCCCGGAGGAAGAACGGTGCTTCTTTGATAAGGAGTAAACTTAGAGAGATCTAAGCTAATGAGAATCGAACTAGGAAAAATGAGCCAACCCTTTGCATGGACCAGGCTCTCCCCTTATATACTTGGGGGAATACCACATAGGTCGGCAAAGGAAAACATGAGCTGGACTTGCGCTGTAGATTACGTGGGTGCAACTGGAAGCGCCCACACCTCTATTTAATGCGGACTGCATACTTTCGGCCGGGACGTCGCCTCGCGGTGTGTCGGAACAGGGGCTCTGACACCTTTGCCCTCGGCGGGCCCCGCAGACGGAGACTTGCGGGGTTTCTTCTGACTGGGTTGGTAAGACATCCTCTCACGGGCCCCATAGGTCAGCCTCTCATGCCGCGCAATTGGTTGCGCGGCGACGTCCCCCATGGGGAAAAAGGTTGACAGCGACAGGGCGTGCGGGGCGGCGCGCTTGGTCGGTCAAAGAATCTGTCAGCCCGGGCCCACCCCTCAGAGAGAGAGAGAGGGATAGCTAACAGAGCTTATCGCCTGCACCGGTGGGACCCGGCCTGATCGTCATCATGCCCTCACAGGGCTTTGGGTTCCCCGTCGGAATGACAGGCATTAAATGCCTCTGCCAGGGCGGAGGCTTGCTGGAGAAGCTTGGTGCTGGACGACGTGCATGGACGAGGGTCCCACCAGAGGACACGTCATCCCCTGGGCACTCGGTCCCGAGCGACCTCCTTTGCTAGGAGGGGCGCCAGCTGTCTTCTACGCGCCCCCGAGCAACCCCGAGCGCTCGGGGAGCACCCGCTGGGGGGCCGCTCGGGGCGCCTTTGAAGGGGGAGCCCGAGGGAGAGTGCTCGGGGGGCGGATCCCGAGCTTCTCCTGGGCCCCACATCTGCCAAGATGCCAAGCGGTCGGGAGGGGGCCCCGAGCGCGCCCTTCGCCTTCTGGGACGCCGAGCGCTCGGGGACGGACCCCGAGTGCTCGCTCAGCGCATGGGCCGTGGATTCCCGGAGGCCCACGACTCCTTCTGGTTTGCGGATGCAGCCTCTGGAGGAGACCCCTGATTCCTTGGGATTGGCCGCGGGCTCCGTACGTCGATCCTGGTGGGGCCCAAGGCCCCAGCGATCGGAGCGCCACGCGTCACCCTTTGCGGCATTTGGTTGGCCTCCGCCGGCGGTTAGGGGTACCCTGGGCCCCATTCCGCCGACACCAAGGGTCGGAGATGGCGGGAGGGAAGGATCCGCCCGTGGTCATTGCTCGATGGGGAGGGAAGAGACGCTTGCCAGAAGTAGCGAGCAAAGAGGGGCAGATGGAGAGCCTAAACGGATGGGGGGTTGGTTGGAGAGCGTTTTTTGCGCTTTTGCAGAAAAAAGCTAATTGGGGGGCGTGGGGATAACAATTCGGTTGAAGATGCTCTCATGTTTGAATTATGTTTAATGCTTGTTTGTATGCGACGTTGGGTGGATCAAAAAAGAAAGAAATAACCAATAGGGTCGTTTCAAGGAAATTCCTCCACCAATGCCTATGGCAAGCGTGGCGCCCAAGCCTTGTGGTAGGCTAGGAGCACAGTAACACACATCTTAGATGGATACCAATTTTTATGGGTTGTAGACTGTTTTTGTGGGCTTGACTAGGACAAATTTTCAGGGCTGCCTGACAGGCAAGGGCGAACGAGTCGGCTGTTGGAGATGAGAGAGGAGGGGAAGAAGATAGGATATAGAAGGGATAGCATCAATGAAATGCAGGCTTCATCGTCATGTCATCACACAAATGACTAGCACAACCGTCTATAAAGTGTCACATCATCATCATACATAGTAGTAAAACCACCTATTCCCTCTGATCACAAATGTAGGTCGTCGTGGGATGCGCCTATAGTCAATTTTTTAAAATTTTGATCACTGGTTGGTGTAAAAATATATTGATACACTTTATGAAAATAATGTCATTAGATTCTTCTTGCAAAATTCTTTCATTCTGTGCACTTCTTATTATTTTTTTTATAACGTACTATAGATAAAAATTATAGTCAAAGTCTTATATTGGAGACTGTGAAAAATAAAAAATGACAAACATTTACGATTAGAGGGAGTATAATCCTATCAGTCATCTGTACTCATTTGGAAGGTTGTGCTGTTGATTGGTCAGGTTTTTTCTCTTCCACAACGGTCATGTGTATTGCGAGCTAAACCTTTGGATAATCTGGAAAAAAAAATTAGAAGGTAGGGAACTGGTTTCGAAGTTGATAGGCTAGCAGCCTGTAAAGAAATTAAGCTACCGTGGGCTTACCCGTAACTTCTGGTTAGAATAATTGCAACTTGAAAACGCCCAGGCACTCTGGTGGGCTGTGAAGAAAATGAAGTGGTGTACCGTGATGTGTCTCAAACTCAGAGAGTGGGTCACTTCAAATTCTCCTCTCGCTTTAAATTCTACGAGAAATAAGTATGGCCATACACCTTCCATCCATGGCATGCAACTTTTGACGAGAAATAATTCAACGAAGCTCAAGATTTTCCTATTGGGAAATGAAAAGATCTGCATTTTTGTTTCAAAAGGTACGTACTCAAAAGATCTGCATGTACCATGTAGACTAGCGTTTAATAGGAGACTCTTGGTGTGAAGCCTTTATTTAGCACCCTTCAGATTCCATCCAACCATTTGACTGTGCTATTACCAATACAACGCAATGCAGCTAATCCTATGGGCTATGGAGGATATTTAAGGATCGCAAACGCAACACCTAAGTTACAGTAGAAGTTATAACACCCACGCACATACTGCATCGACCATGTCGAGCAATGGCGGACCAACACTTGCAGTCAAGCTGTTTATTGACATAAACAATGAGAAGAAAAAGGTGTTCGCAGAATCTGACAAAGAGTTCGTTGCCGTCCTCTTCAGTTTCCTCACGCTGCCTCTCGGCACGATCGTTCGTCTTCTCGACAAGCAAACTCAGATAGGGTGCCTTGATGAGCTTTACAAGAGCGTGGAAAATCTCAGCGCAGATCACTTCCAAACCAAGCATTGCTAGACCATGATTCTTAGCCCCGTCAATGCTTCAGCATTTCACTTGGATAGGCTTATAAAGTCAAAGTTGACGACACCGATCCAATATTCCTACCACTTGTCCTATAAAAACTACTGCTCAGTCCCTGATGCTATTTGCAAGTGTGGCTCTGCCATGAAATGATTAGGAGATATTTGCCGAATGCTTTTCTTACTATTGGAGGCAATGAGGATAGGATTTTTGTCAAAAGTGGTCCCAAGTTCATCATCACCGATGATCTCCAAATTGCTCATTCTTCTACAAGTCTCATGTTTTCCCTAATCGACAAGCTTGGGCTCCAAGAAAAGCGAATATAAGAAGGTGCTCCTACTCGATGCCAATAAGGTCCGTCTCTCTAACTCTGCAAATTATAGTGCAAATCATTTTTTTGGGTTAATAATTATTGTATAGCATTTCTTCCAGATGATTAGCTTGCTTGCAAGAGCACTGCTGTCGAAGCAACCTTTAACTGGACTATTTTTTGATGTTGCTATCACGCCGAATGCTATAGATATGTGTTAGCTTGTGGAGAATCAGGGCATAAAACAGTCAGTTGAGACTAAAGGATGATTCCTCGGTGCTGCATGCTGAAGTTAGACAAGAATTTGTTGACCTTGCCTTTGTCCTCCTTTGCATTCCACTTGGCCAGTGGTCACCAAACGGATGTATTGATAATCTTTACAAGAGTGTAGATGGAAGTATGGGAATATGTGTAAATCACCAAAGCTAGCACCTTTCTTTGGGTGCAGCAGTAATGTACTCCAAGTAGAAGAATTAGCTCCAAGAAATCTGTATATAATAGGATTATATTTCAACGAGATTAATCCAAAATCCCAAAGCAGAGAAAGGAGGGTCCATAAACTTCATGGTGACCACTGATCTGCATATCTTTCATTTCTCCTTGGCCAAGAATCTCCAAGCCGTACATGCAGCGAAGATTCCAACGGAGAAGCTTGTGGAGAAAGAACTCACTCTTGACCCAGGTAGATCCACACAACTGCAAATGAAGTGACCGTCATGAGAACTATTATCATTATTCTTTCATTTATTTCTTTTTTGAGGATAATCTTCTTTTGTCCTCAGTTTCTCTGTTCTCATTGACTGATGTTGGTTTGCTGATGAGAGGTTTTGAAGCTACTGAGAGCTGCTAATGGTCTCCTAAGAAGTAGCAGTAGCACTTGCACTCTGAAACTCTTGCCTAAGCTAGCCTCCACTTACCTGAAGTCAGAAGATGCAAAGATTTTACTAGTAGTTTCCATTTGTTCTGCCTATGTTGTGGTTGCACGTATCTCTTGCTCCTAAGTATCATGTTTCGAGTGAATGGAACCGTTTACCACTTTACCTGCAGTTCAACAGGATCTACTTTGTCTATTCTATTTTTGCCCATTTCATTGCATGAAATTTATGTTTTCATGAAACGCGATAGCTTGGCCTACCATTATCGAGTGCAGTGTTCTCGTGACACGTCACTTCTCATGAAACGCAATAGCTTGGCCTACAATTATTGTGTGCTTGCGAACCATCTGATTAACATCGTAATGGAGGGGATATGGTCACGACAAACTAGTATGGATTGAACCAGATAAGAGGTGAGCGACGGTGGAGTGGCGAAACGGGAAGTAGTAATTTGCAGAGCATTGTGAAGTTCCAGTGCTATTTAAGAGAACCGCATGATTTTGGTGCCACAATACCCAAATGAGTAGCATATGAGTACACAAAAACACGGATTGAAAGTCCTGCATACATTTGGGAGTGGAATGAGAAGATGAACGAAACTAGTGTTAACAAAATTTGGATGCCAAACCTCATAGTCCACCTTGACGGAGCCCACAAGAATGCCCAGCCAGATCTCGTCGGGGCCCCAACTGGACAACAAAGACGAGGTGGTGGTACGGCCCGGCCCCCATATCCTCAGCCTCTAAGGCCGCATGTAGCAATTCCCTGATGGTGCCCGGGGAACGGGGCCAGTGGCCATCACTACTAGACGCAGTTTGAGGCCAACATCGTTGCGGCATACACGCCACCAGTGCCTTCGATTGCCTGGGAGATTGCAGGGCCTGTGATAAAAAAAAGACCACCGGCCTCCATCATGCTTGGATCTGATGACAACCACGTTGCATTGTTGGGTCAGGCCCCCGCTGCTTGTGCCGGGTGAACCGCGCCCTTCATTTCAGCCACCCACAAAGCAACTGCCTAGTTGCATGGCAGTTAGTTCCCAGCCAAATCAGCTAGCACCAATTCTTGTGGTCGTGCCAAAACCATCGCGACGATTGGTCTACGTGTGGTGTGGTCTCGGTTGGGCCAATTCTTGCTAGGCTTAGATGGATAGAATGATTATGAGGTCAGGGTTAGGGTTGAGAAAATCCCTTTACCCTCTAGGCTTAGATGGATAGCCGGGGATGGGTGGTGGATCAGAAGCGGAGGTGATTTGAACAGGGTGGAGCGGTGAGGTGGCACAGACAATGGAGACATAGGCTGGCGCGGGGAGGAGACAATTGTGACCCATGTAATTGGGGAGCGGCATTTAATGGTGGCCACCGAAGACGAGGAGGGTGGAGATGGCGTTGTGAGCCCACATGGTTAAGGTCTTAGCCAGCGTCCTCCATTTGTTTGGTAGAGGAACAATACACAGCTCGTGAGATGAGAAGGTCTCGTTTGGTGAGAGAGGAGCCTGTGGATGAATCTTTACTATATATATAAATATATGAACACCCATTTAGTACTCCCATCCTACCGGGTTATCGATAACCGATAGCTCAGTTAGTTATTTGCCGGATAAACTAATCAAATGATTAGTTAGTCGCGTTGCATACAGAATCGACTCCTAGACAAGAGGGTTGCGTGCATGATACTCCAGGCGTTCAAAATATGTATTACATCTTAGGGAAAATCTACTTGGCACACGTGTGCCATTTTGTCTTATCATACGAATGCGTCACGGCTCTCCGATCCGAAATCCAATTTGATCTCTCAGCTCACGCAGCGAATCCTACATGCAAACAACAACAAAACAAAATTGCTAAGATCAACAAGTGCATGCAAAGAGGAACAAACGAAATTGTTGACATTAGCGAGATTCTCTCAATTCCAAAATTTCAAAATGTTTTATCTCTTAAACTATTAATCCGATTAATGATCCGTTTTCATGGTTGGGTTCATCTCGACGAGGGCTTTAAAATTAGATCCCATTTGGATATGTTTTGACGAATTTTTTTGATACTACTAGTTACCAGTAATATGCCAGTTACCAACCTATTAGTGAGCAGTTACCTATGATAACTACATCAGTACATGATGGTAATTGTGCATTATAAGCATGGTAACTGATGCCGCAAAAATATCCTGCCAAAAACCAAACAGAGCTTGATATGGTAGATCACGACTGTAAGTATACTCACCATGCATGTTATACTTCTTTCTCTGAGCAGTATGCTCCAATATTTGATTCCCGATGTATACCTGCTTCAATCATACTCCTTTCTCAAAATAGTAATACCCCCACTTGGTTATACGACTGCAAATTTGTGTAACGTGTATTGCTTACATCATGTTAGTTGTAATCAGTTGGTTTGTAATGCAATATTGATAAACTTTTTTACACCATGAAAATCCATTAAAAACTCATTTTAATCAGGAGGAACTGAAACTAGAAGCATCCATGGATTCAGAAGATATGTATAAATCATAATGGTTATATAATGCAAATTTTGATAGAAAAAATTGTGTGTATCCCGTATGGAATTGTTTTCTAATGGTACTTCATAAAGTTTATGATTTTTGGCAGGGGGAAAAGGTAGTGATGTTTTGCACTTTGTTCATATCACTGTTTGCGAGGTGAGTGCACGGAACATGCATAATATTTGGAGCGATGTTTAGATTTTGTTGCAATGCTAGGCTGACATTTCTTTGGAGCAAGATGCCGCATTTGTTTCATTTGTCGTTAATGATGACACTGTGATGGTGTGGCCGGAGGTGGAGCGAGGTGCATCCGGAGGCAAAGGCAATGGAGGTGAAGCATGTTGTCGTGGTTGCACAAACACTGTCGTTGCCGAGTGGAGGCACAAATCCGCTTATTATCCCTTTTTAATGTTGAAGGCGCTGCCAACCATTGTTGTAGGCAATAGTAACCTCACCGAGGACGATCACCGGAGTTCGAGGCGGGGCATGATAGGGAGTGGGGTTACGACAAGATTTGGTAGGAAGGGGCGACGGGGAGGAGAAGCATATAGTGTTATGCTTCGGTGGAGCAGAGGAGAGGATAGGAAGAGGAAAACGAGGAGGCTAGGTTTTGTCTCCACGTTTTTGGAAATTTGTCACGCTAGCAAAATATCGCTCATTTCCTCTGTACGACATTTGTATTACTCATTAGCAACTGATACTGTGTTAGATGTTCACAACTTGAAGCGGCGCATAGAATATTCTTTGCAAGTTGGCACATTTGCATATTCTTCTTTTCGTAGAATTAGAAATCTACTTTTTATTGAGAAAAAAAAAGCTAATTAGTGCACACGTGGTGTGATGGACAAATTAGAGTGCAACTATCGAAAGTAGGGTGGAGCCGACGGTGGCGGCACAGCCGACCGCCGCGACCGATGCCCCCAACCAAATGTTGTGAGAGTGTCAAATACGGGGCACGAGTGCCCTTCACCGTTGCTATATGTCTCCTCCTCCTCTTTATTACGGAGTATCATTCTTAACATTGACGCGCTAAAGGTGCCGCCGAACATCGTTTCCAAAATTGTTTGAACTACTACATGTGCATGCCGGTTATGTGTTTTCAAGTGAATACCTGCGTCCTATTCCCCTGCTTTCTATTCTTTCATTTCACCAATTCATGTGGTATTATTGTTTAGTGATAATGTGTACCAATCTATACCATTTACCAACCTTTGTTCCTCGCGTTGGGTCATTTAGTCCGAAGGAGGCCCATCAGCAGCATTGTCCTAAGTCCTAACGGGCATGGCCTCATATGACCCATGTCACTAACGGGTCAAATCACCTAACTAAAGATTAGGCGAACACCCGGGTGTCGTGGCCACCTCGGATTCGCGGAGACAAGTGAGGTCAAGATCGGAGCCCATAGACCCAACCAGACCGGACCCAAAGTAAAAGCCGAAAGGTCGTGGGGTCCCAGCCGGCGTGCCCCACACGTCGCCACGTCACCGCCCCCACGTCTCCTCCCGGATGGCAGGCGCGTGCTCCCCTGCTCCGGTCGCCACCTCCTACAAAAGTCTGCCCGCTGGACACGGCGAATCCATTTCTGGGATTTTCTCATTTTCTCTCTCTTTTCTTCCCGTTTCCCTTTCCCTATTCAGGTCAGCGGTTTGGGGTTCGGAGATCTCGGCATAGCGTCGCGGCCATGGCGGTGAGCGCTCGTTTCCCCCATTTATCTCTCCGGCACTTGCTTTGTTTGCGAATCGCTTTTGGGACAGTGAGTTGCGCCGTTTTCGATCCGAGCATTTCTATGGCTGTGTTGATTTGGTCTGAGAGCTAGAGCTTAGAAGAGGGGTTTAGGCTTTTGGGGTTCTAGATTTGGGTATGCACTGTCCCGTATACATTTTTCTGTAGCCGAGCTGTTCTAGCAAAGAGATGGGAAAACTAGAGATTTGTGGCTCCACTAGCCGGAGTTTGGTAGAAATGTAATGTGCAATGTTGTATCTGCGGCAGTCGCGCAGCCATTTGTTGAGCTGAATGTGCAATGGCCGGGGTAGCTAATCTGCTGTCCAGTCATCGTAGATTGTTGTCAGGGTGCTCAAGTCCTGAAAATAGTGTCCTTTCAGTCCATTCCTTAGTAAGTTCAGTCGATTCCTTTAGTTATTGCTGTTGTGGCGATGTATTTGTGAGTCATGAACAACTTTCGTTGATGATTTGAAGTGCTGGCCTCATATTACTGTCTGCAGTGCCTGATTTATCCAGCCTGTATACTTGTTGACATCTTAGCCCTATTCTCTGATTATGCCTACTTGCTTAGGCTGAAGAATTGGAAAGAAATGGTCTTCTCAAATTCCATTTCGTTACTTCCCTTCCTGCACTCTAAGTAATACACCAAGAATGCAAGTTGCATTCTAAGTAATACACCAAGAATGTAAGGAAGCAATCAGTATCTGGTGACTAGTGAGCCTTCTTTCTCCACTGTATTTCATAAAATGGGCTAGTCGTGAAAGCAAAGTTGGCAAAAGACCACCAGTTACGTTGGTTTACAATGTAGCATTTTTATTTAATTGATATGCTCGCCATACTGTCTAGCAAAATACAGTTGGTACATGCAATGTATGCCACGGCAAAAAAGGACTTGGTGGTGCATACTTGTTCTTTTTTGAACAGCAAATACTGATTCTGCATATAAATTGAATAGTTGTTGTTATGTATAGACGCTAACATGGTAGTACATTTTAAACGTGTAAACCTTCTAAGGAAATGTTTTTTTTAGGCACAGAATGACTATTAGCATCAGAGTTAAAAGAGTAAGCATGATAGGTAAGGTGGCCGCATCTATTTCCAGCCATTCGATATGGACAATTAGTGGTCAATGTTGTCCACAAAGAATTGTTTGGCCGTACCCTATTTAACTGAAGAGATTGGGAGCAAAGTCCTCATTTTCTGTCGTGGGGCGAAGCCGTGGAGATGTTAAGGTCCTGCTTGTAAATTTGGAGCTGCGTAATGTTGATTAGGAAGGTCCATGCAAAAAATGTACCCATTGGATATTGGCCACCTCACCCACCTGCATTCAAAGTCTATGCTCGGCGCAGGTGCTCATCTCCTTCTAATAGTGCAAGCTAGAGCTCCTGGCCATAAATTCAGAAAAAAATATTGTGCAACACCTTACTAGAAACAAGGTAAGAAGGCAGAAAAGTATCAACTTCAGCCATCGGTGTTGTTCATCCAACGCATGCATGCCTAGATATCAAGTCTGCACTACTCTATGAGTGAATTTGAGGTATCATGTTTGTTTGTTTTTCTGTTTTTTGCATTCTGTACGACCGTGTAGTGCATAGCTTATTCACATATTGCTGACAACGACATACTATCTATCAGATCACTTATTAGATGTTCCTTTTATACCATTTGTTCTTTGAAGGCAAGCATGCTTAGCACAGTCATGGTGAGCAATTTATCATTGAAAGCATCACAAAGAGATGTGAAGGAATTCTTTTCCTTTTCTGGTGACATTGTGCATGTTGAAATGCAAAGGTTAGTAGTACCATCTTCATTATGCTTGTTATCCACTGTGTGCTATGAATTGCATTGACCTTTTAAATGCTTTGCAGTGGCGATGAGCTGTCTCAAGTTGCGTACATTACTTTTAAAGACAAGCAAGGAGCTGAGACAGCTATGCTTCTTACGGTACCTCTTCTATCTCACATCTCTGGAAAAATCTTCCTTCCCCCCAAGGATTGATGATTGGTTGATTACCTTGTGACTTGTGTTGTCATGCAATGATGATGCAACCCTGCATCACTGATGGCATACATCAATATACTCCCTCTGTTAGAAAATATAAGGCGTATTTCATATTCCAATGCAAAATAAGTGTATCGTTCCTTCTATACCCCTAATAAATATCCGGCTTTATTTTGTATTCCGTACATTCATGCGTTGAATATAGTCACTTATATTGTTTCCTTGGTCTATGTGCAACGCAAAACTATATTTTTTAACGGAGGTAGTATTTGTTAACCAACCTAAATATCATTGATATGGCACCACGTTCTGTAAATTGTTGCCATGATCTCAACTCCTAGCCATAAATGATTTAAAAAGATCTTCGTTCAGTGGTTGTTTCAAGCAATATAATTTGTCCAGGCTTGCTTATTTGAATGTTGAAGTTTATGTGATCCATTGTTCCAACTGACATTTCAATGCTGACCCAATATCTTTGGATAGAAAGGAAATGCTGTTTGCACATATATGCTAGTCACAGAATTATGTTTCTTCCTGCTGCCTAATCTTTTTTTACTTGCTCAAACTGCGAGTATGATGAAAATGCGTCACATGTACTTTGATTGTTATTCCAGGGTGCCACAATAGTTGATATGGCTGTCATCATCACACCAGCCACTGATTATGAGCTACCAGCTTCTGTTTTAGCTGCTCTAGAGGTATGATTAGAAATGTGCAATATACATGTCTGTAGTATGGTATTTTCTTGTGGTAATGGAACTTGTAGCATTTTTTGCATCCACAGCCCAAGGATGCAAAGCCTTCTGCTCTTCAAAAGGCCGAGGACATTGTTGGGACCATGCTGGCCAAGGGGTTCATTCTTCGTAGAGATGCACTCGACAGAGCAAAAGCTTTAGATGAGAGGCATCAGCTCACATCAACTGCAACTGCTAGAGTATCTTCCTTGGACAAGAGAATCGGTTTAAGTGAGAAGATCAGCGTTGGCACTTCGGCTGTAAATGATAAAGTAAAGGAAATGGATCAGAAATACCTAGTCTCCGAGAAGACACGGTCAGCATTTGCAGCTGCTGAACAGGGTGTCTCTACTGCTGGATCTGCCATCATGAAGAACAGGTATGTCCTTACTGGAGCAGCATGGGTAACTGGTGCCTTCAGTAAGGTTGCGAATGCCACAAATGATGTCGGGGCAAAGGCAAAGGAGAAAATAGCCACTGAGCAGGAGGGCAAGACTGTAAAAGGTGAGTCTGCAGAAGCTAACATCTCAGACGGCCCTGCAGAGCACAAGGATTTGGACGGTGAATCCACAAAGATGCATATCTCTGAAACCCCTGAAGATATTCCCATATCTACAGCTGCAACTGTCCCTGTTACAGATGAGGATTCCAGCAACGCGTCTCCACCTGCCGCTGCTCCTAAAAAGCCTGAACTTGCGCAGGGATTGGTACTATGATTTGGTTGACACATGAATGTAAATAGACATGAGATGGTTGTTGAATTCAGGCTGTAGAGTTGCGGTTGCTATATTCTAAATTACCTCTTGAAGGTTGAAATTTATTGGGACTTAAAAGAGTTTGCAATTTGTAGCAACTATTTCAACTGACCAAACATTATTATCATACAGTTGCTGTGTGAAATATAGGTTTTTTGTGTATGATCTTCACTTCTCTGATATGCTTGCTCTTTTTCCCTGAGAGGACATGATTGCTGTTTAGCACCGAGTGTGTATCAGACATGCTGTACATCTTGATCTAGATCACTGATGCTGATTTGGTGAACAGATGGGCAAATTGTCTTGGCGAAATTGGGCTGTATCGATAGTTTCGCCAATGATGTGAGGACTTGTATTGTGTACTAGTCAAGTATTTTCTAGACATAATTGTAGAGTAAAATGGGGAGAATGGATTATCTTGTTTCCTGCTGAGCCTGGAAGGCTGAACTGTGCCCAGCGTGCGAGAATTCCCTTGTTTTATTGATTTTCTGAAACCTGATAGTCTGGTGCTGCCCTTCTGAGACGCTACTTCTTTTCCTTCGTTTGCTTGACATAATTTCTTGTTACTCATATGTTCAATGGATTTACTTTCATGCTTTGTGTTCAGTTATGCTGATAGGATGTGTTACAGTATGTGGTATGCAGTTACAAGTGTGGATAAGGGGGAGTGCCTGCAAATACAAGGTACGGTAGCTGGGCCACGGGAAGGGGCACCACCCAGCAGCATTCAGACACCGATTATATGGAGCTGTTATTCCACGAATTGGTGCACTTTCCTCGAGGTAGAAATGATCAGAGTTATTGTTCATTGCATAACCATGGGTGCCCCGAAACAGCATGGTCAGACAATCAGAGAGTACTGACACTATTATTGTGCTTTGCGTGCTCCATGCAGCATCGTGTTTATGCTTCACATTTCAAGAAAGACAAAAATAAAAGGAAGAAAAAATGTTCCTATTTTTGGCATATCACTTCTTCAGCCCTTCTCACGATCGATTCCTTGGTCTGCGTCAGAATAACTTGGGCTTCCTGCTCCCAATTTTCCCTCCGAAACTCGACATATCTGCAGAACAAAATGCAGAGCTCAAGAACAAACACACGGTTGCATACCAGGACGGAAGCGCGGTAGCTGCATACAGTCACAGACGTACCAGAAGCGGAGGGGCCGTGGGAGCAGAGGAAGAGGACGACGAAGCACAGCACGGTGAGCAGCGGTACGAGGTGAACGGACCGCTCCGTCGCCGACGACCGGACGGCCGGCGTCTTCACCCTCTTCGCCTCCAGGTCGTCGTCGCCGCCCTCCTCCTCCTCCGGGAACTTGGGAATCGCCGGAGTGCTCAGCTGCCTCTGCATCTTGAAACAGCTTGGATGGCCTCAGCTTGACTACAGGCCAGGAAAGGTATATGCCGGGTGGTGCACAACAGTACAATTAGGTGTGTATACGTTGATCCTCGTCGAGTTCTGTATGATTTATATGTGCTCACCAAATGTGATTAGTGTCAAGGGAGATTACAGAACTTTTTTTTTACTTTATGCTTCTCTAAATTTCACGCATTGGCTCACGTGTCTTGCTTACTTGCTTTTTTGATACCTCGCTTTGCATGCGTTGCTTAATAACAACAGTTTTGGTGCTTTAAGTATATGAGGAGGTTTTATGTGAGGGGGTGCTTTTCATTTTCTGACGCAAGGGCCAAAAGACACTCAAGTTAGTACTACTAACTTGTTCACAACACCTGTTCAAAAGCAGCAGCACCAGTAGCCAAGTGCCACCGATTTTTAATGCAATCCTTGCGATGCAGGCAAATGCGAGCCGGGAACACGCAGGTCAAAGGACTCGGGGTGTGACTAGTAATGACTTTCTCTGCGTTAGGATGTAGTACTGCTTCTGCTGGCCGGGATCAGAAGTCGCGAGGTCATAAAGGCGCATCAAATCGCGTGCTCGAGGCCAAATATGTCCTGGTCGCCGGAGACTGGTTGTGATTGGGGTGTGTGGATTTCATCACGAGCTGCTTTCAGTCCTTTGCACTAGATGGATCGATATACCGCTGCTGCGAGCCTCCGACATGTTGGTCACTCCAAGTAGTGCACTTCATCTTCATTACCGTAGTAGCGTCTCTGTTTTCCTAGTATTTGTTAGTTGGCTGATTGTTTTAGGGCCAACTAAATTTTGGCGACATCTATATTTGTACAGAGACTGATGTACCATATGATTGGACGTGATTCTAGCAGATAAAATGATATGACTCTTTCCAAAAAAGAAAAGAGTTATTCACCCCGCAAGTAAATAACGCGAAAATTTTCTTTTGACTTCTCTCAGTTATGGGCATTGTAGCATACTGTGGAATACTCAAAATTGTCTCAGGTATAGGCATTGTACCATATTGTGGAATACTCAAGACTGGTGAATAAAATTCTAAACGGAACAAAAGAAAACCCACCGCATGTTGAAATAATACTAATCTGGGCCATACACACGGATGCGCGAGTACAGTTTCGGCCTTTTGGGCTCTACAAGCGGCGGCCTATTAGCTCAAACGTGCCCGTCTTTTCCTCTATAAGAAGGACCAAAGTCTGGTCCAAAGATGGGCGCAACCGATCTACGGGGGTGTTTGGTTGGACTTTTCAGTAGCTTTCCACTGGAAAAAGCTACAGCCCAACCAAACGGCAAGCTTTTCAGCAGCTTTTGCCAACGGTAGCTGTGGGCTTTGCAGTGCAAATTTAGCTGTTTGGAAAAGCTAACTTCTGCTAGCTTTTTGTAATGTGCTGAAATTTTTATGCTCATTTTTTAAAATGTTGTAATGGTTTGAATCAACCAAAAGCCATATGTTAACTTTTCTACGGCCACAGCAGCTTTTTCAGACAGTCAACCAATAATAATTTTGTCAACAGCCACAGTCTAACCAAACAGGCCCTACAAGTCGATTCAGAAGTTCAGGCTTCCATTTACACCCATCTACAAGTCGTAATCTTTTTTTAACAAAAGTTAACCCTCTTTTTCGCTCCCTCAAAAAAAAAGCCCCTCCTTTTATTAGCTCCTAAATTCCCTTAAAAGAGAAAAAGAAACTGAAGGCACCTTTCAGTGCTCAGTACCCGGCCTGGTGATAGGCGCTCTCTGAAATTTGAAACCGTGACACACCAAGTTACGCGGGGCTTACAGCAGCAGTACGTCATTTCATGCATGCATCCGTCCCCAACAAACTCGACCGATCGAGGAGGACTAAAATCTCACCAAATTCCCTAACAACGAAAGGCCCATTTTGATTAGTAAATTACTTACTCATGAACCGATTCCAATGCTCCCCCTACCTAATCTCAACTGAAAACCACTACTACCATAGTAGTAGCAGTACCGCTCAGTTGAAAATTAGACCGCAGCACGGCTTATTGTCAGAACGTTTCGCGGTTCACCAATCATCATTTGCTGTGCAGCACTGTGCCCATCAGTCTGTCACCTGTCAATGCAAACCTTTAATCATGTGACCTAGCTAGTAGAGGACCTCTTTGTACTGCAATGTTGTCCTGTTGTTTTGCCTGTAATTAAATCTTATTGACCGGAGTGCTTTTGAATCACCATTAGCTGTCTCGATTAGGAGTGATTGGGACTTTTTACTGGGTGACCCTTAGCTGGTACTGTCGGCCGTCAGGACAAACTAACTAGTCGTTGCGTAATCGATCGAAATATATCGAAGATGCTAGTATTTTCCCTCCGAAAGCAATATGATCTGGCGATGTTTTGAACAGTCACTTGGACAAGATCTTACAACACCAGTCAATGGATTAAAGGCTAACATCTTCTTACTAGTAAACCAAACCGTAGCCGTCAAAACTTCACCGATCACCGTTAGGCGGACAGAATCTTGCACGGCAATGCTCTCCATCTCCTCTCCTTTCCTCCTTCTGCCATGCACGAAACTAATTACCGAGAATGACGTACGTAGTAGACGACACTAGTACAAATAAAACGCAACAACCTGATGGGAAAAAACATCCATGTATGGACTGTACACGAAGAGAATGAGAGAGAGAGAGAGAGAGATGGTTGTACTAGTCGCCGAGGTAGATAGATGCTACGAAGTCGCAAAGTTGCGGATCCTGTCACGTAGGAGGTAGGACGCAAGGGCGAGGTGAGCGAGACGTACACTGACGCCCACGCCCGCGTGCGTCAACGTACGCGCGCCGACGGAGATGGCCACCGGGAATCTTTCCGACAGCTCGTAAAATCTTGATCGCTTCGACTCGATTACTAGTCGTGCAATTTTATTCTGAATTCTGAACCCTGATGCATCACCTGCAACCTTCGTTGATGCAGGGGTGCCTCCGCAAAGCATTTACAAGGAAATCATTGATGGATGTATACATGAAAACGTTGGTAGAGAAATGTGACTGGTGATTGTTGTCGATTTCTTTCGACCCCAAAAATATTGTACCAATGGCATTGAGCCGTGGATTAAGAATAATTAGTGGGTGACAGCCATTCGGTTAATAAATTATTATTTCTTCAATAAAAAGTTTTTTTAGTGATCATAAAAAATAGTTACCGGATTTAGTCAATCAGGACTATGTATAAATGCACGGTTTTACTTATTCAAACCACACGTACCAGTTTAGAAGATTTTTGATCTAGACAATTAAAAATGGTCTGAAAAATATAATCTTTTTTCTCAAACTACACTGAACCTTCCCTGGTTTTTTTTATTAACGCCGACAGTCTTTGTAGTTATTGAATTGCCTGAAATATATAGATCTGTACAACAAAGAAAAGATCAAAATGTAAATCTTGACTAGAAGAAGAAAGTAAACTATAGTGCAACTTATCATTGGTCCCAACTTGCTAAAGCGGGTACACCATTAGAAATCGAGGCCGATGGTACAGAAAAAATTAGCAACACCCATTCCTCCTTATGTAGTGACCTATGGGCTTTCATTGCTTCAATACGTATACATTCAAACGTCTCGTTCCCATGGAAACGGTGGCTCCAATTTCTACAATATTCCGAAGAGTACGCACTTGAATGTTGGAAAATGCTAATCTGATCTCAGGATCCAATGTACCCGAACTGAACAACAAAATTCACACCTAGAAGTTTTAAAAAGTTCCGAAGAAAAATTATACATCTACAAAATTTGGTTAAAAACCACGGCAATTTATAACCTGTGTAAAAAAGGAGCTATTTTCCTCACTATAATATTCACTTACACAGATTTCAAATGGTCATATGTCACCCTATAGTATTTATGCATGAATGTTTTCATACATTTTTTTAGAATATCTAATGTGACGTTTGTTGGGTTTTCTAATTCCAGGTTCCAATGCCAAGTTCCAAAAATTTGCACTACTCAAATGTCATGAACTTTGACGAGTTGGCAAGAGACTTGTACAAGAATATTCGTGTCGCGGGGATTTCGCGGCAATATACATTTCTAGTAGGATTTGGGGGACGCAAGTGGAAGATCTAAGCGGGTTCACACAAGAGATTTTACCCAGGTTCAGGCCCTCCAATGGCAGAGGTAATACTCTACTCCTACTGATTGTATTGCTGATCTTGTGCGAGAAAAGTTACAGAAAGATGGAGGTTGCTCTTGCCTAGAGGTAGAAGACAATGCGTAAGAATCTAGCCCCCTGCATGGGTGCCTTAGCCTTGCCTTATATAGGCTTTACATATGCCGACTCGGCCAGTCGGCCGAGCTACAGTAACTGCGTACTTTAATTTGCGTCTTTACTTTGTTTAACTCTCCGAGTGACGCCAGCCTTCACGCCAGCGAAACGCTTGCCTTGATGAGGTTGTAACGTCAGTCTTGATGACACCCGGACGTTGCTTCCGTGTGGGCTTCGCTTGGGCCTTCATCCGAGTGGGCCTCCGTGGGACTCCCTGGGCCTGTTGGGCCGACTCCCTGTGTTGGGCCTACCCGGAGGGGTTCCCTCCGTCAATTCGAAATGAAAATTTGACCTCTATTACATCACACAAGTTTTAACCACTGACGTGCTACATGATTCACAAGTTAGATCTTATTTTGGGAGTTGGAGTAAAACATCACTCTCTATTGCTAATTGTACTGGCTTGCACGTTAATTAACTATAGGGCAATTTGCATATCTACCACTAGGGTATGTTGACAATTTATTTCAAGCAAATTCTTGTGTACCACTGCAAACAGTTGAAAAGAGGGTTTATTTACAACTTTGACAAGTAGATGGAGGTCGGTGAAGACTTTTTTTTTGGGAAGAAAAGGGCAGAAGCTCTGCCAATCAATTATGAAGAAAAAAAATGTGAATACAAAGTCCGAGACCGTGACGATGAGAAGGTCACAATTAAGTATCCACTTAAGGGGTAGGAACCCTGAACAAAAAAGCCCCCAGCGAAGAACTGAGTGCGTTAGGGACTAAATGTAACTAGCTATCCTTGCGATGTGGGCAACCTACCCAGGTATGGAGGTCGATAAAGATGGAGGGAAAGGCCACTCGGTCTTGGCGACCTTGCACTGAGGCTGATGGACAAAGGGCAGCTATGGAGGAGGATGCTGGAGTGACAACAATGGAGATTGAAGAGGTGGCAGGGATATGGTCAGTTTGGTGACGTGTTACCAAGGCCACAATAGGGCAACGATGACGGAGAGTAGATGATGACAAAGCAAAAAATTGTGGAGGAAGAGACTGGAGCAACGGCTATGGAGACCGGATAGGTGGCCGGGAGATCATCGGGCTCGGTAAACTCGGTGCGGAGGCTGCAACGGCCCAACGGTGATGACTGATCCATGAAGCCAATGATGAGTTGTTGCAAGTAGTGTTCACCCACATCCTCCGCTATTTCATGCTCAAACTCTGTGTCTTGATGGCAGCGTGTGGTCGGGATAGCCTCAGGGGGTAGCATGTGAGACGGGTGGTAAAGACGAAGCTGAAACCCAATTCTTTGTACCATGCGGCGGGAGAAACATCTGCAGTGAGATTCCATTGGAAGGCTCAGAGCAATTAGGACACTCCCAATATATTATGTATGTCGTTGTATCAAGATCTTCCTATTCATTTTGATAGAACACCATAAACAAGACATCCTTAGCTATGTGCATCTTTACATACAGAGACCACAGATGTTCTATTTGTTTATTAAAAAAATAAAAAGACATACAACCCACACCATCGTTTTTATAACTAATTATCTCATTGGCTTCGCCTGTCACCTTCCTCCCAGCCTATCTTTCTTCTTTATTGGGTAGATTCAACCTTTTTCCTAACACAAGTTTTTGTTGTATCTTTCTTGTTGGCTTATGCATTGTAACTCATGGAGGTATAATTCCCCTCTCTTTTTTATTTTATCTGCCACATAAGCTTTAACCCAACGTGCTACGGTATAGATTACTGATGTAGGAGCATCACAACACCCGTAGCTCGATTGAGACACATATCCCAATTTACATGTTACTTCGGTACCGTTGAAGTTTGGCAATGCAAAACTTCTAGAGTATTCTCAATAGCTCAAGAATGAATATATTTACTAAGAAGTCACTAAAATAAAAGAGTTAGGAAATCTTCTAGTATGTAGATATTTAGTTAGAATAGTGTAGAAAGTTTAGATATTTTATATCAAGAGCTATGATTTTAATGGATATTAAAGATCCAGTGGACCTTGAGCACTATAAATAGATGACTCGTGCCTCCTGCCTTGACATAATAAGAGAGCATAACTGGTAAAGATGTGAGTGAGAGTGGAGCAAGTGCCACCTATAGAAGTGTGTGTACACTCTTATGTAATAACGTCCACACTTTAATAAAGTAGTACTTTTACAGTTACAAGTCTCCCAATTAGGCTGTGTTATTTCTAAGTACTTAGTGCATTATTGAGTTGTGATTCGACATGAGAGCTCTGTCACTCGAAATCACAACATACTTGTTTTCACATGAGCGGCGTGTCGTGCAGAAGCTAGTCTTGCTTTAGCGTGAGCGGCTTAGCCGTCTAGAAGCTAATCGTGCACTAAGGAAGTAGAAGCTGCAGGTCCTAACTGGGTCTAGGGCCACCACTGTAGGTCCTAACTGGGTCTAGGGCCACCACAAACTCCAATAGTTGGTACCAAAGCAGACGGTCCGGGACCATCACTTGTAGGAAGTGTTAATAAGCACTGAGTGCTTACTTTGTTCGGTGTTGCATCAAGGCTCTAAGGGAAGACTCTATCGGTGCACAGTCTAGGACTGTAAGGCTTATTGGTCTAGGACCAAGGCTTTCTTGACTTCGGGCATCAATCACCATGGCGGATCTTGCTAGCACAAGCAGTGAGATCAAGAAACTCAATAGCCACAACTATGACTATTGGGAAACAAGATCAGGACTTGTGGAAGGTTGCGTGTTCACTGTGACAAATCCATCGAAGGATAATGCTGATGCCTCGCGGAAATGGCGCATCAAGACTGGCAAGGCTTTGTTCGTGCTAAAGACAACAATTCAGGAGGACATATTGGAGCATATGCGTGATGAGAAGACACCTCATGCGGCCTAGGAGACTTTGGCGAAACTGTTCTCAAGGAAGAACGAGACATGACTCTAGTTCTTGGAAAATGAGCTCGCAAGTATCTCACAAGGCGATTTATCTATTAGTCAATATTTTTCGGAAGTGAAATTTATTTGCCGTGAGAAATCCCAACTTGCACCAGATGAGAAAATTATTATCCATGGCCTTAGACCCAGATACAATGGGTTTATCACTTCATTGAAAGGATGGCCTATCCAGCCATCATTGATAGAGTTAGAGAATTTGTTGGTTAATCAGAGAGAGTTAGCCAAGAACATGGGGAGCATTACCATAAAGGAATAGGAGGAGCCTCTCTTCACCAACTAGAAGAAGGGTCCATGCCGAGGACAAGGGAAGCCCAAAACAAGGTGAATTGAAGGTGGCAAGCAATATCCAAGGGAGAGAAGCAATTTTGCAAGGGGAACTCAACGAGGAAGACAAGATCATCAACAGCAGCATGGGAAGTATGAGAAGAAGCAAAATGGTGGATGTCTCAATTGTGGTAAGAAGGGTCACTTCGCTTGAGATTACCAGCTTCCAGAAAGGCATTTTGAAGGAAATGTGGCCACCACAAAGGAGAAGGAGGAGATAACTCTAGAAGCATCCATCATTGAAGAGGAGTAGGTTGCCGAAGCTAGTTTTTCTCAAGAAGTTGATGAAGAGGAGTTGGAGGAGGACATGGAGGTGCTACCTTTTGCATATAGTGGTGCTCCAAAGATTAACTACAAAGAGGATTGTATTGTGGATTATAGATGCCCTAATCGTATAACCAATGATGATAAGAAGCTACAAAACATGGCTGAGTACAAGCGGAGAAAAGTGGTGCTAACTGCCAACAACTCCAAACTATCCATCTCTCGTATAGGAAAGATGATTGTTCCAAGTTATAGTCCTTAACAACTCCATCTTGAGAAATTCTATCACATCCCAGGTTTAAAGAATTTTAGTGCCTCAATTAACAGCATAACGAAACTATGTTCTCTTTTTCCTGAAGTAGACATGATTTGAAAAGTAAAGGTGATTGGCACACCTATTACGGAAGAAAGATGAAAGGACCTATATTGGCACACCTATCATATGCGTTTTAAAACAATTACCGATTTGGCTCAATCCTAATGCGGAATTAAACTAATCTAATTTTCACAAGCTCAAATTCTTAAATATATTAGGCTCACTATGTGCACCAACACCCTATGTCTATGTCAAGGTTTGTAATCTTAGGACAACAAGCAAGCAATTCAATTTCTACGAATAAATATAACTATCTAATACAAGTATGAATTGTAATAATGTAAATGAGACAAGAGACAAATGATGTTTGTTCCGAAGTTTGGATATGCAATGAGAACATACGTCTCCGTTGAAGACCCAATCACTCGTGATCAAAGATGGACTCTCTTTCAAGCCGCTTCCTCTTGAGGACGCCCTTGCGTCTCCTCAATCACTATGGCTAGCTCATTCCTCCACTCGGGAGATGGCGAGCCCTACAACCACTTCGCAAACCATTCGGGTCTCTTCATAAGCTTCTTGAAGAGATTACCAAGCCAACACCACCAAGCCGTCTAGGAGTCAGTGGCCTCTAAGAGTAACAAACTCTCAGACTCTCACTCTAATACAATCGACGCCGAGAGCTCAAACTGATGCAAAAATGCAATCACCTAGTGCAACCAATGCAGTAATCTCCCTCACACCTCACAAAGAGCAACACATGCACTAGAGGGGTTTAGAGAGGGTGGAGGCAAGTGGATAAGGTCCACGAATGACTCTAAGGGCAGCAACAACTAATCCAAGTTGGCCCAAGGAGGCTACTTATAGCCAACCCTCGAAAACTAGCCGCTAGAAAGTTTTGAAAATGTAGCCAGTTTAAACTGGCCTCCAGCCCTGTAAGATAGACCACATGACAACGGTCGGAAAAATGGCCACTGGACACCCGAGACTGCATAGGAACAGCCGACCCCAGAGTCTTCGAAACCAACTCGGATACTCCGGAGGGAAACTTTCCAGACGCGCTCCGCATCTCGAATACTCTAGAACGACCCTCTGGGAAGAAAAAAGACTCTTTGTTTCTTCCCCGGATACTTTGGGTTTGACCTAGAGTATCTGGTCCAACACACATGGGAAAGCCGGTCAAACCGCCCAAAAGGGCTAGCCAAACCGTCCACCTTGGTTGGTCAGACCGCCACCAGTTCCAGGTGCACTAACTTATTGGTAAAACATTACGTCTTGGTCCTGGAGTGTCCGTACTAATTCCCGGATACTCTGGAGAAGCCAGACCATCTAGGTGAAGCCTTCGAGCTCACAAACCATCTCTGGAGATCTTTTTTCTCGGACTCAGAGTGTCCGGGTTGCTTCCCGGATACTCCGGACATCCGGGCTATCCGGAACAATCTTCAGACATTCCAAGAACACCTTGGAACTGAAGCCTTGGTCCAGATACTCTAGAAGCGAACTAAAGCCTCTATCTAGATACTCCAAACATGGAACTCATAGAGTCCCCGAACCTTGGCTGATCAAACCAACCACCTCGGATGGTAGGATGTCTCACACCTAGACACCAAGTCTAGGGACAACTCTTACCAAGACGAACTACCACCAAAACCTCTGAGCACTCATAGCTCCGAACCACAGAGGAAACATGACAACATGCAACATAAGCAATGGTTTGAGCACTCTATGCGTGACATGATAAATCTACTCATTCTATAGCTCCTCTTGATAGTACGACTATCTATCCTATAATCCGGTCTCCCTCTAAACTCCTTGAGATTAGTAGAATAGGAAAACCTAGTGTAGACATACCTTTACCTTGAGCATTCCACCTTGAGCTCAATGACGTTCGACATCCTAACTCTAAGCTAGATCACCTTGATCACCATTGCTTTATGAAGTTTTTTTATTTAGTTCCCCCATAATCCCTTGATCACATCCAAAAGAAAGTTTAGAACAGTAGTGGAAACATATATAAAATACCCGAGATGGCAGCCACTACCATCTCACAAAAGCTACATATAACCCACATATGACCGAGATAACCAACTAAGCAACTAGATGTTAGTTTCAACATTATCGGCGTCGTAGAACTCACCTAGACTACTATCATGAGTACTTTCATACTCACAAGATGCTTTTTAAGCTCATCCTAATGTACTTAAGCATGTCATAGAACAAGAATTAAAATACTATACAACTATTTCATTAACAAAGTATTAAAACATGGCATGAACATGAGTGATAAACCAATACCAACTTGTATACATTATAACCATTCATTCTCAGATTTAACACATAAATCTCATATCAGCAACACATTTGAAATCAACCAAGATTTTAATCATTTTCAACACGTTAAGTCAACCAAGACTTAAAACATCAATTCGTTAAGTCAACCAAGACTTAAACCATTTCTTTCTCAATCGGGAATTGTTCCAAAGTGTTGTTAGCGCATAGCTGGTCAGTTATGACTACCTAACACTTCTGCATAATATTTCCACTGTGGGTGAAGGATAGAGCCCCATGATACCGACATCGACTAGACGACTGGGGTACTTATGTTCACCTCGCCTATCGATCCATCAGTTAAAGCAAAACCTCAAATCTCAAAACTCACCTATTATGTTTCATATGCATTAGTCAAAATTAATATCACACCCCACTAGTCTTCATTCACAACCAAAAGCTATCATATTAATGATTTCATCCATCACATTAACAATATTTAAACTATGCAACCAACCATAATTCATCACATGCATAGAAGTGGTTCCATTAAATACTATAGACTAAAACATGAATTCATAATTTTTTTATCTCATTTGGAGTTCATATGAATTTTCTATGATTTTTACAAGTTTATACCATTTTCTTTCTTTTTCTCATTTAAATAAACATAGGAAAAAAAATTTATACTCAGCTTCATGAGCCACAGAGGATGACAAGTGGGGCCAATGTTTAGCTCGGGCAGGTCAATGGTTGATTGGCCCAACTGGCCTTTGGGCCCATTTGTCAACCTCTGTTGATATTCCTTTTTGTTTTCTTTATTTTTATTGAGTCTATGACAGATGGGGTCCATCTGTCAAAATTTTAATTTTTCTTAATTCAAACTAAGTGACCGTTAGTGAGTGGATCCCAGATGCCATAGACATAGATAAATCGGGTTTTAAAATAAAACTAATCGGGTAGGATTCTCATGTCATACACTGATTATCAACTAACTTAACTACCTAACCCCTGGGGCCTGTTGTCAGGCCTGCCGGCGGCTCAATGTTGGCAACCCAAAGCGGTTGAGCACGCTGGTGCAGAACCACACGAGTGATTCAATGGACCATTTTGTGCGTGGTTTTGTGTTGTTCTGTTCCTAGCAACGTCGCCAACTCGTCTTGATGATTAGGTAGGCCGATGGCTCACCGGAGAAGTTGTTCTGATGATCACTGGCGACGACCGGAAAAGTGCACGAGTAGGGTGAGCGGAGGAGGCCCGAGGCAAAGGGGAAAAGTAGGGGATCTGGTCCAACAACTCTCCGCAAGAAGATCGCGCGAGGTTTGCCGAGGCTAGGGAGGATCAGGCGAGGTCGTCGGCATTCATGGTGGCCAGCGGAGTTGTAGGAATCTTCATGGCAAAAGCTTCACAAAGTTATCCTAGACGCGCCCAAGCCACTGGTTGCTTGAGGGGAAGTCGATGGCGATCTTGTCGATGTCATCGGCGGCGATGGAGCTTCGGCTGACTAGGAGATCGGCCTCTGGGCCATGCAGAAGGAAACCAAAAGCTTACGAGGAGGAGAAGGGTCCACGCGAAGCTAAGGATGTTTTGGCTAGAGTTGAGGCTTACCGGAAACGGTAGGAGAGCTCGTGGCAGCGATCTCGCCGAAGACAAGGACGAAGACAGTGCGCAGGCTTTTCACCAATTCTCTACACAAGGAAAGGACATAAATGAGTTCGAAAGAGCAAGGCGGAGCTAGAGGGCAAGATCTGCACGGCTAGCTCACCACCGGACAAGGTGAAGCACAGGGATACTGATGATGGCGCACGTGCCTGAGCTCCACTGTCAATCTCGTTTTTGGCCGTGAACTCCACAATGGGCTCGATGATGTGCACAAGGTGATGCAAGAGGAGACAAGTGCAAGGTCATGGGTGAGAATGGGGGACAAAGCTGACGAGGTGCAAAAGGGGATAAAAATGGGGCCGACAGCTAGAGACGGTTATCTCGATGGCATCGAGCGCAACGGCTCAGGGGCGACGGCAGTCGGCGTAGCAGCGTGAGAGCTTGCCCACGTGGAGCGGAGACAAGGCGGTGCAACGGGAGTGACCGACGATAGCTCGACGGGGCAGTTAACTATTGATGCACTGTGCTCATGCATAGGCATCACTGGGCAGTGTCCAAACGCGTGGAGATGAAGACCCGACATGCGGATTAGCTGCTCGGAAGCTAATTGTGTACTAAAGAAGTAGAAGACGAGATCCTTAGTGAATTTAGATCCACTATAGATCCCAACGGTTACATGTGAAAAAAGATTTCCACCAAATAAAGGATATATTGCTTTAGTGACTGCTCTGTTGCATCGACCTATTGGCCGGACGATCGAAGGCATGTATTTTATATGACTGACATATACCAAAAGTTTAGATAAAAAAGACAGCATATATCACACGCGGCCTGACATTTGGATGTTCACGGCGACGGGCAATAGTGTACCGCACTGCACAATAGTACAATGGGCCAGTTCTTTTTGGCTTATAGAGAGGCTTATAGGTGAATTTAAGCTTAAGCCAAAAAGAACACAAAATTTATCAATAGCTTAATTTCACAGCTTAAGCCCCCTCCTGTGTAGTGAAAATAAGCTGCCAAATAGCAGCTTCCCGAGCTTCTCATTTATTCTAATTAAACTTTACCCTTCAACTTGCTCAGTTATTTACACACAATTGCCACCGCGTACCGGTTCATCACTTCTAATTTTTTTCCCCAGCTCAACGCTTGCTTTCCCCATCCCAGCTCCCGCTTTTCTCCTCCCGACGCGCTAGGGTTGGCGCCGCCGCCGCCGCCGCACCCTCGGCCGCCCGACTTGTCGGCGCCCTCCACCGGACAAACTCGGCCGCCCGACGCGCCCCTGCTCCGGCCCCTGCTCCGGCCCCGAGATCCGCCGCCCTCCACCCCTGCTCCGGCCCCTGCTCCAGCCCCTCCTCCGGCTCCTGCTCCGGCCCCTGCTCCGGCCCCTCCTCCGGCTCCTCCTCCGGCCCCTGCTCCGGCCCCGAGATCCGCCGCCCTCCACCCCTGCTCCGGCCCCTCCTCCGGCTCCTGCTCCGGCCCCTGCTCCGGCCCCTCCTCCGGCTCCTCCTCCGGCTCCTGCTCCAGCCCCGCGAACCGCCGCCCTCCACCCCTGCTCCGGCCCCTGCTCCGGCCCCGGCTCCTGCACGAGGTGAGATTTTTGCTCATTTTGCATGTCTTTAATAATCTACTGATGTTTTCTTCTCCATTGTGTTACACATGATAGGATAACTAATGGCATCAGAGACGAACTTGGATTATTCAGTGTAGGCAGAGCGTGCTTCCATATCTCTAGTGCCACTGTTGGCCCATTTATGATGTTTTCCATACCTGCACTTTGATCCCCCATGGACAATGGAACAAAGTGGTTGCCTCTGTTGTACTCTTTTATTTTGTTGCTCTGCACTCAAAACAACTACCTATGAATGCTCCATTGTCGGTCATACTCTGAACATGTCATATGTGTTAAGGTTTAATTAGAACATGTCTCAAATGAAATGATATATTTTGTTTGAACTCAGGGAGTAGTTTTGTGTATACTGTTCTATCATGTACTGCTTTAATACTGATGCATAACTAATTGTAACTTATATTTTTGTATGATATACGGTGGGGGAATTTTACATTTATATTGTGTATATTACAGATGGACAAAGTAAAATGTGGCAAAGCTACTTGGGATACCGTTGCCCATACGGTTTTCCTTGATGTGTGTATCGAAGAAGTGCATGCAAATAACCGTCCCACTGGATGTTTGCTCATATTTATATTGTTGGATGGTTTACCAATGTTCTTTGGCTAACACTACAGGAAAATACTATCTAGTTGACTCCGGATATCCAAATAGAGTTGGATATCTAGCACCATTCAAAGGACAGCAGTACCATGTACCGGAGTTCCAACATGCTCCTCCGGTTGGGAGAAAGGAGACCTTCAACAACCGTCATTCGTCTCTACGAAACGTCATCGAAAGATCATTTGGTGTTCTCAAAATGAAATGGCGAATTCTCCTGGGCATACCGCGGTACACACTTGAGACGCAAAAGATGATAGTTACTGCATGCACATGTCTGCATAACTACATTTGTGATAGTAAGCTACATGATGAGCATTTCGACAGATTCGAGACTGGAGGATATGTTCATGACGATAGCGCTTCTCATACAAGTGTAGCACCCATAGATGATGGTACCATGGGCACAATACGTGATGCTATTGCCGCGAGTCTCGTACCTTGATGATTAGTCGCTATAGAATATGGTGCTTTTATTGTGACCCCTTTTGTTGGGAAGAAAATATTATAACCTTCCTTTTATTTGAATTGTTCTCAACTAACAGTGACACTATTTTTTGTAATATTTAGCACTTTGCGATGTTCAGAAATCGTTTTAGTGCTCATATCTGTGGCAAAACATTGCGAAATAACTCAAATGTCAGTTAGTCAGGACACAATTTCAGTCCAGGGGCATTACAGACTTTTTATCACACAACTCAGACAATAAGCTCAAACGACAGAAGCCGAAAAAAACTGAACTGCAGTTTCTCAGTGGCTTCTTTCCACCGCTGACTTCTGTGGGTAGAGAAGTTTAAGCCATTTCTGAAGAAGCTTAAGTCGCAAACAACTGGCCCAATGCCTTTCTGCAATGAACGGCTCCGAATATCCGTCGTCCGATAAAACGGTCCAGCTTCTTTTTCCATTTTTTCCTTCTGCTGCTCGAAGGCGAAAAGAAATAACTTTGCTCCCACTCCTATTTCTCCGGGGTCTAAAAACCTGGGTCAGTCAGAGTGAATAATGACTGACGCCGACACCGTTCTGGCCGTGCGTCAACTCTGGCGTCCCGACACATCGATGATCTGTATGGTGCAATGCTGATAATAGACTAGCCTCCAGTGAATGAATCTAACCCATAGATAGGCAGACACAACACGACTGGTGGACGTCAGGGAGCCAACGGGCGACCGTGCTGCCTGCGAGACCTTGCCGAGATCTGAAGCATCGGCTTCACCCATCCCGGCAGCTAGGGACGAGACGCCATCGCCGGCCTCGAGCTAGCCCATTTACTCACACGGCGCGACGCACTCGCTCCCAAACTACAGGTCTCAACCCGCCAGCAGCAGTAGCCGGCAGAGTGCAGCACACACGTGTCTGGGGGCCGGGAGCGGCACACCTGATCCGCTCGTATGTATTCTCCTCCGTGCCTGCGCGGGTCAAACGGATGATGTGGAGATCGTCCGCGGATCTCCGCGAGACGGCAACAACCGCCGCCGCGCGGGCGTCCGCGGTTCACACGGGGGATCAAATCGTTTTTTGGAGTGTTTTCGCTGGGTTTCGCACGCGTCGGCGTGGCGGCCCAGAAACGGGCGCGTTTCTGCGTGCTTCATCAATTGGAGCGGCACCATAAGGGGCTCGTCACTCTCGCTCCAGGTCTCCTCGTGTTGAAAATGCTATTATTGCTGTGCGAAAGGGCTCGCAAAGCGCCGTTGAAGACTCTTTTGGTCTCATTCGGACGCATGGGTTCGTGTCCGTGGCGCATGCACGGAGCCCGCGTTTGTTTATCGATGAGTTCTGTTGTACACTTTGGTAGTGTGATCACTACTTGTCCGGAACAGTCGTCACCTACCTGCACGGAGACGCTGAATTCTGTAGATTCTCGTTTGCTTTTCATCATGTTCCTATTTTTCGCACGTAGCAGCATTCTGCTGTACGGCTGTACCAGCTAGTCCGCCTAGTCATATATTATAGAACATGAAAACAAACGTGCTACATGTATTTAGTCTTTTTCTGTCTCTCTTTAATCTACAGCATATCGAACTGTTCATGAACAGCACCAGTAATAAGGGAAAATGATGTTTTCGGTGAGCATATTTTGCAAAACAAAAACGCGTGTGCAGCGCGCTACGTATGTCTAGTCTTTTCTTAAGGAGTTTTTCTTTGGGCAATGTGTATTGCTGTTTAAAATATTATGTTCACGTGCACCACTATTAGAAGGTATCATGTGATATCACCTTTGATCGAGGTGCTACTAACACGAACAAGCATATCTAAGGTCAAGAAAATTCCGAAAAGATGGTTAGGTAGGGTATGATACAATCAAGCATCCTGCGGAAATTCAACTAAAACCGAAATGTATTTCATGAGAAACAAAAAATTACAAATCACAAAATTTAGTGCATGGTAGCTTTATTGACGATGACATGGCACTCGGATATTGTCAAAGAGGACAGTACCGGCCCCTATGGACATAGGGTGGGACGGGCCGACTACTCGGAGTTTGACTTCTACACGGGGACGCCTCATCAACTTGGAGTATAAGACAGGGATAAACACAAATCCGGCAATCTCGGATTCTGTTGTAACTAATTAGGTAACCAATCTGTAAACCGATCCGGATCCTTGTAACCTTACCTCGGTCGCCTATATAAGGCCTGGTAGGGATCCTCCGATCGGTATGCTTTTTAGTATCTTCTCATACGGGATTCAAGCAATACCAATCCACCAAACACATGACGTAGGGTATTACCTCTTCTCGAGGGCCTGAACCTGTCTAAACATTGTGTCCCGTGTGCACCCATCTAGATCTTCTGTGCGTGCGCCGCCCCATATTCATTATTGCCGGATCAGTGAACCGACAGTTGGCGCGCCAGGTAGGGGAGTGTGCATAAATTCATCTGCCAGATCCAGATGGGTTTCTTCTTCAGCAACGGCAGTTTCATTCCGAGCAGCATCATGCGATTTGCCTCCTCAAATGCTGTCCCTGATCCAGGCTAGCTTTTCCGATTTGGAAAGTTGGACTTTATCGCCGATCAGATCGGCAAGCTTCACCTCTGCGACTCGGCGTCTCGCCGATCGTCGGAGGTGTCATCGGCATCTCCACTCGGACTCACTGTCGAGTCCGCACCTTCGGCTCCTCTCCCCAGGGACGAGGTTACGCCGAAGTCGGGTCTACTGCTCGAACGTAGATTCCCACTCGTCGAGCAGGGGTCCCAGTTGGTTGGGGCGATCGAGTCTCTCTTACACGTTCTCGAGTATGACTCAGACGACTTGCGGAGCTCGGGAAGCCACCACCCTTCTCGGGAGGTCTTCATGGCGAACCCAGGCGCGTTGGCCAACGACGATGACCAGCCTATTCCCATCGAAGACCAGACTCCCGAGCAACTGACAGCCACTCGGCTCCGTCTCCGTGCACAGGAAGCGGAACTGGCCGAGCAGCAAGCCGCGCTAGCCCGCCAGCGCGAAGAGAAAGAACGTTACGACGACATGCAGGGTCGTGGGCGCCAGGTTCACGATGCGCTCCGCATGCGTGAAAGGGACGGCGTCCCAATCTTCCCGCTTCCTAGTCACAACATCGTCGCGGCCTCGGTGGCGGCACGTGCCATTCACATTCCTGAGGGCACCTCGGGCCACAACGAACTTCGGTGGCTCCAGATCCTGGTAGAAAAAGCAGCCCTCCAGCAAGTCGAGATCTCTGAGAACCGTGCGGGTTCATCGGCGAGTGGTAGGAGTCGGCGAGCTTCCCCTCCGGGAAATCCACAAGCCGCAGCGCGTCATCGCGCCGACTCCGAGTGTTGTCACCCTGCCGGGTTGGTTCACAACAGACTCGGACCAAATCGTGACGCGCGGGGGGACTATTATCGCTAGAGTCCGCGCCCGACAAGGCGCGGACAAAGATGTTCGTCCTACCGGATCGGCGTGCGATCAACTCGGGATGGACCGCAATGCGCGGGACATCCTTAATGATAAACACGACGCCCGCCGAGACGCAGGGAGGGACAATCGCAGCAGTCGTTACGATGACAACAACGACCGCAGCGCCACAAGCCGAGGCAACTCTCCAGCTCCTTCCGGCATGGCCTATGTAGGCCCAAAAGCATTCGGATCTCGCATCCGCAATGCCGTCTTCCCGTCGCAGTTTCGGGTTACCGGAATCGACAAATATACGGGAGAAACTCGGCCAGACATCTGGCTGGCCGACTACCACACAGCATGCAGGACTAGTGGTGGCGACGATTACGTTGCAATCCACTACCTGCCTTTGTTTCTAGCCGAATCAGCTCGAGCTTGGCTTACCAGCTTGCCTCAAGGTTGCATCCAGTCATGGGCCGACCTTGAGACCCTCTTCGTCAACAACTTCCAGGTTACTTAAAACAGACCCGGGAACGCGTGGGATCTCCACTTGTACCCAAGAGGAGGGTGAAACTCTCAGAGAGTACATTCAACGCTTCTCCAAGAAGAAGAACTCTCTGCCCGAGGTCCGAGAAGGAGACGTCATCACCGTCTTCTCCAAAGATGTCCGCAGCACCGACCTCATCCACAAAATCACGCGTAAGAATCCTCAAACTATGCGCGAGCTCTTCGACATCGCCAATAACTTCGCTACTAGCGAAGAAGCCGTCCGCAGCGCAAGCAAGGGCGACAAGGGAAAGGGCAAAGCTACCGAGTCCCCCAGGGGGAAGGACCGTCCCGAGTCGTCCCGGAAGAAGCACAACAAGTGCAAGGGCGAAGATCTCGTTGTTGCGGCTGAGCGCGCCCCGGAACGGTGTCCTCAGCGTGGCAACACGACTTTTGAGGAAATGATGAGTCGGCCATGTCACTTTCATGGCCCGAAGTCGAACCACATCACGCGCGACTGCAATCTTCTGAAGAACTTGAACAAGCCTTCCGCCTGCAATCAAGACAAGAAGGATTCTCCTCCGGACGAAGGTGACGAGTTCCCGAAGGAAACCGCTTGCTTGATGATCTTCGGTGGCCCCGACGGCTACGAATCCAAACGCCGCCAGAAGATCACGAGCCGAGAAGTTAACGCAGTTGAGCCTGCCGTACCTCAATACCTCCGATGGTCCGAGTCCATAATTTCTTTTGGCCGTTCGGACCATCCCGACTACGTACTCCACCCGGGCAGGTTCCCCTTGGTAGTGGACCCAATTGTCAGCGGCATCCGCCTCACCAACGTCTTCATGGATGGAGGGAGTGGTCTGAACATCCTCTACGTCAAAACACTTGACGACATGAAGATTCCTCGCTCGGACATCAAGCCCACCGGGGCACCCTTTCACGGGGTCGTCCCTGGCAAGATGGCAAGTCTACTCGGGCAAATCAGCCTGCCCGTCACTTTCGACACCCCCGAAACTTCCAGACCGAGACCCTCACCTTCGAGGTCGTCGACTTCTCGGGCTCGTATCATGCTATCTTGGGACGCCCCTACTACGCCAAATTCATGGCTGTCCCAAGTTATGTCGACCTGAAGCTTAAAATGCCGGGTCCCAATGGGATTATAACGGTGCAGAGCAGTTTCCAGCACGCCTACGCGTGCGATCTGGAAAATTGCAACCTCGTCGCGGCCCAAGTCGCTGTAGTCGAGCTTGACAACCTCAAATCGGCCGCAGTCGAGGAAGCACCCCCGACCAAGAAAGCTTCAACATCGACATCATTCCAGTCGGCGCGGGACACCAAGGCGATCCAGCCCGACCCGGAAGACTCCTCCAAGACAACGCAGATCGGGACTGGTTAGCGAACCCAGTTCTTGTTCGCAAAAGAATGGAAAGTGGAGAATGTGCGTTGATTATACTAGTCTTAACAAGGCATGTCCGAAAGATCCCTTCACTTTACCGCGCATCGACCAAGTGATTGACTCTACGGCCGGCTGCGAAATTTTATGCTTCCTCGATGCCTACTCGGGCTACCATCAGATCAAGATGAAAGAGGAGGACCAAATCAAGACTTCGTTCATCACGCCGTTTGGGGCTTTCTGCTACGTCTCCATGCCATTCGACTTTAAAAATGCCAGCGCTATGTACCAACGGTGCATACAGCGCTGCCTCCAGGGGTAGATCGGCAGGAACGTGCAGGCCTATGTTGACGACGTGGTGGTTGAGTCGGAAAAGAAAGAGGATCTCCCGACCGACCTGGCAGAAACCTTTGCCAGCCTCAGGCAATTCAATATGAAACTTAACCCGGAGAAATGCGTCTTCGGGGTCCCTTCGGGAAAGCTACTCGGATTCATTGTTTCTGAACGAGGAATCGAGGCTAACCCGGAGAAAATCGATACCATCGTCAAAATTGGGCCGCCAAAAAGCCTCAAAGATGTCCAAAGACTCACCGGGTGCGTGCCAGCTCTTAGCCGGTTCATCTCTCGACTCGGCGAAAGGGCCCTGCCCCTCTACAAGCTCATGAAGAAGTCTGACAACTTCACCTGGACCTCTGAGACTCAAGACGCCCTTGACGGTTTGAAAAAACTACTAACCACCGCCCTGGTGCTGGCCCCGCCAATGCCTAATGAGCCGCTGATACTCTACATCGCAGCAACTACTCAGGTGGTCAGTACGGTCCTGGTTGCTGAACGATCTGAGCTGGGTCACGTCCAAAAGGTTCAGCGACCAATCTTCATCAGTGAAGTACTTTCCGAGTCCAAGACGCGTTACCCGCAGATTTAAAAGATTATCTATGCGATATTCATCACATCTCGGAAGCTGGTTCATTACTTCCAAGGGCATCCGATCTCAGTGGCTAGCTCTTTCCGGATCGCCGACGTCATCAACAGTCGGGACGCGACAGGACGGATCGCCAAATGGGCAATGGAATTACTTGCATTTGACATAATTTATACCCCCCGTACGGCCATCAAGTCTCAAGTTCTGACCGACTTTGTGGCCGAGTAGACCGAAGTCCAATCCCCGCCCTCTGTCATCGACCTCGAACACTGGACTCTCTACTTCGACGGCTCGCTGATGCTCCAGGGCGCGGGGGCTGGCATCGTGCTCATCTCTCCAAAAGGGGAGTGCTTCAAGTATGTGCTCCAAATTCACTTCTCCGCGTCCAACAACGTCACTGAGTACGAAGCTTTGTTGCACGGTCTGCGTATCGCCACGTCACTCGGGATTCACCGACTCCTCACTCGGGGATATTCTGAACTGGTGGTTCGACAGGTCATGAAGGAATGGTCCTATAGAGACCCTACTGCTAGGAGGTACGCAAGCTCGAAGCCAGATTTAACGGATTCGAGATCACGCACGTTCTCCGCTGAGACAACGAGGCAACAGATGCACTCGCCAAACTAGGGTCCAGTCGGGACATCGTCCCGGCTGGAGTATTCCTCCAAGAGTTGCATACCCCCTCCATCAAGGCAGAGACAGCACCATAAGCCGAAGAACCACAGCTCAACGAATCTGATTGCACTCAGCAAACGTCACCAGCGGTCTTGGTCATCATTCCCGACTGGACCAGACTGAGGCACGGCGTATTTCTAGGAGGGCCAAATCATACGTCATAGTTGAGGGAGAACTATATAAAAAGAGCACATCGGGCATCCTCCAGCGGTGTATATCTCAAGATCAAGGCAAGCAACTACTACAGGACATTCACTCGGGTGTTTGCGGGCATCACGCGGCGCCAAAGTCGTTAGTCGGTAAAGGCTTCCGACAAGGTTTCTACTGGCCAACCGCCATCTCCGATGTCGAGCACATTGTGCGCACTTGCGAGGGATGCCAATACTTCGCCCGACAGACACACTTGCCGGCTCAGACACTCCAGCCTATTCCGATCACTTGGCCCTTCGCCGTTTGGGGTCTGGATATGGTCAATCCCCTTAAAAAAGCTCCTGGGGGCTATACGCATCTCTTCGTCGCCGTCGACAAGTTCACCAAATGGATTGAAGCCAAGCCGGTGGCCACGCTCACTTCAGAGTGGACCGTCGAATTCTTCCGGGATATCGTTTTTCGCTTCGGTGTCCCCAACAACATCATCACGGATAACGGTACTCAGTTCACCGGTGCCGCCTTCCTCGAATTCTGTGATAATTACAACATTGGCCTCAGCTTCGCCGCGGTCGCACACCCACGCACCAACCGGCAGGTTGAGCGGTCCAATGGCCTGATTATGTAAGGCATCAAACCTCGGATCTTCCAACGCCTGAAGAAATTCACCGGTAAATGGGCAGCAGAGTTACCCTCGGTGCTCTGGAGTCTGCAGACTACTCCCAACCGGTCAACCGGGTACACGCCTTTCTTCATGGTCTTTGGAGCCGAGGCCGTGCTCCCGACTAACTTGGACCATGGCTCTCCACGCATCCGCGCTTACACCAGGGCCGAGTCGGAGGAAGCACGACAAGACGCCGTCGATCAACTTGAAGAGCCGCGCGAGGTCGCGTTCCTTCGGTCGGCAAAGTACCAGCAGGGTCTACGACACTATCACGGTCGGCATGTATGTGGCCACTCGTTCAACGTTGGCGACTTGGTTCTACGCCGAGTCCAGTCCAACAAAGACAGGCACAAGCTCTCCCCACCATGAGAGGGTCCATACGTGGTCGCTGAAGTATTGCGCCCGGGGGCTTACCGACTGAAGGACAGCGACGGCAACATCATCACCAATGCATGGAACATCGAATATCTACGTCGTTTCTATGCTTAAAACTTTGTACTCTGACATTTTAAACATATGAATAAATTCTCCTTTTTGCTCCACTGGAAACAACTTCCGGAGTTTCCGACTGGCCCGCTATGCACGCTCACAGCCACACATAGCAGACACTCGGCGATTACACCCTTCGGGTGCGCTCAGTCGCACTCGGGCCTTTTTTCCTTTGAACAAGCTATTTTAGTACTGTGTATACAGTCTAGCGTTAACTCTATACTGTCGACCACCGGTTTACGCCATAACCCTATGCTACACGGGAAAACAGCCCACGGCTAATCTCTGCACAAGGGAGGCCAAAACGGGTCGACAAGAGCACGTACGATGGATTAACATACGCACGAACGAATATTTGGCGAATGAGAGAAATCAATAAACTTAAAGAACACATTTGTTCCAAAACATACATAACTAAAATTCACTCGGACTCCCCGAGCACTTGACCTACATACTTTACATGCCTTTTCCTACAGGCCGGCGTGGTCAATAAGGGCGTTGGGCGTGGCTTCAACCGCTGTCATCAGCTCCGGGACGTCTTCGTCAGGAACATCAGCGGCGTATCCCTCTCCGATTGCTGCCATGTCAAGCAGCGGGTAATAGGACCTGGCCACGGCGAGAGACAGCACGGCCTCGGTTCGCGTGGCCTCCGACTGTAGCTGCCTCGCCTGGTCCGGCACCTGTCAAAGACGCTTCGCCACCATGTCCGCATGGTCTGGAACGGGGTTGTCCTCCCACAGGGCGTTGCAAGCCACGCGACCCGCCGCCTGCAAGGACTCGGCCAGCTCACCGACTTTCCTGAGACGAATCTTGAAGGCTACGAAAGCAGAACAGAGGCGTAAGTAAAATGGTCACTGAACCCCGACCGGCTACCGCCCGAGTTGAAAACTTACCAGCCTCAGAGTCTGCGGCCTTCTTCTCCGCCGCCTCGGCAGCCGCCAAAGCCCGCCTCAGGCTGCCGTCCATGATAGCTGCCTCGCTCTCCAGGTGCTCCACGTGGTCTTTCTCCGCCTTGAGCATCTCTTAAAGCTTCAAGGCCCTGCCCTCAACAGAATCGAGTTCCCGGACACGGGCCTTCACCGCCTCAAGCTCCACCCGGAGGTCGGCAGCCTCATTTTCAGCAGCTACAAGACAATGAATCAGCGCAGCAAGAAGCAAAAACAACAAAAGGGATTCGGCTTCCTTACCTTTAATTCGGGCGATTTCCTGGGAAAGGCCCGTCTGCAGGGCGAAGATTTCGACCCCACGCTTACGGGCCACAGCCTCCGCCGCTTGAAGGCTCCCCCTCAACTTATCCCACTCCTTCTTGCGAAGGCTGAGTTGGTCAAAAACCTCCAGCCGATCTTGGAGGAAGACGGTCTTGTCCTGAGACCGACGGTTCAGTTTCTGCAAAAAACAACAGAAAAGGTTAGCCACTCGGGCGAATCGTCAAGACCCTCCACTCAGTCCCTTGGACCCAGCAGAGGCTCGGGGGATCGTGTACCCAGAGTGAAATCTGCAGAATAGGCAAAAGACCCTCTGTCCGACTACTCTAGTCGACCGAAGGCTCGGGGGCTACACCCTCTGGGTGCACTGATTGTGCACCCAGAGTAAAATCTACGAAATACACAAGGGATCCTCTGCCCGACTGAGGCAATCGGCCAGAGGCCCGGGGGCTACTCCCCAGTGGGTGTATCAGCAAAACACCTACTGACAAAAACAAAAGCAAGTGCGAAATTTTACCTGCATCAGTGGGTGCAACCTGTCATTTAGCAGGTTGGTACCTTCCTTCACCGTCTGCATCAACGTCGGGAGCATCTCTCCGAGTCGAGTGATGACGCCCATCGCATCGTTTCCACTCCTCGTGCTCCCGGATGTCGTCATCTCCCGGATGGTCAGGCTCGGCCGTCCAGGGTCCGCCTGTCGGATCCGCAGCGGCGGGATCGCCAACGCGGATTCCGGCTGTGAAGGCGGAGCGTGAGGAACCTCCTCCATTGTGGGCGGCAGCTTGAGGTTGCCTCGACGATCCGGCGGAGCATCTCCCGACGAATTCGGGCCCACTCCCCCCGATGCCCCCCACACTCGGACCCACGTCCCCGGACGTGGTCGGGGCCGGCACCTCAGCAGGGAGTGCCTCCGGCTTGGGAGCAGCAGATGGCGAGGCCGAGGACGCACCATCCCGTCCAGGAGAAGGCCGGGGGGACGAAGTCGCGGCCACCCTCGAAGGAGGCGAGGGTCGAGCATCTGACCCCGACTGGTCCCTGCCTTGGTCAGACCCTGGGGCGCTTGACGACGCCTTCGGGACATTACCATCCTCCGCGTCCTCTGAAAAACACCCGGACACATCAAGTTTAGAAGACAAAAGACAAGCAAAATGACGTTCGCCAAAATGACTTACTTGGCAGATCGGGGGACAGGAATATGTTTCTTGGACCCCGGGGCCGACTGCTTTGAAAAATCAGCCGCCGATGCCGGCGACGCCGCGGAGTTGCTCTGCTCCCCGAAAGCGGCGTCATTCGTCCCCCCCTCCCGGCTGGAGGGGACTTCATCTCCGGCTGCCTGAGGAGCCTCCGCCGGGGTGGCAGTCGGCGCCACCGGGTCTGGACGGATGGAGGAGTTGCCTTGTCCTCCCGGGGCAGCGCTTACAGGTGGCTCCCGACTCCTTCGAAAGCCGGAGCGGGATGTCGTCTTCATCTTCCTCCTCTTCCTCCGGGGCCGGCGTATTTGGCAAAGGAGCGCGGCGCCTTCCCCTTCGAAGACCCGGCTCCAGAGGAAGACACGCCAACTGTCCCCTACGAAGATGCCCCGCCGTTGGGGATGTCGGTGTACTGCGGCTGGTTCCAGACCTCTTTCTCCAGAAGAGGCACATCGGAGCTGAAGCCGAAGAGAATCTGCGAATTCGGAAAACAGTAGCATCACCCGAGTCAGACTTGACATCACGGCCAACAAAAAGAATCGGGGAGTCGGTCACTTACCTGGCTTGGGGGATTCGATCTGCTGAAGGGCAGCGGCCGTCCGGAGATGTCCAGATTTGTCCCCCTGTGCCATGAGCTTCTCGACTCGGCGTTGGACGGCATCATCCGAGAGCTTCTCGGTGGACTCTCGGGTCGTGTCTTGGTTGCCGGCATACTCGAACATTGGGTGAGCCCTTAGCTTCACAGGCTGCACCCGCCACCTGATGAAGGTCGAAACGACGACGACCCCGATGACCCCTGCTTGGATCGCCTCGGCAAGCTGCGCCATAAGGACCGCGATCCCATCTTGCTCCCGGTCCAGCGGCGGCTCAGACCAGCTCGGCTTGACCTCCGGAGGCTGACCCACGAACACCGAGAGCGACAGCGCGGGATTGGCGCAGTAGAATCAATTCTCGTGCCATTCCTTGTTGGAGGTCTGCATCGGCAGGGTCAAGTAGCTCTTCGCCGCTCCGGACCTCAACTGGAATCCAGCGCCTCCCACCACGGCTGGACTGTCCCTGCTCGACTGCGGCTTTACGACGAAGAGGTGCTTCCATAGTGCGAAATGCGGCTGGATGCCGAGGAAGCACTCGCACAATGTGATGAAGCACGAGACGTGGAGCATGCTGTTGGGGTTGAGGTTGTGGAGCTCTAACCCGTAGTAGTACAGCAGTCCTCGTAGGAAGGGGTGGACGGGCACGGAGAAGCCCCGCTCGAAGAAGGAGCCATGGACGACCATTTCGCCCGTGTTCGGAGTGGGGGTTGTTTCCCCCGCGGTGACGTGCCATTCGACCAACTCCTTCGGCGGCAGCACCCCTGACCTCACCAGGGCCTTCAGCCGCATCTCGGTCGCCGTCGATTTGATCCAGGGGGCCATCGGATCGGCGGAGGAGTCCTTCTCACTCAACAATCTCCACACCAAGGCGTCCTCCTCTGCTTCGGTCGGATCTGCTTCCCAATCGGGGGCTTGCATCCAATACCAGCGGTGCGGACCTAGGGTTTTGGTGTGGCGGCGCTCTCGAATCGGCGGGACGCGAGGAAGACGAAGGGGGTTTTGGGCGCAAAGGAGGCGAAGCGTGCTCTGGAAGTCGTGAGTGGATCCCGCCGCTTTCCCGGTCTTATAAAGGAGGACGGATTGGGCGTTGTGACTCTTCCGCTTCCACACGCATGCGGTTTTTTCGCGCCCACGATGCGCCTCTTCGGCTTTCGTTACGCGAAGTAATGGCCCACGTCGTGACTATTCAGCGTCCACGACGTGGTCTCGCCACGATCTGCGCTATTTAACAGAGGAGATCCAACGGTTGGCCTTCCAGGGTTAAGTAGCCATTTAGAATATACCCCCATAAAAACAACTGTAACGTGCCTCTAACAGGCTGCTAATCGGTTACTGCTTAAATCGGAACCGAGCGTTACGGTTTTGAAGGGTTTCAAGGATTGGCCTCCCGCAGGAACGTAATCACTTGAATACACCCGAGTGAAGGGCAGTTATGGTGCGCCTTCAACAGGCCGCTAGTCGGACGCCGAGCAATTCAGAGCCACCGGTTTCTCCACCCAAACTTCCCGCGAAATTCACTCCGGAGTTTTTGGATCCGGAATTTTCGGATTCAATGGAATGTCCGGGTATCAGGCTTCGTCACTCGGGAACCTATGCGCCACAACTTGTGTTATGGTTCTGACACGGATTTCGGAGGCATTCCCTCAGAGGGATGCTAGCTGGACCCGAGCCACTCGGGAAACCAGGTGCTACTCGGGAATTCAGTCGGAATTCATGGTATGTCCCACGCTGGGCTATTAGTCAGTCTCTGTCCCTCAGGATGGACCGGATACCACCAGGATTTACCCGCTATTAACTCATCTGCCATGATATTCCTGCCTTACGGGTGAATGTTACTCGGCTAATTACCTTACTCTATAGGAGTTCTATGAGCCCCTCACGATCTTCCTACAGGCGACAAAAAGGCGTGCCTAGGTGAATGTCACTCGGGAAAAGGGAGAAGGTGAAGGCACTCTGCTAAAATAATACCGTGTTCAGCTGCAGCCAGATCGTGAAGGACTCGGGGGGCTACCGACAATGACATGGCACCCGGGTATCGTCAAGGAGGACAGTACCGGCCCTATGGACATAGGGTGGGACGAGCCGACTACTCGGAGTCCGACTTCTACACGGGGGCGCCTCATCAACTTGGAGTACAAGACAGAGATAAACACAAATCCGGCAATCCCGGATTCTGTTGTAACTAATTAGGTAACCAATCTATAAACCGATCCGGACCCTTGTAACCCTACCCCGGTCGCCTATATAAGGCCTGGTAGGGATCCTCCGATCGGTATGCTTTTTAGTATCTTCTCATACGGGATTCAAGCAATACCAATCCACCAAACACAGGACGTAGGATATTACCTCTTCTCGAGGGTCTGAACCTGTCTAAACATTGTGTCCTGTGTGCACCTATCTAGATCTTTTGTGCGTGCGCCGCCCCATATTCATTATTGCCAGATCAGTGAACCGACTTTTATCTTTCCTCTTTAATTTATTTTGGATTTCCTTTTACAGATTTTTTTTTCCAGCCTTCTAAGGTGCTTTTTCGATGTCTGGGACAAAAAAGCTATCTTTCGTTTCAAAATGTAGGGCGTATTTTGACTGTTCCATTTTTTTTACAATATTATATTAATAATTACAAATCGACAACATAAGAAAGTGTTTTCGAATACAAATCCAATAATATTAATTTTGTATAACATAAACCAAGATATTATTGTATTAATTGTTGACCATAGCATAAATTTGGACAGTCGGAATATGTTTTATATTTTGAAACGGAGGAAGTACATTTTAGTTACCACAAATCTATTATTCACTTAACTGAAACATTTATTTTCAGTTCAGTAAGTTGAAGAATCAGAGATTTAGAGCTCAAAAGTTGAAGGAAAAAACGAGTATTCCCGAGATAGCTAGCTATAGTCTTTGCCTTCAGCTATAGCCTCCTTTATCTTTAGCTATAGTCTTTGCCTTCAGCTATAGCCTTGCCTTCAGCCCTTCGTGTGCATGCATACACCACTGATCCTTGCAAGTGATGTCTCCCTCTTCTCTCATGCGACTGGCTATCCATCCGGTCTGTCTAACATGTCACCTACGACGTTAGCTGAAATGTCATTCAAAATCTAGGTAGGGGATCATAGAGCAGGTGAAGAAACTTTAATCAAATTAAGCCGGGGCTGCTGTGTGTTCATTCGTATTTCTTTCTTTCTCCAGGGTCGATCGATGGAGCCGCGCATGGTGTCACGATACAGTCCAAAATGCGACGCATGAGGGATTTCCACGATCGGAGAAAAGCATGTCAAGGTTAGGTGCAGGGAAGGTAAAACAGCAATAAGTGTTGGTTTCCCTAACTCAAGGACTAGAGCCGTACTAGGGCACAAGAATCTGGTGCAGTCTCTGGCTGGAAATGGACTAGCTGTTGAAGGGCACCAGTTTAGTCATCAACAAGAACATCTTGGTTCGTTTTTTATTTCTTTGCAATCATCATAGGTACATACATGCATGGAGGATGGAACTAGCTAGTAGCTAGTCGTAGAGTAGTATGCAACTTGCAGTTAGAAGAAAAAATGTGTCGCAGCTAGCTCTCAACTGCTGTAAAAATCTTTTAATGGGCTAGAGATCCTGAACTAATGTCAGTCTTGAAGAATTGGATTCTGAGCCGTTTATTCTCCTATTTTGTAATGTATGTATGTGTCCGTTTAGCAGCACTGTCAGACTTGCTGAAGGAATCAAGCCTTCAACCAAAATGCGATTCTCTCCGTTCTTGGAAACACTATTTTAGAGACGTGAGCATGTGCAGTGTGCACGATTCGTTCTTTAAACGAGCGAAGCACGCAGAACATTTCCAATTGCGAACGTGAGGCTTTTGCGAGATATATATACATATATACGTGTGTATATTGCGTCGACATGATGAGTAAGATAGTGTTCTTGCTCAGGCTGGAGCCGGCTCGGCTCGTGCTGGCTCGAGAAAACACGAGCCGAGCCGGAGCCCGGCTTGGCACGCGCTGTGAGCTCAAACTTGGTTCGGCTCGGGCTCACGGCTGGCTCGAGCCAGCTCGGCGTAGCTCGTGAGCTGGCCCAGTTGGCCCTCCAACACGTCACTGCAGGCCCGTTCATCTCGTCACCCCAGGCTGCACACGGTTAGAGTTGGCCACGCTGCTGCCGCCGCCGCCGTCGCTTTTCCTCAGGCCTCGCCACTGTAGCTTCTCCTCAGGCCGTGCCGCCGCTACTGCGTACTACTCCGCCCGAAGAATCTTCACAGGTAAGAAATCACAAGCCGCTGTTCAATTCTTTGCTTTCAATCTAAGTTAATCAAAGCCTGCCTGCTCTGTTGATAGATCGGGTAGATGAGATTTGGCTAAGGCTTAGATAGAACCAGAGTTTCATGCGATATGGAGTATGTTTGAGCTGTTTAGCACATTAAATTGGACAACCTGAAGCATATCAATTTGTATTTCTAAACTGTTACATAGCATCTTCTGCGCTTCCGTCAGTTAGCTTGTTCAGAGCTGAGTTGGCTTAAGATAAGTCTAAGAAATTCATAGCTTTTGAGGCACACCGAGTAGAATAATTGAGAAGAGTCGTTATCATCTTTTGAATCATGCATCCTGATGGCAGATCTCTTGGTGAACAAAATTGAGGCTGCCTTTGCCAACACTTAGATGTGCTTTCTTATCATAGCATGTTTGTTACATAAGGCAAGACCAGAGTTTTAAAACTAGATACCAAATGGTTTGTGCATAATAGTTAGTGAGTTGTGTAGGTTTCTGACTTTCTGGTTCTGGTAGAGATTACCTTGCAATCACCCATTTTCTCTACTTATTAAAATGCAACAGTTAAATAAGAGAGATGATTTTTATGTAGCAAACAAAAAAACGCCTTCGAAAAATTGCTCTCATTTTTGTGAGCATTGAATAGTGCTCTGAGTTTTCTCTTTGTTTTCCTATAACATGCCATTTTACTTGGTTAAAGGGTGTTCTTGTCCGTCAGGTTGTGCCTACTGCCCCAGCAAGCAGTGTTCTACGAAAGGTAAACTGCACCTCTTAGATGGAGTTCACAGATTGAATACCTTTTTGTTTTTCTTCCTGCAAATAAATCTTTTTGCATTAATGGTTGTCAAAACAGTATTTGCTACATTTGCTTCACTTGTTTAAGTTGATCGGATATTTGTTTCTCCAGGGAGATGTAATAGCAAGTCAAAAGTAAGTACTTTGTCTTATTCCGGAGAAGATTTATCCTTCGCCTAATACTTTTGAAGTGCCTTTTCCTAACCCTGATAATTTGTTTATATTCCCTTTTGTAGCGGAACATGTTTTGTGTTTAATATAGAAAGTATAGAAATGTGTATCCAACAATACCTGTTTCTAGTGGTCCGAAATTGCATAAATGACACAGTACCATAATTCTATATTTAAACAACCTTAACAGGTGGACGTTGAATCTCCCATATGCTTAACGGTATCCATTATTTTGACGGAGTCTTACTGTTGGTCTAGCTGAAAAGGTAGGCAAATAGACCCGGATACTTATTGACGTGTTGATTGCATCCCTTTTTATGTTATAAATGCTTGCGAATTGTATAATTGTTCAATATATGTATATTAGTCCTTTAGCAAAGTTTATGCCAAAAATTTTATGCAACGAGCCTAAACGAGCTTATGAGAGGCTCGCGAGCTTTTTGGCTCGGCTCACCGAGCTTTACGAGCCGAGGAGGAGGCTCAAGCTTGGCTCGTTGTGCCTCCGAGCCAAGCCGAGCCCGGGCCGAGCCTCACCGGGCCGAGCCGAGCTGCCAGCCTCAAGTTTTTTGCCTTCCTAATTCGTACTGAGAAAGACGACGTGGCACCGGTCGTGCGTGTGTATGTGCATGCAGGCAGGCCGTTAGCTGGTCAAAGCATTCTCTTGCTAAAATTGGTACTCCGATTAGTCTTAACACACGAAATTGCTATCACGAAAATGTGTGCAATTTGTGGTAAGGACTCCGAGTTTTGAGGGACAATCTGTTCTTTGATAAGTTGGATCCAACAAGCATTGATTGGTTAGGCACTTGGCTATGTCCCCAGTCAAATTTGGTTGGATATCGAAGTGAAATTGAATTGCAATCCAGACTTCAGTAACATCAATGAGAGAAGAGGCACAGAGGAGAATATATTATATAATGCGTGCTTGCATTGATCAGCTCAAGCAGTTAAATATCAATTGATTAGCTTGTCATTTGACCAAGGACAAGAGATACAACACGCAGGTAGCCCAGTATTATTTTCGAGAGAGGATTTTGGTGGCCAAGCACTATTGCCCCTATATTTTAAAAATTCAAGAAGTATGTTTCAAAGTTTCAAAAAGAACGAAAAAGATATCAGATGTACATACGGGAGTACACTACTAACTTGCAAAATTTTGTGATTTTTCTTTTCATTAGTAACCATGCACAAAAAATACAGGACAGAGGGTCCAAAATACCAATTATTTGGGCACCTAATTTGTTTTTTATTTTAAAAAGCTCTAAAAGTGCATATGTTTTCACGAAAATTTGCATGACCACACAATATAGAGATCTCTACATATGTTTTTTTTTGTATTTTTTGAAATGCAAAACAGAAAGAAATTTGGCCCGGCTGTAGTAGTGACCGGGAGCCAATTGTAGTTTCCGATTATTTTCCCTCTTCTTTGTTCTACTGCATTTGAACAATGCACGAGTAGGTAGTACTTACGTCTTGGAAGGAAGGCAAGTTGATTTGAGGGAAAAAATATGGAAAGCAAATATAGGCATAAACATGTACTGTAGTACAATGTTGATATCAACATCTTACGGGAAATAGATACGAGAGTACGTTCCAAATTGCTGGAACTTGCAATTTATATATGTATGCTTTGAGAACACATAAAACTAATAGTAAGTTTGCCGACAGAACATTTCAACGGTTAATTAGCGGATATCCTTCCATCTTTTAATGCGCCCGCTGCCTATGGAATTCCTAGAAAGGACAGCATACGGTGGACATTCTGCACGTTTCTTGTCTTTAGTCAACTCCACGGCTGTGGATATTGAAAACTTCAGTGTTCAGTTTATTCAAAATATATTCGTCCCTTTTTTTTAATGAAAGGACGTATTTTAGCTCCCATTTTATCGAAATTGAGTAATCCATCATACATAGTACTCAAGGACGAACCAGGCATATAACACATGCCTGAAGCTCACACGCTACCCCTAAGCAACCAAATTCAGAAACAACTTATTACATCAATGACCACAGCCAGGTATCAGCACTCACATACACCAACACATTCAAACATACCACAACCAGAATCAGCCATTTTCCAACCTCCTAGTCATCGGTCCCCAGCCTTGCCGTAGTTAGGAACTTTTCCTCCTTTTGATTAAAAAGCAATTGTTAGTTCTTAGTTGACTGATATTTTTTTAAATCTAAATCAACTAAGGTTAGCCAATAGATTAGCCTCGAGATTCACTCTTTTTTTACAGGTCTAAAATTCAGTTTTTTTTAATCGTTCGATAGATATCCAATGGCTCATATGTCAACTGAGGTTTAACAAAATCTCAGCCGACTGATGCCGACCCAAATGCAACAATTTTGCACGTCATGTAACTGTTTGTTATGAGGTTGCAATCCGCAATTTCGTCATGTTCCCCTGGTTATAAATGGCTGAATTGGACAACAACTCTAATTAATCCTAGGTTTAGGTGCAAACTCTATTGATTCACCTATCAAAGCTTTAGAACAGTGCTTACTGTTCCAATCCTACCAATAAATTTGGTTCGAAGCAAGGTGCTTCGTTTGTTCACTGTTCCCCACCATTTAAGTTGATTTGGACGAAGCAGAAGAAAAGAAGGGAGATCTTACTAGCTAGCCATCCCTGTCCAACCTTTTTTTTTCCTTTGCCCTGTACAAAACATAATCCACGGCCTGTCTGATGCAGCCGTGTCGCTGTAGCACAGATCGCCAAGCAACGACACAAGTCTAATCGTGGGGCATCCACGCGATCGGACCCAAGGCAGAGAACGTTGGACATCCGACTCAGACGTGCCAAGGAAATCAGTGACGGGGGGAAATTAACCTGACACGCGACGCGACTCGATCGCCACCTTTTCGTTGGGAGCCCGGAGAGCGCTGCGGTGAGATGAAATGGGGTCACTTCACTTACTTGCGCAGAGACGGGTGTAGGTTGGCAGTAGCTTAATTCGCCGGGACAAGGGGGTTTGGTGAGCGGAGTCCGCGCGGTGGGGACAGGGACAGGGGCAGGGGGCCGTGGCGTTGGCCTGTTGTCACCACCTGCCGATCGACCGCGCGGTCGCCGTCGCGCACGTCAGGTCAGGGAGAGACGGAAGCGAGAACCACCAGTAAATTTCACCGCGCGCGCGCGAGCGCGTGTATATATACGCGGTGTCCTGCGAGTGTCCCGGCTGCAGCTTGCACACGTCCGGTAGCAGTGTCTCAACAGCAACACAGAGTGACAGAACTGTAAGATTGGTCACACGACACGGTTGAGCTGTTGAGGCAGATCACGAGGCTTTGAAGCGGCTGGCTGGGGCCGATGGGGAAAGGACGGGCACCGTGCTGCGCTAAGGTGGGGCTGAACAAGGGCTCGTGGACGCCGGAGGAGGACATGCGGCTCATCGCCTACATTCAGAAGTACGGCCACGCGAACTGGCGCGCCCTGCCCAAGCAAGCAGGTATGTATGGGTTGGCCGGCGATGAAGCATCCGTGAGTGCTGTATGTTTAACTCGACTGATGTGTGCGATGACCCATGTTCTTGGTAGGTTTGCTCCGGTGCGGGAAGAGCTGCCGGCTGCGGTGGATCAACTACCTCCGGCCAGACCTCAAGCGCGGCAACTTCACCGCAGAGGAGGAGGAGACCCTCATAAAGCTGCACGGCCTGCTCGGGAACAAGTACGTCGCAATACTCAGGAAGCTCGATCTGTTGTAGTTCTTGAATACATGTGGTCGATCTCAGTGGACTAATCGAGTTCAAATTTGTTGTGTCCAGGTGGTCGAAAATCGCGTCGTGCCTGCCGGGGAGGACGGACAACGAGATCAAGAACGTCTGGAACACGCACCTGAAGAAGCGGGTTGCGGCGAGCGCCGGGGAGCAGAAGAAGGACGGGGCCAAGACCAAGAAGAAAACCACCTGCGTCGACGTGGCGGTGCCGTCGCCTTCGCCATCCTCGTCCACGACGACGATCACTAACTGCTCTAGCGGCGACTCCGGCGGCGAGAAGAGCAACACGAGCAACGAAGAGCTGGACAAGATCGAGATCCCCATGCTCGACCTCGGCTTCGACTTCGACATGCTGGAGGACCACCCCGCGCCCGAGGAGTACTGCCCGGCGGGTGTGTCGGTTCCGACGTCGCCCTGCTCGTCCACGTCCCCACCGTGCGCCCGCGGCGTGGACGAGCTGCTCGACCTGCCGGAGATCGACATCCTGCCGGAGCTATGGAGTATCATCGACGGCGAAGCAGCGCAGGAGCCGTGGAGCAATGCGGCGCCGTGCCACGGCGACGCGACAGAGGCGAGCGGCCCCACAGCCGACGAGGGAAAGGAGTGGTGGTTGGAGGACCTGGAGCGGGAGCTCGGCCTGTGGGGCCCCATGGAGGATTACCAGTACCAACCGGACCCACAAGGCCAGGCGTGTCAAGCGGGCACACTCTCTGCCACCGTGGAGGACCCAGTGTTGTGCTACTTCCAAGCTGGCCCCGCCGCCGCCACGTCCCAGGGACCCGAGCCCTCTCCAACAATTCTCACAAATATCCAGATAAATTTGTGAGACAGTATCACCCGTTTGATCCTTAGTATAGAAACACTCAACACGATCGAACGGCTACAGTCGATGCTAGCTCAATACACGTATAATTGTACAAGTGTACGACTTCAGGTGGAGTGAAAGGAGATAGTTAGGCTAGGATGCACATACAACGCAAAAAAAGAAGTTAAAAATAATTTTTGGGGAGGGTGCGTGTGTGGGGCAAAGTGGTGCAATGCAAACCACAAAAGGGGTCAAAGATTTCCGGTACTAGCTAACCCGGAATGTAACTTTTAACTTCAACTGCCGACTGGTATGAAACAACAAGTACTGATGTATGTGCATGCCGTCATCGTGATGCAAGCGCTTTATCATCAAATTCCTACTACCATTTTAGCTAGTCCAATCGCCGTGCTCTGGGCTTTTAGACTATATATGCATGAAACAACCTTTTGTGCTTTGACAATTTGATGCCCTTTTCTCCATTTGCCTTTTTCTCATTCGCTGCTCGGCTCATGTTTTCTACTTCCTCTCCCTTTTGCTCTAGTTTATATTTGCTGTCGTGCCTTTGAATGGGATGAGCAGATTGCATGATTAACTGGGGACATCATCATAGATCATGATAAGGAAGTAGGTTACCTAACAAAAGATACGGAGGAGGTATATGGGTGAGGAACATCGATCCTGAAGCACACGGTTAGGCCCCATTTGGGTAGAATGTAAAATTCTCAACTTGTAATTTACTTGTCCCCACAAAAACTCTTGAATATAAATGTAATTTGATTCACCTGTAGTTTACTTGGTGGGAAGAGAGGAGGCAACGGGGAGAGCCATGTGGCGGAAGAGATCACCTCAGCGCCGAGCTCGCCATGGCGCTCGGTGGCTTGTCAGCGCCGCCGCAACACGACCACACCAGAGGGAGTAAGAGGGAGGGCGAGATCTGGAGGTCATCGTGGCCATCGGGCGCTCCTCCTCCTCCTGCTCCGGCGCCTTACGCTCCTCACGATCCCGCTTCGGTGGCGAGAGGTGGAGCAACGGGATGAGGTGGATCTCGGTGAGGGGAGGCGAGAGGAGGCCGGCCGCGGCTTGGGTCAGTGACGGGAGGAGGTTGGCGCGGGGGATCGGGGTGGTGGAACAGGCGACGGCGGTTGTGACCTAGGCGGAAGCGCGGCGTCGCCAAATGGGAGGGCAGTGAGGCGTCGGCGGACAGAGGCGTCGGGGTGGTGGGCAAACGCCGGCAAAGTCACGGTGAGGCATCAAGTTCCCAGGGGGTGGAGGTCGCGGTGTGGTGTGGGAGGTAGGGTGGTGGAGGCGGAGCCGCGGAGGACTACCGACACCGGCGAGGCCGCGGGGTGGCACTGCAGGTCATGGACAGAGGCGGGCAGGCAGCGCCGGTGAGAATACGATAGATTGAGAGAAGAAGGTGAGACATTGAGGAGACTGGAGACCGAGCGGATTAGAAATGGGGTGTAGAGAGTAGTACTTTTTTTACGAGTGTATTAGGTAAAACGACGAATTCAGCTCAGTCCAAAACTAGCCTTTTAAACGCCCATTTCTAGCCTAAGCCGAATAATTTTTCGAGCCCATATTTTACACTAGTTTTGGGTCAAATATCAGCTATCCAAACAAACTTTTAGGGAGAACGAAAAGGTGCCTCTTAGACTTGAAGTGCGCAGAGAAAAATACTAGAACACTCCCTATTTGTATTATTTTTTAAAATTAGTGGATGATGTAACCAATTTCTCGGAAGAACATCATCAAGAACTGCACACACATTTCGGAAAGAAAAAAAAGCGCTGCACGCACACACTCTTGAGAAGGCTGCACACACATACAAAAGAAACATAAAACCAAGGACAAGAAGTCCCAAGAATTTCTTTGATGGGCTTGAAGCCTTTAACCCATATAATAATGGGCCAATATTATTCACAATAGAATTGTATTGATGAGCCTGGGCCGACTTATATTGGGCCAACTGTTTTTCCAGCACAGATCATATTTGACAGCAATTCTTCCCCATACTACACTCCGACAAACCCAAAGCGAGCTCAACTCCACGGTTCCGACGCCACGACAGCTCCAACCGAGCTCCCGCCATGGCAGCTGCGTCCGCCGGCGCCTCGTCGTCGCGGGCACTAGAACCCCACCGCAGCGTCCCCGCCCAGGAATTATTGGACGAGGCATCCTCCTCGCGCGCCGTCGAAGCGAGGCCGGTGCCATGTGATGGCGGCGGCGAGGAGGACGTGATCGACCCGGACTCCCCGTGGGTGGCGGGGCTTTACCTTCGCGACGAGAAGGAGGCGTAGAAAGATGAGATTGAGACAACCTGCAGCGTCAGGACGACGAGGTTTAGTTCACTAATCTGCTGATCAAATTGGGGGAAATTTCACTAGTCGTATGTTCATGATCTGTGCTATGATGAACAGTTGCAATGGAATTTCTCTATTCTTAGGATCGTGATGCTAACTTGCTGAGTTGGAGTGTTTGGATTTACAAGGTTTTGGGCGAGGCTTTTGCCGGAGACAGCAAAGTTGTGATTTTCATTTTTCTCTCGAAAATAAAAGTGCGATATTCCAATAAGAAATCCTTGATAGAGTACGCGGCATGTAATATTTCAATTTCGACGAACGATTTGTAGAGAATTACTCCTGATAAGTTGCATTTAGGAAGGGAAAGGAATTCACGTGTGTTTTCAATTTAGGCTGTTGCTCGGGGTACTAAATGACTTGGTGGGGCTGTGTTGATTTTGAATTTACCAGTCGCTTTATAATTATAGCATGGATCATTTGTTTGCTCACGTGAATCTCATCATTCACTGCAGCTGATGGCATTGGAAGCAATATATGGGGAATGATCTCGTTGAATTTGAAAACAGAGAGGGGCTCCGCTATTTGCAGGTTTCTTATGTTGGCCATCAGTACTGTTCATCTCTTCTTGGATGGTGGAAATTTGGCTTTGATGGTTCATACGCTACGAGTTGCATGATGGCGCTGAATCGTACGCTAAGCTTTCTTCAGCTAATGACAATCAAAATGATGGAGGATGTCCTGATGATGGTACTGAAGAACATGGTGGTGGACCAGACTTTTGAGTACATTCGTCCTTTGATAATGCCTCTAAAGAAACTATAAGCATGGGATAAAACCGTAAACTATTTAGAGATAGAGATGTAAATTACACCGTTATCCTTCCTCCCATATAAATAGGGAGGCCTCTTCTCATTGGAGGATTGGATGCCTTAGGGAGAGAAATCAATACCCGCGCGCCTGTTGTCTCTCGTTTCATTACGTATGTCATTGTGTTGCGTCCGTTGCAGTTACGCGTGAGCACGGTGTGTTGCCTCATTTTATTGCCGTGCACTCCGTTTGACAATGTAACCAAACCAGAGTGTCTCAAATACACTATCTAGGATTGTAGTATGACAATGAGGTTAAATGCAAGAATTCTAAAACTGAGAGAAAGTAGACTAGATTGATAGACTTTTAGAATTATTAGCAATCCGCATGTGCGATACACATATTTTGCAATTAATATCATATTAAAATATATAATCACATTTCAATGTTAAGACTATATCTATTATACTATAATCCTATGCAAATTAAAAATCCCTCACATATATGTGTTTAGAGAATGCAAACTAACCAGCATTGCAAAATCTACAATTTGAACCCACCTGGTGAGGTACGCTTGAGGATGGAAGGAAAGAAGATTAGAGAAGGGATGATGCAATAGAGGAGTAAATGAGAGCTTGATGGAATTGAATTGGTTTTGATTGTGCATTATATGAGAGTAACTGCAATTATTGACTCTATTTTAAGCTGAATTTACAAGGTCCAACTAACATGACAAGCCGTCGGATTAAAATTAGATGGATGGTTCAAATAATTTTGATTCTATAAATTCATACCTTTTATAGTGTATAGAAAAGTAGCAGTGCACGTGTAATAGACATTTTCGCATTGTTCATCACATGCCGATCAGACGGATCATTGGCCCACCTCTAATTTTTTTTTAGCTCCAATAAGGAAACCGTTAAGTTATCAAATCATAGAAAACACTATGAACTTACATCTAGCATTACAATAGATTCCTCAAAACCATAGAAATTTAAAAATGAATGGTACTAGCAGTGGTTGAAAAAACCTACTATTTAGAAGTTCATAAGAATCATGAAAATTACAAAATACATTATACCCGCTATGGTTAGAAATATTGCAAGAAAATCAACCAAACCATAGTATCTTTAGCTATCGATGGAGAAATCTAGTACATGAATGATATTATCAAGTAGCCTAATTATGTGCAATCAATATTGAATTTGCAGGGACTTAAGAGGATATATCATAAGAGTTAGTGTGCAATTAATGATGAATTTGCAAAGTTCTAACTAAAATTGTTAGCCATTGGATTAGAGTTGGATGGACGGTTCAGGTTGATTAGATTCCGTAAATTCCTACCTTTTATATTGGCATAGATAGAAGTGATTGTCTAGATAATTAAGTAGCATACGGGCCTATATATATATATATATATATATATATGGCTATTTAAGATAAAGTAGGTTAGGAGAGGCTAGAGGGGGGGGGGTAGGGCAAGGTCCACACTGGCCCCATTGTAGCTCTGCCTTTGGAGCGGCCCTTACTCGGAGACTTCTTTTGGAGCTTAGACACCAGTTATCCTAGTCGAGTTTTTCTTTTTGGCATTGCAAAATAAAAAATAACGTATGTAAATACTATCATATTATGTTGAACTATAAAATTTCATTTGAAAAGACACATTTTTTGAGCTGTGAAAAAGATTGGAGCACTATTATTTGCTATATTAGCTCATCTTGTTTTCTTTTTGTACAGGCTGAAAATGAAATATATCTTTAGGAAATTTGTCAGGTTCGTAGTTTATTCCCACATCCATACGTGCGAATTGGTTCAGATTTTTTTTAAGGAGCTCACTAGAGCCGAGGACATGGCTAATTGTAACTTCTGCAAACATTTATATGTGCTTCTAAAAGAGAGAAGCAGGTAATGACATTTGTTGATCGAGTGTTGATAGGCACCGAAACCGTTTGTCCCCATGAGTGATCTTGCATGAGCTTCATGTAACAAGTCAAAATCCCGAATAAGAAACGTTAAACTCACCAGTCCGAGCTCAGAACACCTCGGGTGGGTACGGGGTGGATCGAGGTACACTCGCATCGCCCACTATGTCGTCTGTTTCGTTTGTACTCTTCTACCTCGTGAACGTCCCACTGTCACCATCCTCAGCAAGTGGCGTGTCTCGCCGTCTCGCCTCCTCCTTTGTTCACCCTTATCACTGCACCTTGCCGTACCCACGTTTTTAATATGTGTTTATCAGCTATCATTTCCCTAGGTCGATGACCATACCCAGCCCTCCTCTAAAAATCCACTAGCTCTAGTGACAAACCTCTGGCCGACTCCTTCCACCAGATATCCTCTCCATCTAACCGGTATTACCGTGGCATCAATTTGGTCATCTCTATTATCGGTTCGTCACCCTCTCTTGATCATCCCACTAAACTCGAAGGACAGAGGAAATCTCTCTATCCATCATAAAATTCTACCCCTAAAATCTTAACCCTAACTCGCCACTTAGGCTTCGCCCCCTTCTCTGCACCGCTTCTACTTTGACTAGTGTACGCGTGGCTTCGCACCATCTACCGCCGCCGCCCATGTCAAATGAGAAAGCCTTAATGGGCCAGCCCATTAAGGCACGCACAAAATGTATCAAATCCCCGCAGATCAGATAGAAGCCCCAATAACTTCTGGATGGACTTTACGCCTTTAGGCCACTCTTATGCACACGAAAAGAAAACATTGATGACCTTAGGCCAACTCATAGTGGGCCAATGGTTTTTCCAACCCACACCATATTGGGAAGTTTGGACCGTACTAAACTACACAAACCCCAAGGAGGACGACAAAAGCGAGCACACGTACGATTCCGACTCAACGGCAACTCCGAGCTCCCGCCATGGCAGCAGCGTCCGCCGGTGCCTCGTCGTCGCGAGCGCTGGAACCCCAGCGCGACCCCTCCCCCGAATTCTCATCCGAGGCGTCCACCTCGTCCTCGTCCTCGTCCCGCGCCGCGGAGGAGGCGAGGCCGGTGTCGCGTGATGGCTGCGCCGAGGAGGACGTGCTCGATCTGGATTCCCCATGGGTGGCAGCGGCCGAGGCGGAGTCGAGGTTGGAGGAGGCCGCGATGGCTGCGGCTGCGGCTGCGGCTGCGGCTGCGGTTGGGCTTCACCTTCACGCCGAGGAGGAGGCCGATTGCAGATGAGATACGAGACAACCAGCAGCGACAGGACTACGAGGTCGAGCGTACTAACCTAATAATTAAATTGGAATTTTCTTTACTAATCCTATGATCTTGATCTGAGCTGTGATGTATAGCTGCGATGGAGTTTATCTGCTCGTAGGATTGTGATGCTGAGTTGTTGTTCGGAGTGACAGGGTTTTGGGCGAGGGTTACCATTTATATTCTTCTCTCGAAAAGACGAGCGCGATTTTCTCTTAAGAAATATAATTGATTGATGGTCCTTTGTTTCTAGATGAAATTGGCGACTTATAGTATTTCAGTCTCGAAGAGACGATGTGTAGAGAATCACCTGGTTGCAATTTATGTGCGGTTCCAATTTATGCAGTTCATCTTACTCTTGCTCGGACAGATAAAATAATAAATGGCTTGTGTTGATTTTGCTTACTTCAAGCATTGATACTTGACAATTTCACCTTGGATCATTTTTTTTTGCTCACTTGATATCATCACTCACTGCAGCTGATGAAACTGGAAGCAATATATGGGAATGATCTGGCTGAATTTGAAAATAAAGGAGGGTTCCGTTATTTCCAGGTTTTTTGTGTTTGCCATCAGTGTTGTTTCATCTCGTCTTGGATGGTGGAAATTTGGCGTTGATGATTTGTCTTTTTTTTCTTTCTTTCTTAATCTACAGAATTACATACGTTATGATTTGCAAGATGGCGCTCAAGTGTGCGCTAAGCTTTCTTCAGCTAATGGCAACCCAAAAGATGGAGGATGTTCTGATGATAGTATAGAAGAATGTGGTGATGGATCAGATGAACTCTCTTACACTTGCGACTTTGCGTACTTGCTTCCTTTGATATTGACATGCTTGCTTCCACAGTCCTATCCTAGCAAAGACCCCCCATATTTTGTTGGAAATATTAACTCTCTCAGACGTGAACAGAGCAAAGGCAGAGGGAGATGTGAGCTCTCACGTGCACAAGAAACAGAGTAGAGTATGCACTCACACACACATATATTGAAGCTCTAAATGCTTAATATTACAAGAGAGACTTAAGGTCCTTTTAGAGAGACTTAAGGTCCTTTTATAGAGTTTACAACCGACTCATACTACAACCGACTTAAGGCACAAATCTGGACTCTAGAAAGCACAGTACCGTTACAACTCATCTCCTACTTTTACAGCTCACTTGTTTGCTGTATTTTACAATTACACAGCTAGGTAAATAAGTTAGAAATGGTATCTGATTTACCGACTTTGACTTGCCAGACTCTGGTTTCAGCTAGAAGCTCCATCAACACCTATTGACATGAATTACTTAATATCTAGCTGCTACTAGTAAGCTCCAGTATTAATCACAGCTAAGTTACAATCATACTTTGCTTCTATACGTGCTGCCAACATGCACTAAGCACACCAATTTCTCAGGGAACAAGATTGTAACTTACATATTTTACGGTCACTGTTAAATGGATGGACGGGTGTAATGTTTCTCAACTCTGTGAGATTCTTGATACCATCTGGGCTGAGCTGCGGGGGCAAGAAAAAGTGGTATATCAATGGGTTGAGTGGATACGTAATTCTTCTTTGTCATGCCTCTGGTTTGATGGAAAAATAACATTAGGTCTAGGAATTCCAATGCACAAGGGAGATAACCGTGCAATCTCAAGAAGTCTCCCATTGGAGTCTGTAATCCCTTCAATGCTCAGTTACAGTAGTAAGAAGTGCTATCAAGTTTTTCTTGAGGATGTCCATATGTGCATGATTTGCCTTAAGCAGAGTAAAGGTAAGCCTTTTCCTTTTACTACTTCTTTTCGTTTGTGCAGTCATACGAAAAGAATATCCCCTGTTTTTAATTAATTGTCTTGGACCTTCTTTGGACCAACACCACTTAGTCTATGGTGTCCATTTGACGCTGTACTCTTGTTGAACCGTGCCCTAGTGGTAGCCAATCAATGGCTGGAATTTTCATGTCTCATAGTAGATATTAAGAACTGAGTGGACCTGTTATTTCTTTCGAATTAAGATTCTTAGGAAATTAAATTGCACTCATAGCAGTTCGTTCCCCCATATCTAACTTTAATTTTGAAATAATTAGGTTGAAACTTCATCAAGCTTCCATACCAACACTTATTTTGTGTGAAGTGTATGGAGACCTTATACAGGATGCATGTGAAGGAAGACAAGTGTGTTTCAATTAGTATGTCTGTACCAAGTGCAATGCTTCTATTCCACCGACTGGGAGCGGCACCCAGGGCCCTTTCCCGAGCTCCGGGCGATAAGGCGGGGCTATATGGCCTGGCCCCACCAAAGCGGCGCCAGGCAACCCCGCACTTAGTGGGGACTGGGGCCACGCCGAGGAGGACGACCCTGCAACGTCTGGAACAGGCACACGTGGGTGAGTCCGCATCAAGAGAACTGGCAAAAAGGGAATAGGCAATCGAGTGTGCTTCTCGAACCTCTCACTTATAACCCTAAATCCAGAGCAAAAAGGTGTTTTTACACTTGTGACCCGATGATGTTCGCTTCTCTCTCACTTGTTTCCCCCCACGCACCGTTGTAGGTCCACCTAACTGATCGAGGGTGTCTCAATCTTATTGTTTAGGTTTATACTTACGACACACGCAGAATTGCTATTTGCTGGCTACTGTCTTGACTCCTGATCTATCGCTCAACGCATGTTGCATCGCTGCACCATTGAAATTACTAACTGATTCTATATGACTGACTACCTGTAAGTGTAACTGCTACAAACATTTATTTGCTTCTAAAAGAAAGAAGGTAATGAAATTTATTAATCTCGAATTAATAGGCACCGAAAACGTCAGTCGTAATGAATGATCTCAAATGAAATTCATGTAATAGCTCAAACTCCCGGATGAGAACATGTTAAACTCGCCGGAACGGACACCCTATAGAACTGTCCCAGTTCAAGTCCTTTTCCCCGAGATCACTGAGACCGAGATCTATCTGTTCGAGGCCACGGTTCGCATCCTGGACGACGGCAAGGTGGGCGACGAGTACAACCACCGCTTGCTCGCCACCGTGCTCGGCTAGTCACCTGGTTCATCGATCCTTCTGAATCGTTACCACTCCAGGCTCCATTAGCTCAAACGTTTTAACTTCTTCTCTGATGCTTCTCGTAATGTTTTTTTGGAATCTGAAGTGTTGAAGTAGCACGGAGCGTCATGTATGAGACTTTGGGACATTCAGTGCATTCCTCACGAACAACCAGGCCCGTAGATTATCAAGTGAGTTAAATTCCTATGACTAGATGACATTTGTACTAGATGTTCCAGCTAGTTACTGATATGTACATACGTTTTCATTGAGCAGAGGTTCCAGGGTGCTGGGAGTTAGGCAAAGGGATGATCCTGTGCCTACGGAGGGCCAGTGATATCAGCAATGTCAAGAGGTTTTTTTTTACCGTCCAGCGACTCCAATTACAAGTATTTAACAAATATATGTGAGAGCGGCAAACGAAGCAACACATCTTTTAGAAAAATGTATCGCAAGCTTGATGCCTTAATTATTATGTTATACTGAATCCAGTGAGCTTTGCAACTAAGGTCTTGCGTAAAACTGGTGTTCCCCAGCCTAAAAGCAAAAGGAATGCCAGGGTTCAGAGGTTCATTTGTCTTTGATGATATTTTCTATAAAATAAAATGCTGGATGGCCATAAATAAACCTAGTCTTTTCTGCTGGATGCTCTGTCCTTAGATCATCTCACGATGGTTCTGATTCAGAGTCATACGTTCTTCATTCTAGTCTGAGCGAGCTCGGGGTTGACAGTGTGCTGCTTGCACCCTCGGGTGCCATAGTGCTGTGAGCTCTTCCGCACCGCCTTCCGGCATAGAGCACAGTAATGAACCTGGCACGGCCAACAGAACATATGGTTGTTGTTTCCCATCTGCTCACATCAGAGACAAGTGTCTCTTCATTTCCCAGAATCAAGGAAAAAAGAAACTACAGCTATCTTCAGATCACAGTAAAATGATCACTAATCCATATGATATGTGAAAGACACAAAAACTTTACCTTGAGATTTGGCTGGTGGCAAGTCGGGCATGGATGCAGTCTGGATGGTCCAACTTTCAGTTCTTTCTCTAGCTCTTTCATGACATCAACCGTCTTCATCTTCGCTGACAGCTTCTCCCCATCAATTCTGCATTGTTCACTTTCAAAGGAGAGCATTGGTTCAGACTTCGTATCCATAGAATAGCTATATGACAGGAAACTTGACAGACCACACTTAAACCAGAGAACATCAGAAGAATATACCTCGTGTGACCCGGATTTAGTGCCTTACCACAGCCATAGCCAGAAACCACGGTTCGTGCAAAGCATGTGGTTGCAGCCTGCTACGCGTGAGATGGCAGTACCACAATGCGGACATGGAACAGAAGAACGAAGCACTTCCTTGATGCTAAATATTGGAGTTTTTTTAAAATATTATTTTTTTATTCAGAAGTTTCAGAAATAATACCACGTTTTAAAAAAATTGTGAAACTAACCTCAATCGCCACCAACCCTGGCGATTAGGACATAACCGTCTGTGAGAATTCGGACTTAACTTCCAGATCCTCCCTGTGTATCTCCTCATCAGTTTAGGATCAAGCTGATGAACACAGGCGAATTGATATCACTGCACATATCACGAAACATTTTAGAAACATAAACAATTGAGTTATAGCAGCGATATGACTAAATAAAGTAACTAGGACTTATATCCCTTACCATTCAGAAACACAGCGGAAAATAAAGCGTAGATGTCTCCATCTCAACCACAGGCAGTCGACGGAGGCCACATGAACTAAACCTCAGCATTGACGTAGAAGATTCCTCATAGTCTTCATCGTCCTCATAGATATCTGAACACGTCCAATAAACAACATGCTCGATGAATACTTCACGTACTCAGCAAGCCACCTGGCGGCAGATGGTCCTACCATACTACATGCAAGGCTTCAAAGAAGGCTCTATGGTTTATTTGCGTAAAGCAACTTTTAGTTGAATTACTATAATAGATTCGAAGACAGCATTTTGATATAAATCAGTTTTAATATCAGGGGTGTTTCTCATAAATGTGAGGGTCCACGACCAACACATGCGAGTAAGGCATCCGGCCTGAACTCATCCATAGGTTCCAACCACCTTTTCACATTTCCAGAACTGGGGTAGAGAGAATTAGCAAGGGAGAGAAAGACATGTCCTTTTCATTAAGAATAAGTCTTGTGTCATCCGTGACCGTGGATACAGGTAATTGATTAGTTTATTACTCTGTAGAGTTTGTACACTTTACCCACATGACACGATCATCTCCTTATGCCAAGCTGCGCAGACTTGTACACACACCCATCGATGTGTCGGCAAGGTGACCGTGACGAGGTCTTTTAGCTAGATCCCCCTAAGGTGTGACATGCCCACCGGGTCTGGCCTGGAGTTGAGAGTACATCCCCACACTCCGGTCCCCCCATCTGTGCCGAGGGTCCTCGTAGCTACGTCCACCCTTTCTGCGGTACGGTAACATCGGCACCAAAGGCTGACTAACCTACTTGACCAAGCCAGTGCCCATATAGCATGTGGTTGTACTGTTGTCACAATTCTTCAACTTCAAGACTTCGGCCTTAAGTGGTACGGACGACCAATGGTTCCTTTAAACCGGCCTTCTGCGTGTAGGACAACCATATGCTCCTTCAACATTGATTCAGCTGTCGCCTGCACCATTTTAGATGGTAAGTTTCACCCAGAATAGAATTTGAAAGAATAGAGAGAGAGAAAACAACGGGCATCCGGCCCTAACTCAGCGAGCTCAACAATAAGTTTCAATATGAAGGATCATCGATCCAAAGATCATTCATCCGAAGAGGCAAATCAAAACATCCTAAGGATATATTTAAGCATGGCTAAGCATTTCTCGACTCTATTCAGAAATAATATCATATTAATCTACTCAGGGTATCAAGTAAACGGCGAGAAGCGGAAAGGTAATAGTGTGTCAATCGACACCCTAGCTACTGGAATAAAACAGCATGCATGTTTATAAACAATAAAATATAATAACTTTAAAAATATATGATCAACATGATCAAGAAGAGGGGGGCATGCTTTTGTTGACGAGTTGGTCTTCTTCTGCAGGAACTTGTTCTTATCCAACGTCGTTACTTCCTATTCGTTGCAACGGCAATAAAGTGCAAATCAAATGAATATAACTCTAAATTAAATATCAAATGGAAATACCAGAAGAATAGGACTAGCAAGGTCGGATATGTGTCAAAGGATAAGGGTGAAGGGATATGATTGTCGAAAGACAACTAGGAAGGTGTGAGATTATATATCTGAACCAGATAGAGTACATGTACTCGAAAGATGGTCTTCCGGATCAGATCATTCTGGAAAAAGGATAGATTTATAGAGGTTAGGATTTGCATGTCAAATGACTCAAGTTAATCCATATGCGAGATAGGGATAGATGTGCAACTGGGAACAAGATATGGTTGATGACAACAATAGCACAACCATATAATTAAACATGGAAACCCGACATACTAGTAAAAGAAGAATAACCTATCATACTAGTAGACAAGCAAGGTCCTGGCATGTTAGTCGGTTAGAAATAATAATAGACGACATGACAATCTATATGAACTACCATGTAACATATAATTAGACATCGTGTAACAAACTAGATAGATTAGGCATGAAATAAAAATTAGGCAAGGCATAGCATAGCACCAAACATATAATCATACAGTTACAATTTAATAACAATCATTAATAATGTAAACTGTGATTAAACTATATGACCAATTAACAACTAGCATCTACATCGCATGTATCATACATATATGTAATTTATGACATAATATTAACTCTACTCATGCTATTGGGTGTATACAATGCAGCAATCAACCTACACATACTACACATAACAATAACAATATTTTAGTAAAAAACGATTATTAGCAACATATATGTATATATTATAATTGATACGTAAAGGTTAACCATGTATGTGTGAGTATACACCACCTTATGAAAATGTAACATAAGATATCAAGCTATGCATACTAATACATACATATTATATGTACATCAACTATCATACGATATGATTAAATAATAATAATTCAGTAAAGGATTATTATTCTAACATGTAGATTGTCAACAATATTAAGTCCAATTATATATATATATACGTACATATAACTATATGTAACTACATGATTATGCAACATCAAATCATGATGAACATGTACAACTTAACTGTGTTTAAACAAATAATTAAAATATAAATATAAACAAGAGTACAATAATATGCTAAATCAATTCACAACAAACTATTATCCAAAACATAGAATGGGCAATATATATATATATATATATATATATATATATATATATATATGCGCTAATCTACAGCTGAGAGCAGAATAACTATTCTACGCGCTGGCCAACCGACCGAGCCAGCCAGCCCAAACCCACCACGTCCCACCTTTTCACCACTGACCGTAAAACTATTCAGTAGATATAGTAAATCCATCGAACTATATTACTGTCGAACAGATCCCTCACAGTCATGTAATTTCACATGTAAAATACGGTAATTTTATGTCTTTCGAGTAGTAAAACAACATGTGTCAGCGTAAAACTCAGGACTGTAGTAATTTTTGTATAAAGCGTGTCGCAAAATTATGATTATATGTACACGATATTACGATCTCGCGGCCATCATTTTACTGCATGTCTGATCGTTCTATAATAGAAAGGAAATATTTCTTCCATTTGTTCATAATCACTTGTGTAGCCCAGTTGGTTAGTAGAGAAGAGCAACATGCGTGAGGTCCAGGGTTCAAATCCCGCCTCGTCCTTATTTTTTCAACTAAAACGGATTAGGGGAATATTTCTTCTATAATGGAAATATTTCTTCTGTTTATTCATAGTCATTTGCATAGTCTAGTTGGTTAGAAGAGAAGAGTAACATGTATCAGGTCCAGGTTCGAATCTCACCACCTCATTATTTATTATTCAATTATAAAACGGACTGCGCGTGACTTAGAATTTTTTTACTGTCAAGATGTGCGTGAGATAGTAAAGTTGTGTATAGGATGTTGTAAAATCTATCACAAAAGGTAGTAGAAAGTTGCTAAACTCAGAAGGTTTTCACAGTCGAGATGCACGCGAGGCAGTAAAGTTGTGTATAAGATATCGTAAAATCTATCGCAAAATGTAGTAATTTTGAGTCACGCTAAAATCTCAGCAGTAAAATCCCGTCCGAAAATTACTACTCGATAGACATAAAATTACTGTCCCGCGTGGCTGGCTCAGTCTGACGCGTTTCGGCCGGAGCGCAGAATAGCTATATATATATATATATATATATTAACATGCTAATGAGCAATCATGTGCCACGTGCAATAACAATCTGGTGTGTGCTAATAGGCATACATTATACAAGGATTAACTAACATGGAGCAGATCATATTAATATAAGTTTAGCAAAGATTATGCTTATAGTATTGTAGGTTATTTACAAATATTAAGTTTTGTTATATATATGCATCACACACTATATGTGTACATACATCTGATCATGCAACAAGAACCTGGTTAAACATAAACAACTTTATTCATGATATAAACAAGATTAAACTAACATGTCGAACCAATTCATGTCTAATGGCTATTAAAATAGAACTATTTGCATATATACATATTATATTCAATTATGTAAACATGCAACATGTTGCTATATGGATATAGATACACCTATTAATTAACTAAACATAATTGATCAACATGATAGAAACTCTTAAGCATGAACATCATATAAAGGGAAAGAAAGAAATATAAAACAATCATACATATAACTATATGAAACTAAAGGGTAACATAACATGTTACTTAATTTAGTAATCAAACAATAATGAAAACATTAGAAATGAACATATAGTGATACGGATGATTTTGGATAGAGATTCATGGTGGAAAAGAATGGCATAATGTGCCACAAGATTGTAAAGACTCAGCTAAGAATAATTGGGTTCGTTTGAAAATCAATCTTGATCAGATTATAAAACTCATTCCCATCTGCTGCATGCATCAATGCATTTGCATTGTAACTTACAACCCTAAAATGGAATGTTTAAATGCCGCTCTAGGGTTGAAATCAACTAAATATAGGAGAGCATGAACCAAGGGTTTCTAACAAGTTAGTTCACATTCGACCTAACTTAGCAAGTATACATAAATTACAGGTTTATTTTGCATCCTTTAAACCCTAACATTTTCCCTAGCTCTATTGTTTCCAGATTAAGTTTTAGCCAAAAGAAAATAAACCTCTATCCGATAACAATCTAGAGAAGTAATATTTTGGATAGGGCTTATATCAAGCATTTCAAAGTTTTAACCTCACTGTTTCCACAGTGTTTGTTTTGCAATTTCTTTGAAAATACAAAGAAAGGAATAAGGATTTGTAAAGAAGAAAGAAAAGGGAGGTTTCCTGGCATTGGGCCGTCGGCCCATTCCTTTTGCTGTTTAGTGCTGCCGACTCCCCAGGGCAGTTCCCCGCCGGCGCCTGCCCCTGTGCTTCGCTCCAGCACTGATCAACGGGGGCTAATGCTGAAATTAGCGCCACGTTTACTGGCCACGCGTCCACCGGTGGTTCCATTTTCCCTTTTTCCCCATGCAACCAGCGAGTCTCTCCCTCGGACGTCCCAAAGTTCTGCTGGTTTCCCTCGCTGGTTATTGCCTCCCGAGTTCACCGCCGTGTTTTTCGCCACTGCTGACTGTCGGAGCATCGCCGTCCTCACCCAACTCCGATGAAGGATCTGCCGGCGAGCCCTCTCTACTCCATCGCCGCGCCCACTCTTCTCTCTATCTCCTCAAGGTAGCACTGATTTTGCTAATGCTGTGCCTTGGCTCTCGCAGAGCATCCCCTAGGACATCACCGGCGTAGCGTCTCCATCCCTAACTCCGGCAAGGTCGATCCCCGACGTCCTCCTCGGCAATCCACGGCGAGCTCTCCCTCAGTTGAACTGCCGGCCTTGCTCTTCATCCTTGGGTGAGCCGGCTCTTCCTTTTCTCCCCTGTGTTCGTTCTAAGTTTCATGCTGGTCAGCTCACCGCCCGTTTGATCATCAGCTGGGCATTAAGGGAGGAACCAATTAGCTGATCAAGGGAGTGAGTAATGAGATTAGGTCTACTCCTTGCCTCATGTGGTCTGCAGTTGAGTTAATAACAGTTTGTATTTATATACATGTGCTTGATTTGCTAACGGAACTCAGCTCTTAGTTCACCAAAGTGGATTAATTAGAATGGTTATCTAATCTGCTGCTGACTTTAGCATGAATCCATGTCTTCGGTTAAGTCTTTGTGATTATCCCCACTAATGCATCAATTGGTTGAACAGTAGCTCATAAACTAGCTGAGGAAATTGGATTACTCCTCTGCACTTACTACAAACAGCCAGCTTTGGTGATCTGAAAGCAAACACATGTGAGTTAGAGGGTTATCCATGCCCTTTTGATGCTGAATTTAGTTCTCAAACATTAAAACTATAAGTAACTAATGTTCTGAATAGTCAGATGGTTAGGAGATCACTTAGGTTCAGTAATTGATTTTCGCTACATATATATATATCATCCCAATTAGAACTCTAATAACTAAGATTTAAGTAACAATCTGCTCATTCATTGTTTAGTTGATATCTATGTGTGCTAATGGGATCAATTATCACTCTCTAGTTCTATTATCTAGCTAATTGCTGGAATAACTAAACCCTGTCCTGTACTGAGAGAAATACAAAACAAAAGAGGATTAGCAAAATGCAAGACTTAGAATCGATTTCTTCTTGTTAAGTAGTCAGTCATCTCCTAGTCAGCCTTCTTCGGCTTTGCTAATTGCTACTCCTACATATTAGTGTAATTAAGCAGGTATCTCCAGCAATTATATAAGAAAAAGGGTAGAATCAGCATGCTTTGTTTAAAAATTTGGAGTAGAAGTAACCACTCCAAATGCATCTGATTATATATAAATTTGATATTTTAATTCAATGCTGAACTGTTGATAGATGGAGGAATTCCCAGCACCTGTGTACCTCTGTACCAAAGAATTCTGGATGAAATTGTAGTGTTTAGGACTTCTTTAACCTCATCCAAACCAAAATCAATAAAACCATTAGTATCAACTGGCTGGCAAGTAATGTTAACCCATTTGTATTTAGATACAAGTTGTACTTAACCTTTCTTGTTTAATCATAGCTTAACCTGCATATGAGGGCCATGTTAATCTTATGAATGAAAGATTTTAAAGTTCAATCTACTCTCAGATACATGGTTAAGGTTCACAACTTTAAATTGGATCAACTTAATAGCATCAAATTTACATTCTCATCTCATATAGTGTAGGAGGCATGGCATGCATATCATTAGTGTCAAATTGCTTCAGCATTCTTATTTGCTTCTTTCTATTCCTTTTATTGCGGTGTTCCATTTGCTAGAGCCGAGTACTGAGGATTATTTTGAGTGTGATCAGCAGCAGGAGGACTACCCCGAGCAGTCAGGCAAGCTTGCACGCTTGTTGAATTAATTCCAGTTACTCTTATGCGTGCTTGTTCAATTTGTGTCGTGTAGTTCGAATACTTCCAATTGTTGGCTGTGATATTTCGTTACTAGCATGAGTAGGTTGCTCATGTGGGTGTTTGACATGGATGTGTCATTTAAATCACCTTAACGCAAACTTGAACCCTCTGGGGAGTTGTGAGAGACGGGATCGGACCCGTGGAAGACTTGACGGGTATGGCGACCGCATGATCTTACCATAGTGGTCAATCCTTGAGCCGGCGAAGATATGTTCGATGCGAGTTAGAGAAGGGTAATGGTCGGCCAACTATTACCCTCGACTGTATCGACGTACCTTCGTTCGAGGTGCAGGTGATAGTCGTTACCTCCCTCGACTAAACTTGATCCGGGATAGGTGTTCCGGAATCCCTCTAATGGCTAGCAGGTCTTAGAGGGAATAAAAGGAATTTGGTTGTGGTAATTTGCTGTGATTGGAGTCACAAGTTGAGTAGTAGCTCAATTGAATGCAAATTTTGATGATGGTTACTTGTTGGTAACCATTTGACGCTTGTGATATGATGCTATTGGTGTAGCTTCAGATCTGGAATTACTGTTTAATCTGATGGATATTCAAGTTGAAGCTTGAGTATGTGGTTATTGCTTTTGCTATACCTGAACTGGATGCTAGAGATGGTAGTCTTTAGTTTATTCCTGCTGATATTGGTTTGTAATCCTTCTACCGTCATTTAATTGTTCAATATGCTTAAGTTTAACTTGGAATAAGCAAATGCAACTTGCGAGTACGAAAGTACTCACTCGGGAATTCAAATCCTGCAGGTGATCCTAGCATCGATGACTTTTACAATGCTGAAACTGAAAACTCTACTGAATAATACTGCATGGTTGTCCGACTTGGTCTACGGAAGGGTTATATAGCTTTTGGGGAATGATTTAGTGGATCATTCCCATGTTTGTATCATTGTTCCGCTGCCGTTTTTGAGTTCTACTTGTGCTGAAAATGACTTTTAGGTCATGTAGTATTGAAGTAGAATGTTTCCTTTGTATGGATGACATATAAACTCTTAAATCTTCCTCATATGTAGAGTTTTGTGATGGTATTCGAGTTGTTTCTAAAAGCTGCCCAGGTACAATGCGTGTATGTGATGAAGTGCTTGGGTATGCCGTGAAGAATTACCGCGGTTCTTTCTTTCACTGAGTTGAGTAGCTGTCGGTTGAGTGACCCGCTGGCTGAGATGCGATGCCGGCCAGGCAGGGTGTGGGTGTACTCCACCGGGCCTTCGGGTGATCCGCTAGCCTTCGGGCTAGGTTAGGGTGAGGGTGGACTCACCGGGCTCCTCCGCTTCTATTCTGCCTAGTGGATTTGAGAACGGTTCTAAGTCTTCACAGGATTTTGAAATCTCATGTGGCTTTAGGAAGTTTTGTCGCTTCCGGCCGGCTTGCGTTGGGCAGGTGTCGGATCACTCCGCCTCGGTGAGTACGGCGCAGGCACCGTGCCACCAGGTCGACTGGTCCTTCGGTCCTTGGCGACGATCCGTTCCTCTAATCATATTTGATTTCGGAGTCCGTTACAAAGATGATAGGAGATTAATTATATGGGTGGTGGCGACATTCGCAACACGAAAGGGTCGGAATTGGACATAGATTGGTTCTAGACAGACTAGAGGATTTTTTATGCTGCGCGATGCTCGCTCAACGAAATCACAATCCGCCAATTGGGTTAGAAACTAGACGCTCAGAAGTACAATCATACCAAAGGGTTTTAGAGAATACTTACCAAGTCAACGGGAAAACATCAGACAAATTAGACGTTCTGCAGATTGAATCTGGATGTCCGCGGATAGCACGTCGGAGATGGATTAATTCTCGACAAACGGCTATATGGATGAAGATGAAAATTTATAGAGATGTTTATTGATATCTAAGGCACAAATTCATCAAAGAAATTCTTCAAAGACTCACCAGATCAATGGGGAAAGGTGATAATGCCGCTGCACCGTTCGCGCAGTCAAATCTATAAACGAACAGTAGCACAAAGAAACTTGATTTTCCGGAGATTGGACCGTTGGATTGCCTTCAAATTTTGTGGAGACAATCTTGACAACATCATCCATGATCCCACCAAACGGATCTTAGAAAGAAGGTCCGAGCGAGAGTCGTTCCAATCTAGATACACGTGTAGAATAACTGTGCAAATAGCATGTTAGTATTTAGAGATTTCCCGGTGATTGCACCGTTGGATCTTCACCAAATTTTGCAGAGAGGTAGAGAGAAAGGTTATACACAATCTCACTGAAGGGATTTACCAAAAGAAGTTCGAGGCGACGGGAATTGGGAAAATACTGAGGCGATATGTGCTGTTCAGAAACTGTACGGGAGACAAAAAGGGGGTGGCGGCTGTTTAGAGGGTGTGGGGGTTAGGGTTTCATGGGAAAAGAGTGTGGGGGAGTGAGGAAGAGTTGGAGAGGTGTGGGGTATTTATAGGAGGGTGAGGAAAATATATTTGGCTCCAATTCTGAATGGAAAAGAGTAGCGGCGCATTCTGCGTTATGTAGCATTGGCCGGAGTGGCTACCCAAGGAAGGGATGAGCCGGCGGGGCACCGAGTGGAGATGGGCCGGGACGGCGCGGCCAAAGAGAGAAGGAGAAAACCAAAATAGTGATTGCCACGCTTTTTTCTGAAATTTTTATAATTTTTTTGAAAGTGGTATTATTTCTAAAATTTCTAAATAAAAAAATAATATTCTAAAAAAAACTCCTAAATATTTCATTGGCTAAGTTACTTCTACTTCCAATATTGCCTTTGCTTAAGTGACGTACCTTTTCACGTTCCTCAAGCGAGACAAAAAAGATCAAGACACCACCTGTCTCCTCTGTGCTACTCCTTCCGACCAGATTTCTTCTACAGCAGCCCGAGTACTTCTCCTCTTTCTTCTACGAAGCAACTCAGCACTATACCTAGATGCACCAAATGCTCACCTTCAGCACCATGAGACGGCAGTCACTCTAGGAGCTGGATACTCTGCCCTGGCCACTGCTCTCAAGCCACCAACGCCTGCAGCAGAGCTCGAGTACGCGCCTCTGAACAAGCTTGCATATGCGCCGCCAGCCGCTGCACACCCTTGCTCTCCTCCTGGCCGCAGCTCCAGCTCTGCTTCAACGGATTGCTCCTCCTCCCACCCCCCTTGGATCACACCACCACCAGGGCACCACGTCCCTCACCGCCGGCGATACCTAGGGTTCGGTGGTGGTCTCAGCTCTGACACCATGTAGTTAGGGGGCTGCATGGAATACTCTAGATTCTTGATTCACTTGCTATAGGTATGTGTACATATATACACTACAATGGGCCTATGGGCCACACACACACAAAACTCAGCCCAACAAAACCAGTATAAAACCACGAGTTTAACCGATTAGAGCATCCAAATGTTTAATCGTTCTAACTTGGGATGCTAAAACTCATGTTGGATAGGCCCTTACCTAGAGTCAAAGCATATTGCCCATCTTTTTTTTTACCGGTTTAAGCTTTAGGTGAACTGAAATTTGAAAAAAAAACTTTGATGTCAATTGGTTGTTACATGTAACTCAGTTTGCTATTAGAACAAAGACATCTCGAGTTCAAAACACGAATGTCGTGAATTCAACATTTGACTAACACAATATTAATAAATATATGATCACCCACAATATTAATAAAATTATATTTCTTACTGGTCTGAGTACAAGTTTCTGGTGTTATCAAAATTTTATTTTCTTATGGTGTCATGAATTTCATGTTCACACAGCCTAGTTCACCTAAACTAACATAAACTACACTAAACTAAAAATTTCCATCCAACCAACGAGGTATAAATCAACAATAATGTGTATATTGCGTTATCGTATACGAATAGTTCAGATCCATGCATGTTATTTTATGTAGATTTGAATGTGCACACGAATATATGAGAAAATTTGTAATGGAACTGGAAAATCTAAACCCCTACGGCATTTTTAAAACAAAAACCGTGCGGGACCTATTTGGTGGGCCTCCACTGAGTCGTTTTGGGCCTTAGCATGCTAGATTTTTAATCTCTCACCACTAACAAAAATGTGGGCCGTCCGCGAAGATCGATGTCACTAATGACCCACCTCATATAGTACCAACTTTGCCTAGTTTACAGACACAGCTTTCCAGCCACGGCATCTTCAACTCAAGTCATCATACACACGTCACAGGTTTCAAAAAGTCATCATACACACGTCAAACTGTTGAAAGATAGAGAAACATGCCCTTTGCATAGACATGGAACCAATCACAACACAACAACCAATAGTATATCAAAGACTTTTGCAAGGTTTTAGTGCAATAATTTTGTTCATGATATAAGAGGACAGCTGGCATCCTGAATATGCAGATTCTTCTCAACAACAGATACGGAAATGAACGGAGCAAAGACGTAAACTTCTGTTCATAAATATAAATCGCTGGAATGCTACTACGAGTACAAGGAAGTCGAAGAGTCGAAAACCAAGTTCTCCGCCAAATGTTGATAATGCCGAGGCAAATGCATGCTGGGAATAGTGTATATGCATACACAGACAGAACCTTCGGAAATTGCACTGGCATTGAGGTGTTGCGCATACGGGAAAACCTGCATCAGGGATCTGCAGTATGTTGCTTGCATCCCCTGGGACCAAAATGCTGTGACGTCTTGTGGACAGGCTTCCGGCACAATGCACAAAAGTGTTGTTGGCATGCCCAACAGAAGAGATGGTTGTTATTCCCAATCTGCGCAAGTTACCAAATCAAATGCAAAAGCATGAGGAAGAGGAGGATATTCGTGCAACATGGAAAGAAAAATAAAACTAGGGTCGCAAGTGGTTAAGAAATAAGAATTCACTAGGAGCACACAGGGAGGGGTTAGCCCGATTTGTCTTGGATCAAGCCAAAAAACGAAAATGGCCTAAAGATCACTCGCTGATTTACTTAGTAACTAAACTACACTAATAAACAATAACTAGTCATGACTCATCAAAGCTAATTACAATTGAACTTGGAATACACAGTTTAATCAAGTAATCATGACGAGAGGTGAAAACACAACCATAGGAGTAATCCTGAATGGCAACATTTTAAAAGAAAGAAACAAAGTGACCACGAATAGTTGTACAAGAAATAGCACCTTTTGATTTCTTGATGCAAAAGATAGGCAATTGCATCATTCTCATATCATTAGAGATGTTGGTCCTCAGATACCTTCATGAATAAATTACCTTTGGATTTGGTTGACGGCAAGTGGGACAGGGGTGACCATAGTCTCCTCCCAACATGTCAGCATGTGCTTGCGCAACAACTTGGCGTTGTTGCCTTTGATTCATTTGCATTTCCCATCTATTGATTTCCTCCTGAGGAAAAATCTCACAGCCACCCCTGGACGCAACAACATGATTATTTTGTCAAGTCACAGCTATGGCAATGAACAAAAGTACATATTACTGAAAGAGAACTTACTTGAAATGATCATATCCACTAATTTCAGCATTACATTGGTAGCAGAAGAACCGCCCGCAGTTCCAACAGGTCATCTTATTGCACCCTTCTATCTTAGATATAGCCATCTTGCATCGTGGGCACTGTTTTGCATCCTTCATAATTTCCTTGATGCTATGTACTTCATCTATAATCTTCTGGATATCTCCCTTTACTTGTCCAGACTTTTGCCGTTTCTGCGTCAAAACAAAAGAAAGTTAGCATTCCCAATAATCATTTAAAAAAACATTGAACTACGAAAGAACAGAAGCAAAATGGCCCCAGAATCACTTTCTCTGGGAAGAATATAGTCTGGCCTCATTGTTACCACAATTGATCAAAATGTAATTCTCTTTAGCGTAGTCATCCAGCGGATGGAGAAAAGAAAAGCACATGTACATCTATGCTTGCAACCACATATCCACATCCAACTACATTTCATTTACCAAAAAAAAAGGAACTTATATGGCCAAAGGGCACCCAGTGTTATGACAACAAAATATGTTGGCAACTTACATAAACATACTTATCTATCAGGTACACCTCTTAGATTTAGAAGGATTGATATTCTGATCCATATCAGACAGCAAATCACGTTATAAATTTTCCATGAGAGCTACTGGTGGATACAGCATCCTCAGATCCTCTCACTCATCTGAGGCATATCTTCTTCCTATAGCCATCATCCATGCCTTACCACAGCCTCCAATCACCATCCGACCAGGTTGTTCGCCATTGGCCAGGATCTAGAAATCAGCAATTTCTTGGCATGAAATTGTATCGCCCCATTGTTGGAATGGTTATACTAATCCACTTTCAGGTGATCCTTACTGTCCTAAACTGGAAGCCAATGATCTAAGGAAAGAAAGGACAGACAGCACTGAGGCTTCAGCTCAGGGATTGATTGGGCCAAGGTAAACCTCGACTTCGTCATGTATTGCTCGATTGATGCCTCTTTGGATGCCACAACCCAAGAGGTGCTGATTCTAGAAGTTTCTAGTAAATTATATGTCAGTATCTAATTGGTGGATAACTACACAGCTACAATTGAGAACCTTGCTGCTAGTGTTATGTTAGCAAACATTCTCTATTGGATGAGTGTAGGTTCACACTTGGGGACCACACACCATGATTTGCCAACTCTTGGCCAGACGTCATTGAGGCCATGAGGCAAGTACCTAATAGCAATTTTCTATAAGACTATCTAGTGATGTGTTGGAGATAATTAAAACACATTGCAAAACAATAAGAGGGGGAAGGGGAGGAGTCACTAGAGTTCTGCCTGTACCATTTGCTAAATATATGTATGTAGGATACAGTCCTCCTACCTCCAAAATAAGAAGTTTTTCTTCTGGAGTCAAACATTCCTCCCCAACATGACGGCGCTCTCTACAAAGTGTGCAGAAGCTGAATAAACAACTTGAACACACAGCTTCATCGCCCGCATCTTCCAAGCAAGCAGTTTCACATCTCGGACAATAAACTACATCAATCATGGCGTCAAGAGTTCTCTGAAGAAGCAATTCTTCCCAACGTTCAAATTCGTCCTTGCCCAGCAGCCTTTTCAATATATTAGGAGGAACAACACCTCCACATTTTGTATCAGGACACAGCAACTTCACTACACTTCCTTCCTTGACATGCATTTTGCAATATGTTTGCATGCATTTCCGGCAAAAGAAATGATGGCATGGAAGTTTGATGAAATCGACACCTGATGATAACTTAGACTTAAAATAGAGGCGGCATTAATTCAGTTAACAAGGATTAACCAAAATGTAAATGGAAAACATCCAAGCTGGACATGCATCATGAAGACCTCAGTACCATGCTTCTAAAGTTTCCAATTTTACAAACAAGACCACTTTACTCAGAACAAGGACCGAAAAATTTCTATCTCAAATGAAAGTAATCCTGAATGGCATATCTAGTCTTCTTTTTTAACATGGCATCTATTTAACAATGTTACAGTTACCATATCTAGTCTTCTTTTTTGTTGAAAAAGGAATACTTTGGGAACTAAACTGCACGTAGAGTGGTAATAACTAACCAAGATAGTTCGACGGCGCACAGGACAACCACAGGACAATATACACAAATTATGGTAAGTATAACACGTCACAAGACTTCTACACTATACAACACTACTACAAACAGTTCTGTGGAAATGGAAGAAAGAGTTACCAGGACACTCGTTGAAACAAATCATGCAGTCATGGAGAGCATGTAAAAAGGCTTCATGATGCTTATCATCATTGTATCTCATAATCCTTGGAATTATAACATCAGGGGCAGCATTGTCTGGACAAGCACGCTTATCTCCACCATTTTCAGCACACGTTAGATCACCCTTGCTTAAAACTATCTCATTACCAAACCCTAAGTAAGAAAGGGAAGAGCTTTGTAGCCATTGCACCCACTGATATATTACTTCCATGCTCTGTTGCTCTTCCCAAATCATATCCAGCATGTGACATAATGACGAAATCTTCACTTTGCCCAGCCATTCTGTGGACATAGTGAAAAGGGGGGGTTGATGACTCGGGTATGACGAAGGCAGGAGACATGTTAGCAGGATTGGAGGTAAATGCTCAACTCTAAACTTGTAAACAAGATCATCAGAGGCATCACTATCACACATTTCCTTACAATTTAGTGTTCCAGCACCATAACTGAGCCTCGCCGATACATCTGTACCATCTGGAATCTCAATATGCACATGAACCTGTAATTACAATAACAGATGAAACCCTTGCCCTTACAGGTAAGCATATGACCTGAAAATTGATCGTGAGGGATATACCTGGAAAGACCGCTGGCGTGTCTTTCTATTGAAAATGACTACACTGTCTCCAAAGATTGCTTCTAAGGCACATATCTGAGAATTGGATTTAGATTCCATCAGGCTAAAGAATAACAACAGAATAAGACTCAACTACATCTGAAGACTTCCTTTCAATAGTACTATTTGACACTTTAGTATACCTAGGCCATTGAATGTGCACAACATGATCTTAATTTCTCCCGTTCATTTCGTATGAATGGCAGAAACCATAAATCAATGATCCTTACGCAATCGCAGAAATTCACCAACAAGATTCACCACAAATACATGACTTAACTACAGGGCATCTCTTCTCTCAGTGTGCACTGCCGTGATCCTTTGGCAGCCACTTCACATAGAGATAGAAAATAATTCCGGTCCTCAGTTGAACCTCACGAATCAGTAAGTAAAGCACCAGGGAAAAAAATCATACAGTTCACTACGGTCTCCATATCTATGATAGAAGCTACTCATTCTATTTTATTGTCCTCCAAGGCAATGGAGCTACTCAATTATGCTTACGCCATCTACTGAACAGCCAAGAAAATTCACGAGTCAAGAAGAGAGAGGCCAACGCATCACCTCGTCCTCCTGCCTCTGATCATTCGCGCGAACCTCCTCCTCAGTCAACTCCACCTCCTCCCAACCAACCCCCACCAGCTCCTGCAGCTTTCTCACGGCCTCTTCCTCCCGGCCCCCATCATCCACCGTGGCCCTCCCAGACGACGAAGCCTCCAGCGGCGGCAGAGACGGCGGCTGTGGCGCGGGGATCTCAGGCTGGGGAGGCGGCGTCTCCACCGGAGCATCCTCAGCGGCGGCGGCGGAGACGTCGAGGCGCTCTAGGGCCTCAGCGGCAGCGGCCGCCTCGGCGGCGTGGGGGTGCTCGTGGGCGGGGTTAGGTTCTGGGGCGGCTGCCTTCCCGTGGAACTTCCGCGCGGGCGCGCGACCGCCCCTCGGCTTCCCTGACTTCCGAGGCATCGCCGTCCAACGCCTTGGTGGTGGCTACCGGCGTCAGGCTTAGGTCGTGTAGGGCGCGACTAGAATCGAGAGGCGTGTGCTAGTTTCTTAGGACTTTTCGCGGCGGAGATGCCCGGGGGAATTTGGCGGCGAGGCGTCAGGCGGTGGGTGGCGGCGAGAGACGCACGAATCTCGGGGCACGCGAAATTAGGATCGGGTTTTCTCTTTCTCCTGGCGGCTCGTCGCGCTGGGAGCTGGCAGAGATGCGCGACCGGGGTTTGTGTGGAAGGCGCATTTTCCAAATGTGCCCGTGCGTTTGCATCGGGAGAGACAAATCATCGCACGTCTCTAGTGACCTATTCGTATTGTCACTTTTTCTGTTTACCATCATCGCCGATAATGATAGAATTGTTGGTGTTCAGATCATGGAGTATAGAGTTGACAAAGCCGTAGTCATGTCCTTCGATGGTGCCTCCTTCAGCTTCGTACTGTCATCGGCGAAACGATTTGAATGCAAACGGATTTTTACTATGTTGAATTTTTCTTGAGAGAATGTTGGTTGTTTGGTTTGCAAAATTATATTCCATTCTTAATGGTTTCTTTTTTGCACTATTTGGGCTTTGGCCCAAACACAAGCACTTAACGTACACAACACGCACGCTCTTTCTCTCTAAAAAAAACGCATGCTTTGGCGAGACCAGAACCGCACGCACTCTCTCTTCCCGTTCCCCATTCTCAATAGAAAAGAAAACTTTCTTCGCGACGCCTCTCTTTCTCCCTACGCGGCCTTTTCGGCATCCGCGTCAGCGCCCGTGGCTGCTAGCTCGGGGCTGACCCCCTGGTCGTCGTCTTAGGCGTTGGTGGCTGCTAAGACGTTGGTTGTGGCCTCCCTCACTCGCGAGGTTGAATGAACCTACCAAGTAGAAACTGAAACTCTGAAGGACGCCGGTCAGTGAAACATCAGTATTTATTCAATCTCCACAATCCGCACAAGATACAGTTGGCAGTTGGTGGTACCATGCACTGAGCAAGAGCATTAAAAAGAATGACATACCTGTTCCAATATTGCACAAAACGTACATGGTTTAGCATTGAGATATTCAGAAAAGAGTGTGGAAACATAGTTGCATTATGCCACAAAAAATTCAAAGGTTGCATCACCTATTTGGTGAGGACTTCTGTGTAGCCAATATTCTTTGTGTATGTCTCGCTTGTACTGATCTTCTTATTCTTATTCTTCTCCTCCTTCGTGTATGTCTCGCTTGTACTGATCTTATTATTATTCTTCTTCTTCTCCTCATCATGTGTACCTATTAGTACCTTTATGTTCGATGTCGCGGGTCGCTCTAGAAAGCGCGACATATAGTTGACCATGTGAGAAAACCGGTTCAGATAGGTAGACGCCGACATTTGGTATTGTCTGACCTTGTGATTTGTTTATTGTCATTGCGAAGCTGAGCCTGACTGAAAATTGTTTCCTCTTGAAACTGAATGGGAACATGTCGTCGTCAGAGGGGCATAATGGTATTCGAGGCAAAAAAAACTCGCATTCCAGAGTGCTATCCTACCACAATCTTTGCATCAATTGCATTTTTCTGAAATCCACGTATGATCAACCTTGTGCCGTTGCAGAGGCCATTAGCGGGGTCGATGTTCCTGAGTAGTATGGTTGGACAATTAATTTTGAGCTTTAGCATATGTGGAGGCAGTCCGTTTGGGGTAAGGGTGTTTAGGAATTCTGGTGGATAGTAGTTATGTGGGTCGTCTTCTACAGAATCGAAGCTGTCGTACACCATCTCCTCTCCTTGGAAGCGATCAATCATTTTTAGGTTGATTCTATCTACGCAGTCGTTCCTTGTGGATAAAATTGCTCTTGACGTGATGTATTTTGGATCTTTTAGGGAAGCGTTGTCCGTTTGGTAGATATTGTCGATGAGTCTAACCAGGCCATTATCTTCCGTCTTATTTGGCACACATATACTTGTAGGTAGAAGTATTTCGCCGTTATCATTTGTCTCCTCGGTTCTATTTCCAATGCGTAGTAGGTATTCTGCGAACCACGGGTCGTTTTGAGCCCTCATGTTGCGCACAAGCTTCAATTGACGCATGCAATTCCAGAGCTCGGACCTGCGTACTGACGCATCTACTATCTGGGCTCTTGTACCCTTTCGGACAACAGGGAGAAACTTGCCTAAAATCTCCTCCAAATACGACCATTTTTCCACCGAATGGAAGATCTGGTCTGTCCATTATGTCCCGCATGTCTAGCGCCTCACTGCCTGCCTCTTAGTCATAGATGCTTCGTCCCAGATTATTAGTGATGCTGCTTGGAGTAGCTTGGCTGTCCCACTTTGTTTTGTGAATCCACAAATAGCTCCATCGTCTATTCTTAGTGGAATCTTGAACCTCGAGTGCACGGTCCTCCCTCCAGGCATTATGGAAGCAGCAACACCGGAAGATGCCATCGGCACAGCAATCTTGCCTTGTCCGCGTATTGTGGCCAAGAGCGCCCTGTAAAGAAATGTTTTTCTCGTGCCTCCCGGTCCATTGACAAAGAATATACGTCCTCTTTGGCGGTCAATTGTGGCTAGGATTTCCTCGTAGGCCTTCCTCTGCTCGTTGTTTAGGTTCTTATGCAAAGATTCATCCTCGGGGTCCACCTCTATCGAGGTCTCCTCGATGATCTCCCTAGGTACGTCGTCTATCGTGTCATGCTGTTTGTCGATCTCTCGCAGAGGAAATGACTGTATGTCTTTTCCCATTGAGTGCAACATGTCCCTGATATTTTTCAGTACCATTTGTTGGACCGTGTGCTTGCATTTGTAGTTTTTGCTATAGTCTTCTGACATTGCCTCGAGGTGATTGTTCCAGAGGCTATGGACGTCGCTGGGCTCACAAAACACCAGGATTGTCGCGAATAGCCTTCGTAGCGATGATGGCATTCGAAACAACTCCGCTTCTGTCATGCAGTCATCTAGTGTGTTGTCTGCCTCAATGAACCCCCTTTTTTCTGCAGCTTCACGGAAGGTTGGCATTACTTGTCCATCGACTGTTCGTAGGTCTTCGTAGCTGGTGGCGCCTGTCACGTGGTTTAGGAGAACTCGAAGATAGTATCGTTCTCCTTCAGCCGGGTGTGCTAAGACGATCCTGCCGACCTGGAACGTAGCGGCTCGTTTCTTCTCTTGCCAAAACTTCCCTCGTCTTTGCCAAGTATAATATTCTGGAAAGTCCCTGTATAGTATGCCTCGTGCTTTCTCATGTAAGCTGTTTGCTTCAAAGTATGCTGTCAACATTGACCTTTCTGTGCCACCACGGCCGATAACATCTTGATTTTTTCTTTGCCATTATATGAAACCATGTGCATATTGGGAGATGTAGCTGCAGTTGCAAGATTGCTGTGTGTATTTTGCTTAGTTCAAAGCCATATATTCTCCACAGTGCTTCTGGAGGTGTCACCCACCGTGCGTCTCTGTACTGTCGAATCTCGTCGATTTCGACTTCATTTACTTTGTCAGTGACAGATACAGATGCTCGGTCATGTCCCTTGTAGATGTACTTGAACAAGTACTTAACGGCTTTAATGCTTGACCATATCTCAACATTTATGTGGCAGTTGAACATCCTTAACAGATAGGGGTTGTAAGGAACCACCCACCTGTTATCTAGTTTGCAATTTCGGACTGTTTCAGTCCGCCCTTATTGGCGTCTCCTATATAGTGGGTAGGAGTCCTTGCCTTGAATTGTAGTTTCGTTAAATGGCCTTGGATAATTGTTCTTGCATGACGAACGATTCTTTGTGCATGGACAATATTTATTCAATGCACCGCAAGGACCATGCATCATATGTTTGATTACCATTTTGTATAGCTCTGGGTAACTTGTGCTTGTTAGGGAGCTCGGCGGAGATGATTTTGTCATATTGTTCTGGACATATGTACTTGTATTTTCCAGTCATGATAGCAAAAAGTGAGCATGGGGTAGTCCCCTCTTTTGGAACTCTACAACATAGGTATATGCCTTAACCTTTCCAAGAATGTTCTTCTCAAATAGTTGCTTCTTCATTTCTTCTAGCTTCGCCCTGAAAACACGAACGACGATATCTGGGCGATCTGTGGTGTTTGTCCAAACTCTAGTTCATGTTTGATCTCTTCCCAGTTGGGGTTGTAGGTCATTGTGAGGAATATGTCTGGCTTTCCATATTTCTAACTAAAGCCATAGCATCTAGATACCGGCGAAGTTTATCTCGTGGCCCTCCAATAATGATGAGGCAAGAACTGTCCGTTTTCCGGCTACATTTCCCTTTTGTCTCCAGCTTGAATGCTGTCCAGAAGGCCTTGGTATAGATCTGCCCTTATTTCTTTTTGATGATGCCACATGTAATCCAGTCTGGAGCTTTCAATCTTGATGTATGTATCTACAGCAAACTGCTGGAAAAGCCGTCCGCCGTGCAATATGGGTTGAATATGTTTGGTCATGTATGGAATTTATAACAGTAGTATTCTCTCATGGTTACCCACAGCCCATTGATTGAATCTGTGCAAATATTGCAACATAAAAAATTAGTTTCTTATGTAGGAGTGTACCATATATGAAATTGAATTTTGAAGACAATAATATATGAAATATTTACCTGGGTCAACGTCATTATTGTTATTATCAGCACCAGCCTTTGTCACACCTTCCTCTTGTGTATGGGCCTTTGGGATTTTCGAATGCCAACCCAGTTCAGCTCTTGGAAAGAATAGAGGATACGACAACGGATCATAGCACACGTAATATGATCGAATGCCCTGTATTTTGTTGTTGTTCCCATGTAGTATTACATTCTTGTCATAATTATTTCTTATTTCATTTCCTTCGACCCACACTGCAGCTACCTCCGAAGTGATTGGTGTGTTGTATGTTCTCCGGTCCAATCTTTGGTCAAGGTTCATGACGAGTCTGTAGTCCTCAAGGTTTTGGGCTTGTCCCAAACTCCTAAACTGTTTAGAGTATGGGTTGTCACGTAGAATGTTGGTTATTATGCCAACTACGTGCTTGTCTTGCTCGTACATTTCCTCGCGGCAACGGCAGTACCGATGCTCTAAGCTTGGATCATCGTCATAGAAGTATAGCTCCAGATGCTTTGGATCTGAGCGACTATTAGCAAATAAGTGTATATTGTGATAGATCTGACCATGAGCTCGAAAGGTGTAAATGCCAGTTGTTCGCATGTCAGTTGTGTCTCTGTCAAGGTGGCAGTATAGAGAAGTAAATGAGAAGTGTCCATTGAAAAATCTTATATTGTTCCGAAAATGTCTTGCATCAGAGTCATTGCTTGTCCAAAGTCTCATGAGTTCAAGTGGTGTATCTGGATTGGCTAGTATTATCTGTCCTTTTCTGTAGCATAACCCCTTAGATTCATACTGGAATTTTTTTGCATTGCAGAATCTGCAATTTTGTACCATTTTCAGCATGTGTGTGTTGTTTGGTATGTTGCTGTAGATGAAATCATACGGATCAGGGTTGTGAAATACCTCGTCTTCTCTGATTTCGATTTCCACTTCTCTGTCCCATTCTGGATTGATTTGTAGCATCAAAAATTTAGTAAAGGACTAATATAATGATGCAAATATGTTTAAATGTATTGAGCATACCTTGACCAGAGAACATGTATTCATGCTCGTTGGTGTCTTCTTCAAATATGACTTCATCATTATCTGTGTAGTAAATTTTGATTGTATATATATTTCTTGTATTGCATAAGAATATATATGAAATGATAACCTTACCGTGATCATCATTGTAGAATGATTGTGTTGGTGCATCTACTTCTTTGATTGTTGGAAACATTGAAGAGGGGATGTCTGGCCACAAAGCCACCTTACCGTGATCATCATTGTAGAATGCTTGTGTTGGCGCATCTACTTCTTTGATGTTTGGAAACATTGAAGAGGGGATGTCTGTCACAAGAGATGGTGGTTGTACAGACATATGTATATATTTGGAATGCGAGAGTATTGTATAAAATTTAGAGTATTACCATTAATCATGACTTCTGGCTGCTTTAGAGTCTCTATGTCATCGTTGCCGGTTTTCATCATGGATGTGTCCTCTTGTGATGATACCGGAACAGTTTTCATCTGTTTTGCCGTGAATTCTTCGTTACAACGGTTTAGCAACGTTTGTCTTTCTCCTGGCGTCATATGCTTCTTGTGTTTTACATTAAAAGTAGATGTACTTACTTCATGTTCTGTTGTGATATTTGCAGGGTTCTCCATCTCAATGAGTCTTTGCTTGCTATGCTACGCTTCAATTCATGGATAGCTATGATTTGTTCTATTCTAGCTTTCTTTTGTTCTGGCTGCATATTTGTATATTTCTGCCTACTTTGTGCGCATATTTTTGTTTTCTTTTGCTAATAGGCTTCACGGCGTTTTTTCAGTTTTTCCTGCTTTTTTCATCGGTCATCTGTGCATACCGCTCTCTATCTCTTTTCCTTCTTTTTTCTTTGGCATCCATGACTGGAGATTGTGACCCAAATGGCTTGCCTGCATGAGAGTTTGGAAACAGTAAGAAACTGATTAGAATAACTTGTGTGAAGACACCATTTATTTGTTCTATTCATTCGTGAAATTCCGAATCGCTGATGATAAATTTAATTTATACATGGCAGGTACCACAGTGTTTGTAAAGATGTGAAGGATGTCGTATGGAAACAGATAATAAAAATACCTGATGCAAAGCTAACTTGCTAAGCAGCTTAATTAAACCAAAACTAGCTAGCACAAGGCAACGTACAAAATTGACTTGTTAAGCAGATTATTGAACCAAAGACTTAAAATTGTGTATAAGAATCACGTGGAGGTTAAGAGTGTATTTATAGCACTAACTGTACCTATCTCTAACTAGGATTCGGACTCTTTTACCTAGCTAAGTAGGATTCGGACTCTTTGTAATAAACGTGTGTACTTTTCAGCTTCCATGTGGTGTTGTTTTGATACCGAGACGGATAAGGCTGAGAAGAGATAGAGATGTGTTCGCGCCCCCGGAATGGAGGGAGTGCAGGCTCGGGATCCAGCTCCTGCCGCTGCTGCCGATCAGCGAGGCGTTGTTCCCAGACGCCGGGTTCGTGAGGGACCTGGTAAGCTGGACGACGCCGGCGCTGGCAAGGGACGGCGTCGGTGAAGGGTGGAAGGGGTTCGTGTACGCGCTGGAGGGGATCTACGACAAGGAGGCCGCGCTGGCCAAGACCAGGGCGCTGGCATCGCACGACGACGGCAACACGCTGACGAACCTACTGTGGTGGCTCCATAGCCGCGGCGGCGTTGATGACGGCGTCGTCGGGTCCGGCAAGTGCTGCTGGTATCGCCAGGAGGCCTCCGCCACGGCCGCCGAGGCCGTCACCTCCGAGGAGGTCGAGGACTTGCAGCACGCGCTCGAGGAGATCGTCCGTGTGGACCCCAAGCTGATGCTGCCCGTGCCGGCTGGGGCGGGGAGGGAGCAGAGGGGGAGGAGCGGGCGGGGGAGGCAGGTGGCGGAGGTGGCGGCGGCGCACGGGATGGGGTACTCCAAATATGCGGCGCTGCGCCGGCGGCAGGTCCGGATCGAGACCGAGGCCTGGGAGCAGGCCGCCAAGGAGTACCGCGAGCTGCTCGCCGACATGTGCGAGCATAAGCTGGCGCCCAACCTGCCCTACGTCATGTCGCTCTTCCTCGGCTGGTTCGAGCCACTGCGAGATCAGATCATTGCCGAGCAGGAGCTTGTGGGTGAGCGTGGAGCGCGTGCCTCCCACGCCCCATTTTTTTAACATGCTTCCGGCTAACATGATGGCCGTCATCACCATGCACAAGCTCATGGGGCTGCTCATGACTGGCAGCGGCGACGGGAGTGTCCGAGTCATCCAGGCTGCCTGCCAGATTGGCGAGGCAGTCGAGCATGAGGTGTGTGTCTTGTGGGTGGGACATGAGTTCTTGTTTGTTTCCTGTTGTGCAGTTGCATGCCGAAATGGTTATTAGCTCAAATTGGCAATGATAGTTGTTAGAAATGAGAAGTGACCACTGGAGGAGGTTAAGGTTAATGTGTTTATCAATTAACTCCAAAGATAACTTAGTGCTAAGCATCATTATTCATTACAGCTCGACATTATTGAGATTATCAAATTATGTTTTTCTTTTGGATAAGTATGGTGTTATGTAAGACTGAACACATCGGGTTAGGCACATCAGGAGCTAAAATGGTTGGAGTAGCATTTTTTTGGTTAAAGATGAAAGCTCTAATCAACAATTGATAAGCTCTAGAATCGTACTTTCTTGCAGCGTGTCTGACAATCAGGCCCCCTTTAAATAGTCTTAGGCAAATCTAGCTGAATGAAGTGTCAGAAAATTTGCAGGACTTCATTGGCTATGAGTCTTCTGATTTAGGTCTAGGTATCATCACTGTTATTGGTAGTAATTTTGACATGTTGTAACAGAAGAATAGAGTCATCTTATTTTTTCTCCTGTAACTGAGAATAGTGTGACGAACCTGCTGTGGTGGCTCCATAGCCGCGGGCGGCATTAATGACGGCGTCGTCGGGTCCGGCAGGTGCTGCGCCAGGAGGCCGCACTGGCCAAGACCAAGGAGCTGGCGTCGCACGACGACGGCAACACGCTGACGAACCTGCTGTGGTGGCTCCATAGCCGCGGCGGCGTTGATGACGGCGTCGTCAGGTCCGGCACGTGCTGCTGGTATCGCCAGTATGGCCATTGATGGTGCTGGGCACGACTGAGAATGTTCGGATGTCAGCGCGAGGGAGTTGTTGGTTTGCTGAAAGATACAGAGTGGTTGTCCGCGGTGCGCTTCACGATGTTAGTAGTGCATTCGTACTTGCAAAACACGTTCAAAGTTCAAACTCATGGACTCATTTGAGATATAAATTTGTGCATGAATTAGATTCGGTTGGGAAATTGCACGGTGCTTTTCTGTTCTCCTATTTGGTTGGTAGATGCATCGATTTTTTAAATCTAGAATTATGCACGATGCACGCACGAGTAAAAGCAGCAGGCTGCTGGCGTGATTGTCCTGAGATTGGAGAGAGTCAAGATTTGGATCAAAATTACGCGGTCATCTTTTTCTCTAGCCAAAGCTAGATCAAGCCGACTGCCTGCTACCACACGCCAACATACAGCAGCAGTCGGCACCTCAGCTAGAGAGGCCAGATGAAGCGTTCATTTAAATTCCTCCAAGTACAGAAGTACAGAATTAACATATTGTTTTACCACAATTCATACCAGCGATAGATCTAGCACCAGCATAGGTGGATCTGTAAGCATGCTTCTAAAATATATCTTCACTTCTATCAAATATATAGAAACTCACTATGCACTTGTCATAGTAAAAGCAATATTATCCAACGTTGCTTAATTCAACCAGCACATTTAGGACCACCCTCATCCACAGCATATAGTTAAAGAGTACATGTCTAAATTTTATGAAAGCTAAAAACTCAAGTCATTTACAGCCAATATAATATATAATTGACCATACTGGTTTACATCCAATGAATCATGAGGCACGCTTTCCTTAACTACGTTGGGTTTTCTTGATACAACTGATGAATTCCAGTACACCGGCAGACATGTTGTCTTCTCATTCATTGTCCTTGAATGTTAGTAGTTGTCCCAAAATTTATTTTCTGAGTTCGTATCCATCTTGTACATTCATATTTTTTGTAAGCAAATAAGATTAGTATCACATGTGTAAATAATATTAATGATTTAAACGGTTATGATATTGACCTTTAAAAATGGCAAATGCGGTTTTTCGTCTTCCCATGTGGACATGAAGAGGGAAACAAGATAACCAGACAGTTTCCTGATATAAAATATAAATTAATAATCAATGACAAAAATAGTATTCCAAAAAATGATTCTAAATAACGCAAAAAAATATTGTTAAATAATAGCATTCAAATACTTAGTATAGTCTTTATCTGTTCTAAAGAAATGTTACCTGTTGTGAACCGGAATATTATGTAGGATTTTTTGATGCCATACGAAAACATTCTCGTTCCATCTAGACCCAGGGCATGCCTTTGACATGGCTTTTGGTAAGTATTCAGCAATCCATAAAAGTTTGTGCACATATTTTGCGTGTGGGTTGTATTGGTAAATAGGATCAAGATGAGTAGGGTACAAAATGTAGACAGTTTTGGTATCTTTGTCCAATATGAATACAATGAAATGACCGTTGGATTGTACTGGAATATGAATCTGAAATAGGCTAGATAATAGAAGATGTAATAACAAAAAAGATATTAGAAGATGTAATAACAAAAAAAGCAGACAAGTGGGAAGTGCTCTTACCGATTTGCATGTTGAAACACTATAGTTAATACCAGGCCAGCTACGAACGGAATATGCTAGTTGTTCCACATCTAATTTTTTTTCGGAAGTTTGGGTGTCGTCCAAAATCAGTAATCATCTAGGATATAAGATAAGTGTTTAGAAAGGTCATGAACAAGAATTAGTACACACACACACACACATATATAGAGTAAATGTAAGAACATACCCAGAATTGCATGTCTAGATAATGCTTTGATATTTTTCCTCTCTTTTTTTCACCATTTGGATGTCGTCAAACATAGTTTTCCGTATGACCAAATTGAAACAATCACGGTCCATGGGCAAATCTTCATTTAGAATTCCTTGCAGTTTCTTGAGAGTCAATCTAATGGAATATGGCTTAGAGCTTTGCACCCAGATTTTCCTGTCAATCATTATCATTAAGGAAAAAGTAAAAAATAACGCATGTTGTCAATTGTATTCAATTACTAAAAAATAATTATATGCAGTAGCAATTTGAAATGGCTTACTCCAAGGTCTCTGCAGAATTGATTGATTTGATGTAGTCATAAAGGCCACCTACTAACTCATGTAGGCCCATGTTAGAAATAACATATATTAGTGATTGGTATTTATTTTCGACAGATAATGAGTATAACGCTTTTGATTTATTTTGATCATCTCGACTTTCCAACATTACAACATCATTAGGATCTCCCTCAGTGTCATCACTTTGTTCAAGCATTGTAGTCATTGCCGCCGTGTTTGTTTTCCAACATAATAGTATGCTGGCTAACTTATACCTAAAAGGAGTAATAATTTCCTGCACAACACCAACAAATATTAGTATATATCAAAATTCAAAATGTCATCAACTATATAAACAAAAGAAATATATACCTGTGTAATCGGATGGGATAGTATATCTCCAGTAAAATATTCCATGAATTTAAGCATAAATAGACCACATGATGAACTGTATAATCAAAACAGAATTGAGTACTCCAGATGGATCACAATATTTCTTATATTGTTATAGAACATATGTGTCGTTTTATACTTGTCTTTCTGAATTGGGTGTCGTAGTTGTTCTGTAATCTTCCATTTAGTAACATCGAGGTCTTTCCAATTATGGCTAATCAAGTTTTCACTTTTAAGAAAGTCCAAATGATATTGTAGTCCTTGTAGCTGTAAAATTATTAGTGATCACAAACAATACACATAAACGAAGGATCACTTTTTGACATTTCACATAATAAAGATTATAAATGATGTAGTAACTAACCGTAATAGTGAGGTCATCTCGGTCAAACTCGCAACACAATGAGTCGAGTACTTGTATCTCACACTTTTTTGCATTGACGATAGCTAAATACCAATGTGTGTTGTTCATATTTATTGGAAGTTCAATCTATAATCAAGATAATGAGTAAAATTACGAATAAAAATGTATTAAACCTAGGACATGAAAATTATGGATATGGATGTTACCATCTCATGCTTCACATAGTTTCTGACAATCTCTGTCATAAAGGTACCATCTTCATGTATTCCAAGATGCCATCCCATTTTAACAGTGAGGTAACAAAGGGATTCTCAAAATATACTTTACCATCATTTTGGACATGTACTTGGTCCTTTATACAACATATATATGCGTTGATTACCTATAAGATAAAAAAATACATTACTAAGCGTTATTAATAATCAGAAGCTTTTTCCTTGTAAGTAAGGGTACTTACATTATCGTTTAGCCACTTTCTATCATCTAGCAGGCACAACAGTTGATGTTGTTTGACAGATATTTCATCTATCTTCACCAGTAATTCTTTTTCCAAAGATGTTTCAATTGCTATATGAGCACATACATCATGGTCGATCAATGCATAATCTGCAAAAAGTCAAATAATCTGCATAATATATTGCAGTGGCAGGTACTGCAAATATGGATTAACCATGCACATATACAAATAATAATTATTCAATAACAAAAGGGCATTGAAGATGGTAGATACAAAAGTACACATTATAAGTCAAACAATTACCTTGCGGGAGATAGTCATATGTTTCATCATCAACTTTGATCTGTTTAGGTTCATCTGGTTGCTTATCATCATCTAATGAAACTTTTTCTTCATTCATCAATTCAGAAACCGAAGATAATGTCGAGATGGTTGGTGACGGAGGTGATGACAATGGATCACCATTTTTCTATCTATCTGGTTCCGAACCACTCGATTGGAAACATTCAGAAACCGGAGATGATGTTGAGATGGTTGGTGATGGAAATGGATCATCATCTATCAGTTTATCTGATTCCCAAACACTCAATTCAGAACATAGTTTATCTGATTCCCAAACACTCGATTAAAAACATTTTGCTTTTTTAAAGGTCGGTTATCAAAATCCTCAATAATGGTTGATTCAATGTTGTGATCCATTTTCTGCAATCACAACAAAAAATAGAAGTTAAACATCCCATACTCAGATTGTTCAAACAGTAATAATTCAGATTGTGCGAGGGTGCAATCAGCATGGAGTTCAATCACTCATTAGGTGTGGAAACAGTTCAGGTCTCTTTTATTCTTACTTTGAACTGCAGTACAAAAAATTACTAATTTCCTGTAGAACAAGTTATCAGAATGAAATTCTATACCCTCAGCACAGCGCAAGAAAAGGCAGGTGTGCATCTTTGCTCTCTAATAATAATCAATTAAAGAGCATGTAGTGTGTGAGCCTGAAGTGTATTGTTTGTCAAACCTGTCCTGTTTTAGTTCATAGTAAACTTGATATGTCCCTCTCTAAACTTGCATACTACACGCCTAACTTTTGCAGTCATCAATATTTAATTCTGGTAATTAGATAGCTTTCTTGCTCTCAATTGTCACCGCTGAATAAAATCAATAGCAATAACAAAAAAAACTGCTCCATTATTTATAACCTTAGGTAGCTAATTTATTGATCCCGTAATCTGATAACAGGTAGACAACTAATTAGCTAATAATTGGTATATGGTGTCAAATTCTTTTCAAGTGATCACAAGTTTACATGTTGTGTTTTTATTGCATTTTGTCTAGCATATCATATACATTTTGGTCAACTATATCTCTTTAGATGCTCCTTTAGTTATCCGATAGCAACAGCCACTTCATAGGCATGTAACTCTATTTTTCTCCTTTTATGCATGTATCTTCCTAAACGACAATAGCATAGACTCTTTTCCTTTGTATGATGGGTTGATAGGTTAGTATACATGCTATATTTTTCCATTGTACTGCATAGTATAAAACTGTACAGTTCTGCCTTCAATATGTATCTATATTCAATAGAAGGGCACTTCCACTTGACTTGGATTAATACTGTCCTATGTTAGAAAATTATGACAAATCAGTGCTAGAATGGTGCACTGCTCCACATTGTGTGATTTAAGTGTTTTTTGATTTATCCTAAGCCTCATTCTGCTTCGGTTTCGGTTTCTTTATTTCTAAACCAAAATTTGTAATAGATGATTGGAAGAGCTTGATCCATTACTACATGTGTGAACAAAGTAGTTGCTAACTACTCAATGGATATTTTCAATCCGTAGCAAAATGATATACATTATTACTATTATATCGGAAAATAAGGGTGAAACCTAAGCATCCACATGTAAAATTATTACTATTATATCTTAAGAGCCACATGTAAAATTATACGCTGTAATGATGAATCATTATTCACCCAAAACTAATTTGATGCTTTCTTCCATGTTAAAATAAGCTAATTGACTAATTATAATATTTTATATTAGATAACATTATTAATACTCAACTCATGAAAGTACCTTTTTTTGGGCTGTAAGTTGGGGAAAGTTATAATCTGGATGAAATTTCAGGAAGCCGTTTGAGACATAAAACTAAAGCATTCTAAGACATGTTGAAATATAGAACAAAAACATTATTGCAGCATTTTGCACAAACCAAACTCTGGCATGAGTGAAAAATCAAGAGAATCAAAGTCAATTCTGCAGCATAGATTTGGCTCTTACTGTCTGACACAAACAACTCTCAACAAATTAAGAACTTGAAACTATCACTGCAGAGGTCATAGTAATGAAGAATGCTCATGCTTACCAAGGAAAGGGCGCACAATCAACAGGTATGCAGGGAGGTTAGTATGTGTAATATTGGAATGTCCAATATTTAGATAGTGCCTTGCAGTGTAGGCAGCTATTTAGATAGTGCCTTGCAGTGTAGGCCGCGTCTGATCTGCACGGCCTTAAGTAGCCACCAAATATCTGCAGGAAAATTTGAATACATGAGAATATTAACAACAACAACAAATAATATGGATAAACGGATACAGCATAAGGAACCAAATGTATAAAGGTGGGACCTAAGAAATCACGTAAAGAGGTACCAAACATTAATCAACATCAATATTTGCGGTAGCTTCCAGCAGCACGCGTAATCTACGGATTTGACTGTACCTCAGGTGGAGGAGCTGCCGGAGTCGGGGTGGGAGGAGGGACTTTCAAAACGACAGAACCGCATTTAGCTTGCATGTGATCCGGCGTACCTCAGGTGGAGCACCGGCGGTCGGCGTTCCGGCGAGATTGTACGCCGGCGTATGGAGTACTGGCGGTCGGCGTTCAGGTGAAGTTGTAGAACTGCGAGATTGGATGCTTCCGTAGAGGGCTCGAGGCCTTTTATGTGGCAAAGGAGGGTGGTTCATGTGGAGTCCGTGTCCGGCACCCGTTGATGGCGTGCTCGAGCAGGATACAGCACTGATCCGAGTCGGCGACGGAAGCCAGCGAGGCGGGCTTCTGCTCCGAGGTACTGGAGGAGGACGGGGGCGGAGGAGGCTGGGGGTGGCTGAGCAGCAGAGGTGGAGGAGGACGGGGGCGGAGGAGGCTGCGGGGAGGGGAAGGAGAGGGGGCTGGCGTGCAGTGGGCGGAGGAGGTTAGGGGGTGTTTAGCAGCAGAGGCAGAGGAGACCGCGGGGAGGGAAAGGAGAGCAGCAGCAGCTTGGCCTCCATTTTCGTAGCACTGCCGGAGGTTGGGGTGGGAGGAGCGCTGCCGGAGTCGGGGTGGGAGGAGGGGCGGCGCGTCGCTGTGGTCGAGGGGAGGCGCTTCGGGGAGGGGTGTGGGCACGGACGGGGTAATTTTTAGGTGAGCTAGCTTCGGTGAAACTGGCCCAGGCGGGCGACGCGCGATGGAATCGACGGACAAAGAAACGCTCCGTCCTTTAATATTAGGTAAAGATAAAGATTTTGCACGGAGCTCACGATATTCAGTAACGGCTAAAAGGGACGAAGTACCATTGCTATTCCACATAATCCTGACCTCCTGAGTCAACGGTAAGTAGAAATATCTGGGTGTGATTTGACGTAGCCGACAAGTTTGCTCCAGTAAGAAGTAGCCACGAGCGGAGTTGACTATTTCAAACCAAGAGCATGTTTTTGTTTCTGTAAAAAGGAATGAGTTTGTTTGATTGTTATGCGCTGCTCGCACAACTTGGCCGACTGCGTTAAATGATTATGACATTTCTATACAAGCTGTTTGTGCGCCAGGATGATATGTTGTTATAGTGACGAGCCTGTAAACACAAAGCGGAGAGATATAAAACCGACATTACTTCTCATTTGTGCAATACCAAAGAAGGAAAAAATTCCATAGGGACCTTTCAACTTCGTACATTTTACTATTTTAGAAAGCTTTTCAAATAGATTTAGTTAAGAAAATAATTTTTTAAAAAGTAAAACCTTGACTTATTACAATATACAAAAGAGAATGGGCACGAAATCATTATGTGTCTAACCTTTCGACGGCTAGAGCTTGTGGAAAAATCGATAGACCATCAGACCCGATGGCCAAGAGAGTGTTGATAGACGAACTCGATAATAGATGAGGCAGATATAAGACCATAAGAGGCTGATTATTCAATCTACTCCAAGGAGCTCATGGTAGCTGTCGATGTTGTCAACAAGCCCAACATCAGCGGCGCATCAACAACAAACAACCTCCTATAGCGGGTATAATGGGTACACGCAAAAAGAAACTACTAACATAATATAAGGTAATAGTGATACGGTTGCTCCCGATCTTCACGGATTGGATTGGATAACTAGGAAAGTCTAAATGGAATCCCACCCCAACAACAAACCCTAATGGGAAAGCCTTTGGGAACTAGGAACCAATTCAATAATTCCTCCTGATGAATGTCGCGTTTACCACTCGGAGGCACGCGCCGATCCGTACAATCCACAAGGGAAAGCAAGGCCTATGGTGGAACTCTAAATCTAGAGGGATGAAACCCTAAATTAGGAGCAAAGCTCAACTATGTTCTAAACAACAAGTCTCAATACCCTAATTAGTGGGGAGTACGGTATTTATAGGTTAACCCTCCACTTAAGAGATACATGGGCCGTGGCCCTTTTTTCTGCACGCAGGCAGATCTGGACTGTCCGGATTGGGGCCGGACAGTCCGAGCGTCCGGAGGGTCCGGGCTGCAGTCCGGGTTCCAGAGAAGATCCGGACCCTCATCCGGACTGTCCAGGTGGGAGGTCCGGGCTTTCTAGAGAAGATTCGGGCCTTCATTCGAAGGGTCCGAGCCTTCCTTCTCAGTGAACGTCCGGAGGGTCCGAGGCAACAGTCCGAGCGTGGTTGAGCTCGAAGCTTGGAGTCCCTCCCTCGGTCCCCCCTGTCCTCCAGCTTGGACAATCCTTCGTACCTAAGCATGCAAAAGGTCGGCACATTAGGTAGCATACCATTTATGTTCATGCCAAATGGAAAAGTACCAAGGAGAAGATTCACCTCATGTTGGGCTTTGGCTCGAGCTCGTGTCATTGGCCCAACAAGTGGAGGTGGGCTTGAACGTGAAGTGATGTTGTCCATGGTGATGCCCGCATCATTCCCCCTTCTTGAAAAGGAGTCGACCTCGACTCCAACTCATTGTAGCCGTGGAAGGGTGAAAGATCCGAAATGTTGAAGGTGTTGTTCATCGAGTACTTGGTCGGTGGAAGATCAATCTTGTAGGCGTTGTCGCCGATGCATTGAAGCACTTGGAAAGGCCCATCTCCGCGCGGCATGAGCTTGGACTTGCGTTCAGGAAAACGCTCTTTGCGCAGGTGAACCCACACAAGATCACCGGGATCGAACACCATCCTTTTCTTGTTCTTGTTGACCTTGTTGGCGTGACGAAGAACTTGTTGTTCAATTGTGGCTCTTGTCGTCTCATGGAGCCTCTTGATGAAAGCGGCTCGCTTGGAGGCATCCATATTGACTCGTTCGTGTAGCGGTAGTGGAAAAGATCGAGTGGTGTAGAGGGGTTGAAGCCATACACCACTTCGAATGGGCTATGCTTGTAGTAGAGTGTACCACGCGGTTGTAGGCGAACTCCACATGGGGGATGCATTCCTCCCACTCTCGCAAATTCTTCTTGATCATGGCTCGAAGGAGTGTTGTGAGAGTACGGTTGATGACCTCAGTTTGCCCATCGGTTTGTAAATGGCAAGTTGTGGAGAAGAGAAGCTTGACTCCCAATTTGGCCCACAATGTCTTGCAAAAGTAACTTAGGAACTTGACATCGCGGTCGGAGACGATGGTCTTGGGCACACCGTGAAGCCTCATAATTTCTCTGAAAAACAAATTAGCAACATGTGAAGCATCGTCGGTCTTGTGGCAAGGAATAAAATGAGCCATTTTTGAAAGTCTGTCCACAACCACAAATATCGAATCCCGCCCCGTTTTGGTCCTAGGCAATCCTAACACAAAATCCATGCTAATATCCTCCCAAGGTGCACTAGGAACGGAAAGCGGAGTATAAAGGCCATGGGGATTGAGTTTGGACTTAACTTTGAGACATGTGATGTATCGTTAGACGAATCTCTCTACATCTCATCGCATCTTGGGCCAATAATAGTGGTTAGAAAGCATCAAGTAGGTCTTATCCCGCACAAAATGTCCCATTAATCCGCTGCCATGTGATTCCTGCAACAACAACAAACGCACGGACGACTCGAGAATGCATAGTTTGTTAGCTCGAAATAGGAAACCTTGATGAACATGATATGTCTCCCAACCCTTCCCTTCCTTGCAATTAGAGAAAGGGGTAGCAAATTCAGGATCCTTGGCATATAATTCTTTCAAACTTTCCAAACCCAAAACCTGAACCTCTAGTTGGTTCAAAAGAGTCATTTTGCGGGAAAGAGCATCTGCCACAACATTTTCTTTACCCTTTTTGTACTTGACTACGTAGGAAAATGTTTCAATAAATTCAACCCATTTTGAATGTCTTCGGTTCAATTTACCTTGGCCCTTAAGATATTTCAAAGATTCATGATCGGAATGAATAACAAATTCTTTTGGCCAAAGATAGTGTTGCCACACTTCAAGAACACGAACCAAAGCATACAATTCTTTATCATAAACCGGGTAATTGAGTTGAGCTCCATTCAATTTCTCACTAAAATAAGCGACCGGTTTTCCCTCTTGCATGAGAACACCCCCTATACCGATTCCACTAGCATCACATTCAATTTCAAAAGTTTTAGTGAAATCAAATAAAGTAAGCACAGGTGCCTCGGTTAAACGTTTCTTAAGCTCTTGAAAAGCATTTTCTTAAGATTGCCCCCACACAAATTCAACATTCTTTCTAGTTAATTCATTCAAAGGGGAGGCAATATCACTAAAATCTTTGACAAACCGATGGTAAAAACTTACTAGGCCATGGAAGCTACGCACTTGACCCACGTTGATAGGGGTAGGCCAATTTTTAATTGCTGAAATTTTATATTCATCTACCTCTATACCATGAGTGGAGACAACAAAGCCTAGGAAGACAAGTTTTTCCATGCAAAAAGTGCATTTCTCAAGATTGGCAAACAAGCGTTCATTTTTAAGCACAAGTAGAACTTGTCTAATATGAGAAGCATGATCATTCAAAGTTCTACTACACACAAGGATATCATCAAAGTAGCCCATAACAAATTTGCCAATGAAAGGTTGCAAAACATGATTCATTAAGCGCATGAAAGTACTAGGAGCATTGGATAAACCAAAAAGCATGACAAGCCATTCATATAAGCCAAATTTGGTTTTAAAGGCAGTTTTCCATTCATCTCCTTTATTCATTCTTATTTGGTGATAGCCACTCTTTAAATCAATTTTAGAGAAATTGTAGCGCCACTAAGCTCATCAAGCATATCATCTAGCCTAGGAATAGGGTGACGATAACGCACGGTGATATTATTGATGGCTCGACAATCAACACACATACGTCAAGAACCATCCTTTTTGGGAACAAGAATAACAGGAACGGCGCATAGGCTTAAGTTTTCGCGAACATACCATTTTCAAGTAGCTCCCGTACTTGACGTTGAATTTCCTTGGTCTCCTCGGGGTTGGCGCGATAAGGAGGTCAGTTGGGAAGTGGCGCTCCGGAATGAGGTCATGCGGTGCTCGATGCCTCAAATAGGTGGTAGTCCCGCCGGCACCTCCTCGGGAAAGACATCTGTGAACTCCTACAACACTCGAGAGATGGCACTAGGCAACGGGGGTGAGTCATTAGTCAAAACGTCTCCATCTTTGCACACAAGCACAAAGTGGAACATAGGTGGGTCACTCCTCACTTCCCTCATCTCCGCCTTGGTAGCCAGCATCACTAAGCCTCCATTCTCACTCTTGCTCTTTTCTCTCATTTTGGGCTTGTGGCTCTCGCTCACCTTTTTGTGGTATTCACTCAAGATGACGCTTTCTCGCTCACTTCTCTTCTTCTCCTCTTGAATCTTTGCCAACTTTTGAGCATTGTCAGCAATGATTTGACAATGCTCCTTATGTGCCACCGGAAGATGTATTCGTTGGTATTACCGTCGTGGCGTGCCGCCCGGTTGTATTGCCATGGGCGTCCCAAAAGGAGGTGGCACACCGTCATTGGTACCATGTCACACTCACCTGTGTCTTGGTAGGCTCCAATCTTGAAGGAGACTTGCACCATGTGTTGGATCTTGATGGTACCACTATCACTCAACCATTGCACATGGTAGGGATGTGGGTGCTTCCTATACTTCAAGTTTAGCTTGGAACATAGCTCTTGACTTGCCAAGTCGTGACAATTTCCTCCATCGATTATGGCATTGATGGTTTTGCTATCGATTGCGGCCTTGGTTTGGAAGAGGTTGCACCATTGTTCAGGCTCATCTTGAAGTTGGACAGTGAGAATATTCTTGGTGACGGTGAGGGATGGACCCGCCTCGGTCTCACAGTAGACCCGCTCTTGTCCTTCTTTATCTTCTCCTTCTTATTCAAATCTTGCCACCTCATGAATGGCATCAATTTCTCCTTCACTTGTCGATTCATATGCTCCCTCTTCGGTGATCAACATAACACGAGCATTGGGGCACTCCTTTTGCATATGACCTCGACCTTGGCACTTGAAGCATACGATATCTCGAGATTTACCCGTAGAGGCCATTGATGAAGCCATGCTTGGAGTCGGTCCCCCTTTGGAATAGGAGGTTGAAGGTCGACTTGTGTTTGTTGAGGGGTGAACACTTGCACCCATACCATCAACATAGCTCTCCGTCTTGGTTGTTGTAGCTCGAGGAATACTTCTTGTGCTTGGAGTTGGACATGGAGCATATGGTGTGGTGCGTGGAGTGTATGAAGTAACTCTTGGAGCGTATGTTGAAGTCTTGGAGTATCGAGCATCTTCTTGCACTTGGCGTTCCGCTTTGATGGCTTGGTGCATTAACTCCACCACAGTGTTGTAGGGTTGATAGTCGGTGATGCACTTGATGGGATGGTTCAACCCAGCCAAGAAACGTGCCATGGTTTGCTCTTCTGTTTCTTGGATGCTGGCTCGAATCATGACGGTCTCCATCTCTTTGAAGTACTCTTCAACAGTTCGGCTTCCTCGCTTGAGATCTTGAAGCTTCTTAAAGAGATCTCGCGTGTAGTACTTGGGCACAAAGCAGACTCGCATCTCCTTTTTCATCTTTCTCCAAGTCATGACGGGTTGCTCCCCATGTTCTTCACACTAGTTCTGGACTTGTTCCCACCAAATAAGTGCATACCCATCAAACTCAAGTGAGGCCATGGCGACCTTCTTCTCTTCGGAGTAGTTATGCAGCCTGAAGACCTTGTCTACCTTGAGCTCCCAAGTGAGGTACTCCTCTGGGTCGATGACATCGCTGGAGAACTTGGGCATGGTGAATTTGAGCTTGCCAAACTTCTCATCACCATCTTCATGGTGACCACGCTGCCCGTTGACTTCACCTCTTTGATGTCGTCGATGTCGCGGTTCAGCTTGGGGATGAAAGCTCGAGTCTCCTTCTGAGGTCTCTTCTTGGTCTTCACTTCGCCTTTGATGGCTCCTTGACCTCCCATGGCCCCGTGACCTATCGGTGCGGACTCGGATTCGGGTTCTTGTTGACAAGTTGGGCACTCGATGCCTTGAAGCTTCTCGTGCTTGAGCTCGTCGAGCCGCTATCTCGGCATCGGTCTCATCGAGGGGTTCTTCTTCATCAATCTCCGGTTTTGGAAGTTGGCCTCGAAGAGCTTGGACAACCTCTCGCATAATGCTTGTCCTCATGACGCCCAACTATTGGGTCATGCATTTCTCAAATTCTCCACGGTGTCGCGAAGACTCCGTTGGAGGGCCATGTATTGTCTCTTGTCACGTACTCGTCATTCATATTGCCTTCGTATGATCCTTCTCTAGACATGGTTAGCAAAGCACAAATATATGTGAAATATGCGAAAACTAGAACTCTCTCACCTTACTTACCACAAAAGTCTTTGCCTCCTTGGATTGAAGGATCGAAGAGCCGTGGAGGGTAAAGGTGACCCTCAAGAGTAGGTTGAAGAAGTTCCAAGTCCCAAAGCACTACCTCAAACAAAGCTTTTAGTAGATCTCGGAAAGGATTAGCACAACACACACACTAAGCAGTTGGATAATGAGATATTGTAAAAATTAGTAATAATCCACAATAGAAACAATGCAATAAGAGTTGATCTCAAAGGATATAAGCGAAGCACAAGACAACTCACGCACAAAGATATTGGGATTTGTGCAGCCAAGAAATGAGCTAATACAAGAATGCTCCTAGCGAAGACTAGAGCTCTTGTTGCACAAATACTAGGAAAGACGCTAGCTCGATTGCAAATTTGTAGGGAAAAAGATTTGTACACTTGACTACTCTCCCTATTTGGGTTTCCTTTCAAGCTTGTGTTTTCCCTACAAAAGGATCAATGGCATTTGCATGTTTCTTTCTCTCTATTCTTCCTTTTGATTCTTTTGATTCTTCTTCCTCTTTTTTTTCTTTATGCCAAGATCTTATAAGACTAACATTTGTTGCTTGCTTGGGAAAGATGTTCTAAGTAGTACAAGTGTACAAGACCCTAGCAATCATCAATGAACTAGTATTAATAGGATCAAAGTTTCCGCGATAGGTAAGATTGGCTCACAAAGAAGTTGCAAGGAAGAAAGGCCTTTTCGGAGATTTTACCTTGCTTGTGGAGGTTGGTGCCAAAGATGATGGCCTAGAGCTCGTTGTTAGCTTTGAAATGAGTCCAAGGTCACTGAAAATAGACACCGAATATGGAAGTTATGCCCCAAATGGTAAAGCTGTTGCGTCCAGTTTTGGTAAATCCAGACTGTCCGGGTTGAATCCGGAGGGTCCGGCCTCCCGGACTGTCCGGGTGAAATCCGGACTATCCGACCGGTGAACAGAGGAGTAGATCTGAGATACGGGCGGACCGAAATCCACCAAATCGGAGGGGCAAACAACGAAATTGGCCAAAGCAACGCAAAGGGAGGTTAGATCAACAAGTATAGCAAAGATCTGATGGATCAAAACCAACCAAAGCTCACTGAAAACTCCGAATTGCATCTAGATTTCAAATCGGGCTCTTTTTGTGGGATTTTTGAAATTGGCAAGAACAACCAAAACAAAGCTAGCAATTGGGGGTAGAGAAAGGAGGGGATACAAATCCAAACCATGGAAACCTTGAGCTCTGATACCAAGTTGATACGGTGGCTCCCGATCTTCACGGATTAGATTGGATAACTAGGAAAGCCTAAATGGAATCCCACCCCAACAACAAACCCCAATGGGAAAGCCTTTGGGAACTAGGAACCAATTTAAAACAATTCCTCTTGATGAATGCCGCGTTTACCACTCGGACGCACGCGCCGATCCGTATAATCCACAAGGGAAAGCAAGACCTAGGGTGGAACTCCAAATCTAGAGGGATGAAACCTAGATTAGGAGCAAAGCTCAACTATGTTCTAAACAACAAGTCTCAAAACCCTAATTAGTGGGGAATACGGTATTTATAGGTTAACCCTCCACTTAAGAGATACATGGACCGTGGCCCCTTTTTCTGCACGCAGGCAGATTCGGACTGTCCAGATTGGGGCCGGACAGTCCGGGCGTCCGGAGGGTCCGAGCTGCAGTCCGGGTCTTCCAGAGAAGATCCGGACCCTCATTCGGACTGTTCGGGTGGGAGGTCCGGGCTTTCTAGAGAAGATCCGGACCTTCATCCGGAGGGTCCGGGTGGAAGGTCCGGCCACATCCGGAGGGTCTGGGTCTTAGCCGGACAGTCCGGGCCTTCCTTCTCAGTGAACATCCGAAGGGTCCGAGGCAGCAATCCGGGCGTGGTTGAGCTTGAAGCTTGGAGTCCCTCCCTCGGTCCCGCTGTCCTCCACCTTGGACAATCCTTCGTATCTAAGCATGCAAAAGTTCGGCGCATTAGGTAGCATACCATTCATGTTCATGCCAAATGGAAAAGTACCAAGGAGAAGATTCACCTCATGTTGGGCTTTGGCTTGAGCTCGTGTCATTGGCCCAACAAGTGGAGGTGGGCTTGAACGTGAAGTGGTGTTGTCCATGGTGATGCCCGCATCAAATAGGAATTAGGCTATCGTCTCCCTCGTCTTAGGACAAAAGGTAAATAAGAGAGGGGTTGGATAGGGGGTTCACCAGTTCATAGGTTTCCTAAGGGAGACAAGAGAGGATAAGGTTAGGGTTGTTGAGAAAAGGGCAATGTTCCGTATTAATCGAAACTAAAATGCAAAGTATGAGGGGGAGATTGAATCAGGCTCTCTTTTCCCTTGTTTACGCATCTACATAGGTAATGTCAGTTGTTGACTTTTCGACCCCTCCACGTGATTCAGAATCGATGTTAAAAATAACTCCACATCAGCAGGATGAAGAATCAGTTGATATCACATATTTATAGATGCCCTCTGACTCAAACTTCTAGTGAAGAAGTGGAACCACGATAAAAAAAAAGAATTTTACATGTATCCACCAGTGATAACTTGAGTTTAGTTTTTTTTATAGATAAAGGAACCTTTATTAAACCAAAATAAGATCATTCACTATTACATCTTTGATAAACTCAGGTGGTTCCTCATGCCAAACATGGCTTAAACCTGACGCCATACCTTCGTGAGCCAACTAATGAGCGACTGAATTGGCTTCATGTCAGCAATGAATGCAAGAAACCTTACTAACTGTTGTCAGTAGCAACGTGCAGTCTAGGATGATAGGCAAGGTGTGGCGCCCCCGGTTTTTAGGCCGGGTAAGCCCTCGTGGTTACTGTATCGGTCCCTGGATCGGTAGCCGATACACACGAGTTAACCTGTATATCATCGACATACATGCGTAAACAATTAAATAGACCGGTAAGGTCGATAATCTGATACCTGTAGCCCAACGGCTATAAACTTGCAGCGGAAAAACATTCGTCGAGGTGGCCCATCAATATGCCATACCCGACAGGCAACTGACTGGGGGTTACGCCCTAGCTTTCGCGGTCGCAATTGCTTCTTCGGAATTGTCATCTTCTTCGACTGGCCAAATCAACAAGCCAGGTGAGTACATTGAATGTACTCGCAAGCTATTCCCACAGGAAGGATTATACAGCAATAATTCATGCAGGGGTTTAATCAAGGAATAGCTCTAATCTAAGTTGCTGGTTGAGCGGAAATGTAAGTTTATAATTCAAATACGGTAGGGTAGATTCCAAAGCAGTTTCATAAATCAGAGTGAATCAAAACAGTAAAACTGCTCTTGAGGTAGATCCGGCTACCTCCTTTCTCAATCACGAGATAGCTCAGTCCATACTCCCCCGGCAGTATGACTAGCGTCTCGATTCACTGCTCAGCCTGCACCATCCCGTATAGTGCAGCTAGCGTCCTTAAAACGGTGCTCAGCCTCTGTTAACCCGGATAACATGGCTAGCTCCCGCTGGACTCCATGCTCAGCCCATACTGTCCCCGACAGCACGGCTAGCCTCACTTCCTGCAATTCCTTGCTACCAGTCTGTAGCGTAAATTGCACACTGTGGACACATCATGCCCACGTCCTTATTCCCTTTCCCGGCTTTCGCAACCAAAACTTAGTCTAACCAGTGTGTGGCCTTGCCAGTTCATGTCCATGACCGAGGACGCGGCTATTCGAATAGTTTTTAACACTCTGCAGAGGTTGTACGGCTTTACCCACAAGATGTAATTCGCCCTGGGTACACTATGCATCGTATACTGACAGGGCTAGTACAACGAGACAGTCGCCCGCTTCCATACTAGAGTTGGACCCGCTAGGTGAATACCCAAGTTTGCAATGCCCCCAGACACCAAATTGGGGCTCTCCACCTTTGTGTCGATCAACACCCAAACGCTACGCGGCAGTGGATCTCTAGGACTTCAAACACCTAGCCACGGCTCCTAACTTCCCACGGGTCCAAACCCTAATACTTGGCGGGGTACCAAGCCAAGTCCTTCCCATAAAGGACATGTGGACGTACGGTGGGGGAACTGGTTTAGCGGCACTTAGGCTCGGTCCTTAACTGATTCGAGCAAGACTCCATTCCTCCACCCACGATCGTCCCAGACGAACGTGCCATTATCAATTCCTCTACAGCCCCAGGCTGCCCTTAGCATTCTCGCCCGAATCCAAATCATCTCCAATTTTCATTCGAGGTTTTGGCAAACATTCTTTTAAACACCACCCCGGATAGCACACGTTATCCGAGGGTTTTATTTCCCGTATCCCGAATAGGGTTTTATAAATCGAGAAAAACTTATTTTTGACTATAGTAGGTCTAAGCACGGCTAACGCCTATAACCTTACTACTTTTGTCGGTTGCGAGACAACCGACTTTTATATCTAGGGTTACAAGGGTCGGCTATTCGGACCTAAGGACAGTGCAGCTACTGGGAATAACTAATACTACATAAAATACAGTTATTAACCACATAGCATGCAGAGTTCGCAAACAAAATAATTATGATTTCACACATATGGGATTCAACATGATCAAGGTGGGAATGCTTGCCTGGCAAATTGGCCGAGTCTCAATCTCGAACTCAAAATGGCAATCGTCCAGAATCCTCCGCGCGATTTCTCCTAACGTCGGTATCTACACGTCGAAGAACGGCGAATAAATCCACGGTGCGAGGAAAAACCAAGAACATCGAATATAAAATCGGAAGAATCAACACATGCAATCATGACGCGTCTGATTAGTTACCTGATTTCAAGCAGTTGTTTGAGTTAGGGTTGGGTGCCTTGAGTTAGCTTGGCGGAAAACATCCGCTCATAGCACTTCATCGCTTAGGGTTTTTTTTATCGAGCTAGGATCTTCGAAGGCGGCGTGCCTACACGAGCACTTAGGGTTTCCGGTGGACATGCGAGTGTACTAGCCTTTAGGGTTTTGGAAGCTTCAGGAAGCAGGGTTTTAGGGTTGGTTCAAAAAGGACTTGCGGCTAGGCTCGAACATGGGTTCGTTAGACATTTTCTTCGTATAGCGGTTTGTACCTTCGACTAATCAACTTACGGGAACTCTCCCCAGGATTCTCGGAAATACCTAAACGAGGTTTACATGCTTTATGATTTATGGAAATAACATATACAGTGTATATGTTACCTTCAAAGAAACTACCTTTATACAAGAGGCTTTACGGAATCACATTTAACCTAACCTCACTGCTTAAACGAATACTTATTTTCGCATGGCCTTAGGATTGGTATGCACTGCGTGCGATGCTTGAAGAGAAGGGACAGAAGAACCTAACTTCTATAGCTTTAAAATCGACAGCTTCTGAGTTTTGAAAAGGTTTGGATTAAGGATTTGGAAATTTTCCTCAGGTTTACTGGTTTGGCGACCTCAGTAGCTGTACCAGGTATTAACACTCAGGCTGGCATGGCAGACTTGTTTTGGCATCGTATTGAAAGGAGAAAAATATTTATGGGTGTATATATACATTTTCTTCTCTGATTTCATTTAGACATTTTTAATTTCAAGATTGCATTAGAACCAAGCGTTTAGATATTATTCTATGGGTCCTGGAACTTAAACGATTTCCAAACTTCACTTAGGGCTAGCTAGCGGATTAGTGACCAGTAGCGGGGGTGCTTGCATTAGTTATTTAGGTCATTGCAGCCAGCTTATTAAATAGGGAAAAAGGGGAAACAGGGGATCTATGGACTGCGGGTTCTTGCCGTGCTCACCGTGAGCTCTCGCCGGTGGTGGCCTTAGCTGCAGAGGAAGAAGGGGAGGAGGAGGGGGTCTGGCCGACGGCAGGAAAGAGCTACAAGGTACGGCAGGAGGGCGGCAGGGAGAGTGGCCGGATCTGGCGTTGGGAGGAGCTCGGGAGGAACCCTGGTGCGGCGGCCGGTTTGGTTGGCTCGGTTCGGGGCAAGTGACCACCGGCGGCGGCACCCTCTGCTGCTGGGGAGAGGAGCGGAGACACCGGGGCGCTCGGGATGCTTGCCGGCGAGCTGAGGAAAGGGGCGGAGCGGCGCTGGAGATGCTCGGTGCGGCCGGCACAGGGCTTCACCGGCGGACCGACTCGGGAGGGGGCAAGCGGCGGACGGCGGGCTGGGGGCCTCGCCCCCGGCGGCGGGGCGGTGGTGTTTGGGGCTCCCCGGAGCGAGCAGAGCGGCGGCGGCGAATGGAGCTCGGGGAGGCGCGGCTTGCGGCGGCGCTCGAGCTCAGCTAATCCGGCAGCGACCGCAGAGAGTGAGGCGGCGCAGGGGAGCGGCTCCGGTGGCGCGGCGGTCTGAGGCGGCGCCGGCCGGACCGGTGCCGGAGGCAACCAAGCGGCGGGGGTTCCAGTGCTTGAGGGGGAGCTTCAGTAGGGGTGGCCTTGGGGAAGGAGAGTTGGAGTTTGGTGTAGCAGCGGCGTCGGCCTCCTTGGGCGAGGGGCGGCAGAGGCTTGGGTGCGGTGCCTTGGACTTGACCGGCGGCTCCAGGGTGGCGCTCGAGGTGCGGTGGTCGGAGGTGGCTCGCTGGTCCGCTCGGAGTAGGGAGAAGATGGGGAGGAGTGGCAGCTCGGCAGGGGAGCTTGAGTACTGGTTGTGTGGCAAGGAGAAGAAGCAAAAGGGATTGGAGGAGGAAGAAGGCAGGGAACAAGGGAGCAGGAGGGGTGAACTCCAGTGGGAGGAATGGAGAGAAATAGCTCGAGACGAGATGAAGAATGGTGAATCAAGGAGAGCAAGGAGGGCTCGGTTGTTCTTTGTACCGCAGTGAAGAAGAGTTAGTGAGGAACACTGGTGGTTGGAAGATGCTGTAGCCGAGCAGTGGAGTTGGGCACCGAACGCAGACGTGGAAGAGAACGTGGCAAGGAGGAGTTACAGCTGATTTGATAAGTCAGGCTTTGGTTCGGGTGAGCGGTGAGCTGGCATGCATAGAAAATGGGACAGAGACTAAGCTCAATTAAAAAGAGAAAATGGGTGGTGGGAGGTTTCGATCCCTGCTGGTGCTGCTGCTGTGTGGAGGAGTTAACGCGGGTGCCTGCGTGTGCATGGGCGCAGTACCACGGACGTGATGCAACGGTGAAAAGGTGAAATGAAGGGAAGAAGGGAGTTAAGGAGGTAGGTACATATTGCTGCTGCAAGGGAGCGAACTGGCAGAAAATAATTTGATCAGCTGCTATTAATTACCACTCGAATTTATGGCATGCAGCAGACGTGGTGCTCTAGGAGCAGACGTGAGAAGCTCGGTTTGATTTAGTGCCGCGATGAGACAGGAGGGAAACAGGGTGGCACAGAGATGGTTTAAGTGCGTATATATTCTAGGAGAGAGAAAAGGTGGTGAAATCGAATGAACACGAGCAGCGATAAGACGAGGATTCCAAGGTGTATGTGCCCACATACACTTGGTGGTTTTTTTGCAAATATAGGGTTTGCATATGGGTGAAAAGGGACCTGCGATGTTCTGGTGAGTTGTGTTTCGAATGGTGTCTCCGAAATATCCATGTGTATATATATATACCCTGAGCTGTGGCAGAGCCGGACGTGGCGTTAGGGTTTTGACTCGCAGCTCAGAAGGGACAGATTAGGGTTTGGACGAACAGAGATCGATGGGAATAGGGCAAGGGTTTTCGTGCCTGGTATTTACCTTTATCCCGATTTGAACTAAAGTTTTTAATTAGGCACATCTTCCACTGACATTATTAACGAAAAAGTTTTTGTTAGCCCTAAATTTCGGGTTTCAGAAATTAGGGTGTTACAAATCTACCCCCCTTAAAAGGAATCTCGTCCTCGAGATTCGGATAGATTAGGGAAAGAGATCAGAGACAGGACCGCATGGTCTTCTGTAGCGATCAGCCTTCGTTGTTCCAGTGCAGGTTCTGCGTCCGTTATTGGCGTAGAAGAGAGGGAAAATAGCAGGGGGTAAGGGGAAAATCCCAGGTTTTTAATTATTGCACAAACAAAATGATCAGAAATCGATTTCATTATTGGGATCGAAAGATCCACTGAAAACACATGTAGAACATCAAAAGACTAACATGACACGCAGCCATGCGTCTACAAGAACATCGAACAGGGTCGCCTGAGCGTTGAGAGGCACAAGCATAAACCCAATCACAAAGATCAATGCAACACAAGCACACAAACATCCGAATGCACCGAGCTGGACGATCCACGCTCGACGGGCAACGCCGGCTTGACCTAACTCGGGACCAGGGGCTTGAGGTGGAGCAATTCCTCCTGGAGAGTTCCAACGCTCCGAAGGGGTTGGATTATAGGGGAAGGTGGCATCACGCCGGCGGCGGCGGGTGCCTTCTTCAACGATTGGAGCTTCTGGCAGAGGATATTCGCCTATCTCAGGGGTACAGGCGGATGTTGCCGAAGAGCTGCTAGAAGCGGACGGTGGATGCAGAGGAGCGGAGCTCCGTTGCGTCAAGATCCAGAACTCCATCATCAGATTGAGTAGGTCGTGCTGAGCGACCAGATAATGGAAGGGGTGAGTTACCGCGGCGTCTTCGCCTGGCGGTGGATTGACAAACCTTGTGCCCATACCGGGGACACGGCGGGGATAGAGGTAGAAAGCTCTCTGGTTCATACCGGGAGCACGGTGACGAAGAAATGCGGTGGTCTCCCACGCGGCCATCTGGATTGCCATGGTTGGGGTAGGCATAGCTCGTCCGTAGACTCTGAATGGCGAGCTTGGATCTGTGCTGGCGGGGAAGACATGAACATCGGCCCAAAATTCTTGCATGGTGCCGGGGACTGGGCTTCGATAGACTTCATACTCGGGCCTTCGTGTTGCTCCGAGAACTTGCCAAACTACAGTCCAAAGGACGCTGGCGAATCCGTCGAGATCTTCCGCAGTCGTCTCTTGGAAGAGGACGCTTGTGGGCACCATCTTTGCGGGAGAGGAAGAAGATGAATAGGGAGGAGCACTGAGGGGGGGGGGAAGGGCTCCTTTGGCTACAGAGAAATTTGGCAAGGGAAGAGGGAGACACGGGGCGAGGGGCAAGGATAGGGCCGGGTATCATATAGCCGTTAGGCACCTCGGGAGTGGACACGTGGCGTACAGCCCTTATTTGGGACACACCGTCCACGTCTGATCGGTAGCCGTTGGGGAGAGAACCAAGGCGATTAAATGAAGGTAGGCAGGTGGCCGACAACAAGGAGAGGATATCGAGGCAATAAAGAAGGTATCTTGAATAGAGGTAAAGGGTTGTCGTTAATACAGGAAGGTATTGGGCGAGACAAACAGAATAGGTCACCAGAGAAGAGAACGGTCAAACATAAAACTAGCGGCACGGAGGGGCTAATCCAACCTCGGGGTGCCTCGACTATTTGGTCTAGCTTAGACGGGCAGCACGGGCGGAGTTGTTCTGCCACGGGGATTTTCGTCCTCAGAGGGAGGGAAAAAGCTCTAGGAGGGTTTCTGTTCCTGTGGCGGCGGAGGCCTCCTCCGGGTGCTGTCGCTCCTGGCGGGGCAACTCGACGGCTTCGGAGGTACGCGCAGGCGGCACCGAGGGATCATCGAGGCTGTTGAGCGACATGATCCAGGAGTCCGCCAGCTGGGTAATCAAGTCGTGCTGGGCGGCGATGTAGCGGTTGGCGTGGACCACCGCCGCGTCTTCTTCTTGCTGTGCGTCGGCGAACACGGCGTCTTCTTCAGGGGCACGACTGGGGTAAAGGAGATAAGCACGCTGGTTCGCGCCAGGAACCATGTAGTGCAGACGAGAGATAGCTTCCAACGCAGCCATTTGGATGGCCATCGGGGAAGTAGGCACGGTTTTCCCGATGAAGCGGAGGGGGAGAACTCGGTTGGTGGCGGCTGGGTAGACATGAACGTCTGCCCAGAACTCATGCAAGGAGCAGGAGGCACTTCCCAGGTACACACGGTACACGGGGCGTAGTGTCGCTCCAAGGATCTGTTGAGCCATGGACCAAAGAATGGCTGGAAATCCGGTGAGCTCTGCGGCGACAGTCATTTGAAGTAAGGCGTCACGGGACGGCATGCTTACCAGGAAAAAGGTGGAGTAGGGAAAAAGGAGCACTACGAGCTAAACACTCCTTTGGCGAAGGTGGGTGCCTGGATGACAAAGAGAATATGGCACGGGTGTGCCACACAAGAGCGGAGATGGGGCTTTATATAGCCGTTTGGCTACATGGAGGTCAACGAGGATTCCAAGAAAGGATTTCCTCGGGATACGACGGAGGTTCGCGTCTTGTCTGATTTATGACACATGGATAAACAGAGCCAGAGTCGTCAAAACGAATTGACATAAGGCTGACACGGGGAGGTGATATAAATGCTACCCGCAAAACACGGGGTACTCCAGAGGAAGAAATAAGTCACGAGGGGGGAAAATTTAACAGCTAGATGAGGAGAGGGAACAACCTCAGGTTGCGGCAGTGCGTAAGGGTTGGACTACATATTAGCATTACGAAAGCTAGACAGCGAAATCGAAACACTCATAACACAATGAGAGAAACTACACGACATCTAACCACACGCCTACCGACATCTCGAGCAGACTTGCTCTAGTGTCGGAAGGAGCGAGGCGGATGTCTACCACAACATCAGCACAACAAGAACACACATACAACCAGTGGCACGAAAGGGTTAAGCCCAAATCCAACATCCTTGACTATCTAACTCATTTCCGGGACGACGATCTGGGTGGATTTACTACGTCGCGGGGCTTTCGCTTTCCGAGGGGCTGGAGTGCCTTGAGAAGCTGGAGTTTTTCTGGAGCGGCTACTGCTTCCTTTCGCAGCTGGTATCCTTGGTAGCGGTTGCTCTTCGACAACAGGGACGGAAGCGACTGTTACTGAGGGAGTGTTAGAAAGGAGCTGGGACAGTATGGGAACACCAGTTCCTTGTGCCAAAAGCCAGGAATTTGCCAACTGGGTGAGCAGATCGTGCTGAGCGGTGGCGTACAGGGCGAGGTGTTTCACTGTGTCATCTTCTTCTGGGTGCAAGCTTGTGTGTCCGGTGTCTTCTCCAGGGGTACCGCCAGGGTAGAAAGAGAAGGGTGGTTGATTCATGTTAGGGACCAGTTGGCGAAGGCGAAAGACAGCTTCCCATGCAACCAGTTGAATGGCTAGTGTAGAGTTGGGCATGGTTCTTCCGATAAAACCGAATGGCATGCCTGGAGCAGAGCTACCTGGATATACATGCACTGTTGCCCAAAATTCATGCAGATTGCCAGAGGTATCGCCTAAGTACACGCTGTAGTTAGGACGTTGAGTTGCTCCGAGAGTTTGTCGAGCTACGGTCCACAGGATGTGAACGAATCCGGCTAGTTCTTCAGCGGTGGTGTCCTGGTATAAGGTACCGCAAAGCATCGTGTTTGTGGGAAAGGGAGAGAATGACGAATAATGAAGGGGTGCGCAAGAGTGAAAGGCTTCTGACGGTGGTGAGGCGCAAAAGCTCAGAGAGGCTTTTATAGCCGGTCTACGGCAGAAGGGTAGCCAGTGGTAACTCAGGTTCAGGGGAGGTGAAAGGTGAGGTTACCCCAAGATTTGACAGGTACCGGTCGTCTGTAATGGTTGACGACCCTCGGGGTGATAGCAGTCAGCTTGGACGGGCTACCAACACCATGTGGGACATAGAAGGTGACCAGGCGGGGGTACGAAACAAAGTTATCTTTATTACCTAGGCCGTGAAGGCCATTATCATACAAACAAGTGCGGTTACGATACCATTCCTATGGCAATGGCGTACCGCATGCGGCATACAAGCACGATACAATACAGCATATCAAGGGCTAAAGTCTAGCACACACATACAAACCAAAGCGTTCTACTAGATTTTACGACGGGTCATGTGGTCGATGTCGCTAAGTGACAGTGAACCCTAGTGACCTAACTTATTGTTCAAGGTCAGATCAGCTGATCAACTTGTTCTACGGACAAAATGAGGCTCCTGACTTTGCATCCGGACATTGTACATGCGGCAGAGACGTCGTATGGCTTCTCGTGACACGACCATTATCGCTCCTCGTGGGCTGAAGCTGTATCCCGTGTAGACATGCGGGACTGCTCGAAGAGAGTGGAAGTACACCTTGGCGCGATACCCAGCATCCATCCCAACGACGTGGTCCTTCCGAACGATGAACAGTGGTCGGCGTCGGACTCCAAGGAAACGAAGTAGCTTTCTCAGGAGAGAGCCCCAGGGGTGTCCGTGTTCTCGGTGAAGCGTGCCTTCACTCATCTACAATTTTGAACAAAGGATGAGTTTGGGAAAAGTTTTGTTAACACTATGTTCAGGAGTATTTCCGAGGTAAAGAGAAGAAATGCTAGGAATCATGATAAGAGTAGAGCCCACACTTATGTAATCATTTTTAACTTATTTTAGAAAATAGTTTGTATATCCTAAGCCCTATCTAACGGCCATGCTAACTAGGGTTTCCTACAGTCAGTATGGCTCTGATACCAAGCTTGTGGCGCCCCCGGTTTTTAGGCCGGGTAAGCCCTCGTGGTTACTGTATCGGTCCCTGGATCGGTAGCCGATACACACGAGTTAACCTGTATATCATCGACATACATGCGTAAACAATTAAATAGACCGGTAAGGTCGATAATCTGATACCTGTAGCCCAACGGCTATAAACTTGCAGCGGAAAAACATTCATCGAGGTGGCCCATCAATATGCCATACCCGACAGGCAACTGACTGGGGGTTACGCCCTAGCTTTCGCGGTCGCAATTGCTTCTTCGGAATTGTCATCTTCTTCGACTGGCCAAATCAACAAGCCAGGTGAGTACATTGAATGTACTCGCAAGCTATTCCCACAGGAAGGATTATACAGCAATAATTCATGCAGGGGTTTAATCAAGGAATAGCTCTAATCTAAGTTGCTGGTTGAGCGGAAATGTAAGTTTATAATTCAAATACGGTAGGGTAGATTCCAAAGCAGTTTCATAAATCAGAGTGAATCAAAACAGTAAAACTGCTCTTGAGGTAGATCCGGCTACCTCCTTTCTCAATCACGAGATAGCTCAGTCCATACTCCCCCGGCAGTATGACTAGCGTCTCGATTCACTGCTCAGCCTGCACCATCCCGTATAGTGCAGCTAGCGTCCTTAAAACGGTGCTCAGCCTCTGTTAACCCGGATAACATGGCTAGCTCCCGCTGGACTCCATGCTCAGCCCATACTGTCCCCGACAGCACGGCTAGCCTCACTTCCTGCAATTCCTTGCTACCAGTCTGTAGCGTAAATTGCACACTGTGGACACATCATGCCCACGTCCTTATTCCCTTTTCCGGCTTTCGCAACCAAAACTTAGTCTAACCAGTGTGTGGCCTTGCCAGTTCATGTCCATGACCGAGGACGCGGCTATTCGAATAGTTTTTAACACTCTGCAGAGGTTGTACGGCTTTACCCACAAGATGTAATTCGCCCTGGGTACACTATGCATCGTATACTGACAGGGCTAGTACAACGAGACAGTCGCCCGCTTCCATACTAGAGTTGGACCCGCTAGGTGAATACCCAAGTTTGCAATGCCCCCAGACACCAAATTGGGGCTCTCCACCTTTGTGTCGATCAACACCCAAACGCTACGCGGCAGTGGATCTCTAGGACTTCAAACACCTAGCCACGGCTCCTAACTTCCCACGGGTCCAAACCCTAATACTTGGCGGGGTACCAAGCCAAGTCCTTCCCATAAAGGACATGTGGACGTACGGTGGGGGAACTGGTTTAGCGGCACTTAGGCTCGGTCCTTAACTGATTCGAGCAAGACTCCATTCCTCCACCCACGATCGTCCCAGACGAACGTGCCATTATCAATTCCTCTACAGCCCCAGGCTGCCCTTAGCATTCTCGCCCGAATCCAAATCATCTCCAATTTTCATTCGAGGTTTTGGCAAACATTCTTTTAAACACCACCCCGGATAGCACACGTTATCCGAGGGTTTTATTTCCCGTATCCCGAATAGGGTTTTATAAATCGAGAAAAACTTATTTTTGACTATAGTAGGTCTAAGCACGGCTAACGCCTATAACCTTACTACTTTTGTCGGTTGCGAGACAACCGACTTTTATATCTAGGGTTACAAGGGTCGGCTATTCGGACCTAAGGACAGTGCAGCTACTGGGAATAACTAATACTACATAAAATACAGTTATTAACCACATAGCATGCAGAGTTCGCAAACAAAATAATTATGATTTCACACATATGGGATTCAACATGATCAAGGTGGGAATGCTTGCCTGGCAAATTGGCCGAGTCTCAATCTCGAACTCAAAATGGCAATCGTCCAGAATCCTCCGCGCGATTTCTCCTAACGTCGGTATCTACACGTCGAAGAACGGCGAATAAATCCACGGTGCGAGGAAAAACCAAGAACATCGAATATAAAATCGGAAGAATCAACACATGCAATCATGACGCGTCTGATTAGTTACCTGATTTCAAGCAGTTGTTTGAGTTAGGGTTGGGTGCCTTGAGTTAGCTTGGCGGAAAACATCCGCTCATAGCACTTCATCGCTTAGGGTTTTTTTTATCGAGCTAGGATCTTCGAAGGCGGCGTGCCTACACGAGCACTTAGGGTTTCCGGTGGACATGCGAGTGTACTAGCCTTTAGGGTTTTGGAAGCTTCAGGAAGCAAGGTTTTAGGGTTGGTTCAAAAAGGACTTGCGGCTAGGCTCGAACATGGGTTCGTTAGACATTTTCTTCGTATAGCGGTTTGTACCTTCGACTAATCAACTTACGGGAACTCTCCCCAGGATTCTCGGAAATACCTAAACGAGGTTTACATGCTTTACGATTTATGGAAATAACATATACAGTGTATATGTTACCTTCAAAGAAACTACCTTTATACAAGAGGCTTTACGGAATCACATTTAACCTAACCTCACTGCTTAAACGAATACTTATTTTCGCATGGCCTTAGGATTGGTATGCACTGCGTGCGATGCTTGAAGAGAAGGGACAGAAGAACCTAACTTCTATAGCTTTAAAATCGACAGCTTCTGAGTTTTGAAAAGGTTTGGATTAAGGATTTGGAAATTTTCCTCAGGTTTACTGGTTTGGCGACCTCAGTAGCTGTACCAGGTATTAACACTCAGGCTGGCATGGCAGACTTGTTTTGGCATCGTATTGAAAGGAGAAAAATATTTATGGGTGTATATATACATTTTCTTCTCTGATTTCATTTAGACATTTTTAATTTCAAGATTGCATTAGAACCAATCGTTTAGATATTATTCTATGGGTCCTGGAACTTAAACGATTTCCAAACTTCACTTAGGGCTAGCTAGCGGATTAGTGACCAGTAGCGGGGGTGCTTGCATTAGTTATTTAGGTCATTGCAGCCAGCTTATTAAATAGGGAAAAAGGGGAAACAGGGGATCTATGGACTGCGGGTTCTTGCCGTGCTCACCGTGAGCTCTCGCCGGTGGTGGCCTTAGCTGCAGAGGAAGAAGGGGAGGAGGAGGGGGTCTGGCCGACGGCAGGAAAGAGCTACAAGGTACGGCAGGAGGGCGGCAGGGAGAGTGGCCGGATCTGGCGTTGGGAGGAGCTCGGGAGGAACCCTGGTGCGGCGGCCGGTTTGGTTGGCTCGGTTCGGGGCAAGTGACCACCGGCGGCGGCACCCTCTGCTGCTGGGGAGAGGAGCGGTGACACCGGGGCGCTCGGGATGCTTGCCGGCGAGCTGAGGAAAGGGGCGGAGCGGCGCTGGAGATGCTCGGTGCGGCCGGCACAGGGCTTCACCGGCGGACCGACTCGGGAGGGGGCAAGCGGCGGACGGCGGGCTGGGGGCCTCGCCCCCGGCGGCGGGGCGGTGGTGTTTGGGGCTCCCCGGAGCGAGCAGAGCGGCGGCGGCGAATGGAGCTCGGGGAGGCGCGGCTTGCGGCGGCGCTCGAGCTCAGCTAATCCGGCAGCGACCGCAGAGAGTGAGGCGGCGCAGGGGAGCGGCTCCGGTGGCGCGGCGGTCTGAGGCGGCGCCGGCCGGACCGGTGCCGGAGGCAACCAAGCGGCGGGGGTTCCAGTGCTTGAGGGGGAGCTTCAGTAGGGGTGGCCTTGGGGAAGGAGAGTTGGAGTTTGGTGTAGCAGCGGCGTCGGCCTCCTTGGGCGAGGGGCGGCAGAGGCTTGGGTGCGGTGCCTTGGACTTGACCGGCGGCTCCAGGGTGGCGCTCGAGGTGCGGTGGTCGGAGGTGGCTCGCTGGTCCGCTCGGAGTAGGGAGAAGATGGGGAGGAGTGGCAGCTCGGCAGGGGAGCTTGAGTACTGGTTGTGTGGCAAGGAGAAGAAGCAAAAGGGATTGGAGGAGGAAGAAGGCAGGGAACAAGGGAGCAGGAGGGGTGAACTCCAGTGGGAGGAATGGAGAGAAATAGCTCGAGACGAGATGAAGAATGGTGAATCAAGGAGAGCAAGGAGGGCTCGGTTGTTCTTTGTACCGCAGTGAAGAAGAGTTAGTGAGGAACACTGGTGGTTGGAAGATGCTGTAGCCGAGCAGTGGAGTTGGGCACCGAACGCAGACGTGGAAGAGAACGTGGCAAGGAGGAGTTACAGCTGATTTGATAAGTCAGGCTTTGGTTCGGGTGAGCGGTGAGCTGGCATGCATAGAAAATGGGACAGAGACTAAGCTCAATTAAAAAGAGAAAATGGGTGGTGGGAGGTTTCGATCCCTGCTGGTGCTGCTGCTGTGTGGAGGAGTTAACGCGGGTGCCTGCGTGTGCATGGGCGCAGTACCACGGACGTGATGCAACGGTGAAAAGGTGAAATGAAGGGAAGAAGGGAGTTAAGGAGGTAGGTACATATTGCTGCTGCAAGGGAGCGAACTGGCAGAAAATAATTTGATCAGCTGCTGTTAATTACCACTCGAATTTATGGCATGCAGCAGACGTGGTGCTCTAGGAGCAGACGTGAGAAGCTCGGTTTGATTTAGTGCCGCGATGAGACAGGAGGGAAACAGGGCGGCACAGAGATGGTTTAAGTGCGTATATATTCTAGGAGGGAGAAAAGGTGGTGAAAATCGAATGAACACGAGCAGCGATAAGACGAGGATTCCAAGGTGTATGTGCCCACATACACTTGGTGGTTTTTTTGCAAATATAGGGTTTGCATATGGGTGAAAAGGGACCTGCGATGTTCTGGTGAGTTGTGTTTCGAATGGTGTCTCCGAAATATCCATGTGTATATATATATACCCTGAGCTGTGGCAGAGCCGGACGTGGCATTAGGGTTTTGACTCGCAGCTTAGAAGGGACAGATTAGGGTTTGGACGAACAGAGATCGATGGGAATAGGGCAAGGGTTTTCGTGCCTGGTATTTACCTTTATCCCGATTTGAACTAAAGTTTTTAATTAGGCACATCTTCCACTGACATTATTAACGAAAAAGTTTTTGTTAGCCCTAAATTTCGGGTTTCAGAAATTAGGGTGTTACACAAGGCAGGGGAACGACAAAGTGTAGAATCCTTCATAGCCTCCACAACCTATGAGGAATCAGTCTCCATGACAATGTTGCTACAACCTATTTGGTTAGCCAAGTATATGCCATTCCGCAAAACTTTAGCTTCGGCAAAAACACATTCAAAACATGCAGGAGAGTCTGCATGGATGTAGCTATAAACATCCCCTAAGCATCTCGCATAATAGCTCCCGTAGCCCTGCTTCCAGAGTTCAGATAGAAGGCGGCATCAACATTGATTTTTAGTAGGCCGAAAGCAGGTTTAGACCATTTGGTAGAGGATCTTGAGAGCCAGCTCCCTTCCTTTTCTTTGCATTACCTGTTATTGCTCTGATGGACATGGTCGAAGAGACAGCGGCAGGAACATGTTCAGCATGAGTTTGCTCTGCGTCTTCTCTACCACAAGTATCAGGCTGTGATTGCAATGATAGCTGTTTCCTATGGATTAGCAACCGCTAACGAGCGAATGAGTCATTCCAAAACAGTTTCACTTGCCTTGTCTACCTGTAAAACTTGTCAGATCTTGTTCAGCAAGCCTAGCTGCTCCCATACAGCTATAGCCTGGTTGCAGGTGAATAGCATGTGGTGAATATCTTCAGCCTCTTGGCCACATACCGAGCACTGCGCACTGCTTGGGACATGGCGGTTAGTAAGGATACATATGCAAGGAACGGTGCCATGTAAAGCTCTCCACAAGAAAATCTGAACTTTTCTGGGTACCTCTAACTTCCAAATCTTTTCCCATATAGGATCGATGTCGGAAGACTCTCCCTCAACGCGTCAACATGCTCTTCTTCCATATTGATGATTCCATTCCACATGATAGGTTGATCTGACCCAAAAAATCCCATTCTTTGAGTAATGCCAACTCAGAAGGTCATCCTGAGCAAATTGAGGCAACGAGATCTGCATGATATGGTGGGCATCTACAGGGAGAAAGATCTCCCTTATAAACTGTTCATCCCAAAGTCTAGTTATTGGATCGATTAGCTCTTGAAGCATAGAGACGACGACCCCATTCCTGCGTGTGAAGACCTTTCTTGTAGGACTTGCTAGCACCGATGGATCATCCCATGTGTTTATCCGGGAGTCTGTACCTGGCCACCAAATCCAGCCTCTTTTAAGCATTGCGACACCTACCATAATACTCTGCCACGTAAATGATGATCCCTTCTTGAGTTCAGCTTATGCCATTAATTTTTGCCATCTTACATATTTACCATTAGAATTATCTCCATTACTCTGTTTTACTACCACTGTCAGCTATCTCCCTGATAGAGTTGGTCAACATTCATTAACACTGTGATCGGGCCCACATGTCATTTTCTTCGAGAAAATGGACAACATTGCCAACTCCCCCTCTTCCTCCCTCCTCTCTTCTTCCTACTTCATCTTATTTCCCGTGTCCTCCTCCCTCCCCAATCCCCCTCTCTCTCGCAGCATCCCTACCCCCCTCTGACGCAGTGCCTCTCCCCCCTCTATCCCTCTCTCTACCAGCACCCTCTCCCATCCCCAACCCTCCTTTCCCAGCGCCCCCTCCCCTGCAATTTTCCTCCTCTTTGAATTTTGGTGAGCACCACTGTGGCAGCCAACTTCAGTTGCCTCCTGCTATTCCTTGCTCATCCTCCATGGCAGTCTGATCCCCCTCTAGCTCGCAGCCTCGACACCACCACCGCGTCGCTCCTCCTCCCATGGAGCTGCACCTCCCCGGATCCACCTCGAGTTTGCGGGACCTGGCCATGGCGAGCTAGAGTCAGTGCCGCCGCTCATCTCCTCACGGTGCCGCCTCTTGGGCTGTTGCTACTACCTCATGGCCTTAGTGCCGAGACTCCAAGCACCTCATCCTTGCCGATCTCGTCAGACAAGTTGTTGTGCCCGAGCGTGTACATACTGAAGGGATCCGATTGGTCCATTTCTTTGTATCGACTGTGACGCTCCCCGATTTGCTTTTGCTTTTGCTGGCAAATAGAAGCGCATATGTGTCAATTTAATTTGATGCACATCAATTAGGGACTAGGAGCATCCATCAAATCAGGATCGAGTGCTCGTTCGCTCGTGCGTATCAGCTGGGGATTGGTCAACAAGAGGGAGATAAAAATTGGGAATTGAGGAGGAAGGAGGAAGATCAATCTTACATGTGGACCAGGGGCATCAGTAATAGGGAGAGCGATTGACATGTTAAATGAGGGGTACTATGGTCATTTTGCATTGCAGACGGTCCTAACGGAGAGGTAACTGAGAGCAGTGGTATAATGGAGTAATGGGTAGCATTCTAGTCACAAATGCGTAAGGTGACAAAAAACAAGGGCAAAAAGCTAAACTTAAGGTTGTAGCAGTGACAAATTTGTAAAATTCAAAAAAAAACTTGTACTATTCCACTATTGAATCTTGATCGCTCTTCCGGACCATCTTCTCCAACCACCAGCCTCTGTCTTCTTCAACGTCAACTCCCCCACCAAATCGAACGGAGGAACCAGCCAACGTGCCCTCCCACCCTCTGCATCTGGACCGAGGCGGCAGCCATCGGCAAGGTTAGCCCCTTCCTCCATTCCTCTCTACCCACCAATGATCCATCACGACTTTTAGGTTACATTTGATGCGGCTCGCTCTAGACCTCTCCACCCACCCCACGCCGTTCATGGCGATCGTGTTGTTTGCTTGGTGGATTGGTGATGTCAGATCGATGTGTGATTGTTTCCAACAGCGTGCTCGACCTGAGACTAATGTGGCTGTGCCTGATCACGTAGTGCATACGATGCCTTTCCTTGTATAGTCCGCATTCTGCAAGATTCGATTCCAAAGAAAACTACTTAGGACATTGTTATCTAGGCGAGTGCTTACTGTGTCGAACTGCTGCCTTACAGCTGCTACTCTTGCAATTGCGTGTGGTAGCTTGGATTGGGAGTGGCATGGATGATGCTGGTGTCGAATGTTGACACACTGATGGTGGAGAAAGATTGTACTTGCTCTAGTGGAGCTTGAGGATGAGCTTCTCATGTTGGACCCAGCATATGAATTCCACCCAACTATAGTACACCGGCCAATTCTGCCCTCTGATCTTGATGTGCTTGAGCGGATTCATGTTGATTTATTTCCTGTAAGGTGCAAAAACTGAATGGCATTGTGTTATTCTTGCTTATGTGTGAATTATGAACCTGCTTGCTAGTTGTTTCAACTATTTGTAGGTTTCTGCTTCAAAAAGAGCATGCATTCCTCTATAAAATTTGTTTTATTTTTTGTACCTTTTCTTCTATAGGTATGGCAGGGATTTCTTCTTGAGTGTTACTAATGGCAATGGTATCATATCCTAGGTGTAGTCGACACCAGCAGATCAAATGGTCACAGGGATGAGCTAATTGGGTTTGTTACCAAGAGGATGGTTGCTGCAAAAGACAGTGAGGTACAAGAAGTCTTCCTGATAATCAAATTTTATTCGCAAGATCATGGGGCTAACGATTTTCCTTTGTAGACTGAAGATCAATTTAGGTACGGTAGTTCGTGGAAAGACCTAACACTTGCATATATCTTAACACTTGGTGTGGTAGATCATTACAGAAACCTTGGCATCGGTGAGTACCTTTTTACTGATCTTTTTTTACCCTAAAACACAAGCACTCTGTCGATTTCATTAAGAAGAAGAGTTCTATGTACATATTAAGATAAGGCTAAGAAAATTACATTATGTCCCAAAAACCAACCTCCTCTGATCTATGTCCTCTTTCACAAAGAATGCGACATCTAAAATTGTAAGCTCAATTGGAAGATTCTACGATTTCACTCTTTCCAGACATTCCAAATGACATACATGATGAGTTTGCCCAGGAGCTTCTACTGAGAGCTGTCTTTGCCGATCAAGCTCTTGTTCCACCATTTCTCAAACGAGAGAGCATCATGGGCTGGGTCTGAAGAGACGATTCCCCACACTCCCTTTGAGAAAAAACAATCTCAAGCAAGGCGGCTGTTTGTTTTGAATTCCATGAGGCAAAGCTGGTAAGCGAGATCATGAGGCCAACCACAGACAGCAAGCCTATCCGTCATGAGTGCCCATGAGTGCAATAACAACCATGCAAAAAGTTTGCAGGGTTCCACATTTGATCTCCAAATCTTGTTGGCCGCAAAAGGAGTGGTAGTCAAAGCAAATTGGGCATGATATGTGGATCTTGCATAATAGACCCCGTGCGAGTCCCATAGCCACAAAATTGAGTCAGGAGTGCTAGCTTCGAGCTGGATGTCCCTCAAAAGAGTCCACAAGCGAATGAACTCTCGAATTTGCGTAGTAGTTGTAATTGGGTGGAGGGATTTCATCCAAAGGCCATAGTGAAGCTCCTAGTGTACCATTCACTGCTTCCGCTTGGCGAGAGCGAGAACGAACGATGCCAAGTCTTCTAGGGAAGCTCCATTCACCGGTCTATCATGCTAAAAACTAGTATAAAAAATAATTCACAAGTAAATACGTCTAGCAACCTAACCAAGCAAACAAGCAAGTCACAAACATGTGAAGACAAGTATGCGAAAATGCAAATGCTCGGAGACACGGTAATTTGTTGTCGAAGTTTGGATTTTTGGCTAAGTCATATATCTTGGTTGAGGAATCTTGGTCAACCGACCGAAGCCGGTATCAAATATGTGCTCTTTGCTCAAGAGGCTTGCTGATGTGAAGCCTCTCTCTCTTCTAGGTAGCTCTCTTCACCCTATGGTAGGCGAGCTCCAACCTTCACAAACGCATGGTGCAATTCACAACTTTCTTGAATGCTCTCCAAGAACTCCTAACCATTTAGGAGGCGCCAACGAAACCAGAGCTTAGAGAAAACTCTTGCTAGATGCTCAACTTGATCCAAAACTTCCCTCTCTTTTCTTCCCTCTCAAAGAATAGCACTTAAAAGTGAGGAGGAGAAGATTGCAAATGACAGGAGCAAAGGAATAAGTGAGCAAGAGAGAATTCTAGCCGGAATGGGTGGAATCTATATAGAAAGCCCTCAAACACTAGCCATTATTTAAATTTTTGCATTGCCCGGTGGCTCCGGACGACGTGACCCAAAGGCTCCGGACGACGTGACCTGAAGGCTCCGAGATTCAAAATAACAGTTGTTTTGAGCTGCTCGAAGCATAACAGCACACTGGGTTTTGAATAAGACTCACTCAAAGTGTTCAAAGGTTTAACACTTGGCGAAACAGAGAGTCAGCTAGCTTCTTTGGTGGATCCAGACAGACATCACTCGGGGGGTCCAGATGAGTTCAACACTCAAGACAGAGAAGTTAGGTTTTCCTTGGGAGCGTTTAGATAGAGATGACTCGAAAAGTCCAAACCAAGAAAAGATGCCTCTAAAAATGGTAAGAAGATAAGTTAGAGGTTCCGGACAACTATGCTCGGAGACACTAGACAAAACAGAGAACTGTCTGGACTTCTTGCAAAGGTTCCAAACGGAAACCATCCGAAGGCTTAGGTACATGAGATGCTTGTAGGCAAAAGACTTGACGAGCTTTGGAGGCTCCGGATCAATGCCACTCGGTGGCGGCTCTGGACAAAAGACATTTGACTCTCGGAGGGTTCGGATGAACACCACTCATGACTCTAGGCAAAAGATATGCTTCTGGACAAAAGCCAAGGAAAACACTAGAGGGTCCAAGCCAAATCCACTTGGTGGCTCTGGACCACCAAAGAACTCTACTCACACATTGTCTGAGGTTCCGACCGACCGACTCGGATCCTCCGGGCACACTTAGAAATTTATGTGGAGAGAAGTTAAGGGATGCTAGATATTAGGAATTGGGTTTCTACTGAGTATCACACAAGAATAATCCACCCTACTATCGACTTACTCCCCTGTTCATAGTATGGCTTGTCTATCACTCAAGATGATTCTTTTGAACCACTAAAATGACTAGAAAAAGATCCTTAATTTTCTAATCATGTAAGCCATGTCTTTTCAATCTTTTTACGGGTGACGAATGTCATGTTTATGGGACTAAAACCTGACAAACACTTGATAAACTCATTAATCCCTTAATCATTTTGTCATTAATCATCATAATTGACTTAGGGGGCCTAGATGCACTTTCATCCAGACATCTTGTGGCGCTCAAGCACCACGCTCAGCTTCTGCTCCTGGACCTGTGTGCATAGAGTGACCCGAGTGGCCTTGCTACTGACCTCCTTCGCGAGAACCTAAACCTGAATGGTTCCTTTTACTGCCTCCTGATCAAACTACTCTATCCCTTCGAAAACCACATCTAACAGCGTATCACCTCTAGCCTCTCCTTGCCGTGTCTCCTCATCGCCATCAGTTTGTCTGGCAAGCCTCCTTTGAAGCGTGATTCCCTGCTACTTTGCTACCATTTCATGACTTACATCACAACCTCGACAGAAACATGTTTATCGGAGAATATTCATTGAACATTGCTAAAACATTCTCTCACTCACTCTATTTATAGCTTGGCCTTTTTTATCGTGCACATGTTGTTTTACGCCAGACCAATGGCGGAGGAGTAAGTATGGCAAGCTATGGCGCCTGCCATACCTTGATTTGGCAGCGAGTACTCCTATCGTTCAGTAGAAATCATGGGAGCCATGAGAGAGCTCTCAGCTATGTGCTGCTGCTGTGCGCTTGCACAAGGAGAACGAAGGGGTAAATCAATTGGACCTTGACTGGGCCTGTTTGAGCTACCGTTTTATATAAGTGAGGTGGGACCATGCCACATGATATGGACCAGGCATCAATCAAGTGCAGAGGCAAGGCAATTGGGTAAAGAATCGAGTGCCAGATTGTATTTTGAATTTCTGATCGAAGCGGTTGATCGACTGAGCACTGGACTGGACGCCTGCCGGTGTATGGAGCACCTCGATTTTGTATCTTACTCTTGCGTTTATGATGTCGATTTCACCACACCATAATTTTGTTCCGTCCTCCGCCACTGCATCAGACTTATATTTGAAACAACTCATAACATACTTGACTTTATTTGTTGCTTACAACCTTTGCAGCTGTGACACCACCATTTTACTTCCATCATGTGGTACGCTCACTCGCACGGATAGTACATTGGCATGTACACCGTTGGTCTTTATACATGCATGTAATTTTTATTTTTTTCAATCTGCATCTTCTCTGGCGCCTCTAGCCGCCACAAACTCTGCTAGTGACACCAGATAATTATATAATGCATATATATTGTAGACTAGCAAAAGAACCCACGCTAAAGTGTAGATGCTTCGTGGGTGCAGTCATGCGGCCACCAATATGTTGTTTATAGATATATAGTGTATATATTGGGGTTTGTATCACTTTGTTTTTGAAACTTTTACTGTACATGTCTATCTTAATATGAATTAGTCGTCCAGAAGACATTTCACAAAAGCATAGTATAGTTTAATTATTATTTTGATCAAGCAATTAGTATTGTGAAAGTTTCTGAGGGAAGAAAACTTTACAGACAGAATCTTTTGGCTGTTAATTAGAAACCACAAAGATACACAGAGAAAGCAAGAGCCACTGATATACTGTGACAAATGCTTGATTGATTTGGTCAGGCGTTATTATATTTTTGAGAGATGTAATACTTTAATTGAATAATTACTTTGGAAAAAAAAACATGATGTCGTAGATGTTATATAACTACTCGGATCAGCGTATTCTAGTGGCACATGAATACACAAAAGTACTTGAATTCGTATTGGTTTTGTTTCCTAATTTGTTTTTGTCATAAGATGTAATCTTAATCGTTATAATCTGGACTCACACCACGATCAACAATGGAGATATTTTAGCCTATATAGGCGAATCGTGGTGGTTTATTTTTTATCGTTTTATTAATAATATAATAACAAGATGGTTCTCCCATTCACTGCATAAAATGTTTGTGCAAAAAAAAACACAGTGGGAGAAGACATTCATTTATTTCTCTTGATACATTTTGCTCTGAGCTATTTCAAGAACTTCTCTGAGCGATCTTCTGCTCTTTGATATACCCTGCAAATCTTTCAGCAGTTGCAGCCAAAGGTGCAGTACTGACCATAGATTCAAGCTGGGGATGCCCATCATCAATCTCATACTCAATAGTTGACCTTATTACTGAAGAGTTGGGTCCTTTCCCAATGATCTCGAACCTGATCATGTAATAGAGGAACCCCAGCTTCAGAATGTCGCCATCAATTGTTTCTGCCTCCTTGATATAATTTTCATTGTCAATTTTGATAAATGTCTCCTTGTATCTCTGCAGGCCAGGAATTCCTAGCAAGTGGCAAATAATTACTTGTCAATATATCGATCAAAGTCAAGATTCAAGAGTGGATTCAGAATCTCACCCGGAGGAAATGTCAGCTGCAAGATGGTGCCAACACCGCCATCGCCGCTGACGAGCTCAACCTTGGCGAGGATATGCGGAAGAAGTTCAGGCAATAGCTCCGCCGCACGGAGTGTGCCGTAGACGTCCCATAGCTCAGAGGCGGGGACATCGGTCTCGAAGTCATGAGTCTTGCTTCTCTTCATCGCCCTGCCTTCAGCGTGCTTCTGGATTCTGAGATGTGGCAACCAACAAGCGGAAGCTGTCGATTATGTGCACAACTGATTAACTGTTTATATAGGCAAGTCAGGTATTAGTACTCATCAGGAAGGCTTTCTTTACTCGGAATCTCAAAGGTTAAGATGCTATGACAACAACGAGGCAAGTACTTTCGGCTGGGGTTATGGAGTTATCTTGGCATTATTTTCTCATAAATAAAGTATTGAGTGGTTTTCTTCTAAAGCTAATAGAGTATTGAGTGGCTGTTAGGCCTGAAATATACTATTATACATTTTGGCCTGCCGGACCACCCTATAAAGTGATTCTCCCATAAGGAGAATGTATTCCCAAATAAGCACTTGGCGTTTCTTGCTAACATCTCTGGTTTGTAACCTTGCATTTATCTCCACTGTTTGTTTGTTTGTTTACTGCAGCATCATTGGCATGAAACCACATATACGCTGTTGTGATTCTCTTGTGCTGCCGGCTGCCGTTGATGTAGCTTCATTAGCTTGTGTGCCTCAATCCTCCATCATTTACTCGTTGAGTGGTGACAGAGCGATGCATTGATGATTACTTGTATGACAGTGACTGTTGACAAGTCGTCATCTAACTGTAATGCAGATACATGTACCATAGTACCATAATATGCTGTGTAAGCTGGACTTGCTGTACGAAAATGCGAAAAATATTTGATCGATTCGTTGCAGATATCTGGGTATTATTTTCATTGATTCTTGAGAGATTTGATCTAAGAACAAGGTCCTATAATACTTGAGGGCTTCTCTAATTGGTCCATCAAGAAATTCTAGCACTGGGTGCAAATTCCTTGCGTTACTGTATTCTGTTCGGAAAACAAACAGTAGCATGGTCCATGGTCTCAAAATAAATAAATAGTGAACATCGTCTCCGGGAGTGCTCCAGTCACCGCACCACCTAGGTTGGGCGGCTCGTCAGGTCGACGCCGCCGTGGTTGCCAGCGACGGTGGTGATGACGTGGTGCACAGTGGAGTGGAGATGACGGAGGCAGCGGCCGGCGATCAACGGTGATGGTGTGCATGGGTGCTCGAGATCAATACTAAATTTCGTTAGTTGTACGCAATCTCGCACCATTTTTGGTTGTGTAAGTAAAGATGGACGAAGGGACAATCTTCTATCTATTATATTATTAAAGTGATAGAAAATATATCATAATATTTGTCCAAATAGACTAAATTATCTACACCGTTTGATTATAGTGGGTCTAAATTATAATAGTATAGATCAATCTGATTATTTGTAGAAATTCATAGTCTATACAACTCTTATAAGTGATAAAAAATACAACTTTATTTATCTAAATTAAAATTCAAAATTAATTTTAAATAAAAATAGCAGTTGGATTTTTATATTGGGTGGATAAAGAATACAACTCTATTTTTCTAAACTAAAATACAGAAATAATTTTATATAAAAATTAGCAGTTGGATTTACATATTAAGCAGGTAAAGAATACAATTCTATTTTCATAAATTAAAATTTGGAATTAATTTTAAATGAAGATTAACAGATGAATTTATATATTAGGTGAAGAAAGAATACAACTATATTTTCATAAATTAAATTTCAAAATTAATTTGAAATAAAAATTATCAATTGGATTTATATAAAATAATGCAGAATAAAATTAGTAATATCAGCACAAAATAAGCAGTGATGGATTATAAACGTCAACGTAACATGCATTAGATATATTTATATGCATGGGTTTTACAGAATAGGAAAAGAGGTTGACATGACTAGAACAAAGACGAGCGAAGGGTGCCATAGAAGAAAAGCATGATAACCATCAATAGAGTTCACAATGGCTATTGACATGAGTAGAACAGACACGAGCAAAGGACGCTATACAAGAAGAGCCGGTAGAGTTCATAGCGGCTAAAAGCGACGGTGAAGAGGCAGATTGAAAGAATTGAAGATTATATGCATGTATAAAGACCAGCATTGTACATGCCAATATGTTATGTGTGCAAGTGAGTGTATCTATGAACAAATCGACAATAAAAGTCGAGAGAAACAAATCATATCAAGTATGTAATAAGTCATTTCAATTCCACTAAAAACATACAAGTTGATGCAGAACAAAATAGGCACGATGAGATAGCGGGCCATGGAGAGAGTGGGGTGTTTTAGCAATTTTCTTATGAGTATACACTAATGAACATATTATCATTGAGGTCATTAGATGAGTCATGACACGACACCAAGGGATCATGCTTTAAATGAGGTTTGTTGAACAAGCTGGTGACGATGGTGAGATGTATAAGGCTAGGCGGGTGGTCTTCAAAGAGATATATCAGTTTGATCAGGAGGTGGTAAAAGAATCATTAGGGTTTAGATTCTTGCTAAAGAGTTTAGTGATATGGCCACCAGGTCACTCTAATGCACGTGGATTTAACAACAAAACCTGGGCGCGGTGTTGGATATCAAGACGTGATAGGTTTAGTCAAAAGCGGGCTTGACGATGATGAGTATGTCTACTTTCCCATGTCCAACGACGAGATGGATAGGCGCTAGGGAAAGTAGAGTAATAACAGCATTGTTGAAGCATCTAGGACATAATGTTCAATTAATGCGAATAATGGAGCTGCAATACGGCTAGCGATGAAGCGAGTGGACGAAAGAACTACAAGGTTTATGTACAAACCATCTATCGACGATTGGTAAACCGTCAATCTTACGGTAGTCGTGAGACAGAGAGATTTGTTGAAGGGTAGTGACCCCTGAGACCGTGATTTGGCAGTATCGGGGAACATGGAACAAGATTTTTATACAAATTTGGGCCTCCCGTAGGATAATAAGGGGGTGTTTGGTTGGGCTTTTCAGCAGCTTTTCACTGGAAAAAGCTGCAGTCCAACCAAACGGCCAACTTTTTAGCAGTTTTTGCTAATGGTAGCTGTGGGCTTTGCAGTGCAAATTCAGCTGTTTGGAAAAGCTGCCTTTTGCTAGCTTTTTGCAATGTGTTGAAGCTTCAGTGCTCAGTTTCCAAAATGTTATAGATGGTTTGGATCAACCAAAATCCATATGTTCACTTTCCCACAGCCACAACAGCTTTTTTAGACAGCCAACCAATAGCAGCTTTGTCAACAGCCACAGCCCAACCAAACAGGCCCTAACCCTATGTCATGTTGCAATATATTGAATCACGAGTAGCTTACAAAAGAGTATGTTAGTGGCTATCCTAGATGGGATCTAAACCTAATCGGGTCCTTCTCCGAGTAGATCTGTATGTCTGGTGGAGCCTTCTCGTGGAGACTAGGGCTCAATCTCCAAAGTCTTCTGGTTTGTCTTTGCTTCTCAATCTGAGTCTCAGTCTGAATTTGCCCCCCTGGAGGATCCTCAGGTCCTTTATATAATGGATAACGCGTGTCGTAGAGATCGTGGACTTATCTTCAACCTGTCATCCTTAAACATAGGGATTGACTTCCTAGTTTAAAGGTTGTCTTGCCCTTATTGTGTAAGGACTCGTTATCCCCTAGATTCCTGAGCTGCTACATCAACGGCTCCAAATATTCAAGGTATTCATATACTGATACTATCCCGTATATGGTATTAATGTATTACTCATCGTCACTATCAATGATAAGATTACATTCTTGATGAAAAATTCCTCAAAAAGTTATTGTTGGAAAGAGGGACACCAAGGGACGAGGAGTGGAAGAGAAAAAGTTAGAAATTAGTATGAAAGCCTATGGTTTTACATGGCAGGCCGTGAACCTCAATGTCGTCGATTCTCAATGTCACACAATAAGGTCTTCGTATTGTTGCCTAATTGTCTGTGGACATTAAACAATAGAAGATAAACACAAAATGAGAGAGAGAGGACATCACATATGAGTAAATAAGATTTTTTTTATTAAAATAGTTTTTTCAACTAAAGGTTAACAACATAATAGAAATAATGAAAAGATATCACAACCGTAGAATTCCATAAGACTTGAGATTTCGTGCTAAATTTGAATACTTGAGCAATCGTCCAGCACACCATATGCTCACCACAATGTCATATGCACTCATTGTTGGAAGATTCAACACCTGACCAACATCTCATACGCACCTCAGGCATATGCATCACCGTTGGTCAAGCCGAGCAAAGATAAAGCATCAATATTGAAAACCTTGATGCAATTCGCAGTCCGATAAAGAAACAATGTCGCTCTCGAGTTCATTAGGTAAAGTAGAAGCGGAGGAGCCCAACAACCGTACCCTCATCCTAACCTAGCCGTAAGGCTAGTGGGTCGCTCGAAAGCCGTGTACGATTGTCCACACCCTGCCTAGCACCACAACATCTCAGCTAGCGGGTCACTCAACCGAACTACTACACGAAATGAAGCTAGAGAGAAACCATTACTTCTTTACAACCATTCCATATACTTCAAAATTCACACATGGTATATGGAAGGCCATATTAACAACTTGTATATTTCGAGTCAAACTATAAGGGAAAAGAATTACAAGATACATAAGGTCATCTCTTGCACAAGGGAGTTCATACAAGGCACAAAGGATGACTCATCGTTTACAAACTTTTAACGATTAGCAGCAGAAGAAGATTGAAAACCCATGAGATGGCAGCCTAACCATCTCCGAAAGAGGCACTCAACCCACGAATACAATCGTAGAGGATAAAGTACAACTAGGCATCAACCTTGGGGTCCTCATCATAATACTCATCGAGACTAGGATCACCTGCAACAAGTTAGGAATAGAATTCTCTAAGTACTTTCGTACTTGCAAGATATATTTGTAGGCTCATCCCAAATTAATTTTCAGCATAGCAAATGACAAGAATAAAATACTAAACATTGCATTTATCCATAACAAGCACAACATGGCATGAACATAGATGATAAAGCAATATCAACATGTATCCATCATAATCATTCATTTTCAGATTTAAAACATATATCTCAGATTTTGTATGCATTATAAATCAACCAAGATTCTATTCATGTCAACCATAATAAGTCAACCAAAACCAACTCATTTTCTGTAAGCAAGCCAAACAAACCTTGACCATAAGGGAAGCACTTTCGGAAATGCTGTTAGTTCGGAGCTGGCCAATCACGAGTACCCAACATTTCGTTAAGTCTTTCACCGTGGGTGAACGGGTAAGGCCCTATGACACTTGTATCAAGTGGACGACTGGGGTGCTTACGTTCACCTCGCCCAATGATCCATCTGTAGGTGACAGTACCCTAACTCTCACATCTCACCATTAGAGTTCCATATTGATTTAGTCCATTTAAAGATCACCGCTTACCATAGACCACATGGGAACCTAATCATGTTAGTGATTGAAGCCATCACAAGCCATTTCAAACATCATACATACAAGCAAGTATTTCATCTCAATCATATAGCATAGTATGAAATAACTATAGGAATCATAACGGGCTTTTGTATGCTCTCATTGTTGGGATTGATCAGGTTCACTATAGGATTTGGCTTCAGAGTACTCCTCATTGCTCGGTTCTACCGAAATCAATTGCCAGAACACTGAAAAGAAACAATAAAAGGGACAACCATTAAAACCAGTAGCTACAGAAATTCAAATATGAATGAAATGCAGTCTAATAGGTAGAGGATGTTCCCACGAAACTAAGGCAATTGGTTTTGTCGGATTCGGAGCTCTGGGGCAAAAGTTATGCATTGCCGAAGTTTTACATTGCAAATCTTAGGGTTTGGTTAATTCATATATATTATACTATATAGAAAGGTATATAGGTGAAATAATAAATTCAAGATACAATTTACTTCTCAAGTCATCTACTGGTACCACATATATTCTTTTTGGGGTTGGTAATTATTTTCTAAAATCATATTGCAATTATGGAGATAAGGGGTACTTTGGGCATTTCAAATTTTTCTAGCAATGTAACATGAATAAAAATTATATAATAAAATTCTACAGATTAAAAAAAACTTTAAAAAAAGAATCACTCAATTTGGAGTTCATATGGATTTTATATGAATTTTCAAAGTTTAACTCAATTTTAGCCCCTTTCTCTGCTATTTTCGCTGAAATTCAACCGGAGTGTTACTCAGACTAAGCTAGCCACCGTGTATGGCAGGTGGGACCAAATGCCACCTCAGCCTGGTCAATGTTGACTCGGCCCAATGACATTTGGGCCCATATGTCATTCCCCTTCTTTTTTTTATTTCCCTTTTTCTTTTATTTCTTTCTTCCTATGAGCACTGGGGTCCATCTACCATAACCCTCCCCTTCATGGCACACGCTGCCCGCTTGCCAGCTCACCGCTGGTTCAACGGCGGCCACCTGAGCAGTGGCGAGCACCTGCGTATGCACCAAGCGGAGCCAAAACGAGTGGGGAAGGGCACGAGGAGAATTGGGGACTCACCCCGGAGCTCGTGGAGGTGGATGCCGAGGCTGGCGAGACCGAGATCGGGGGCGGCGGCGACAACCGGTGGTGGGAAGGCTCGGGCCTCGGTGGCGGGGAGGTCCTGTTGCCATCCGAGAAGGAGAAGGGGGTTAGGGTGGAAGAAGAGGACATCGGGAGTCCAGCAGGGCTATCGGGGTTTGCTATTACTCACCGGAGACAACAATTTCGGTGACGGCGAGATGGCGATTGGCGTCGGGGAAGAAGTCGGATTCAGCTTCAAAGCACTAAAATAAAATTAATCGCGCGGATGAGTTCGCAACAACGAGACGAACCGAACTGGCAAGGTTTAAGGAAGAGAGGGAGTCACCGGGCACGGGGGCGAAGGTGATCCCGGCGGGTCTCTGCCTGACCCGAAGAAGACAATGACGAGGAGGGAGCTTCATTGCGGGCCTGTCCGAGACAAGGGTAGGGGTGAGTTCGCCGTGACGAGGCGACGCTTATGGGCAAGGCTAAAAGGAGGGGGCTCTTACCGGGAGTGAGGACGGAGGTGATGCCGGTCCTAGCGTGTTCGTCGGGGCGGCATTGCCGATCGTGTCTCGGAGATTCGTTCGATGGCGAGCCCAGTTGCGTGCTCGGGAGCTTGCGGCGGGGTGCGGGGAGGCGAAAGGCAAGTCGGGGCGTTGGAATGGAGAAGGAACCGAGGAGAGGGGTGGGTGCCCGGAGGTGTACGGGAGGTGAGCGCGGCGGTAGTGCGCCCTGCAAAGGGAGGGCGCCGCATGGAGGAGAGAGGAGATGTTGACCGGTGGGCTCCCACGGTCAGTGGAGAGAGGAGGCGGAAACAGGTGGGGGCGCCGGGCTGAAGAGGAAACGTGACGTGTCCGAGGCCAGTGGGGGAAGGAATAGGCTCGGCCCAGAGAAGAAAAGGAGTGGGCCTTGGGTCAGCCCATTTAGGTTTTGGGGTTTTATTATTTTCTTTTTCTGATCTTTGTGGCTGATCTGAGTATTTAAAATTTTAGGGGGCTCAGAACATGGTTTCAAAAATTGAAAAAAAATTACAATGAACTTAAGGATACATTCCACCTATGATAATTATCTGGGGTGAAAAAAATAGTTTTATTAAGTATTTTGACTGAAGTGTGAATAAAGCTTAAATTAGGTTGAACTATAGTTATATGGAATATAGCTTCAAAAATTGTGGGAAATTTTGTAGGAGTTCAGGAAGATATTTATGGTTCAAATATAAAATTCAGTAGAGTTTAGTCAAAAGGATATTCAGCAATTGACAAATTACTTTTCTGCCCTAGCCCTACATTGACATTTAAGCAAATATCCTTCACTTTTAATGCCAACTAAGTTCAAAAAAATTGAAACTTTGTAGAGGACCTCTTCAAGGTATTTCAAACCCATGGAAAATATTAGATGAGGTTTTGGCTTACATTATTTTCATAGGGTTGTTAAAGTTGGTTATAAGTCTAGTTTTTAGGGTTTTGAGTCTTACGCAAACTTTACTCGATCTACATGATGAAATGAGATGCAAAACTCAACTTTATTACATATGGCACTTCATAGGTTTCATTTACATGGTTGAGCAATAAGGGGTTTTTAAATAGATTTGTACCAAAATCCAATAATGTTTTCTCAATATATACTTTTGGCTATAATTTTTTTTAAATTTTAAATCAAATATCAAAAGTAATGTAGATGGACGAAATCGAATAAAGGTGATAGCATGAAACATATACTAACTAAGAAAATAATACCAACAATATATAATGAATCTAGCCGCGTAAATGCACGGATCATTCTATTAATTTTAGGGTAAATAAAGAAGAAGGATGAACGCATGTCACTCAGGGGAGCAGTGTAATACTTCATTCTGCGTGATCAGTAGTTGGTCCAGCGAGAGCCGGCGCTCTTCACGGCGACGACCCACGGTCAAGACGTCGTTCAGAGGGGACGGCCACGGCGGATAATTGGCCGGCCACCACGTCCGAGCGCGCGCGCACGGCTAGGTTGCCTGCCAGGTTGCGCGCGCGGCTCTCGTTTATCTTAAGACGGGTTTTTGAGTGGATCAGGTGGTGCGTGGGAAGGTAAGCGAGATAGGGAGTTGGTGTGTTCGCTAGCTTCATACGTGCGTGGACATTTCCCTGGCGCGGTGCCGCCCGCCAGGCCACGCGCTTGCCAGTACACGGGAACAACGCGTCACGTTCGACCGCCAACGCCGAGCCAAGACCAAGAGCCCCGCGCGCGAACCGCCGAACCGTACCGGCTTCTCAAAACGGCGTGGCGAGGCGGGATGAACAGCGACGCGCAAGTTGGACCGTTCATGCTGGGTTGATTTTTTTCTAATATAAGAGAAATATTTATTTTTTTAATAACGTATCAAGATGATGTCGTAAAGAGTTTCTCTCTGACTCTGTATCAATATATACATATCCACAAGGTCTAGAATAAAAGTTACACAAATCCTAACCGAACATCAGGTTTAAGGTCTTTGAATGAAAATATTAAAGACAAAACAAAAGCTACTTCTCAAGATGCACATAGGCGATATTTAAACCCCTATCCATACTTAGTGTAGAGGTCCCAAGTCACCGTTTCAAGCGTTCGACATGCCTAAAGGAGTGGCTTGTGGTTCTCTGGCCATTGCAAGATAGACCACGAACGCAACAAATATGTGCACCTGTAAATAATCTACAGGGGACTATAGAATTTATGTTTATCAACAACACATTATTTCTATATAGCCAAATAGACCAATACAAAGCAGCTGCTCTGACTAGTATGAGTACATGAATACCTCTATCTAACTCACTAAGCCAAGGTCCAGACAGATAAATAATATTAGTAGGTGGATGTAACCCTGAAACCGCCTATGTGACTTGCCATGCAAATCGAGCAACTGGACAATAGTTTTGTCATGTGAACAAAAGCAACATTTTTGGCTACCCATCCAATTATGCCTCCAGAGATTGTCCTTTGTAAAAATAACTCCTCTCTATATGTATCATCGGAGTATTTTAATTTTTAGAAGACATTTTAGCTTCCAAATTTGTCAATTTGTTATTGGCACATTGGATTGTAGAAATTTTGTGTACAAAGACTTTACAGGATACTCACCATTTTGACGGAGGTTTCATTTAAAGTTGTCTTTGACTTGAGTCAATTGTATATAGGATAGTGTTGTATTGAGTTTATATATGTTTAACATATTTTGTTCAATTATGCCCCGTCGAAACTTAGACATTCAAGAGGTTGGTACTTATGACATGTGTTATCATGGCATTCTTATTGCAAGCCATATCACCTATTTAATCAGAACTAAATCTGGGGTTTATTTTAAAGATGAAAAGTCTCATATCGAAGCAAAGTGGACTTAACTTTTATCATGCCCGACAAAAAATAAGAGTTACCGGTTTGCTCGTTATTTGCGACATAAATCTGTAACACCTTAGAAAATGAGAATATGAATATAAACACTCTATTTATGATAGAGTTAATTGGAACCGACTGGTCACCATAAGATAATGTTTTCTTTCCAAGTGTCTAGGCGCTTCTCCAAACGGTCATCCGCCCCTTCCAATCTGCATTCCTGCCGGGCTAATGGACGGCCCGTACGCCGTGGTGGCCGCGCACAAATCGATGGCACCGATGGATGGGAAGGAACTGGATAACGTCGCAACAAGAGAATGCTCTCGGTGCGGTACATGGCGATATGGTCACAGATTTCAGATTTTGGAGCACCGAGCGTTAGCCATAGGACTAGGAGGACTAGGAGGTAGAAGAGCCGCTGGACTGACCTCGGTGCCGTTTACTCAAAAATCACCAGTCAATCTGAACAACCGTCATTTTTCTAATTGAATGCGAGCCTAAGGTTCTCCAGCGATTTTGTATGGATAGTTTAATTACGACCCCAAATCATTTGATGAAACCTCAGGCCGCCAATAGCCCAATAGTCTTCACTATCCATTAAATGCTAATTGGTAGTATTGATGATAGTAAGTCCTTCATTTTTGAACTAACTCGTATAAATTTATTTTCTCTAATCTCTCTTCTAACTGTTCCTAATTCAACTCAATTTTTAAAAACAATAAAATCTACCCTGACTTGTCATCTCTCTCCTCTCATCTCACCCTCTCTCTAAGCCACTGCCGCCCCTCGCCGTGCACCGTCGCTGGCCGCAGCCGCCCTGGCCAAGCTACCTCCCCTCCTAGTCGGGTTGCCCTAGCCGCCGGCCAAGGGAAGGAAGAGGAACTCGGTTGGGGGAAGGAGAAGAGAAGGGAAGGGGAGGAGGAGGAGAAGGAAGAAAAAGAAAGAAGCCACTGGCACCGTCGTGCACCACCCCGGCTGAGCTGCCTCCCCTAGCCGGCCCAGGGGAGGACGAGGACTCAGTTGGGGGGAAGGAGAATAGAAGGGATGGGAAGAAGGAGGAAGAGGAGAAGAGGAAGGAGAAGGAGGAAAAGGAAGAAGGAAAATTTTGAGATTTTGGTCAAATTTCTTGAATTCGTGTCAAATTCAAGGTTCATGCTGCAAAGGTAGTCTCTAACTAGTCCCTGTATGAGAATTGATGGACGAAATTGAAAGAAATTGTGCCCGGTATTTGATCTAGGATTTTGAAATTCAAAATAGCGAGCTTAATTCAAAAACTGTGACCACACTGTGCCAAATTTTGAATTAACACAATTGAGTAAGTTGTAGGTTTTATCATGAGCTTTCCAACAGCACTAAGTTTTCCCAAATCGGAGTTATGGCCAAAATTTTGTTACTGTTATGTTGTTTTTCTAGGACTAAGATCTGTCAAGCTTGATTGAGTGGTCTTAATGCTATAATTAAAATCTGGGATCAACAGAAAAGTTATTGAAAATTTTCTGGTACTTGATTTGGATATATACAGTTAAAGATATAAAAATAATAGCAAGAGATCAGAAAAGTTAAGTGACCCAGATTTTGCCAAGAAGCTCGAGTTAGGGTTTTGTTGAGAGGCATAGATGTAGCTATAGCTCTACCGGCAGCGGCGCATGGTGGTGGTGGCAGCGGCTTGGAGAGAGGGTGAGATAAGAGGAGAAAGAGAGCACTGCTTGGACTCCGATTTGAACAAACTTATAGTCTATTCCAGTCGATTCGATGAGAGGAATACAATCACGGTCTCGAATCTTCCATTTAACACATGGTTTAAAAAGTCAAATTTGTCCTTTTGCCCCAGGTTTTCGGTCAACCTCAATTTTTAATAACTCCGCCATTTCTTTAATTAATTCCGGAGTGTTACAGATGGAGACAATGGGAAATATGGCGAAGATCCACCGAAGCTCGAGAAAGGCACACACATAACTGTGGAGCTCCGAGGATTGGATCATGATGGCGAAGAAACGACAAAGTCAGGGACAAAACTGAGGGATATGACAAAAAGAGAGTAAGGGAGAAACGTAAGTAATTGCCAGAGAGGGAAGGAAGTGAGAGGAAGATATCGATGATTATTATGTAAAATTACATACGCATCACTTTTAACACATATGTTTATAAAATAGAGCGATCCTTTTATCAATGTATTTAGATATCTTTTTTTTGTTCCGTTATAATGTATGAGTACTTTATTAGTAGTAGGTAATAAACATAGGTGTAGCAGGTTATAGATATATAAGCTTCTAAATAAAAGGTTATAGATGTATAAAAGAGGGTTTTAATTTCTTGTCTCGATCGGGAGACCAAAACATCGACCTAATTTGAACAACGTATTGCAGCCATGCATATTCAATAGTCTTCCGCGGTGACATCACTGAATCAGCACTCGGAAGGTTCCTCCTTGCGGATGATTCCGGGTTATCGCATTTGATCGTGGCTAATACTAGCCAAAAAAAATTAGCGTACTGTAGATCCTGAATTACAGGTGTTACGTACATAGACCTCATGATTCATTTTCTATAGGGCAGCTGCCACTTGTTGACAGACACTTTTCTCCTTGTTGCCTGCCTTGCGACATGTACCAGATGGACCAAGGAGTGTGAACCGCGGCATGCAAGAATATATCTGGTCTTACGTGGAGAGATCTCTGAAGCAACTGCTCTCTTTGACTTACATCGTACACACACCTTTTTTAGAGTACCCAACATGCAGAAACTGATCAATAATGGCTACGACAGCAAAATGAAAAGAAAAAAGAAAAACCGCAGCTTCCACTGCATCTCTCTCGCGCGTGCCGGTCATGCAGTCAGCAGTACGACGAATGGCTGCATTGCAGCCTCTATATATACCAGCTCAGGGAGATAAGATAACAGGCCGGGTCGCATATTACCTTCTCAACACTGCATGTCTGCATCGATCACGGAGATCAATCCTAGCTAGCTAGCACGTAGCAGCGCGTGTAGATCCGTCGGTCGATCGAAGCAATCTAATGGGGAGGTCGCCGTGCTGCTGCCACGACGCCGGCGTGAAGAAAGGGCCGTGGACGGAGGAGGAGGATAGGACGCTGGTGGAGCACATACAGAAGCGCGGCGGGCACGTCGGCAGCTGGCGCGGCCTGCCCAAGGCCGCCGGCCTGAACCGGTGCGGCAAGAGCTGCCGCCTCCGGTGGACCAACTACCTCCGCCCCGACATCAAGCGCGGCAACTTCACCGACGACGAGGAGCGCCTCATCATCCGCCTCCACTCCGTCCTCGGCAACAAGTACGACCACCAAAAACTACTCACACCACCATCATTCCACTGTTTCCTCCACCATTGCTTTTGCGGTACTTGTGAATGGTGCAAATATTTTTCAAGATACAGCTCTTGAAACTCTCGAAGTGACATGGATAAATTTTTATCCCACGTTAGGTGGTCGACGATCGCGACGCACCTGGAGGGCCGGACGGACAACGAGATCAAGAACTACTGGAACACGCGCATCCGCAAGAGGCTGCTGCGCATGGGCGTCGACCCCGTCACGCACCAGCAGCTGCCCCCCGATCACCACCACCTTGACGGCGCCCTCGCCTCCCCCCTCCTCCCGGAAGCGCTCCTTTGGGCGTCGGCCGCGAGCCTCGGCGGCCTGGACGATGGCCTGAGGCAGATGCAGCTGCTGCTCCAGGTCATCGGCTCCTCTAACAATGACAGCGCTAGCCTCATCGCCAACTTAGCTGCAGCGAATGCTGTGTTGAGCTCAAGTAGCATCATTCCAAATCTTCAGGACCAGATGAACGTGATGTCCCCTGCGGACTACCAGCCAGGTTATCTCTGTAATATCTCGAATTTTGCAGAGCAAAACGTGGTGCAGCAACTGATCAACACTACGGCTCCTGCGATGAGCTCCTATGCAGCTGCTGAACCGACTCATCAGCACTGTGACACTGCTGCTGCTAAATTCGTATCTGCAGCTTATCCACATGGTACTGCAGCGGCGATTGACCGGCCGGTGCAGGAATTTGCCAGCTTGGATCCCATGGAATTGCCCAATCTATGCTCTCTGGAGAGTGATTCTTTCTGGAAGGACATACTAGAGGACAGCTACCGTTTATAAATTTATCCGGCTGAATCAGATGTGTTGACAGTTTTGTACAAAATCTATAAACCGCTTAGCTTCATGGTACCGTGTTAGATCGATCAGAACATTGTACTTGACTACATCAGAGCTCAGACATCATTGATATGTTTGTATTTTAATGTGTGATTCTTGCAATAGATTCGGTTTTGGTCAGTGAAGTTGGAGATTTTTAGTTTCTGATTTGATTGAACTCGTGTTTTACTTTGTCAGTTAACGTGTCAGCGCGCCAGGTACGCCAGCACCATCGTCCTTCCAAAAAAAAAGCCAGCACCATTGGGCACGCGAGGATTAAAAGGAGATGGTATAGACATAAACACAACCAGATTTGAGGCTATCTCTTGTAGGAAGTAGGATGACGTAGACATGAACGCTTGCGTGTACCTAAACACAATGCCCGATGTGCTTACTGGGTGAAGGATTAGGACGTTAAACCTTTGGTTAGTTAGAACTCACGAGAAGACGTCGCAGTACATTAACAAAATATGTATAACGAATAACGGTTCACGCATTTTAGATTAGAAAAAGTCTATTATTCTCCCCGGACTATTTGCTGCGCTTACTTAATCTCCTAAACTAAATTTAGGTTCATTTAACCTTTAAATTAAAATTGCAAGTCTACTTAGCCTCTTGATCTGGGATTGGTTCCATCCAAACAGCCCATTTTGTGGGAAAAAATTTCTCTGAGGAGGGGCCTCATTCCCCTCCCATCTAAGACCCTCCCTAGATTGCTCCACGCAACCCTAAAGCATCGGTCTTAAAGTACTTAACCATCCCTTTTTACCTCGCTCCTCCAGGTCACCTCCTTCGTCCTTGCCCCATGTGAATCTCGTCCATGGCCATCTCTGCCCCCCTCCCGCTAGTGAAAGTAGGGCATTCACACCACACATCTCGCCAAGAGGTCCACGGTTTGCCTGAATGCCCGTAGCTGTGCTCCTCAACAAATACTTCAAGGAAGTAACAAATGGTTTGAAGCATTTGTGTCTTAGTTCTTGTTGGATCGATGGCGTCCTGACAGAGAGGGGGTGAATATCGGATTCAAATTTCTTTCACAAACTCTTCACATACATAGTCATATAGAAGACTAGTATGATCAGAGAGAAAATTCAGTGGAAAAACCTCCAAAACTCCTTGGTGACATGGAGCTCGTCAATAGCTTTGAAACGAGTCCAAGATAACTAAATTCTGAGTTCGGACGCAAAAATTATAGCCAAAACAGTGAAGCAACTTGAAGCAGCAAATTACACATCCAGACATTCCGGATTTTTTAGTCCGGAATCTCCGGATGTGTTTTTCAGAACTCCAAATTTACACATCCGGACATTCCGGGTTTTTTGGGTTCGGAATCTCCGGGTGTAGTCCAGAACCCCGAAATTCCTGATTTTCGATGCAACTTTTGCTCCGGTTTAAAATCCGTCCAACCAAAAGAAGTGAAACTTTGCAGAAGGGTCTAGGTATGTCTTGTGACTATGAATCAAGTGTTGATCCTCACAGAAATGCCTCAAGACAAGACGTTTTCATGTTCTTCCAAAAACAACCCCAAAAGTTGGACGAGAAGCAAAACTTCGATTTCTTATTGCTCGTGAGGATTCTTGATATGAAATCAATATAGCAAACTCTCACATGTCACAGCAACCTAATCCATCTATCAAAACCCAAAAGTTTATCCCCTAAGCAAGTCAATCACAAAACCTCAATTCTTACTTCTCTTACAAGCAAACTCAAGATATGAGAAAGAGGATTGATTTTTTGAATATGCTTGGATGGAATCAAATAGAACGTGATTTCTCCATCACTAAATTGCCATATCAAGAATCAAATCATAAGAGAAGCAAAAGAATGAAAATCAAAAAGATTCATGAAGAAGATAACTCAAGAACGCATAGAGATTGGAGAGATCTTTTTGTATTGCATATACAGGCCTCTCATCTAGGCAAAGCACTTCTCTAAGTGCAGCTCTCACAAGGCTAATCAAAAGGGTTGAGGGATAAGCACCTCTTAGATGGAGGCATACCTCCCACCACTTGGGTCTTAAGCCCACTTAGATGGCATGAGCACTTAGCACGCATCACAAAGTGTCTAAGTGACTCATCCACCATCCATCTTTCCTTCTACCCTAAGCAACTAACCCTAAATCGCTTCCCGGCCGCCGCCGCAGTTTCTTGGTTATGCTTTGGTAGATTCCGTGTTTTTACCAAAACGCCCTCGCATTGACTTGGTCCTCACGTCTCGTCTCCACCCACTTTCTTGTCCTCCGCGTACATGCTTTTAAGCCGTACGATGTCGTCGCCACCACCTTGACCGCATCTTAGCCCTCCAAGCCTCATGCCGGTCCATATGGCCGAACCATCGCCGCACCCAACTCGCACCTGCACACAATAGACCAAGCAAAACGTTGCGAGCACAAGTTTTCCACTTGACCAAGTCAGTCGAGAAAAATCCTTTATCCACTTAATTTTTCCTAGAGACAAATTGAGAAACTCAACACAATTAAGCACACATCAAGTAATTCAAACGAATTCGTGCAACAACAAATTTCAACTCCACATAAAGTGGCAAGATATTCATCACACAAGATGTACACGTCATCACATGACTCACAATCTCCCCCATGATGAATATATTGCCAACATCTCTCAATCAATCAAATGGAAGTTGGTTTAAAGATTTAGAAGCAATCAAGTTGCAAGAATTCATACTTAGCCAAAAGAAAGAGAAAGCAAACGTTGGGCCAAGTGAATGTCAACAAGAGTAAGATCCAAAAATGTGAGTGAAGGCAAATCAAAATTGCTGAATCCCCCCTCACTCCTATAAACCATCTATCTATGATCTACTCTAAAACAAAGCAATTTCATTCAAGATCAAATTTAAAAATACACACACATGCCTATCTTGTGGCCAAGAGCATGATTGAGACCACTATTTCTCCCCCCTCGGCACTATAGTCATCAAGAGACTTCACGCCTCCCCCTTTGACCACACAAGGATAAAATATCAAGGATACGCATGTATGCATTGAATGGAATGAGATTTTTTTGATTTTTCAGGTTTTAGCGAGCTTTGAGAATTATCTAAAAGGAGACACATAAAGTGCTAATATGCCACATATGTGCTCATCAAACCATAAAAAGAAATGTAGATCAAGAAGAGCAGCTAGCATCTCAAGTTCTTAGCATATTAAAGATTTCACTAGTGATGAGTTCCAGACTAGGTAGTCACAATTGCAATGAATAGAAGTATGAGTGAAGTATGACAACCTAGCGCTAAGTCATGATTAGGAGGACAATCGATCAACATTGGGACCTAAATACTCTACCACATGCTAAATTATGTAATCACATGAGTAAAAGAATTAGGCACAACCAAAGTACAACCCCTTGCACGAGAAAGTACCTCGAGTGATTCATTCAGACCGTTTCACATTGATTCCACATAATTTTTTGCAGTACCCACAACCAAAGTACTACCTCCTGCACGAGCAAGTATCTTGAGTGGTTCATCCCTATTTTAGCATTGCTCATATTAGCATATGATAGATTTCAAGCATGTAGAGCAAAAAACTAGTGACTCTTAATGACACTAAGCATTCTCCGACCCGAGCCACAAAAGCCTAGGCATGTCAAATCACTAACAGTCCTAATCAAGATTACCATGAAGTCCTATCTTTGACCAGTCATAAACAAAGATCATAGTTACAATACTAGAGACATGAGTAGATTCAAAAGCAAATGATTCCCTAGCAAGCAACTCATCAGTAGATCAAAGATTTAAGTTCAAGTTGTTGTCTAATTAAGCTAGCATCGCAGATTCTTGAGAACACATGTCAAAACATGGTGAAATGAACTAGACAGCCAAAAAACATGGCATATACCGAACTCTAAGTGATCATTGTCTCATTAAGGATAATAAACAAAGCTCATGAAATGTAAAATGCACATGATATATCACAGATGATGCACAATGCACTATGCTACAATATGATACACAATGAGAAGACTCCCCCTCAAACCAGCCCATGGGGATGAACAATCCCCAACTCCCCTCTAAGTGCACAGAATCGGGTGGGATCTAAGGGCTTGATGAAGATATCCGCAAGCTGATTTTCAGAATCAACAAACTTGAGCACTACATCACCCTTCTCAACATGGTATCTAAGGAATGAAACCGCACATCTATATGTTTGGTCCTAGAATGCTGCACTGAGTTCTTAGCAATGTTAATAGTACTAGTGTTATCGCAGAATAGTGGAACACTATCAAAAGATAACCTAAAATCCCGTAAAGTCGAAATCATCTAGAGAATTTGACTACAACAACTAGCGGCGGCAACATACTCAGCTTCAGCAGTAGATTGTGCAACAGAAGATTGTTTTCTAGAGGATCATGAAACAAGAGAAGTGCCAAGAAAATGACAAGCGCCAGAAGTACTCTTGCGGTCTATCTTACACCCGGCAAAGTCTGAATCTGAAAAACCTCGAATCCCTAGAACAGAAGAGCATGAATACCAAAGTCCAAACTCTAGGGATGATCGAAGGTACCTCACAATGCGCTTCACAGATTACCGGTAGGAGTCTCTCAGCGAGGCTTGGAACCTCGCACAGAGACAGACGACGAACTGGATGTCTGGTCGAGTCGTCGTCAGGTAGAGGAGGGAGCTGATCATGCTCCTGAACTCCTTCTGGTCGACCGCCTCTTCATCAGGGCCAAGTGATGTTGCAGTAGACATCGGGGTATTGATTGACTTGGCATCACTCATCCCGAACTTCTTCAACAGATCCTTAGTGTACTTGGCCTGATGGACGAAGGTGGCCTCCTTCGTCTGCTTTGTTTGCAACCCCAAGAAGTATTAGAGCTCACCCATCATGGATGTCTCAAATTCCCTGCTCATCATCTAAGAAGAAACAAGGTTTTGTCTACCCTCCCCATTTCAAATCCATTTTGAATCCAAAAAGCTCTTAAGTCTATCATACCAAACTCTAGGAGTTTGCTTAAGACCATAGAGAGCCTTGGATAGTTTGAACACATGGTTAGGGCTTGCTTAAGACTATAGAGAGCCTTGGACAGTTTGAACACATGGTTAGAGTATTTAGGGTTCCCAAATCCTGGAGGTTGTTTAACATAGACTTTTTCTTCAATGAAACCATTAAGAAATGCACTTTTTACATTCATCTGGTAAAGCTTGAACTTCTTAGAAACTGAAAACGCAAGCAAAATGCGTATAGCCTCCAAGCGAGCTACTGGTGCAAAGGTCTCATCAAAATCAAAACCCTCAATTTGACTAAACCCTTGGACTACAAATCTAGCCTTGTTGCGAACAACAATGCCATCCTCACTTTGCTTGTTCTTGAACACCCACTTGGTTCCAATGATATTGTGACCAAGTGGAGGTTCTACAAGTGCCCACATCTTATTTCTCTCAAAATTTTCTAACTCCTCATACATGGTATTGACCCAACTATCATCAGAAAGTGCACGACATATATCTTGGGGCTCAAAAGATGCAACAAATGCTGAATGTGCAAGTTCTGAAGAAGGAATGGACCTGGAGTGAGTTACACGCTCAAAGATGTCATCAATGATCTGTGCCAGAGGGTGATCCTTCTGGAGACATTGTGGACCCCCGAGCTCATCTGGAACTCGAGTGGAAGTAGCCTCGGCAGCCTCTACCTTAGCTGTAGAAGAGGTAAGAAGCTGAGCTGCCAGTGAAGAAGGTGCCACTGCCGATGATGAAGTCATCGGTGCTGGACCCTCAGCTACTGTCGAAGAGGTCACTGGAGGACCAGCAGCTGCAGCTTGAGAAGTGAGGGCATGGCTCATACCACTCTCAAGGTCATCTTCATCCTGGAAGATCGGCTTGGACTCCTGTGAGACACCTGAAAGCTCAGGTCTAGCAGAGCTAGCCTCATCAAAAGTCACATCACAGTACTCCACAATGGTGTTAGTCTCAAGATTAAGCACTCGATATCCTTTCGAATGTCCAGGGTATCCAAGCATGATACCATCAGAAGTACGCGACTCGAACTTGTCGAGAAGGCCCCTCTTTAAGATAAAACATTTGCAACCAAAAACCCAAAGATGGGACACATTTGGCTTCTTCCCAAACATAAGCTCATAAGATGTCACGTGCAGAGAGGAATGCAGAAAAACTCAATTTGACACATAGCAAGCGGTGTTAATGGTCTTGGCCCAATACCGTCGCGATATGCCATACTCATCAAGCATCGTTCTTGCCATCTCAACTAAAGTCCTATTCTTCCTCTCCACAACACCATTCTGCTGAGGGTTGCGTGGAGTGGAGAATTGGTGCTCAACACCACGATCAGCAAGAAAATCTGCAAAAGAAGCATTCTTGAACTATAACCCATTACCACTGCGAATTTCCTTCAAAGAGCCAGGAAAGAGATTCAAGAGCCTCAAAGCCAAATCTCGAAAGAACTCAAATGCCTCAGATTTATGCTCCATGAAAAACACCCAAGAGAACCGAGAATAGTCATCAACTATAACGAGAACATACCACTTCCCACCCGCCGATCGGACCCGTGCTGGACCTACAGTGTCCATATGTAAAAACTGGGTGGGTCCATCGGTCTTCACCTGATTAACAGATGGATGAGAAGCAGCAACTTGTTTACCATGCCGACATGGGGCGCATACCAAATCCTTGACTGGTTTGAGTTTGGGCAAACCTCTCAGAAGGTCAAGGCTGCCAACTCTAGTCAAGTGGTCAAAACCAACATGCTCCAAACGCCGGTGCCAAAGTTGAAACACTGAAGAACTAGTTGCAAGAAAGTACCTAGACTCAGAAGAACTAAACTCAGCAGCAAAAACTCTACCGGGGCAAGAAATACCAAAAGCAAGTGCACCCGAAGAGTTAAGAACACGACATCTAGTCTTTTTGAAACACACCTCGTAATCATCATCAATAAGTTGCGAAACAGAGATGAGGTTGTATCTTAGTTTACTCACAAGGGCAACATCCTTAAGGATGTTCTGATTGTTGACTCTCACTGCACCCTTGTGTGTTACACGTCCACGGGAGTTGTCTCCAAAAGTAATGAACTCATCACCGGACACCTTGTTGAGGGAGGTGAACCATTTTGAGCTTCCGGTCATGTGGCGTGAACACCCGGAATCAACAAGCCACATGTTCACCAATCCTCGCCGGTCAACCTACACAAAAGATCGAGAATGAGTGGACTCAGTACTGGGGTTAGTAAGCAAAGATTTTCGAATCCAGTACTGAGTCTCTCGCTGAATAGGAACAAAAAATCGTGAGTGATTAGCATGCAATGCAACAACTTGAGCAACTCTATGATCCTGACCTAGAGCGCACCGCGGAGGAATGTCACGCACCGGAGCACGTGAGCCACCTCCAAGAGGACGGCGAAAAGACTCTAGGCGACCTACACCCTGTCGCCTACTAGAGCCACCAGAAACCTCAACATGTTGATGTCTCGTGTGTGTCTTAGGAGCCCTCAACGCATTGCTGTGTCGTTGAATACCCCTAAGAGCACGAACACGGTCACGACGCTCCTCCTTGAGACGTCAAAAGCAGAACTCAACTAGGTGACCATCCTTATGACAATGAGTGCATTGGTATTTTACCCTATGCGAGGTAGCACCAATTGAAGCTGAAGCACTCTTGTCCTTAAGAGGTGAATCTAGATAGCCATCTAACTTGAACACTGTTCCCCTCTCCCCCTGAACTATTGCAATCAAGCCTCTACCAAGAGAACCAATGAGATAAGGAGGATGATTCTTATTTTCTTCCACGTGATTAAAACCTAGACCTTTGCCTGAGCTAACTCTAGACTTGTCTAAGATCATGTCAAGTTCTTTTCTACCTCTAGAAAATCTCTCCAAAGTTTTCTTGAGGTAATCAACTTCCCTAAGCAAAGGAGCACAGGTAAGACAGTCTCCTGAAGCTGACACTCTAACTGTTTTCTCATATTTTTCTTTGTATGCTCCTAGTTCAAGTTTTAGAGGCTCACAAGACACACAAACAATGCTACAAGTCACAGCTACTGTTTTCTTAAACCTCTCTAAATGCAACATGCATAGCAGAAACATCATTCTCAAGCTCATGGCAAAATGTGCAAGTAGAGGAAATAGCATGAGAAGCATCAACAGGTAGCTTAGAAGTAGTAGTATTAGCCAAAGTGAGTTTTCTGTAAAGTTCAGAAATGTGTCTTCCTAGGCCCTGATTTTCTTCAACTAGTTCAGAGCATTTATCACATACAGGTCTTCTCATCTCTAGCACAGATTGATTCAATTATTTATTTCTACCTTCCAAATACTTGCATCTTAAACATGGGGAAGGTTCTTGAGCGCTCTTAGAACTAATGCTAACAAGTTGATTCTTAACATTTTCAAGTTCCTTAGCACAAAATGAGTAAACAATGCAACCAGCAAGATAAACAGTTTTAAGCTTGGCTAGATTGTCCTTATAGACCATAAGTTCTTGAATGACAAAGATATGCAGTGTGAAACCTAGAGCAAAGCATAATTTTATCTCATTCAATTGATTATAAGGTGCTAAGCTAGAGGAACATCCAGGAGGTGCACTAAAAGGCAAACTAGCACGTGAAGATTTGAGCATAACAATCTCTTTCTTAAGAGAGTCTAAGTCATCATCCTTAGAAACACAAAAGGAGCAATGGCTTAACTTAAGTTTATCAAGTTCAATCATGGATGACTTAAGCAATTCACTTACACTAGCATGAGCATCTTTAGCTTCAAGAAATTCTTTGTGTAAAACATCACAACTAGCACACTCATCATTACTACTTTTCAGTTTAGCAATTTCTAGTGTAAGAGAATTAACTTTCTTAGTTAGATCTTTAGATTTCTTGATTGAATCAAACAAGGCATCACTTTGCACATCAAACATATCAAGCAGCTTATCATGTCTAACACTAAGCTCATCAAAAGTGCAACTCACCTCGCTTACAAGATCTTCATCGTCGCTTTCTTTCTCGGATCTCGCCATGAAGCACATGCCGGTGAAGTCATGTTCCACCTTCTTCTTGTGCTTGGGCGGCTCCGGTTCATCCTCGCTTGAGAAAGAGGAAGATGAAGAAGAGTTGGTGCTGGTGTCGCTATCTCCAAAAACGGCGAGACCTCGACAAAGGTTCTTCTCCGCCTCACGCATCTTGGGCCTTGATCCAAACTTGCTCATTTCCTTGTCTTGAAACTTAGAAGCAAACTTATTTCTCTCTTTAGGATTAGGACACTCGGATCGAATATGGCCTTTCACACCACATCCATAGCAAGTGATGTCCGATGATTTCCTTCTCTTATTTCTCACATTCTTGTATGCCCTAGAGAAACGTTTTGCAAATAACGCGAGCTCATTCTCGGGAAGAGATTCAAGCTGATCATTAGACAAAGAAGACAAAACTGCAAGAGATAGTCTAGAAGAAGAAGAAATCATACAAGTGTCAGAGTTGACACTAGAAGACACTATTCCCGATCGATCCGAGGAAGTGTTCCCAACAAGAGCCAAACTCTTGGACTTAGCCATTTCTGTTCTCCGAAATGATCTCATGAGTGGAGAGTTTGGAGAACAGGTTATCGAGTGTGAGAGTGGCAAGATTTGCGGACTCTTGGATGACAATCTTCCGCACTTCAAAAGCGGGCTCTAATGTGTTCAACACATGCCTAGCCATATCTGAGTCAGAGTATCTCACCCCCACACTCCTGAGCTTGTTCACTATTCTTTTAAATCTCTCAAAAAGCTCAGGAATTGATTCCCCGGGGCATTGCTCAAAACGATTGTATTCTACCCTATATTGATCTGCTCGAGCAATCTTGACCTAGTCGGACCCCTCATGATAGGTGGTCAAGGTCGACCAAATCTTGTGAGCGGTATCAAGATGAGCAACCCGCTTATACTCCTTCCTATCTAACCCAGAAAGCAGGTAGTTAATGGCCTTGCAATTGTTTTCAACATCAACCAAATTTGTAGGCGTCACTACCGCAGGAAGAGCAAAGTCCCTTTCGATGATTTGCCAAATAGCAAGCCCTTCTGACTGGATAAAGACTCTCATTCAATTTTTTCAGAACTCTCAATCCGTCCCATTGAAGACAGGAGGACGAGTCGAGTATCCATGGGAAGCCATGGCTCGCAACGCTGGTCAAAACTTTTAGAAAAAGACGAGACCGGGCTCTGATACCACTTGTTGGATCGCTGGCGTCCCGACAGAGGGGGGTGAATGTCGGATTTAAATTTCTTTTACAAACTCTTCACATACATAGTCATATAGAAGACTAGTATGATCAGAGAGAAAATGCAGCGGAAAAACCTCCAAAACTCCTTGGTGACGTGGAGCTCAACACAATTGAGAAGCTCAACATAATTAAGCACACAACAAGTAATTCAAACGAATTCGTGCAACAACAAATTTCAACTCCACATAAAGTGACAAGATATTCATCACACAAGATGTACACGTCATCACATGACTCACAGTTCTAAATAATGAATCACTAGTCTTCCAGCAATCATGAAGTCGTGACCAATACAATGAGCTAAACAACTAAACAAGTCTGCTTTGTTTCTCTATATATTGTTGGAGCATGCTACCTGCAGCTATGCATGTTGAGGAGCACTCGATGGAACATATCGTCGAGCACCATGAGCACGTTACCTATTTGGTGGTGGGTGCTAGAAGGGAATGTAGTGGTTGTTGACAAGCGTACTAATTAAGCGAGGTTGTGTTCTCTTCCTCTCCTAAATCCAAGACAAAAACACAAGCCAATGCCCCACTTGAGGTAGCCTCGTCCGTTGGGGTGACCTTAACAAGATCTCCGCCTCGTCACCTCTGTGTCAGTTCTACCTGCCATCATCACTAGCAGCGTCCTCATCAAGAAGCTCAATGCTAACAGCCGCGTCGTGCACCGAGCCGGAGCCATGCTCTTCACCCTCAAGGCTGCCGGTGCTGCGGTGACCGCCGGCAATGGCAACGTTGAGGCGAGGATGACTTGGAGGGTTGACATGGAGAGAGATAGTTAAGTGCTTTGAGACCCGCGTCAGTACCAGATTAAGGTGTTAAGTAGACCTCTAATTTTAAATCAGGGGGTTGGTTCAGCTTAAATTTAGTTTGGAAAGTAAAGTGAGTGTGGCCAATAGTTTGAAGGAGAAAAATGTTTCTCTTAGATAAAAGACTTTAAGCCCTACTTTACAGATAAAGCAAAGAACCATAGCACAAATTAGAGTTATTGCTGGGGCACTAGCTAACAAAGTTGCCCAAAGGGGGGATCACATGAGTCCCACCAACAAGTCCAAAAGGAGCACAACATACAGAATATGACATCTAGTCTACTCCAAGTGCTTGTGTCGCTACATGAAGAAGTCATGCCATGACCCGAAGCTTATTGACTAGCGCAGCCACTGCATCCATGTCCTTCGTCCCTCTCAGCAATTGCCATTGCTATAAAAGAGATATCATTTTTAAAAGAGTGTCAGGGGTTAGATGAATAGGGCACTCCTCAATAACTAATTTGTTCCTAGACAAAGATCCAACCAAAAGAGGGTGTTGGCTCCTCCATGCACCTGATGTCGTGCTCCTACCCTAATTACAGCCTTAACTTTCTAGGTAGCCCTCCAGAATTGGGACCCCCCTTTTTCTATGAGACACACAAAACGCTCCCTGTTGTAGATACATTCGTTGGATGATATCCAGTCATAAACCCCACCTCTTTCCACACAATCCTCCAAAACCATTTCATGATGAGGCAATAGTTCATAAGCTTGATGTTTAGGATGCCCAGACTCCCTGGTCCTTTTGCTAGCAAATGGCATTCCATTTCACCATGTCGTATTTTTCTCTGCCTCTAGACCCTTGCCAGAAGAATCACAAACTTGCTTTGTCCATTGGCATTCCATTTCACCATGTGGTATTTCTGTTTGCCTCCAGACCCTACTAGAAGAATCACCACCTCGCTTTGTCCATCTTCCATGGATTTTGTTTGGTAACAAGTAGAATCCAAAAGTTGCTTGTTCTCCTGCCAACCCACGTGCTCCTTTTCCATCAACACTTCAGCGCAAGAACGGAGCAAAGGCTTGGGTGGTGGAGTGCAGCGAAGAAAGCGAGATTGAGACCACAGCCACCGCACCTCCTTATCCATGGCTAGAAACCCTAGCTCAGGAGATACCAGATCCACTTAAGAAGAGGGCACAGGATCCACGAGCTGGCAAATGCCTCCAAGTCTCCGTGGGCCCCACCCGAGACTGTCGTGGCTCGTCTTAGGCTAGGCTGGACCTAGCCCCCCTATCAGCTTGGACCTCGTGCGAGTCTTGCCTAGGCCACGGCCCACCTGGGCTGGCAGATGAAAACCTACCGGAGTCACCAATCCTAACGCCGTTAGGGTCATCTTCCCTGCTGTCCCTTCACTGTCGCCACCACCACCTCCTTGGCTGGTGTCTCCCTAGGTTGTGGCTCCGCTTGAGATGTTAGGGGTTTCCCAATCGACCCTCCCTCCCAACGTGCACAGACACATTGCTCTCGCCGGCCACCACCTCCCTCCAGTGGCACGCCGGTGAGCGGCTGCCACTAGTGCTCTGGCCCTCGTCTTCCCAGTCCTTTTGGAGAATCCGCCGCGAGAATTGGGCCATCACGACGGAGCACGTCGATCTACTCCCCCTGGCTAAGCGCAAAGCCCCTTCCCCTAGGGCAAAGGCGATCTACATGCCCCGCCCCTTTCACTGGTGGTTGTCACCCGTTGCCGCCTCTAGGAACGAGCCAAGAGTCACCATAGAGGGAGCCCAACAGGACCCGGATGAGCCCCCTACCGGTTCCTCTTCCTCTGACGACAAGGCCTTCTCCTTGTCAATGGCCAACCATAGCCTCTCATTCGGACCGCGGCGCTCGCCCATCAGAGGTATGACAATCACTGCTGTAGGTGCAAGCCCCTATTTGCCCCCAGGGTCGCCTCTCGTGACACCTCGTTTGTCGCCCATCTCATGGAGATTCAAGACCTTATCTTCTCATCACTAATAATGGTTACACATATCCTGCTAATCCATTTTCTTGGATCTATCTCACATGAAACGATTATTCTAAGGTGTCTTAATAATATTGGTAAACTATTGTTTTACAAACTTGCATGAAAGAAAATTGTTTTACACAAATAATGAATATGAGTATTGATTAAAGAGAGATTTTAAGACACTCCCTAACTCTTCTGGACCGTCCATTCATTTTGAACTAAGGATCTAGATTGAACATGGTGACCTATTACCTCATAAGGGGTAATAGATTACCCATAACTGCTAAATATGCACTAATGCCATCTATATTTAGAAACTTAGCATAAATGAAAACAATATACTTGGAAGGTACAAAGTTGATAATATGGAAGTAATGGCTACATTCTTATAGTTTTGGCTCTACATGAAACAAAGCGAAAAAATGAAATTCAATGAAAATAACTATGACATTTTGTATGCGAGAACATTCTACACATAATGTGGCAATGATCGGGCATTGTCATTTAAAAAGACGCTCTAGCTTGAATGGCTTTTAACATGACAACATTTCACTTGTAACTTGACAATATTTTGCTATACGTCTTATCGGACAACATATATACATACCATACTTGACCAGGAAAGATAATCTTGTAACCTCGCAACATATTAGAATTGGACACAGTAATTTTGTAACACAACAACAGTTTGATCGAATACAACAAATCTTATAATGTGGCAACTTAATTAGGGAAATGCTACAGCCCGGCATACCGATTCGAAGCTCTGCTCGGCCTAGCGCGGAGCCGTCCAATCCGAAGGCTGATCCAACGGTGTTTACTTAAACTATATAATCCCCTAATTGCTAATTAGGTTTTCCTCTCTCCTATTTTTCCCCACCGCCGCCCTCCGGCCTCTTCCTCGGTAGCTTCCCCAAGTCCGGCACCACCTGGCTCAAGGCCCTCGCCTTCGCCATGCTCAACCGGGCCGAGCACCCGCCGAGCGGCTGCGACCACCCGCTCCGTCGCCGGAACCCGCACGACTACGTCAAGTTCTTGGAAATGGTCTTCGCGATCTCGGTGACGGACGGGGTGAGCGACGTGTTCGTGGCACTCCCTTCGCCACGCGTGCTCGCCACCCACATGCCCTACGTCGAGGAGCTCCGGTGGCACGGGGGCAGGAGGCGCCGCGGGAGTGCTCGGTCGGGCGGCGGTTGAGGAAGGCGTCCCCGCGATGCCGCAGCCGAGGTCGTTGATGCCGAGCTCCGGTGATTGGAGAGGTGGCGCGGCGCCCTGGGGAACCGAGGTCGACGGCGGCGCTCCTCGGGCTCGGGGCTGGTGGTGTTCGGTGGAGAGGCCGAGGGCGCTCGGGGGAGCAACGCTAGGCCTGCGACGTGGGTGAGCCGCCGGTGGGGCTCTGGCCGAGGCGAGGTGGATTTGAAGACCGGGCGAGCTCGGAGCTTGAGCTCCAATGGCGGTCGACAGTTCTGAGGAGGAATGCGGGGGAGCCCCCTCGGTGCTGGACTGCGGCGGCGAGGCACCGGTGCGTGGGGAGCTCCGGGAAAAAGGGATCACGGCGGAGGGCACTGGACTCGGCCGGATCGTGTACATCTGCCGGATCGGGGTTGCTTGTATATGAATCAATTTCTTGTTGTATAGGAAACAAAATCTCCGGATAAAAGAAACATAAAAAAGTTTTCCGGATGAATGAAACATTAATCGTTGTATTGGTTTGACAAATTTGTTGCACAAGTTTTGGTAAAATGCGTCACCGAGAACATGCAGATGAAACATTTTTTTGTTGTATAGGAAGCATTTTTTTGTTGTATACGAGACAAAATACCTATGGAGTATTTTATATGACGTGTGTTGCAGTGGTTCAACAAGTTTGTTGCCTACGTCTTAACAATATGTTTCTGTATCACGACAATAATGTTTCCATGCATATCTACTCTGGCCAATTCAATCGTCAATTAAACCAATTAAATTCGCAGTTTGTTCCCTAAAATTTCGGATAAGTTTCCTTAAAAATAGGATCTACAACATGTATTTCCATTGTTGTATTGGTTTAAAAAATTTTGTTGCGCAAGGTTAAGTAAAGTGTTTCCCTCTCACTGTACGAATGTTTCCATATTTGCATTAACAGAAGGAGCCCACGATGTTTCATATTATCACTACAATTGTTTCCTATAGTCACTGAAAATGTTTCCCGTAAATTTAGCTAATCATGTTTATTGCTAATCTTGCCGTCTAATCCGACAGCTGTGCACTGTGCCTATGAAATGCAAAATTAGGCATGCCGATTTGTAGCGGTGCCCACTTAATTATATGGTCGCTAGAGCATGCATGTGTATTAACCTCCACATTAATTAGTTTCAAAAAAATGAGTGTGGCCCATATGGCAGTCTTAAGTCAAGCATGAAGTCCTCCACAAAAGACATCCTGCACTAGATTTGGGAAGAGATGGATTTTTTTTCCTTGTGTGGAGATTGGAGGACGGAAGAAGGCAAACCTGCTACAGCAGGTTAAAGTGCAAATGAAAATAATTAGACATTACGTACCTTTTTATGAGAATCAATGGTCTAGATTTGTCTAGTGCTATTACCTCCCACGTGGTAAGTTTGAGAATCTTAAAAGAGCTCTCGACTAAAACCTATAAATTAGCAAATATTACATTCTCAGTCGAAAGAATTCACTACGTGCCATTGATGAGGAGTTCAATTCCTTCTATACGATTGACAAAGGGTTTATTCCCTATATACTATTACATCAAATAATGGTTTTGAGTTTCTTCCGTGCCATTCTATTAACCTCTTGTTAATAGAGCTCTGCTAAGTCACATAAAAACATTTTTTTTCAAAAATACCCCTGCTCAAATTTCCGTTGCCCAAACAACAGAAAAATCGCTATCTAAAAATCTACTTTGGTGCCAAATATTAAGTGTTTTAGAGGGAATTATTGTATACTTAGGATGTCATAGAGGTAATTGCATCACAAGTGTAATGCATGACCAAATGATCTTTTTAGATACTTAACGAAGCTCTATACTAATGGAAGGTTAACGTAATGGCATGGCGGGAACTCAAAACCATCATCCAATGGCATGTACGGAATAAACCAATTATTAGTGGTACAGAGGAATTCAACTCCTTATTGGTGGCATGGAGAGAATTCTCTCTTCTGGGTTCATGTTATACGAAGGCTTATTGGTGGAATGGTATAGGGGAATTCAACTCATTATTGGTGTATGTATTAAGGGTTCTTCAGACTCATAATACGGATGTAACATTTGTATATATCGCAGCGTTTCATTTCTACCGTTGCAAAAATATCTAAAAACCTATCTGCACGTAAAAAAGAAAAACTTATTGTAGCAAATGCTAATTGTTGAAAACCGTATCATTCGGTGATCGAGATTGCAACCTGTACATGCATTACAGTTTTTCTTACAAATATTAATTGTAGTAGCTGGAGTAGGAAGTTGCTTTGCGAGGGTGAAGAAGAATATGAAAGCTCTAGCCTCGAGGGTGACGTACGGCCTTCTAGAGCTGAGACGGAAGTCTGCACGAATCGATCTCTGATCATATAACGGCATCGATTACATCTTAGGACTACCTGTGCTAAGTGGACACAAGTGATGAGTTCATCGATGACTTGGCGCCCTGATCCTCACACATGAGAAACAAAAGGCTCGTTATTAGTTAGCAGTTAGGTAAGTAAAAGGGTTGCCCGATGTTTGAAGCCATTGACTGTACTGTCCCAACAAAAGAAAAAAAGAACATGAAGGATGTGAGTGATCATTGGGTTATTCTGATCTTAGACCGTTCGACCTTTTAGGAAGTCCTTCATGCCGTTTTATGGACAACGACTGATAGCATTTCTTTAAGCAGAAGGTAAAACGAACTCTCTTGACTTTTGCTGCTCGTGCCGAGTTAAAGCTACCCTATCCATTGGTTTCTCTGTGTTGAATAGGAAACAGGGTTGAACTATTGAACTCTCTTTTGACGAAAGAACTATAGAATTCGTTCCCGTCATTTTTAGCGTGAAAGATCGAACTGACACGTCTCAAGATCTCGGTCGTCTGTTTCAAGTAAATGATCCGATCAATTAAATAAACGCGAATCTAAACCGAATTCAGGTGAGTTTGGAATGGCGCTATCTACTTATCTTAAACAACGCCGTCCCGAAAAACTGTGTGCAGAAAATATGTAGGCCCATATGTTCAAGTATACATTTCCCTTCGCTATCCCCATGAAAAGAAAAATAATAATCTGACGTGTACGAACTACGCGGTACAGTACGGTTTTGTGCACGCACAAATGATGGCATGACGGTGACACTTCACGACAGGAGACAGGACCGAGCGTCCGAGCCCACTGGATCGTGAAAAAATCGTTGCTGAAATGAACGAGGACCGCGTAACTGTTAAAATGCTTATGAACGCGAGCAACCGGAGAAGATTCTAAGCGAAGCTACTATACCCTCGCTTACTCTGCATGCACCAATCATCTCGCCGTTTCGGCGGGCGAAAACGAAAGTACGAGTATAAATTCGCGCATAAAGGGAAACGTATTTGACTGCCGTTTGTTTGTCCGGTCGTTAACGCAATTTGAAGGGGATGTGAGCTCACCGCATGCTGCATGCAGCTAGCTGGAAGAAAACGCAGGTCGTCGTGCGTGACGCAACGCAACGCACGGCACGGGCTCGCCCTCGCCGGCGAGGTTTCAAGGCGCCTTTACCGAGGCGACGCCGACGTGCGAACCAAACCACTAGGCCAAAAATACAACGACCGTCGGAGAGGCCTCGATCGGTTTGCGCAGGGAATGTTTAATTGAGAAATGCGTGCGTTTTTTTCATGTCAAGCTAGCGAGGTTGAAGTCCTCGGGTGCGACTTGTTCCGGGGATGTGCTTTTGATTTTTAACCTGCAGAATCTGACAACCTGCTACCTGCCGGAGAGAAAGGCCGGAAGGGGTTTCAGGATAGGACGCGCGCGATGCTGACAGTCGGAGACGTGTTTTTCCTCGAACAGGTGATGGTTCATCGGAAGATCTCTCGCACGTCATGGCCTGGAATTAGAGCCAGAAGATCGATCTAATAGCACCTTTATTTGGTCCTTTTAACTTTAAGTAAATCTACCACCTAAAGCTGGAGTCTCGATCGTCTGCGATGGAAACGCTGTGTTGCGAAGAGCGAACTCACCAGCTAGCTCCACCTAGGAGGCAAGGACGAATGCCAGAGTGAGTTTTTAGAGACCACTAGTAACCGAGCACGTGCAACGCACGTTTTCACAATATGTAGAATCATGCTCCAAATAAGAATAAATCAAAAATAAATTACATATCTAGCCTCTGTGAATTTTTCCAGGTTTAGATACACATGTTTGAAACCAGAAATAAAAAAAATTCATAGAGTGATATCTCGCAATCAATTTTCAGCAGCATAGAGGCACTCTACACCACCCCTCCACCTCACCCCATCCTCCAATCCCACACCATCGCATTGTTTTTCATTCCATATATATAATCAAAAATAAAGTTTGTTTCACAAATCATTAGATATTATTGTTACATAAAGAAGATAGTCCATGAAATAGATTCAATCAAATGCCCACACGTTCTACAATTGCATATACTACTCCCAAATAAAAATAAATCATAGCAGCCATTCAACTATTGTTTCAGTAAAATCATACCATAATTGATCCAGAGGTCTCCAATCTACATACGTAGAAATTTTGGGATGAAATATTTCAGAGAAATCAAGAGTAGATTGAAGTGTCTTTTTAATAGGAAAAAAAAGACACCTCAAACTCAATGATCTCTAGACCAGCTCTAGATATCCAAAGCCTATTGAGTATTGCTCTTGTTGGGAATTGTAAGAACCTTTGCGCTTCACATCTGCAAACAAGATTAAATTTCTGGATCTGCAAAAAGGAAGAATATAACAGAAAGAGAAATCAGATAGTAGGAAAACATACTTGTGCACACGGTAGCCATCTGCTGTGCATATTTGATTTTTGTTGGCTTTCGATCGCTGCTACAGTCTGCCACTAGACACAAGGAGCTTTGGGCCGCTGCCGCCACCAGTATGCTCCCATTTCCCGTCGGCCACAACAAGTCACATCGATCCATTAGGTGTCCTCAGTTGTACGCCGATTGTGGTATCAAGAAAGATCAACAAAGAAGGCTAATTAGCGCGAGACAGCACGGGCATACCATAATAAAAAGAATAGGAAAGACATACACTCTGTAAGCAAATTAGATTTGTGACACTAAGGACATCGGCGATATTAGGGAAATCCTGAACCAAAAAAAAATCGAGATTTGCCACTGTCGGGATTGTCATAATTTAATGAAGCCCAAAATTTAATAAGGCTCACACAACACTTTGTTCACAAAAAGAAGAAAACAAGACACATAAGGTAAGAAAGTTGGACATCTCAAGATTATGCATGTTAATATTAGGATTCCAATATGACTCTAGTCACAAACGAAATTTTAACTGGATGAACTCATGACATCATAATTAGCATTCCTCCCTGCAAAATATAATCAAGAGAGGGGATCAAGGATTGCTGCATCAATATCTACCTCATCTTTATGGTGCCTACATCATCTCAAAAAAAATCTGCACTATGCTAGTTGCCTGGCACTGCGTTGCTTAGACGCAGCTGAGGAAAACAGCGCAATCTTGCGAGGCACAGGATAGCATTTGCCGGCTGAGACGCACGGACATGTGGTGCAACCAGGTGCAGCTGCTAGCCTACCAGCCAGATACTCTGCAGTCTGCATTGCCCGGCGCAGCTGCGAGGAGTCTAACAATGGAGCACCATGCAATGGTCATGGCCATGAGCGGCAAACACATATTTAGGACAGGAACAGATTCGTCGCGGTGTCCATCTACCTGCAGTCGTGTGGAGGTATTGGTCTTCCTCTTTGCACTGCATTGCCTCAACTACCGCCGCTGTGGTCACTACGAAATTCAGCAGAACAATCCCCGAAACCATGAGCTTCCTCGGCTTTCCTGTCACTAATTAATACCTTTGGCTGAATGTTCAAGCCAGGATTTGCTTCTACGAAAGCAAGCATAGTGTCGAGGTACCCGACATTTTCAGAGCATATGCTAGGTGATATCCTCTGAAAATAGTTGCAATACCCTGTATGATCACCACCAACCAATACTGTAGTTAGTTGTCAGTTGTCAGATGTTTCAATGTACTTTAGAGAAATGATACTTAAAAAACACTCACATGTTATGAGTGCACACCAATTACTCATTTGAATGGGCCTCAGCGAATTCTTTAATTCTTTGCTTAATGGTCTGGGGAATTGATTACCAAAAGAACCAGAATGCATGTTACAAACCCAATTGAAATAAAACACATGGAGATTAATTAGAATGGTACTGAAATTAACTGGAATCAATTGCATAGTCAACTACCAAAAGACACTCAAAGATCAGATCATGCACCTGCAACTCTTGATGAAGCAATATGAATACCTTCTTCATCAATTTATGCCTCTACAAAATATATGCCCATCAAGAATTGTCAATCAAACAAAATTTCAGAAATGCTAAGATCTTGATTAATGTGCCCCCCCCCCTTGTCTAATGAAATGTTAAAATCTGAGCAAAAGTAACTCTTGATTCAAATGTAGGCAGAAATTTCAAGACGGAAAATAGAAAAGTTGGAAAAGTGGAGAACTCCCCCTTTCAGGTTATGAGAAAACTGAAAATAATCATGTACTCATGTTTAAGCAATAAGGAAAGGCAGGCAGAAAGCATACTGTGCCCGACTCATGATACATGTCTTTTGAGTTTTTCCACAATGTTATAGTACGGATCCTTGTCTTTTTCTTTAGCAATATTGAGATCCTCCTGAACCTCTAAGAATTCAGACCAATATAACAAACGTGGCAATTATGGAAAAAAAAGTATAACATGGACTATGCAGAAGAAAGTGACAAAGGGGAACTTTAAAAGGAAACAGAAATAGTGTAACACATACTGTGTTTTCTTTAACTGACTGTTCAAGTAAGAGTAAACCTCATATTTCTCATTGTACTCCTGCAAATAACCTTTGTATCTAAAAAAGTAAGAGTAAACCTCATATTTCTCATTCAAAATTTTCCTGGCCCTCGCTATCCTCAACCAATTTTCTGAACTCATTACGTGCTTCCTTCCGTAATGAAATTCATGTTAGCAACTGAAAAATTAGCACACATGAAGTGTAGAGAGAGAAAGACATTACTGGTTGAAGGCTGAGAGGCAGTAAAGAGGAGATCGAGGGAGGATAGTTTTGCCTCCAATCTTGAGCACATGGACTGTTTACCTTTGCAGGCTGAAATAGGAGGGGATGGAGTATAGCAGCCAAGGGTAGTTACCGAGTTCCTGATGCCAAGCATCGTCTTCTGATCTCCTACTTCTCCCGAGCCTCCCCGAGTTTGTCTAGCAGAACAAAGAAACAAATTCAAGCAAAGAGAAGGGGAAAAAACGCAAGCAGGCAAGCAAAGGAACTAACCCAAGATATGAACATTAATGGCAGAATCGAAAAAATCCTCACTTCGAAATCAAACTTCAGCATACTCTATACATGAATCACGCACAACATCAACCGACAACAAAACCCCCAAAAAATTCATCGCTATGTACATAACTCCGCCACTGCAAGTGGGACGCGCGGAGGCGGAGCTGCTCGGGGCAGGGGGGCGATGGGCCGACTGGGGAAAGGGGCTGCGCGCCGACGGACCTGTGGGATGCGGCGTGGCAGAGAAGGGCGGGCCAAGCGACGCGGCGCGACGGAGGTGGGCAGGGGCGCGATGGGGCTGGGAAGAACGCGATTGGGCGGGCGGGTAGGACGGCGACGGAGCGAGCGAGGGTGGCCGTTGCCTCGGGACGACAGCACCAGTGCAGCGGCTCGGTGCCCAGGAGAGGGCAGGACGGTGACGGAGCGAGCGGGGGCGGCCGTTGCCTCGGGACAACGGTGCCGGCGCAGCGGCTCGGCGCCCAGGAGAGGGGCAGGGCGGCGACGGAGCGAGCGGGGCGATTGGTGATCAGGTGCGAACAGTGAGCGGGGCGAGCGGAAAGGGCAGGGGCAAACGTGAGCGGGGCGAGCAGAAAGGGCGGGAGTGAAACATCGCGCGAATTTGGTCCGTTGGATGGGTTTGATCGGACTGTTAGAGATGTTCTGTGTATAGTAAACAGGGTGGTTGTAGAAAAGAAAAAGTCATGTTTTTAATAGTAGTATAGAAACAAGACAGGGCGTTGATTCGTCGGCTTCTTTTTCACGTGGAAATGAGAAAACTGCCTAAGCCGAAGCTGAAGAAGATTTTGCTTCTTTTCTTTTTTCTGAGAAGGCTGAAGAAGATTATCGTGAGTAATCAATCGATCGTGGCAAGAATTGGCGATCATGGACTTGCAGCTCGTGTTCAGCCCAAGGGTCCATGTGGGCCTGACCTGAGGGTTCTATGGGCTCTCTCTTCCAAAGATCTATCCCGCATGTGGACCGGGTGGACCCATGTTTATTCGGCAGCCGATCTGAACCGCCATGTGGACCCACATGTCAGGTTCCTCAGCGCCTCCACAGCTCAACACGACCCTCTCGTAAGCTGTGTCGCTGTATGTGGGACCTGCATGTCGGAGAGCGGGAGATGCCTTTAGGCTTCTCTGCCTCCCACCCACGCAGCGCCGCCACTTTGAGTTCTTAAACCCTTCTTCCTCTCGCGCCGCTGCCACCGCAAAACCCTAGGCTCCGACGACCCACCGCCGCCGCCTCGCCATGGCTTCGTCGCAGGGTCTTAAGAAGAACTACCGCTGCGACCGCTCGTTGCAGCAGTTCTACACGGGCGGGCCGTTCGCGATCGGAAGCGCTCCCGGCGGCGAGCGCGAGAACGACGCCGAGGCATTCCTCGCGTGCGCCTGCGGCAGCGAGCTGCGTGTGGTGTCTGCCGCCGACGCCTCCGCCATAGGGGACCCGATCGACGGCGACTCCGAGGCCGTCACGGGGCTCGCGCTGTCCCCCGACTCCCGCCTCCTCTTCGCCGCTGGGCACAGTAGGCTTATCAGGGTCTGGGACCTCGCGTCCCGCACTTGCATCCGCAGCTGGAAGGTGTGTGATTGATTTTTGTGCGCTTTCGTGTGCTCCCTTCTATTTGAAATGTTGCATCCTGATGGTAATCGCAGAGGGTCAGGTGAATTCGAGCACGGGGTAGCAATTTTATGCGATTTTATCACGTGGATAGCGCAGCTTGGTCGATGTGTTGTTTTCTGATTTCACGTGACGTGTTTGTACCTCTTGATAGTTGATTCATAAGATGCTCTTTATTCTCACAAAAGCAGGGAAAAGTAACCTGTTCACTCGCTTGCACCAGGCACGGGTAAAAGTTGCGCATTCTTATGGCCATGCAGTATAGTTCGTGCTATAAAATTGTTTGCGCATTCTCATTGTGGGCTGTTCACATCCTCATAGCTGATAGTCTGTGACATGATGGTTTGCTATACCATCAGTGTGTTATAAGGCATGAGATTTTTATGGTAACTCAAGCTTTGCTAGATCTTGCATCAAGAGTTATGCATCACTTCCTGTTCCATAGAGATGAAGTCAGTGATAAAATGGGGGATTTACAAATAAATGTTAAACGTCTTCCGCAACTAAATAAATGTTCATTTCAGTATATCAGTACTTTTTTGTTATTCCTCAGTATTGGCATGTAAGGTATCCTCACTTGCTTTTTGTTATTCTGTACAGGGACATGATGGTCCTGTTATGGCCATGGCGTGCCACGCTTCTGGTGGGTTGCTTGCAACTGCTGGAGCAGACAAGAAGGTGTGCGTGTGGGATGTAGATGGTGGATTTTGCACGCATTTCTTTAGAGGTCACACAGGTGTCGTGACGACCATTATGTTCCACAAAGATCCAAAGCGCCTTCTGGTGAGTACATGTTACAGGGTCAAATGAAAGTGGCTTTCGAGCTTGTTGGTTTAAGTCACTACTCTTACTATTACCTGCACTGAACTGTAGTTGGTTTTAATGACATATTCTTCTCCTTCTGTTTTTTCACATCTACACGGTATTTTACTTCCTTTTGATGGTGTAATACACCCTTTAATTTTCTGGATCTCTAGTTATTTTCAGGAAGTGATGATGGCACAGTGCGAGTTTGGAGCCTTGAAAGCAAAAAATGTATTGCTGTGCTGAAGGAGCATTTTTCAACAGTGACTTCATTGGCATTATCTGAAGATGGGCAAACATTGCTCAGTGCAGGGAGGGATAAGGTATGGTTTAAGTGTTTGAATCCGTTCTGTTGGCAAAACCTAGCATAGGTGCTGCCTATGTTTTTAAGTTGCATGTTCGTATTTCTGTTGTAGTGTTGTACTGCCATATACTTCCAAGATACCATGAGCTACATTGTACTTTTTCAGTACTAGACAGTGAAAAAGCTGGGGGTCTAAAATCAGTTGCAATTGATTGGAAGTATCATAAAATAGAAGATCCTTTGACAAGTTAATGCATCTATATGTATAAAAATGCATATTAAGAAGAATGTAAATTCCTGTGGTAGTAAAGGTTTCTGTACAGTAGGTGCTGTACCATTACACCAGATTTCAACTGTTAATATTCATGCAAAATTTAATGAAGAGAATGCGAGGGCTAGTTACAATCATGCTTTTCATTAGTCCTGGTATTCTCATTCCACTATTCTTCAATCCGGACACTACAATGCATTTTTCTGTCTAGAGCTACCAGCAATTTTGAGTCTATGGAACATCTGCAGGTTGTGAATGTGTGGGATGTTCGCAAGTACGGCTCAAAGAAGACAATACCGACATATGAAATGATAGAAGCTGTTTCCTTTATTGGACCAGGAAGTGGTTTCTTGGCTTGTTTGGGTGTCGAACCGGCCAGTAAAAAGGAAAAAAGAGATGGTTATTTTCTTACAGTCGGTGAACGTGGGGTAGTGCGCATCTGGTGCTTGGAAAGGTACACTGGTCTTGCATTTACAGTTTTTTAATACATTGCATCTCTGTATCCCGTATCCCCACATATCCGATACAGGGATATGCGGGAATATGTGTATCCCCAAGTATCCCTTTTCTCTTATTTTAAATAAATCCGGGATACGTGGGGATACTCCGGGATTCGTTTGGGGATATGGTGGCCTAGTAACATCTCTATCCAAAGCCCATCTTAAGCCCAACTTGAAGAAAAGGGTAAAAACCCTAGAGGAAGGCGAGCGACCACACCACCACTGATTGCTTCCCCTCTGGCTGCTACTTGTTGATTTGGTAATGAAGGGACAAGGGAGGAATGGCATCTAAGGGCGGCATGGCCGGCACCGGCAGCCAGTCGTCTATTGTTGGGACTGGAAGGGGGAGCAATGATGCTACTTCTGGGAATCAAGGGAACGAGTATCACAACCCTAAATATCCCTTTTGGGCTCATGTTACATGTTGTGTTTTTTCTCAAAATACATATATAAGTATGCCCGAACTGTTGTTTAAGAAAAATGCCGTTTTCCTCTATCCCCACATCTGTATCCCTGTACTGTGCAACATAGCTTTGGATATCACTGAATTACATGACTCAACAGTTTTTCTGGTCATTCCGCAGCGCTCGTTGCGTATTTGAGCAGCAATCATCTGATGTTACTATTAACTCAGAGAACGAGGAATCTAGAAGGGGGTTTACATCTACTATTATGTTGCCGGATGATCGAGGATTGCTATGTGTCACTGCTGATCAACAATTTTTGTTCTATTGTTGCACGAGAACTGATGAAGGGACCTTCGAATTGAACCTATATAAACGGCTAATAGGTTATAACGATGAGATTCTTGATTTGAAGTTTGTTGGGGAGGAGGAACAATATCTTGCTGTAGCTACTAACTTGGAGCAGGTACCAAAATAATCTTAGTACAGTTCTCATGGACCTTTGAATTTCTACTTTCTGTGACCATTTCCTCCACATGCAGGTCCGTGTTTATGATGTTGAATCAATGTCATGTTCTTATGTGCTGGCTGGTCACACTGAAATTGTTGTTTGCCTTGATACTTGTGTCTCTCCTTCTGGCAAGGCGCTTGTTGTAACTGGAAGCAAAGACAATAATGTAAGTGTGATATCCTGTCCTGAAGATGTTTCTGTTGAATAAGCATACATTTTTCCTGGGGTAACTGTTGTTACTCCTGTGCTGAGTAATTCTTGATGTTGCTTTTCCTATTTTGGGTGTAACATTTTGTATTTCACAGGTGAGGTTGTGGGATATGGAAAAGAGAAGCTGTATTGGTATTGGTAAAGGCCATCTGGGAGCTGTTGGTTCCGTTGCTTTCTCAAGGAAATCGAAGAACTTTTTCGTTAGTGGCAGCAGGTTAGTTTGAAAGTGATAACCGTTCCATTTCAGCTATAGTTATATTCAAATCCTCTATGATTTTTTTTTCACAGTAGCGATGTTTAAATCGTGAAACTTGTTAGAATTATGTCTCTCTGACGTATAATTGAACATTCTGTCTGTCATTCTTGAGAATTATTGAGATGCCATGTTTTGTTTTGGTTTTGCATGTTTATGGCTAGGTGGGTGTGATGGAATCTGACTTTGCCTTATGAAATTGTGTTATTGTATGTAGCAGTGTGGCCATTGAATTGCTAAAGTAGTCTTGTAGTAGACTTTTTTGTCATTGGCTCATTGGTATTAGAGGACTTTACTAGTTTTACATGTGGATCTTAAACACTTCGTAACGATCCAAAGCTTAACACCGAATCCTCGAATGGCCTGAATTATTCGAGACTCCAGTCATGACTCATGAGCATAAGTTTGACTAAAATGATATTTCTCTTTCGTGTCCATTTCTTTATAGTGTTTTTTATTGCTAATATTCTTCTAAATAAGTTTGTCTTATTATCAGCGACCCGGACCATCAAGATATGGACCTGGGATGATACACTCAGCGATACTGATGAAGTTTCTCTCAAAGCAAAGGCTGTTGTAGCTGCACATGATAAAGATATTAATTCTCTGTCTGTTTCACCTAATGACGGCCTTGTTTGCAGTGGTTCTGAGGTGAGATTTAGTATGTTAATTTTTCTTAAAAGGTTCTTCTGACTTATCTCATTGGATTGTATCTCATTTACCATGATTCTGTAGGATCGAACTGCATGCATATGGAAACTCCCTAACCTAGTGTCCTCTGTTGTCCTTAAAGGGCATAAAAGGGGCATTTGGTCAGTAGAGTTTTCTCCCGTTGAACAATGTGTCATAACATCATCTGGTGACAGAACAGTCAAAATATGGCACGTTGTTGATGGCTCATGCTTGAAGACATTTGAGGGTCATACATCAAGTGTTTTGAGAGCCTCTTTCCTTTCACGTGGAACCCAGTTTGTTTCTTGTGGTAATAAGCAACAAGCACATTTCTGAATATTTTTTTTGCTGGTGTGGGGCGGTTGGGGGGTTGGGGGATGTGGACACTGTTGACTCTTGTCATGCCCTTACTGTAGGAAGTGATGGTCTAGTGAAGCTATGGACAATCAAAACAAATGAATGCATTGCTACCTATGATAAGCATGATGGGAAGGTATGATATCTAGCTCTGCTCTATTTGTCATGTATAATCCGAGCTCAGTAGATCACCTTCATTTTATCACATTGCAGTAACATAGTTTCTTCTGTATGTCAAAATGCAATCTCTGTGGGGCATTGGCAATTAAACACTATGTATTGCACTGCTGTTACCAGTGTTAACAGAACTTAGTGATGAACCTGACTAGTTCGATCAAACAGAAACTGCTGGCGTTCTGGTTCATTCAACAGCAGTGTGATAACGTGCAATTTAACTGTGTGATTAGCCCTTGTCAGTTGCCACCTAAGGAGCACCGATACGTGTATCGGTATCGGGCTATATGGATACGGGAATACATCATTTTTTCAAAAATGCCAATACGCGGATATGTTTAACTATTTTTCAAAAAATAAAAAATAAATTATATGACATAGTACGAACAGCAAAGTACCTCATGATTATGTTGTTTTTCTCTTTTCCTAAGCAGCCAAGCACCTCCAAAGGCTCCAACGAAGCGCTTGAATGCTTGATACCATCCAAGACTACAAAAGAATGTAGCAAGTAGGATGTTACATAAGTAACATAACATAGTGTATGATTTTATGAAATTGCCTCATAGCCACTTTAGTATGTAACATAAAATTTGGAAAATCGTTAGTTAATTCAGAATATCATTCATAGACAATAGAGAAGATTTTTTTTTCCAGAATGCTTAAGGAGGACTCGCGAGTTGACTGCCAGTTATTCAACAGGTTTGGGCATTGGCTGTTGGCAGAAAAACTGAAATGCTTGCTACTGGTGGAACTGATTCTGATCTTAACCTTTGGCATGATTGCACAACGGAAGATAAGCAGGAAGATTTCCGTAAAAAGGCAAGTGCAATATTCTATTATAATTTCAGCATAGAGGTTTGCAAGCTAAATGCTTGCTTTTCTATAATTTTCTGGGCATCCAACATTGTGTACATTATCTTTAGTCCTTGCAAATAGATGTAACCTTGAGTGTGTTGAACACTTGGTAGTCGGTAGATTTGGTAATTGAGATCCTGGCGTATACTGTTTGTTTTATCTGTTTACCATATTCTTGATGGGTTTGTCACTTACAAATCACATGACATGTTTCCTTCTATGAGTCTGCCTCTATTTTATGGCTCTTGGGTTCTATGTACGACACTTATCTGCATTCACTGTTGTTGCAGGAGGAGGAAGTTTTAAGAGGCCAGGAGTTGGAAAATGCAGTGTCAGATTCTGACTATACAAGAGCAATACAACTTGCATTTGAGCTTAGAAGACCACGCAGGCTTCTTGAGTTATTCTCACAGCTTTGCAGGTACTCATCTTTGATGCAGGTCACTTTTCTTTTGTTTAATAAAAAATGATATATCGTTGAGTGTGCAGGAAAGCTGACCCGGAGGACCCTATAGAAAAAGCCCTTCTTGGTCTCCCAAAGGAAGGGCTTCGCGTGCTTCTTGAGTATATACGGGAATGGAATACAAAGCCCAAGTTTTGTCATGTTGCACAGTTTGTGCTTTTCCGGGTATTGAGGAGCTTGCCTCCCACGGATATTCTGGAGGTATTTGCTTTTGCTTGTTTTTAAGAGTTTTGTTGAAGAGCGTGTTGATAATCTGTGACAAACTGTTACTCTTTTCATGAGATATTCCTGTTGTTTGTGCAGATAAAAGGCATCAGTGAGCTCCTTGAGGGCCTTATTCCATATTCACAGAGGCATTTCAGCAGAGTCGATAGACTAGTGCGAAGCACTTTTTTGTTGGATTACACCTTGACCCGGATGTCCGTTGTAGACCCAGATGTAGATGCGGGCACAACTGGAGATTTTACAAACGGCTCATCAGTGGAGAATGGTGAAATTGTACCGGCAGAGCCCGCTTTGCGATTAGCATTGGAGAGCCCGGAAAAACCAGGCAAGAAAGAAAATCTAGCAGATCAAACAAAAAAGGTAGTAAGAAGGTGAAGGCTGCTTCCATTGAGGATAGTACCGCTGTTTCTGTTGAGGCTTAAACAGTTAACACTGGCCAGTTCTCTCTTCACACCACCAATTTTGTAACTGCTGTTGTACTTGCCATTCTGCAACATGAATCATATTTATTTGCTCCATGACAAACATTGTACAGAACGTATTCTTTGCTGAGTTAAAAAGACCTTACTGCATCAGGCTTGTACGAGTGATCTGTTTTCAAAGTTCTGTTGTTGACAGTTACAAACTTTATTTCAGAAATTGCTCCTCCCATATTATCCGCCTGGTGAGTGTTCTTTGACTGTTTTCCACGGAGGCAGTACCCAGCAATAAAGTTGCTTGTTGTAAATGTTGGGTCTGCGATCTGGATGCCGGCTCGCTACATAATTCCCGTCCCTAGTCATTTGGCAGGAGTTCCTTTTGTGGTGAGTGGGGTATGTCAGGAGTCACGGATACGTGCTACTATTGCCATGGGTTTAATTGCAAGTAGGAGTTATGTTGCCTAGTTCATCCACACAAGTTACTACTATTGCTATGTTGGGGAAATGTTGTTCGAATTTACAGGAATTCCAAGAGAAAGATGCTTCTAAGCCTATCAACATCAGGCAGGATTCAGGAATATGATGTTTAGATGCCAACCAAGAAGTCAGTGTCCCTGAAGGTTTATAACTACCTAACCAACTTCACCTCAGGATAGTTTTCTTCCGTCAGCAATTCAGCATATTCCATTCAGGATCTTTCACAAAAAGAGAGAGCACATTCCATTCATGATGCCAGGACGTATCCTACAAAAATCAATAACTGTTGGGCCTACCTTGTCCATGTAAAATGAACACAAATCGCAACAAAAAAAAATATATACTGCAATTTGTATGGCATACAAAATGCCCTGATCAATGAAGCAAGAAACACCACATGCCCACAGGAGATGCGGTGTCAAATCTGAACTCCGTAGGCAACACCTTGTCCCTTCGTATAATACAAATCGCAAACTTGGAATTTTAACGGGTGCAGTCCCAAGGCGTGGTCCACTGTCCCCATGTGAGAACCACATGAGGGCCAGTAAAAAAAATAACTGCTCACCGTTAAGATCCATGGCCGGTCCCACGACTCTGTCCAAAATTCCTCTGACTCTGTCCAACGACTCGTAAAACGTGTCATTACTGTATACTATTTTCTTTTAACTAACCATTACTGTATACTAATGTAAAGTCTTAACTCTTGTACCAGCAGTAGGACATGTGAGAGCATGGGCCTCATCATTTACAAAAGATAAAAAGCGTGTGCACTATTCCACTCCAGTATATGTAGAAATTTCGTGTAATTGTCAGTGTCGAAAAAAAAAGAATTGTCCGTTTATAGTTACGCGTGGCAATTTTAAGGCCTTCAGCACACGTAATTTTACAGCAAACAGTTCGATTGCTGTGAGAATAGGAGAAAGACTGTTCGCAAAACACAAACAATAAATGGGAGAAAACTCGCACGTTTAGAACGGAACCTTAACGTGCATATCTAGAAATAGTAATGACAGCTCTCAGATTTGCCTATTGCCGAAACCTACGGGGGCGTTTGGTTGGTGGCCACAACTTGCCAAGCCAAATTTTGGCACGCCACAAGTCCTTTGGCTGGTGTTTGGTTGATTTCCCAATTTTGACTCGCCACAGCCCGACTGTCCTCCGCCACAGCCTCTTTCCTCCAAAAGTGTGGCGGGCTTTTTCCCTCCCACAGCGTCCGTGGCGCGCCACAAACGCCATAGACCTTGACGTTTCTCTGGACATCCCGAACGCCAGATATGCTAGCGTTTGCGTCCCAGCAACATCCGGCCCAACCAGGTCGGAGGCTCCGAGTTCTCCGGAGAGCTAATGCCGGAGGCCGTGGCGTTCGGTCCGGGGGGCTAACGCCGGAGACCGTGGCGTTCGGTCGCTGATCAACCAAACAATCTTTTTTTGCCAAAAATGTGGCAAACCACAAGTGTGGCAATCACCACAATTTTAACTTGACAAAATGTGACCGGCAACCAAACAGCCTCTACGTCTCCATGCCTTGCCGACGCCTTGAAGTACGCCTCTACGTAACGGATTTCACGTTTCTGCATTTGGACGAGCAAAGGCCAGCTGCAGAGTTAATTATCTTGGTGGACGAACTAAACAGACATCTCGATCTGTTAAAAGAAGCGCGTAGGGTTAGTCTGACCATGCATGCACGGTGATTTTGACCAGAGCCATGTGAGTAGCAGTGAGGTGGCTAACTGCTAAATAATTCACATCGAGGCACGCAAAAAGTTGTCTGTCATAATTTTTCACCCTTTAATATTGTTCAGCTGCAGTTGTTCCACACTTGGGCATTACCTTTTCTGAATTCTGTTCTATTTATGATCATGCAGCACATGCACAGTGGAATTTTTCTGCTGTTTCTATAGTAAAACCGAAAATATCAGTGGCAGTTAGCGGTTAGCGGCGTGCCTGATGAATGGGAGGTGTTGGTGTGGTGGGTACCCGTAGACGAACACATGGGGAGGCCATTTCTCTCGGACATTTACATATCACAGCCTCTCACAGTCGCACTTTGTTTTTATCAAGTGGGCTTGTAATTCGCTGCAGTCGCTAACCACAGCACCACATGGCCACGCCGCGCGTGTAGCAGCATTTACAATTGCGATGTGGCCGACCTCTCGATCCCAATCAAGGCACTCTCATCAAACAAACATAGCTTCCACACTACGCGTAAGCACAGACCAAACGCCAGCCAAACCCGACGAGCCACCGAGATAAACGAGCGGTCAAAAAGAAGAAGCTCAATTATAATTCACACGATTAAAAAACGAAACGAAACAACCGTGTTTGCTGTTTTAAATTTCTGGACTAAATGTCACATACTCGCATCAACTCTATTCGGATCTGGTTTGATCTAGTTTAAGTTTACAATAGTAGTAGACTGATACATAGGACGGATTAAGCTAAGGTGGTGTTGGAGGAGGGTTTCCGCGCTACCCCGAATCGATACTGTTCAGAATCGCCGCAACACTGTTCGGGTTTTTCGTCGACACTCTTCGCCCGCGACCGTCGGCTCGTCGCCCGCCCCCGTCCACACGTCCGGCTATCTCCGCCGCGCCCGGCTCTCCGCGTCAGGGCTGTCTCCGACGAATCCAGTCGCCGCGTCAAGGCTGCCTCCGACGAGCACGCTCTCCGTGTCGGGACTCCGCGTCAGGGTTATCTCCAACGAGCCCGCGCTCTGTGTCAGAGCTGTCTCCGACGAGTCCGCGCTCCGTCGTCAGCGCTGTCTCCGACGAGCCCACACGCGAGGCCATCACGTTCTCCAAGAAGATTCTCCCGAAGATTCTCCCAAAGATGCTTAGGAATATTCTCCTAGGATTCCTTAGAAGTGGGCAAATGACCATAATGCCCTTATAAATTCCCTCTCATGTGAGGACAAAATTGTAATCTTCCATTTTTCATTCTCAAACCCTATAAATACCCCCCAGGGGGTGGAGAGAGGGGGATCCCTTTTCCATTTCTCTCGCTTGTAAGCTCTCAAGTTCAAACCCTAATACAAACACCGACTCACTTCGACGACCGTCGCGCGCGTTCGTGCTCTCGCTCGTTTGCCCCTCGCACGCCTGGAGGTCGCTGTAGCCGACCGGGGGTGCCACAAATTCACTGTCTAGACTTGTATCTACGACAGGTGGAAAGTGGAAATGGTCACTATTTTTCAGGGAAATTTCAAAACAAGAATCTCCAAAGTATTTCCCGTGACATACAACACAGTATCCTCTCTTTTTTGCGAGGTGCATCCTCTTATTCTTTTTTTTCGAGAAAAAAACAACATCCTCTACAAACACACAACAAACAAGTAAAATATAAAATGATTCAGACCGGTCTAAATTTGCAGTTCCCAGAACGGCACAGACAAAACAAACCTGAGCAAAAGCATGTTTATCTTCACACCAACGCCAAGAAACAGGAAAACAACAGAAATTGTTCAAGAAAGGAGAAACAGCTAAATAGGCAAAACAGGAGAGAGAATATTCCAATCTCTCTCTCTCCCCTCTCCTCTCCCATATAAACTTCACCAAGAAAAGCAACCAGAGGAGGAAAAGGGAAGGGAAGGGAAGGGAAGAGAGGGAGCCACGGAAACCTCTCCTCTCCTCTTCTCGAATTTCTCGTCTCTCTCTCTCTCTCTCTCTCTCTAACTCTTCTTCTTCGCCTCGCCCGTTACCCGGATTCTTGCAAGGGGGGAAGAAGAGTAGAAGGAGGAGATGGGGAGGGAGGATACGTTCCCGGTGTGGGAGGCCGCGCTCGGCGCCGGGATCGCCGCCGCCTTCGCCGCCGGGCTCGTCGGGGTCTACCTGTCCATGCCGGACTCCGACTACAGCTTCCTCAAGTTGCCGCACAACCTCGAGGAACTCCAAATCCTCACGTAATTCACTCGCGACACCCACGGGTCCCCCGCCTCGTCATCTCTAGTTTCGGTTGGTGTGTTGTCGGTTGCGTTCACGAAAGCTTCCATCTCTTTCGGGTAATCGCATGCGAAAGTTTCCTCATTTGCGTTGTTTTCGTGATGCACGTAAATTGGTCTCTTCGTTTTAGTTTGGAAGGCCGCAGTTGGATTCCCCTCTAAGGCGCATCTGCTTTGGTGGATCTATCGAAGAGTAATTTACAGATGCAGCGCTTACGCCATTTATGTTTTGCAGAAAATATTTGATTTTTGGGTGGGATTTCAATGCTAAAATCGCATGTCTTTCGTGGATCGGAGCTTTGGGAATGGAACAGTTGATTGATGGTAGTTATAGGGATTAGTGGTGGTTGTCTCTTGATTTGGTACTGATCTTAGCGTTACTCCTAGTTTGGTAGGAGTTCCTTGTCTCTATGCAAGAAATAGAGCATGGATCTGGTATTAAAAAAAAAGGTATCGATTCATGCTGCGTCGTTGATAAATTTGGGGAGCTATGAAATGCCGATTTGTTTGGAACTGCCCTTCATATTTGGGAAGGTAGGACCTTGGAATAGTAACGTGTCACACATCAGAAGAGCTCTGGTTAATGCTTATCTTGTTAGTCTAACTAGATAGAACTTCAATTAGCCTGCATTTCCAATACCAAGTTGTCACTGCTCCCTTGATTGACTTTATAAATGAAATTTAACACATTTAGTTCTCAGCGCAGTAAGAATTTTTTTCTTTTTTCTCTAATTACCATGTCGCTGTCTTGCCAGCTATTATTGCTATATGCTTTGGACTCGGTCCTGGCATGTTTCATGTGCCTTCTGTTTAATGTTCGATAATCACTCATGCAACATGTATCCACTGTGAGCTATCTGCTTGATACAGTTATATGATGCATGTCGCGTTGTGATTCCATTGCTATTATTCATTGATTGCTTAAGCTGAAAAACATCAGTTGTGTGCACGGGGAGTGTGCAGTTGCTGCTGCTGACTGCTGAATGCTTACAATGGAAATGTTCGTTGGTTTATAACCATCAAATGGTTTTCCTTGCAGTGGCCATCTCGAGAATTATACCAGTGACTACACCGTACAAGTGTTGGTGGGTTATTGTGCTGTGTACATCTTCATGCAGACCTTCATGATCCCAGGGACAATATTCATGTCATTGCTTGCTGGTGCTCTATTCGGGCAGCTCCGGGGCGTGGCCCTGGTGGTCTTTGCTGCCTCTGCTGGTGCTTCTTCATGCTACTTCCTGTCGAAGCTGATCGGAAAGCCACTGGTGTTCTCACTGTGGCCAGATAAGCTCAAGTTCTTCCAGAATCAGGTAATTTTAACACCTATATTAGAATGTGTTTTTGTTCCAACAACATGTAGTGTTATAACTCATAACGTCTTACATTTTTGGGGGGTATGCTCAAAAATGTTCTTAATTGCTCTACTCGTTGTTTTGACTCTTTGATTTAAGAACTTCTGGGATTGTGTAGTTCATAACTGAAAATGGGTAATTTGCCTTTACTTTCAGGTTTCCAAAAGAAGAGAAAAGCTGTTGAATTACATGCTTTTCCTGAGGGTCACTCCCACGTTGCCAAATACCTTCATCAACTTAGCTTCACCGATAGTAGACGTGCCCTACCATATCTTCCTATTGGCGACTCTAATCGGTCTAATCCCGGCCGCCTATGTGACTGTGAGGGTGAGTTTGTAGCTTCACATACGTCACCTGCTAGTCTACTGCCCTGAGTGTGCATTATTTGTGCTAACATCAACCCCGTACTCTTCCGGCTTCTTTTCTTACATTCAGGCTGGGATTGCTCTAGGAGAGTTAACATCGCTCAGTGACCTGTACGACACCCAGTCAGTAGCACTGCTATTCTTGATCGGGGTTGTCTCAGTCACACCAACATTGTTGGGCAAGGATGAGGCACAAGAAAAAACACCGGAAATCACGGTAGGCACTTCATGATCACGGAAGATCACCTCACCTGTATATATCAAGATCCAGCATGCGGCGGCTTCATTAGATTTGGACCTACATGCCTTGTGAGGCTGGATAACAAATGGTTTGCAAGTTTGCATGACTACACAGCTCGGCGGAGCCTTGGACCAAGTTCGTCCATCGCTTGCCCACAGGAGACCTGTGTTGCCATTAAAACATTATTTCATGGTCACTCCCCACATTGTTGTTCAGAATGAATCCGGTACGCACAATGCCCGTCAGGCGAGCTGCTTCGATATGTAAACAAGTAGTGTGTGCTGTTATGCTTTTAGATGGGACAGGCAGCTAGTTCCAGTCCTTGTATATATTGACCAGATTCATTCAATGCATATTCAGTGGTTCAAAGTCGATCTGTCTCGTGCTGTGTTGTTTCCCCTCTGACTGAAGCTGAAAATTCCTCCCCTCTTTTCTAGGCTTCCCTTGTGTATGATGCTGCAGACCTGTTTGCCGGTTCCTTTGTATCTCACTTGTGATCATGAATCATGATGATCATCATCAGGGGACAGTGTCATTTTTATATATTCTTTTGAGGGAAGGTAGATCAGATATTTATTTATTTTGAAGCAAAGCTAGGTCATTTTTTAAAGGATACTATGTGCCTGTTTGGTTGGGCTGTGTCTGTTGATAAAACTTTTATTGGTTGGCTGTCTGAGAAAACTGCTGTGGCTGTGGAAAAGTGAATGTATAGTTTTGGATTGATTCAAACCATCTACAATATTTTAGGAAATGAGTCTCGAAGCTTCAGCACATTGTAAAATGTTAGGAGAAGCAGCTTTTCTAAACAGCTCAAATTATACTATAAAGTCCACAATCACTATTGACAAAAATTACTCCAAAGCTAACTGTTTAGTTAGGCTGCAGTTTTTTGTAGCGAAAAACTGTTGAAAAGCCTAATCAGATATTTAGACGGACCAAATCGGCGTGTTGTTCAGAGGAAAATGCGGCTGTTCAATTCGGCCTGGTTCCAATAGTTCATTGATGTGCAAGCCCAATGGTAACATACCTGTCACGCGGCCTATATGCAAGTCGAATAGCCTAGCCCATCAGCTCGAGCGCGCCGGGCTGGACTTTAACTTGGGGGAGGAGCACGACGCGTCACGAGCCGCCGCGCCCGCAGCGAAGCCCACATGCTGGGCCTTCTCCGCCGCGCCGCCGCATCCTCGCCGGCGGCGAGCCTCCGACAGGTGAGTCTAGCTTTCATCCTGCTGGGCGTGTGCTGCTGTTTGCTCCTTGCGAGTGTACTGATTTGGTGGATTTGGGAAGTAGCCGGGCATGAGAAAAACCGAAGGATCCAGACGCGTGTTGCTTTGCCGTTGAAGTCAGACTAGGAGTGGATGTATGATTCAATGGATTAGCCGATTTGGGTAGTTCAGACGTGTTTGTGTGATGTGTCGTTGGGTGACCGAAGAGCTAGTTAAAATTCTCGATTTAGTGTAGAATTTGACGGGGATTCTGTGTAAAACGCGAAGTTGTAGTTTACGAAAATAGATTATGATTGTTCTCTGGTTGCGATTGTGAAGTGCCAGTATACTTTGGGATTCCTGTCGTGATTTGGCCTCCGAAATGTGCAGTTACAGTGCGCTTACCATCGAAGCAATAAGAGACTACTACCTTGCCGAGGTAAGTGTGGCCATACCGTACTCCTCTGACCTCTCTTGCTAGTTCCTAGTTATGCTTATCAAGTTCTCGTTTCTAATTATTGGTGACCACAAATACAAAGTTCTGTTGTGCAAAGACCACACCATGACTTAACACTTGTCGACATCATTTGATAATTTATTGTACCGAGTTCTGTTATTATGTTCATTCCAATTGGACCAGTCATTACAAATGCTTGCATATATTTCATCTACTCTCTGTTGCACAAAGAAGACCAAGAAGTTTCATATGGTCTCAATTGGGCTATTGCTGCAAGAGGTGTTGTTGTAAAAGATAAGGTCCTATATAACTTGCAGACATCAGAGCTTCAGAAAGGTGGTGCTGCTCACACAGGTACGTGCAAGTTCTTGCCGTTTAGTTATGATGCACCGATGTATAACTCGGTGACTGCTTATGGAGCATGTAGAGCGGTTGTCTGGCATTCCACTTCATGTTAAAGGAAATGTTGGTGGTGGGTTCCTGATGTTTCAAGTGCTCAATTTGCAAAGCTTCTGAAACTGGTAGGTTTAGATTTTTATTTATTTTTTGGTTTGTACTCTCCATGGCATGGTATAACACAATAGTTCTGATGTATTGATCGGAACCACAGTTAGTCTTTTGTCGGCAGGCTTAGTTTTAAGTTGCCGCTTTTCAACTGAGCTCAAATGTCTGTATGTTTTTAGTTTTGACCGACTGTTTCTTGTCTTTAGGTGACCTTTCACCTTTCATCCATCTCAAATCTTTATGTCCAAGATGGTGCCGTTGGTTCATCTATGGAATGTGATGCAAAAGTCCGTGTTATTAGTGATAACGCTTCTGCTGTCATGTTACTGTCCAAGGTCCTTTGGAAAATACCAGATCGTGCAATTTCCCACGACACATGCCCTTTGACTATATATGTTGCCAGTTCCATAAGGTAATTTATCTTTTTAATTCTTCTACGTATATATGTTGCCTGCATCCAAGTTACCAGCGAGACCCCAAAGCATAACCTATAGCTGGTCATTATATAAGACTAACAATCTATTATCGTCCTTGCTAAACGTTGGTGAACAGTACTAACGTCAGGAATGCTGTGGGTTCTGGAACACAATATGCTAATGGATTCGCAGCAGCAGACATAGAACGCTCATCACTTATCCTATGTGGTAAAGCATTTGCTGATTCCACTATGCTTAAAGATGCTCTTACCGCTTTGGCTGCCCCTATATTATCCGCAAGAGGAGGCCTCCCCATTCCTGGCTGGTATAGTCTTATTGATATGTTTTTTCTATTCTTCCATAAGAATCTTATTTGTCTTCCATACTGTGTTTATCAGGCTTCTGTCTTTTGGCGGTTCTATTATAATGTTGTTTGCTCCAGTGGAGGTCATCAAGTCCTGCTCAGAAATTCAGGATGTTCTTGTGTCCACTGACAGTGGTGTAGTCATCTCTTCTAAAGGATCTACTGTGCTTTTCCCAACAAAGGCAAGAGTACCAAATTTTTTTACCAAACCAGCTGCAGTTGTTACTGTATCTTCTGATAGGTAATGAACTAGCTGCGCTTCATGGGTACATAGCATCATTTGCTGTTCTGAATTCTCTTTTACAGAGTACCTAAAAGAAATTTCGTTGCTAAGTAGCAAGTTAGCAACATTTAGGTCTGTGTTTTCTGGGTGGTTAAAATGAAAAGGAGTTGTAGCTCCAAAGGAATGAGACCTTGTACGTACAGTGCATGTATTGCTTTCTCTACACTTTTTCTAAATGAGTTTGCTAACAATGTGTGTCTTCTCAGCACTGATGCCCTACCATCAGTATCAAAGCTCTCTCCAGGCCAGGCTGCTTACCATTTCTTAGCAGGATATCAGGATGGTAAATTTGTCCCAGCTTACAACAGAGGGCCCTCTCCTTTTGAACCGCTTGCCCTCGCAAATTCCTTATTTTCACATGTATGTTGCTTAATTTCTTTGCTTTTTCCTCTAATCTTAGCTAGTGCAAGCTCTCTTACCTTCCATGGTCTGTCCACTACTGTTGGTCTGGTACCAAAGTCAGAACTCAGAAGACTAATGTTCTAGCTTTGCAGTTGAAAGAAGATAATACACCAACTTATCTAATCAATGCCAAAAAATCTGGAAAGGACATTGATGGTAATTTAAATTTACCAACTTATTCAATTTAACTTCCTGGAATGAAGGGCACTTAGCTTTTGAACATTATTAAATACAGGCAAAGACTTCATGGAACTAATAGAGCTGGCGTTATCTAACAATCTGCCAGACAGAAAATCCGAAGATATGAGAGGTAAATAGTTATGGCACCAATATATAGTCAACATAACCATATAGTGCAGTCTTTTTTTTTCAGAAAAAATGCATGCCTTTTATTGCAGTGGGGGAACTCAAAGGGAAGTACAGGAGCTTTTTATCCGGCAAGTTCGGCAGATATTTACCTGAGGAATTCTCTTTCTGAGGAGTATAACCTAATGCTGTAGTGTGCATCTATTTTGGCACTGATTCTGAGATAGGTTTACATTTAAGTTGAACTGAGATAGGCTCCTGGCTGCCCCTTCTCTAGACCACAAAATACATTATTAGCTTCCATGCTTGGATGGAACTGCTGTACCTTCATAAACGCATTCTCATGTCGTGCACAAGCATGCCAGGTTCAAATTTGTAAGTAGCAGAAGTTTTCCTACAGGAAAGCGGATTTTGTGCACAGGCATGTCAGTATATTTCTGAGCTCAAATTTGTCTCTTTGTTCGCCTCTCTGTGGAGCCGCTTCAGTCACACCCATCAGTCGCCCATGGTTTCACCAGGGAGAGTTTTACTACATGGATACGTGCTAACAGTGCAACCTTACGGTTCCTCCATCCAACAAGAGTGCAATGACACAGGCACAAAGCGTTGTGTGCTATTGCGGTCACGAAGGTCATAAGCAGCCAGTGCAACGTTTTTTTGTTTTTTTGTTTGTTTTTGGCAAAGCACGCAGACAGTGCAACGTCTCAGGTCACAGAGGTCGGTGCTAATCTGAGGCATGCCATGTAGTAGGAATATTGAACCCTGCTGTTCTGTTATGCAGAGATGTCAGAGCTTCCCATGGTTTCAGTGACAAGGACATGATTCATACTAGCTGATCTCCGTCCACAAGAGAACAAGCACAGCAGTAGACGCCTCTCCAGGTTCAGACTTACACCACTCATATTAATCTGAATCGTATTTCAACTCTCATATTTGGCATATATTGATGGAAAATCCAACCGACTTGGCGGTGGTCGTGGAAATCAGCAGTGGAAGATGCTCATGTAGTCCTGATGTTTTGGTGCTGCAGATAACTCATTAGTGTCACACATTACTCACTCCTTTGCTCCAGATCAATTAAAACAAAACACGTTGCCAATTAATTTGTTGGTTCTGTATTGACCTGGAACAATAGGAACCTTTCTATTGAATGTTCATCCTTTAGAGACAGACTAGCCTAAGGTACCGTTGATCTGGAGCCAATAAATTTTGAGTTTATGGTGTCATGGAAAGTTCATCACTGGACCATAGGACCTATAGTATAACCATATATGTCCAGCTTGCTGCCTTTCCGTATCCATCCTTGTGAATCACATGAATAATATAAACATACATAGTGCAGCCTGTTGTTCAGGAGTTCGCGGGAAATGCTGGAGCAGAGAAGATTAGCTGGAGCAAATCCATTATTTGATGAACAACAGCCTCATCACCCCTAGTGGCAATCACATGTTTTGAGTCTCTTCCATCAAATAATGCAGAAGTTTTCACTCATCACCATTATCACTTTTTAATGTCAGCTCAAGAATGCGTAGCACCATGATGCTTCTGCTTCAATTTATTTCTGTACATAGAGATTCTTAAAGAGATCTGCACAATAATTGATTTGAATATTTATGTTCCATATACAGCAACGTTACCAGGGCATATATGTATAAATACAAGAACTACAATATGAATCATCATTAATCTTACACAATGTAGGAATAAACAGATGGCTCTAAATACAATCGACCTTTTGTATTCTCTGAAACATCCAACACTTGCTTTATCATGATGAGGCAAGACTTAGAAAACTAGATGGCTAGTCAAAGAAAGAGATGTCACATAGCATACAACAATGAAATAACAGGAGATGATCTTGTGCTAATTTTGGCTTCTTTTCTTCAGTAAACCACCAAATTTCTTCAGCAAAGGCTTCTTCTTTTGCTGCTGCTGCTGTTTGGTTGGTGATGTACTACCATTGTTTGTCTTCGTTGACTGCAACCCGTTGCTATCAAGAGTAGCATCTCCTTTGTTGGACTCCAAATCAACTTCTGACTCACCGTCATTCTCCTTCTCCTTGCATGAGTCATAGTCGGTAACCTTGCTATTCTCCCACATCTTGGCAACTACAACGACCGGTTCATCATCCTCACAGCGTCCATTGTCATTATCTTCTTCGTTGTTACTACCATTGCTTGCTCCATCTTTTGCATTTGCAAGTGGGGACGAGAGCTCTTTTATCTTCTCAGAAGCAGCTGGTTCCTTTGCCTGCAAGTCCTCATTCTCCTGTTTTATGTTCTGCAATTCATTTTCTTTGTCCAACAGTTTCTCCTTCCACTGGAAGGTCTCAGCCTTGGCTTCCCCGCTGGTTCTGTTAGCTTCCATTAGCTGAGCTTCAAGATGACTCATCTTCTCCAGCAGCTCAGCATTTTCAGATTCTTTGTCATTCACTATGGCCAAGTACTTATCCCTTTGAACTCTGATAGCAGCGATTTCCTCTTCCGACTTCCTAATAGAGTTGACAAAACTTAGTTCTTTGGACTGCCATTCGTCTGACACATTCTTGGCTTCTGCTTCCATTCTTTCAACTGACTTCTTGAGGCAAACTTTCTCATAGTTTACTTCATCAAGCATCACCTCATAGCTCTCCTTGGCATTCTGCAGACTCATGTTGAGCTCCTCTACCTGTGCCCGAGCACGCTCAACCTCTTCTTGTTTGATGAGGTATTTCTCCTGTGCCTCTCTTGATTCAGCTGACATTTCATGCAAGGCAGAGGCCAGCCCCTCCATTGCTTTCTTAACCTTCTCAACTTCATCTTTCCTAGCTTCTAGCTCCTTGGCCAGCTCTTTCTTCTGTTCAGTCAGGGCCACGATTTCTGAACTTGCAAGCTTGTCATTGTTCAGCGCCTCCATTTTCTCATCTTCTACTGCATGGAGCTTCAACCTAAGCTCTTCAACCTCCGCATTTAGGCCAGCTGCTTCTTTCTCTGCAGCTTCAAGACGTCTGCTTGACACATCAATATCCCCGTTCAGCCTAGCCACCTCATCCTCCAAGGACCTGACCCTGTCCTGAAGTACAGCAGCTTCAGATTCTTTTTCTTGAAGCAAAGTGCTTGTTTCATCCAATTCTTCCATCACTGAATCCAAAGACTTGCCCTTCAGAATGATAGACTGATCGGCTTCCTCCAATTGGAACTCCAACAGCTGTGCCTTCTTCTCCCATTCATCAGCTAACTCATCTGACTTCGAGCATGCCTTCTTAGCATTGGCAACATCAACTTTAAGCTGTTCAACCAAACCCTCCAATTCATGCACCCTCTCCTCAGCTAGCTTTGCTTTCTCAAGTTGAAGCTTTAACGTGGAGTTCTCTGCCTCAAGCTTTCCAATTTGCTCAGCAGCTTCTTTCGATTTGCTCTCCACCTCGGAATCAAGCAGCCCTTTCAGATGCCCCACCTCCGCATTGAGGAGCTCAATTTTCTCAGTATTCACCTCGGAAGCCCTCATGGCATCATCTGCCTGGCTAAGCGCCCAGTTCTTGGCATCAATTGCATCGGCCAGTTCATACCTTGCCTTCTCAAGCTGCTCTACTGTAGAATGAAGTGCAACTGCATCAGCCTCCTGCTGGCTCTGCATGCTCTTCAGCTTCCTCCACAGCTCGTCTTCCTTGCTTGCCTGCTCCGATTCCATAGCATGGAAATTCTCAATCTCTGGGACCTCCACAGCCCTGCTATTCACATCGAGTGCCTCCTTGAGCTTCGCATTGGCCTCGTCGGCCACCTTCTTGGCACACTCCAGTTCCTCAAGAACTTTGCCTTTCTCTTCCTCCTTCTCTGTCAACTGCTCCCTGGCGTTCTTAAGCTCTTCTTGAACCGCATCAAGCTGAGCCTGCAGCTCCTGAGACGGCTTCGCGGCCTTCCCTTGTTTCTGAAAGCCATTAAAACCACTCAGATTCCACAGAAGCACGAAATTTTACGCATCACAGCGATAGGAATTGTGTAAATTCTCATACCTCTGTGGGAGGGGTGGCGATCCGGGAGGCACTCTTGGGAGCCTTGCGGTCCGACGACCTGGGAGACTTATCGGCCGCACGCGGCGCGCTCGGCGGCGTGGCATTCGCCTTGGGGACAGCAGGCTTCCTCGGCTTCTCGCTCTTGGGTGTCGGCGGCGTGCCCTTGCTGTTGCCCTTCACCTCCGGCTTGCCGCTGCCCTTCGGCTCCGGTTTCCCGTCGCTCTTCGCCTCGGCCAAACCAGATCTGCGCTCCAAGAAACGAAACCATCATCAGATCAAGAACTTCCCAGTCCATGCGCCACCCACCCTCCGAGATCCAAACCAGATCCGCGCTCCAAGAAACCAAGCCGCCATCAGACCAAGAGCCACCGCTCCGTGCCCATGCCCACCCACCAAGACCCCAGCAGCACTCCAAAAACTTAACAGTGATCAAAGAACCAGAGCAGAATGCAGAGAGCGTCACTGGACACTTACTTGGTTTTGGAGCCCAGCATTGTTGACTCCTACCGCCGCTCCTGCTTCTCCAACCGAGAGGCGCTACGGATGCAGAATTGGAGGAAGGAGTGGTGGGTGAGGATTGCTTCGGTGGGCGGTTGCGGCAGCGCTGCGCTGCCCCTAGTTGAAGAACATGGAGTGCTGTGGAATTTACTTGCCGCAGAAAAAAGAAGAAGAAAGAAAAAAAAAGCACAGGTTTTGATCGCTGTCTCTGTGGGACACTGCTCGCAGTTTTTATCGGAGAAGAGAAGAAGAGAAGTGCTTTTTCAAGGTAAAGTGAAGGGCAAGGTAGCGCGAGGAGACGGATGGGTTGGAGTGTGTAATAATGTCATTCTGTCATGATCACTGCGCCAGCTTTAGCCGAGTTTGCGGCTACGGTATCACTTTCGCTAACCACCTCTTTGTTTTACCCTCACAAAGCAGTTCAGATTTGTGTGCGTGTGTGGAAGAAATAAAAGCGCATAAATGCTCTTGCTTGTTTTTATTCGTTCTTTTTCCATCAGAAACACAATGCAATCTCGCAAAAAAAAATGCAAGGACTAGTACCATCTTTTTCTTGGCTTGACGACTCAATCTAGGGGTTACGTTTTTTTTCCTTCAACTTTTTCCTCGGATATTATCTATCTTGTTATTTTGCACATGTCTTGCTTGCCAGATGTGACATTTCAACTGCGGCTCATCTTTCATAATATGTCCAGTGACCAGATGCACCGGTAGAATATAGGAACCAATCAGAGGATAAGCTTGCACCGCTGCTGTGCCTATATTAAGAAAGGGGAATTGATAAGGTGCACCGGATTTTGGAGACGACGACCACGAAGCTCTGCAGGTCGGTGTGTCCTCTTGTTCCTTGGGGTTTCCAGGAAACTCGTGGAGCGCAGTGCACGAACCGACATGCGTGATTAGAGAGCTCGATTAGTTTAATCGCCGTGCACAGTGCGAATCCTGAGATGACAGGGACAATAGCACGTAGTAGTAATACTGTAGTCACGGCGAATTCGCTTTGGAATCTGGTCACGGTGTAGCGTGGGGAGAAGACTTGGAAGTCGGAAGATGCCGTAACTGGTCAAAAAAGCGTCGGCATGTCGGGATTAAGAATAACTTCGTCCCTAGTAAAACCTTACTTATATACTCCTTCACCTGTTTCTTACGTCGGTAGTAACATTACTTATGTACTGCTTCACCTGTTTCACTGTCTGTGAGTCCATTATTCGTAAAACTATAAAGACATCAAATTTAAGAAAACTAATAACAAATTATTGTGTATATTTTTGTTAAATGGTATGCTATAACCACTAGCATCTTCCAAAATATTGAGGTAGCGGTAGATACATAAGCTATATTTTTTATTTCCTCTCAGCAGTTTATTTAGAAATTCCCAAGACCTATGACAATTACATACAACTTGAAACATAACCTGCACATTGCGGCGGGAATTTATAGGAGACAGCTGTTACGTATTTGAAAAACTATGAAGTAAAATAATATTGTGAGACATACACGCCCCGTTCTTCATCAGCAGAGTTTTGAGACTCCTGAGCAGTGAAGCTGCAACAAATTTCTAAATAAAATAAATAACTATAAAATAAAGCGCTCCTAAATACAGGAGTGCCTAAATATTTTTGGGTGTGGGGACTGGGAGGGGGGTTAAGATAGCTCAGATCAACAATGACGCAAGGAAAAAAAAAGAGAAACACAGCTAATAAGAGGAACTTTGAAACATGTGAACCATGTTTATATATTCTCTTACTATGCACATAATTTAGCCATAGAACGTATTAGGCAAACATATAAAATCCATAGTATTTCAATCTCTCATTGAGAAAAATAAAACAATTTAAGAGGAACACATAAAGAGCAACCACTGGTAACAATTTATTCATACCTAACACAGAATAAGGTATGTAAATTATCATACTATTAATACTCAACATAGTGAAGTTCAACATAACTACAAACATATTTGTCTAAATAGCTAATTTCCTACTTGTTATACGTGATTAACAAAGAGTGAAGTTGCTATACATCGCAGAGCCGAAGTATTCGAGGAGTTTGCTAGATCACTATCATCATCTAACTGTTGAGGTCTTGGGTTCAACTCCACACTCTCCTTAAAAAACAAAGGTAGTTCCTCCTTCATATTCTCTTGTTGGCAAAACATATTGCCATCTAACCTTGCCTCCTCACGGCTAATACGATCATACATCCAGCTTCTGTATAATATATATATTTTTCTATAGTAAAAATACAGAAAAAAAAATCCACCTCCTGTAGATAATCTAAGAGGCAAAAATATATATGTCAACTGATAAAAACCCAAAAAATTGGATTAAACAATAAATATGGTACATACTACATTCTACCTGAAGCTTTACCAATGGGACATCAGCGCAACCTTTCTCTGTTCGATGCTCCTTTATTCTAAAGATTTTATGAATAAGGACGGTCCCTCTTCTTTCATGTCGGACACAAGGTAATCAGTTTTCCATACCAATAAACTTTGGAGGTGGCCTGCAAAAGGTAATCGTGCAAAAACACTATAACTATTACAATGGAACAAAACTAATGGTGTCGTATCCTTACCCATTAAGATTTATGTGCTAAATCTGGAATATCTTCTTCCATCGAATGGATTTATTCCCACTGAACTAAAGATGCTGACATAGAGGCAGTTGTCACTGTCAATTTTGACCAGCTCGGGAAACCATTCTCTGCATCAAGGCAAAGCAGCGACAAATGAAATACTTACTGCACATCCTTTAGAACATGTGTGGTAGAATTTTAAAGATGGTTACGCAACCACGGTGAAGATAATCCGGTTATGCATGCTCACGTACTATAGCCATAGGCTGATCTTGTGATGCCATCACTTGAGTTGATCTGGTATATAATTTTCTCTATCCAAGTTACACCTATCATTTGAGCACTGGAGCTTGTATTTACAGGCTTATAGCTCTGTACTGAATGCCCACAATTGCAAACCAAACACCACAACTAACTCGTCAAAATCTAGAAATCCTAGAACATCAAAATGAAGTACCATGCAATCTGGGAGAGGTACCTATGCGGGGGTGATAGCAGCCCATGGGCATATGAGCAGCCAGCTAGCCCGATGTAGGTTCAACCTGTCAATAGAAAAGAAAACAATAATAGAGCTGAAATCGAAGCAACCTATATGTCATGCCTGATATATCAGAGGGAAATCTCAAACAAATTAAATAGGCGGATATGGCGAGGAAAGGAGCGAACTCGTACCTGAGGTGGAGCAGAGGGGGCGAGGTCGACAGACCCGTGCCTTGGCACCTCTGCCATCGAGAACTAAAAATCTGATCCTCAATCTTCATAGGAGAAATCATAATTATTAGTCAATCTTCGAAGATGAAAATACAAATAAAGCAAAATAGGGGGAAATGAGCCTTTTGATTCAAAACACCTTGGAAATTTGGTTCGTAGCCACTACATCAAGGCCACCGACGGGCCAGGTGGAAGCGACTGAGAGCACGACCTTCATGGACCTCAAGCCATGGTGGTCCTCGATGGCTACGTCGGGAACGGTGGAACACTAGTGGAGGAGGAAAGTGTGGGTGACACCATCGTCGAATCCATGGTGGGAGCGAAGGGGGTGGAGCATGGCAGTGAGCTCGAGAAAGAGGAGGGGGAGAGAGGAGGCAAAGGAAGGAGACTAAGGAGTATCGGGGGTGAGCAAGGGGTGCAAAAGAGAAAGCAGGAGGGTAGGAGAGATCGGTGCTGGTCAGCATGGGAATAGCGACTGGTAGGGGAACGGGGACAGGGATGGCCAACGCCGCCATTACCCTTGAAATAAACTTGAATAGCATCAAGGTCATCCCCACCAAGCCGATGAGAGGAGGTGCGGAAGGTGGAGAAAAGAGTAGCCACGGGAAAGGAGGAGAAAATGCCAAAGAGTGAAATGGCGACGGCGGTGCAGAAAGAGGAGGCAGAGGAAGAAGTGGGGCTCACGACCTAGAGATCCGGAGGAGGTTTCGTCACAATGGGAAAGAGAAGAAGAGGAAAGAAAAGATGAGCAGCGCGGGTCACGAAACTTCATCAAACATGGTTCAGCTATTGCCCAGGGACATGTGTGGCCCTACCCAGGGACAGACGTGGGCATAGCTTTCTTCAAATCGGTCGGGGTGAAGGACTTATGGAGTGACGTGTCGGTGCACCATTGGAAGAAAATCGACCCAGCGGCTCTCACAGTGCGCACCTGGGTTCCGTTTTCTGGACTGAGATGAAGTGTAGGGAGTAGTAGGAGGTGTTTGCTGAAAAATCAGCACGCAAGGCACAAGATTCAATAATTATTTGGCTCTCTAGTGGCAAGTTCTTTTTTTCTTTTGAGAGGAGTAACAAGCTACTAACCATTAAGACCACTTAGGGGTGCTGTTTTCTAGGGATTAATAGTGATGAAAGAAAACTAAGGTATGTTACAAAATGTACAAAGGCAAAAGAAAAAACAAGAAAAAGAGAGAAAAAGCACAGTTTAGCTGCTATCGTCAATATGCCGCATGTTGCATCCTTCATACCGGCCTGACCTATGCTTTGCTTCTTCAGTTATGTGGTCAATCACCTTGGCAGCCGGAGTGTACATGCTTAAAGATCCTGGAGTTCCTATCTTTCCAAGGCATTGACCTGGACCGCCATGCCATTTTCAGGTCTTCTATTTTGCCGGTGCAATAACAGAAAGCGAAGTCAGCCACCAACCTTGCATGGAGAGTGTTGAGGTCGACCGAGCGTAGTAATATTAGCTTGGTGAAGGTGTTCCATCCCACTTCTCGTGCAAATGAATAGTCAGCAAAGAGGTATGGTGATATCTCTATCTAACAATTCTCTACCGTGTCTAGAGTTAGTAAACGGAGTAATCACCAGTCAGTTTGATATCATCAACATACAACAACAGAATAGCACGTCCTCGAGGATAAACTGATACAAACATGGCCGAATCATTATCACTCCGAGCAAACCCAAGATGTTATAACTAGTAGCTCAAACTGGTAGACTCGATATGCTTATCTTCAATTTAATTGTTCTTTTATTTAAATAGATCCCCGTGATTATAGTGCTCGAGCGTGTATTGGTGTTAGGGGCACTGTCATTCACTCAAGAGAAAAATAGAGTTTATTATGTATAATTGAGCCCCTAATTTGTTTTTGGTGGGGGGACTCCATGCCCTCAATGGTTAAAAGAAATGGGCTGCTCGCTAATGATGGAGCTCCTAGGAAAATTTGGACAGTAGCCATATGGCGGCAAGTGGTCTCTTCTCGTGAGTAACCTGCGCAATGCAATCCTCATCTAAAAATTCATTGTTGAAAAAATTTATCGATTCTGTTTCTTCCACATGTTCCACCAAATGTATAGAAGTAAACCAATCCGCCGCCTTCGGAGCTCCTTCGGGGGTGCCTTCATAGGGTCCTCTCACCATCATCTAGGGATTCTAATGCAGTTGGAACGGTGCATCGGGGTCTTTATTCCAGGGTAAATCTTCTTCTAAACTAGTTTGATGAACGGATGGTCAATGCAAAGGTGCTTAGCAATTTTGGGGTGCAGCCCACATAGCTTGTAAAGGGGATTGTAAGGCCAGCCATGCTTAGTCAGTGCATCTCCCGTAAACGTACGGCCATAAAGAACTAGCCAAGTAAAAAAATTATATTTTGGTCCCGATGGTTGCTTCCTAAATCTTTCCAGGCTTGGGAGGACTACTTTCTATTATATTGGGTGCCTTTTCGTTCATGTTGTTTTCTTGGCCGGTTTGTGTGAAAATGCCAATTGTGCAACTAGAAGGTGAGGCGTCAATATAGTTCTTTCCAAAGAAGGAAAGGACTCTTGTGTAGATTATGAGGCACATGTTTTACAGAAAAGAGAAAAAAAAACATTTCTGAATTCTCATGCTCCCTGGACTCTTTCCCGAACTGTAGAGTAACAACTACCATTCATGAGAATAGCTAGCCAGTAGAATATAAAGCTTTTTGTTTCTTTATTTTTGCGAGGATCGTTACTAGACTATGCTGAATCACATAATCATTGCTCGTATTCCCGTTATCCCTTCTCTCCCACTTCCGTGGCAACAACAACTAATCAAGCCATCAGATTTGAGAATCCCAAAGAGCACAGGAAAGGCCTCACCCGGGATCATCACCAACATTTCGACTGCACCTTCGTTGGCATCTGATCAGGGAACAGTGCATTTTTCTCCAGCTCAGGACACCCAGATATAGATAGACACCGCGAAATGGTTGACCGGTCCGGCTAATTATACTTCGCGTAATTAGCGAGCACTCATCAGAAGATTTCCCATGTCCTACTCCTAACTACTGGTAGCTAGCAGAATCAATCACGCAATTCTAAAAGATACAGGAGTACAGGAGTAGGAGTATATTATATATCCTGATCTGACGACGAGACTTCACCAAGAAATTGATCGATCAAACGTCACTATCATAAAAATCCGCTCCCGCTCATGCGACGTACTCCTACGCATACGTCGGTACGTGCATACGCACAGAACGGCGCGCTCGCGAGCATGCCATGTTCGTGTTGGACGGTCTCCGTCGGCCATGTGACCCACGCGTTTGATGAGCCTGGGTCAGCCGTGAATTGACTCGGGAGAAGATGCATTTGCATGCCAGTTGCCACCCACAGGACAGGATGGCAACTTGCCAAAAATCTCCATGTCTCTGTATGCGTATGAGAATGTTTTGGAGTTGGGCTAAAAAATTGTCAGACTCGACCAGCATGTGCATTCCTGGGGCCATGTGGTATGTTTTTGATATCTGTGTTGCCAAACTACCGTGATCTAATGGCTAGTAGATCAAATTAATTTGGAAAGTAAAATAGATATATAGATATAGGATGATGATCTTCTATTTATTAATATATTTTTACGAGTGCAAATTCTTAATAATACATGAAAAATAATATAAAGATCATATCTCTATTTATAGATCATCTACGTGACAGTTATGGTTTATTAATTTTTCACATGGGCCTTAGCGGAGCGCGGCATGCCGGCCAACCCACCCCCTAGGAGCCCGGTGTCATAACATTCCTCCTTGGGCAATTACTACGAAATGTTCATGCCTCATTAAAACTCCGAAAAAGCCAGTGAAAAAATTAGAGAAAGAGCACAATAGCATCCACTACTTTATAATACACTAGTTGCCTCATTAAAATCCTTGTGGGTAAAAATATTCTTTGATAACTTATCAAAAGTAAAAAGAGTGCAACTATCTAAGTTTGTTTAATCTTTAATTAATTAAATCAATGAATGATATTTTTTTTAGTATTCGTCATTACTATATCATTTAGTTAATTCTTATTAGTTCAAAATTTTCTCCCCTTGAATTCTGCACGCATATGAAGCGAATTTCTATTCTACCTAAGTCTTCGAGAATTGATACTCTTAATCTACATTTTTCTTTGTAGAAAATATTTCATAGAATAAGATAACTATCACTGTTTTGATTTTCTAAGTAAATCAAAATTATGAATTTTCGTAGTTCGAGTATGATAATTAAAGTTCTCTTTTGCATTACTCCCCCTAAAGATGGCTCTCGTTAGAATCTTCATATCTAACTTGGATGTTTCTAAAAGATTACTATGTGTGATACTATTTATAAGTAGAGTATGACTATCGCATAATATATAATCTTCTTGATTTTCTTCCCACATTTAATTTTGGAAATTATGACGAGCCTATCTTGAGTTTCTAATGTACCCTCTACTTTATTCATTCATAAACAATGTGAGTGGTATATTTATGGAGTAGTACATGACATTAATGTGTAGTATAACCAATCTCAGTTGTGCTATATAAATCACTTCAACTTCATAAAAACTTCGGATAAGGTAGATGATTGTGTTATAAGGCTTCGTGTATTTTTATAGTACAACCGATTACCTAGAGTCATGTATGCGTGTATGATTCTATTATCCAAAGCATGGATTCTAATCCCTAAACTGGAGTTTCTTTACAGGGCCTTCTTGGTTCACATGTGCAAAGTAATTTTCATTATGTTTGGATCCATTCAGATGAAATTGATCGAGTTGGTACACTATATCGCTTCGTGGATTTCATTTGAGCTGTAAGTCTAAACATTTCTCGATCTTAACTAGATCTTTTTTATTTCATTTCAGGTTTTGACTTCGAGCATGGACTTGCTTCCTCTTTGTTATGTTATCACCATGATATATAAATCATTAATATGGACACTTATTTTATAAAAATCATTACGAGCTTTTATAAAATAGCCCTGATTGTTTGCGTAGCCTTTTCTTGCATAGGAAAGTTGCTTACTTTTATACCATATCTATTAATAATGTCATGCATATTTTCTACCACTGCGATTAAATAGCTAAAGATAATTCCACCAGTGATTGGAGTTTTAATATGAGCAGTAACTAAGATCACATGGGGGAGGAGTATGAGCTATCTGCCATAAATACTTCTTTTTTATTGGAAAGTAATCACAATTTTTTATGCATATTTCTCTTGTTTTCTTCACATGTCAATATGGTCGATGGAATCTTTTCGTGAGGAGCTTCTTCAGGATCTCATTTATGGGTACCGAATTCTTTAGTCTCCAACATTTATGTGCCCACATACTTCTTACCTAGTGGTTTCCTTTTGTAGGAAGATTCATGTCTATAATGCCATTCAATTTTGGCTTCATATATATCTCAAGTCTCAGCTGGCTCCCTACTTATTCTTTTATATGGGGTATTTCATTAATCTAGGTAGGCAAGTCCCCTTGTCCCGCGTTCTCTAGGCATCTTTGGGTATGCGAAGTTTTTGGGAAGCCAAAGTCCTCGTCCTCTTATAAAATATAAAAAGGCGTTAGGAACGAAGGATAGATGAGACACGACCTCTACTCTCTAGTGCATTTTACATTGCCTCTATGATTAATGAAATAATTGAGCAGTTTAATTATTATATTTTGAACTTCAGTGTTCGCCCTACTAGTGCGTGGGTCCTGAGTGTAGATCCATGTGGCTTGCCATATGATTTTGCCACAGGATTTCCCGATATTTTTTCATCAAGATTCCTATTTTCTCCTCCTAATGTCGGGAATAGATCATCAAAGATGTTATTAGCGAACCACGAAAGCCCCGTGTTAAAAGGCCTAATTGTTTTTGTTTTTATAAATGTCCATGAAAAATTCGACATGTATCCTTCTTCGTGTGGGATTCCATAGTGGATCGTTGTTTACTTGGAACATGCATCTTTAGAGTGGGTCCAAATCTTCGGATGATAAAACTCAAGGTTGTATTCCACGTAGTAGATCATAAGATAAAGTTATATTATATGTGAGTAGTCTAGGATTGATGGGAGTTTTTGTGTCCAAGACTGTGTGTATTTAACATAATACTGATACATGAATCTTCATAATCAATATTTTTGCAAATCCATTCTTCATAAGAAAATGTGATATTCATTTCTTAATGTGCAAATAGAGCATATGAAGTCTTCTTGACTTCTCAGGAATTTTTATATTTTTCTCATTATTCCAAGACAAAGATGTTGTGCACACTTCACCGTGGTGCACATGTTCAACTATGTTATACACATTCTATATTAAAAAAATTGAATCCAATAAATATGCAGCAAAGGAAGAGGCAGCATAACAAAACTTTAATAATAGAACCTGACTTATTATGAATACTAATAATATATGTCTATGTGCACACATCAAACTTAAGAATATTCACTCTTATAGAGCTTACACACCATTATTTTTAGTTCAAATGCAAAAAAAACCATGATAGATCTGATAAAATTTATTAAAATACATGCAGGTACTTAAAACTGATCCGGAGAAGTATGAATCGACCTCTGCTTGGATCTAAGCGTCTGCGGGCTTGCCTACATGGGTAAGTGCCACTTCAGGGACTGCAACTATCTTCCCCTCAAGGGTGACAACGGTCATCTCAGTATTCATGCGATCAACATTGTTAATGTTTATAGGGTTTCCAACTTTCTCTTTATGAGTTCCTTCAAGAGCAAGTGCTTCCTACTCTATGTCCATCTTCTGCTGATAGTAAAGTGGGCCTCCATCTTGTTCTGTTCTCCGTTCTTCTGACTAAAAGCTTCAACGATGTGCATGAGGGTGCGGCATGTCTTGGACTAATGTTCCCACATGCCGCGGTGGAAGCAAGTATGGTCCTGCACATCATATGGCTTCTTACCCTCCTTAGTCTTCCTTTCCCTCTTCTACTATTGAGGGTAAGGATGTCTCTTATAAACATTTATATTCTTCCTTCTGGCCCTTCTAGCTTTTCTTCTTAAAGGTGGACTTTTTCACATTGTACCCGGCAGCATGAGCTTCGTGCCCAACCATAGTTCATGTGGGGAGAGCTTTATGGTTCTTTATCATCTTGTTGTTCTGCAATATGCATGACATCTATCAATTCAGAGCAATTCTTGCACTTCTCATGAATGTGTTGGCGCTACGGTACCACGTTGTTAACATGGAAGGTGGAGAGGGTTTTCTCTATCTTTTCCTCTTCTATGAGCACCTTGCCACAATGCCTAAGGATAGTATAAATCTTATGCAGAGTAGAATTGTACTCAGCCACGGATTTATAGTCTTGGAAGCAAAGGTATCATCGTGCCTCCTCTGCCTTGAGGAGGAGCACATACTTGAGCTTCACAAATTGCTCTTTCAAGAAGGTCCATAGTGCCATGGGGTCCTTCTCTGCAGAATACTCATCCTTCAACGTGAGTGAGAGGTGGTGGCAAAGAAGTGCAATGCTTGGCCCTCTACGAGATGAGATGGGCTCCATACCCTACCAATGATCGCACCAATGTCCTTAGCGTCGAAGATTATCTCCACGTCAGACTTCCATGTCAGGTGCTTTTCTCCATGAGAGGCGAGTTCAGCAAACTCCTTGTCCAACAAGTCAGACATCCTACATTGTCTATTAAAAGTATACATAAGTTTTTACTTCATGTAAAAATATACGAGTGGTATGCAAAATAAAAGTACAATATTCTTAGGTAATTTTAGTAATTTTCTAAGCAATTGTATTTAGATAAAACAAATGAATTGAATAATAAGCCAACAACATATAATGCATGAAATAAATACGACAAAAATGATCCCTAGAATTTTGCGTGATAATGTAATTTGGTGATTGTACATGAATTCAGTAAAGTGCAGGGTCCATAGCAAGATTTTCTACTTCCTGTGGTTTTTTCTGTAAAATCTCCTATCTACTGGCGTGCCAAGCCTACGTGGCCTATAAGCACGGTATGGCACGTCTGCCTAGCAAACGTGGTTGGCAAGGGTGGCGCGACCTGTCGCGACAGCCGATAAGTGCAGCGTGGCCTACTGTGGTGGCCTGCTCGGCCCACGTGGCTAGTAAGTGCAGTGTGGCTCGCTCATGCACCACGGCCTGCCTGCCCACCAGGCCTGCTAGGCCGGCAAGCGTGGCCTGGCCACGCGACATGTTCACGCACCGCGGCCCGCCTCTAGTCGACACACCTTGCTTGTGCACAGCGGACCGCCCACCCGCCAGGACTACTAGACTGGCAAGCGTGGCTGGTCCACGTGGCCTGCTCACACGCAGCGACCTATTCCACCTGGGCTGTCGACAGCCCGCCTGCTCGCCTAGCCTGTGAGGCCAGCAAGCGCAGCTTGGCTACGGACAGCCTGCATCGTGGTCTGCCAGCTCGCCTGGCCTGCTAGGCCGGCAAGTGTGGCGCAGCAGCGTGGCCTACTATCGCCCGCGGCCTGCTCATTTGCCTGGCTTGTGTGGCTAGCAAGCGCAGCGCGGCTGCGAGCTAGGCTAGTGCCTGCTCGTCCGCCTGGCTAGCAAGCCCGGCGCGGCTAAGTGGCACGCGGCACATCGGGGCGGCAGCGCCAGCTGCAACCTGTGCGGCACGGCAGTGCCTACGTGGCACGACGTTAGGATACAGATAGATGCTAATGGTGCCCAGTGGTAGCGCAAGGACGTGATGCAATCTCGATCATCTATTGCTAACGAAGGCGATACTTCGTGCGTCATCCGGTTGTACTGGTAGTGTCTTTGTGACGAGGCAATGGCGTTAATCTCAGTTCCATACCGAGGTGATGACCTTGCACTACGATGTGCGATGACCGACTAAGCCGACCGGTAGCACGTTGTGAGGGGTTTACTCGTAGTCTGTATCGGTTCTGCACCGGTACCATACTGACTGCATGCAGTCCCGACTTCGTGTCGGATTAGTGATTATTCTAACTCCATCTGTTAGGTCAAACTAAATTGATCTCCAAGAACAGGATGTAGCAAATAGAAATAATAATTCAATGTACAAAGCGAGAGAGCAAAGGTAAATATTCTGAGCATTGAATTTGATCTACTAATAATTGACGGTCATCGAATCGATGATTATGTCATCAAAGCCATTGTAAAGATAGCCTAATCCGTAGATTCGAAGAGAATCTTGTGCTGATAACATGTTGTGAAATCAACGTGATGTGGTGTGATCCAATGGTCATACAACAAATAGTAGATCAAACACGTGTGAAAAATAAAATAGATATGAGGATGTAGGGTGGTGTTTTTCTCTTTAATATTTTATCCTCATAACTATAAGCTTTTAATACTATATGTAAAATAATATAGAGATGTTCTCTCTATTGATAGACTATCTACATAAGTAATTGATCAAATAGATTTTAGAGAAATACGACACACTAACCAATCCAATTTTTAGGCGGCCAAAATTTCATAACAATGTAGATACGCTGTGTCCCGTCAGATGGACTGAACTGAAAAAAAAATAGAGGCTGCATTCGGAAGAAAGAAAATATGGGGTGAGAGAGGCTCGAACTCGAGCTCAGGATCACTCGCTTTAGCTATGAGACCTACGCGCTAGCGAACTGCGCCACCACCCCAATGTGGCTTGTATCGAAGTAAACTTTCTCAAATATCAATATTTATCTATATTGAGCAAGGCTTTACCACGGGAAGGAAACGAGGCCGTGAGTTTGATTTCCCCAATTGGTACGCGTAACACATGCTTGACCTGGATGTGGGGACAAACTTACCTTGATTCCTTCCTCGTTTTGACAGAAATCTTCTTTATTGAAAACAAAGGATATCTACTTGGCCATGATGATGAACCCTACCAATTGAGTGGTGGCTGGAGATCAAGATGTAATAGGGCCAGTTTTGTTTCTTTCTCGGGTAGATGGTATCAATAATATTTCAGTTGTGGCCTCGATTCTGTAATGAGAAATCATAGGATAGCCTGAGAACACTGTTTCAAGCTGGAGGCTTGGCTTCCATAACCTGATATTCAGTGAACACTGTTTATTTTATCAGTCTCATGAGAATGAAATTGGGAGCGTGAGCTCCTCAATTCGAAAAAAGATAATCTACTTTGCCATGGATAAAATGGGTGAGTAAACGAAAGAAACCCAACATTATCAAGAACGAATAGCTAATAGTGCTGTAATAAACCTATTAAAAGCTACACGATTTATTGTACTAAGGCCAGTTCTTATGTCGAGATTTCTACCTAAGTGAACTGATCAATAACTGCTGCTTATTTGCCGGGCTGGGAATTCCCTTCAGGTGACTGCATGTAAGGCACGGCCCAATACACTCTGCTTCGACCGACGTTTGCTCCTCTCGACGGCCCACAGGAACTCGCAGAAGGGAACCCCATGTTTTGATGTACCGAGCGTGGTCTCTGACAATCAGCGGCCTGTTTGACGCCCGCGGCCGGCGCAGGAAAAAAACCGCATCGCGCTCTCCCTGAACTCTCTCAAGGCACCGGCCGGCGCATCCCCCCACGACGAGGTGATGTTCACCGACCGGAGGTACCTGCGCGCGCCGAGCGGGCATTTGGTTGCCCATCGATCCGCTCGTCCGCACAGTCGCCCGGGGCAGCGGAGACGAACCAACAGATCAACCCACGCTAATTAGATCTGATGAACGGTGAAAGGGACTGATTGATTGAAGCACGAACGAGCACGTGCTGGGGCTCGGGCTAATGCCCGGCTAGTGCTATTAAGGCTAGTCTTTTTATGTGTAACACTCTTCTGAGACCAGAGCGGCCGAGCCCGAGGTTGCCCGAACATAATAGTAGAACAATATGGTCAGCATGCGTGTCAGGGATGGATCTTGTATTCTTTTTGCACTGTGTCATTCATCCATGCTAACGTATCACACTATCACGGGCATATCACTGTGCAACTACTACTTTGCCTTATTCTCTCAGCTGATCAGCTCAACGCACATCAAGCCATTTCTGAAACTAAGATCGCCCAATGGGTGACGCCACTGCCCTCAGCACCGAGCTCGGCGACGGCAACGCGAACACAGTTGCCGCCATGGTGGACGCGAGCCACGAGACGAAGCTGCCCCATGCCCTGGTCGCCGGCGGGTTCGGTGAATCCGCCGCGGCGCTGTACCTGGGGCTATTCAAGTCGCGGCGGTCCTGTTCCCCGGACCAACAAGCCCCTCTTCTACTCCTACTACGGCGTTCTCGTCGCCGTCGTACTCGTCGGGGTGACGGAGACGTGGGCGGGGTTCTGGTTCTCATACGATCCGCTCCGCAGGCGTGCCGTCGGGATGACGGTGCTGTGAGTGTCCGTCCTGCCGCTGCTCTTCTTGGCCGGTGCTGGAGGCTTTGCGATCCTGAAGTGACAGTAGAAATGTATAATATACTGTACCCTATGTTATTCTGCGTCTTGCTAGCTAAGCTTGGTACATGCACGCATCTATTGATGTATGTCTCTGCATCCAGTTTGCGTATGATTTGTGTATTTTTCACATTTCAGATTTGTGTAGTTGTGTCACAGTACGAACTTACATCACTCCATGTTCCACGTCACAAATTTTGTATGTAATGTATCGCGTTTTGCGGTGGCAAGTTTAGTTTAAGTCAAAGTTTACAGCCATGTTAATGCTACTTCAAACGTTAGTCCTACATAATCTGCTCGACAAGTAACAATCGCGACGTGTGCTACTGCTAAGAAGCTCTCTCTGGAACCTCCGTAAAATTCCTAGTGTGTATATATGTGGCATAGGTAATGTACGTGTTGTGCATCATGAACCCTCTCCCAGTATATCACTCGATTATTTCAAAAATAAAAAGCGTATCACTTGATTGTCTTGATACGAAATTAGCAGGTAGTCCTTGAGTTTCTTGTCACGCGAATGAGCTCTCGGGCTCTTGCACCCGCCGAGCCCGATGAATTATCGCACACGCACTACTGCAGTATGGGTCTCTACTGACGGGCCAAAAACCCCCTCTACTGACGGGCTAGGGGCCCGTCAGCCTGCAAATGTCAGTGGAGGGGGTGCCCTCCACTAACGGGCCTAGGTCCCGTCAGCAGAGCCCTGGTCACCACTGACGGGCCTTCTTTAGAAGCCCGTCAGTAGTAGATTTTGAGGCATTAAAAAAAATAAATTCAGAAAACAATACATTGCTAGCATTTCATACACAGTTCATCCAATACACAGTTCATCCAATATACATTTCATATACATTTCATCCAATATACATTTTTTCAGATTCACACTTCATCCACCCATCAGATAAACCATGATTGCTGGAGCATTCATCTGGAAGTCTGAAGCAACCATGACTGCTGGAGCATTCATCTGGAAGCCTGGTATACACAAGTAAGATCAGAAAAATCTACATATTTTCAGTAAGTACATATTTTGAGCATTATGAAAGAAAGAATTGCAGAGCAGAGCAGAGCACATAGTAAGGAAAAACATGTATAGTTAAAAAGAAAATTTCATAGTGTTGATATCATCACAGTTTGGATTAAAGCCTTCAGTACTTGCATTTAAGTATAACAATACTCGACTGGAAATTAAGTTGATTTTTGCTTGTATCCAGTATGTTATACATTTTCAAGGATAACACTTATCATAGCGAAGAAGTTTACCAAGAAAATGTGATCTAAAGTGACACCATAAGAATAAGATGTTCAGAGTACTGTGAAATACCTCCCAAGCAGAGCCTCAAGCTGTCGACGAGTAAACGTCTCTAGCGGTGGTCCGAATGGACCCCCTTGTTGGTTCGGCCTGGGGCGATATAGAGTTCTTCTTATGAGCCGGTGATGGCGTTTCAAGGATGAGGGTGGTTATGACGCTTGATGCCGGAGACACAGGGATCTCTCCAGGTTCAGGCCACCCGGAGGTGTAATACCCTACGTCCTGCTTGTTTTCGTATATATGTGTGTGTATGGCAAATGTGATGAGTTACAGAGGTACGCACTGTTCTTCTTCTAGCTCTAGCCCGGAGGAAGAACGGTGCTTCTTTAATAAGGAGTAAACTTAGAGAGATTTGACCTAGGAAAATCAGCCCCTCCTCCTTTTGCATGGACCAGGCTCTCCCCTTATATACTCGGGGGAATACCACATAGGTCGGCAAAGGAGAACATGAGATATAATTGTGCTGTAGACGACGTGGGCGCTACTGGAAGCGCCCACACCTCCATTTAATGCCCGCTTGAGACTTTCGGCCGGGCTGTCGCCACGCGGCGTGTCGGAGCAGGGGCTCTGACACCTTTGCCTTCGGCGGGCCCCGCGGACGGAGACTTACGGGGTTTCTTCTGACTGGGTTGGTAAGACGTCCTCTCGCGGGCCCCATAGGTCAGCCTCTCATGCCGCACAATTGATCGCGCGGCGGCGTCCCCCATGGGGTAAAAAGGGTTGACAGCGACAGGGCGTGCGGGGCGGCGCGCTTGGTCGGTCAAAGAATCTGTCAGCCCGGGCCCACCCCTCAGAGAGAGAGAGAGATAGCTCACAGAGCTTATCGCCTGCACTGGTGGGACCCGGCCTGATCGTCATCATGCCCTCACAGGGCTTTGGGTTCCCCGTCGGAATGACGGGCATTAAATGCCTCCGTCAAGGCGGAGGCCTGCTGAAGAAGCTTGGCGCCGGACGACGTGCATGGACGAGGGCCCCACCAGAGGACACGTCATCCCCCGGGCACTCGGTCCCGAGTGACCTCCTTCGCTAGGAGGGGCGCCAGTTGTCTTCCACGCGCCCCCGAGCAACCCCGGGCGCCTGCGGAGCACCCGCTGGGGGGCCGCTCGGGGCGCCTTGAAGGGGGAGCCCGAGGGAGAGCGCTCGGGGGGCGGACCCCGAGCGCTCCTCTGGCCCCCACATCTGCCAAGATGCCGAGCGCTCGGGAGGGGACCCCGAGCGCGCCTTTCGCTTTCTGGGACGCCGAGCGCTCGGGGTCGGACCCCGAGTGCTCGCTCAGCGCATGGGCCGTGGATTCCCGGAGGCCCACGATCCCTTCCGGTTTGCGGATGCAGCCTTTGGAGGAGAACCCTGGTTCCTTGGGATTGGCCGCGGGCTTCGTACGACGATCCGGGTGGGGCCCAAGGCCCCAGCGATCGGAGCGCCACGCGTCACCCTCTGCGGCATCCGGTTGGCCTCCGCCGGCGGTTAGGGGTACCCTGGGCCCCATTCCGCCGACACAAGCTGAGGATCAAGCAAAATTCTTTATTTGTTCAAATAAGCATTAAATTGATCTGTACCTAGCACCTGGTCAGAAGAATAAGAAGGTTCATCAATTGCTACTGACTGCAATATCTTCAACCAAAAAAGAAAAATGATATTCACATACGCAAATGCCCAGGCAAAAAAAAATCATAAACCTTAGTACAGAAAGATGTATAACTGTAGTCCGTAAAATAGCAAATTTGATACGATGATTTAGGCTAAAACCTCACCATAGAATGGAAGGATAAACCAAGAGTAATATCCATTCTTAACGAAAGCATTATGGAAATAAACTAAAGATTAGATAGTAATCATGTTCTTGTCAAGGAGATAAAAGTTCTGGAAGGGAGTAGGTCATATGCATGATAACTATCGAATGTATCACATACAGCAACCTAACCGAGCTAACTACAGGACACTAAAACCATAGCATGAAATTGAGCATCTAGGAAGCAATCGCAGAGCATCAGCAGCTAGTATCTTAGATCATCTAATACCCAATTAGAGTTAAAACAAGCCAAACCTCACAAATCACAAGAAATCAAGCAAATAAGCTGGCTAAAAATGGGGGAACCCTAAAATAAATTGTGGGAAAAGGGGGCACTTATCTGTGAAGAAGGCGGGGGGAGGAAGACGGCGGGGAGGGGGGAGGGAGGCGGCGGGGGGCACGGCGGCGGGGGGAGAGGAAGCGGCGGGGGGCACGGAGGCGGGGGGCATGGCTGCAGGGGGCACGGCGGCGGGGGGAGAGGAAGCGGCGGGGGGCACGGAGGCGGGGGGCATGGCTGTAGGGGGCACGGCGGCGGGGGCGGGGGGGGAGGAAGGCGGCGGGGGGAGAGGAGGTGGCGGGGGGCACGGAGGCGGGGGGCACCGCGGCGGGGGGAGAGGAGAAAATCGGGAGCTCGGGGATGGGGATCGAGAAGGGGCGGGGGCGGGGGCGGGTGGGGAGGGGTGGGTTAATGTCTGGCTAGGGTTAGGGTTAGGCTTATATACACCGGTGCTCCAGGCTGGGCTTCTGGGCCACGGGAATTAGCACTGACGGGCCTGAATTTTCGGCCCGTCAGTGGTGTGGAACACACCACTGACGGGCCGAAAACAAAGGCCCGTCAGTGCTAATTCTCAGTCAGTTCTATGGATTCCTGGTCCGCGAATCGCCTCTCCTCTGACGGGCGGATTTGGGGACCGTCAGTAGAGGTCCCCGTGACCGGTCTGGGCATCGCCTCCACTGACAGGCAGAAATCTGCCCCTCAGTGATGACCAGCACCACCGACGAGCGAAAAGTTGCCCGTCAGTGGAGGTGTTTCAGCAGAGAGTCATCCTGTAGTAGTGCCGTGTAGTGACGCGGCACTACTAATCTAAGCCGGGCCCTTATATTCCAAGCCGAATGGAAGATTCCGCATCTACGAACTACGAGGATCATTCGGGCTCGATCGGTAGCTTTCTCGCGTCGTTGCGCTCAAATGCGACGATTCGGGCTCGCGCTCAGGCACCCGGCCCGGCAACCTTTCACTTGATTGTCTTGATACGAGATTGGCGGGTACACGTTTAGTTACTTGTCACGCGCGCTGAGCTCTCGGGCTCTTACGACCCCCGAGCGCGATGAATTATTATACACGCGGCACAAGGTACATCTACGTACTCCCTCTGATTCATAATATAAATAGTTTTAGATTCGAGTACAAAAATTAAAGAGTAGCTAGTTAATATATCAAATGACACTATTATCTTTATCTCTCCTGCAATAAATACTCTAGGAAATACAAATATGAGAAAGTAGCTCATTAACCATAATACTTAAGGAGGGGTAGACTAGGAAAAAATGACAAATGTGTACTGGAATCGTAGAACTACTTATATTTTGATGAAACTCTAGAATCCTAAAACTACTTATATTATGAATCAGAGGGAGTAAACTAACTCTTCGTAGTGTCATATATGATAATTGCTTATATGGTGAAGAGAGCTGAAAAAGAGAAAATAAAATTAATTTTTAGTAAAGAGTAAAACTCTATAATGAATTAAAGGTTTAGAGTCAATCTCATTGTCTTTGTACACTATATATTTAATGTTAACTCCTTACGTAGAGTCAGTTTAATAGACTATTTATTGTATGAATTATTTTTAATATCAACTCAAGATGACATGGAGGGATTAAAGTGACTCATAGATGCCCTAATAATCTAAGCTAGGCCCCTTATATTCCCAGTCGAATGAAAGATTCCGCGACCCTATCCACATCTACGAACTACGAGGATTACTCGGGCCTGGCTTCCCTCTCCGGTCGTTCCGCTCAAGTGCAAGGATTCGAGCTCGGTCTTGGGCTCAAGCACCCGGCCTGGCTGCCTTCCACAGATGAGATCAATTTTTTTTTATGCTGCAGCGAGCAATTGTTGGCCTAAACCGTTTTTCATTAAAAGCAAAAGATGGTAAGTACATGATGCTGGGCTATCCCTCCACATGGAGGCGAAGCTACAACCCAGCAAACCAGCCCACAAGCCCAGTGCTTGTGAACCATTGATCTCTGCTGCATCCAAGGGCTGAGATTGGCTCCTTTGTAGAAGGAAGAAGAAGAAAACCCTAGCCACTCCTCTCCAGGTTGTTGCTGACATTGTGAGAGTTGGTGAATACACACAGAACACACAACAAGAGAGAAGAGAGGAAGAAGAAGAAGGAGAGGTGATTCTGTCCAGATTTTGTTGCTTCAGATCAGACAGTGTACAAGCCTGTGATTGGAGGCTCAAACGTCCTTGGATTGGCTCCAAACTTGGTGAGCTTGTTCCTTACTTTGAGTACTTCGATCTGGTTAGCTGGTTCGAGTATTGGGTCAGTGGAGCATCAGTTTAGAGAGGTGTTTTGTCAATTCGGGTTACTGCAGTTCCAGCACAGAGCAGTTTCGGTAGGCGAACAGTTTGAGTAAGCAAACGGTGTCCGATTGAGCTGAAATTTGGTCAATTTGTGGGGAACTCGTGTGTCTGCTTGCCTGCCAAATTTCGTGCAGTTTGGTTCAGCGGTTTGTGAGCAGCTGACAGATTACCGGAGGTGACAGAAACTGTGTTAACTCTGCTTGCAGTAGTTCTACCTCTTGTGCTTGTTGCTGTTGCTGTTGCTGTTGCCGGTTGGCAACGTGGAGAGTGTGTTGTATATCTCTAGAGGTTCTAGAGAAGACATTGTACCCATCATTCTCATAGTGAAGTTGTGTGGACCGGTCGGTCCATAGCCGTTGTTTTTTACTCCTCAAGTTGAGGAGGTTTTTCCACGTTAAATCCCGTGTCACATACGCATGATTATTGTGTTATTTCCACTGCTAATTGTTGATTGAAGCTGTCCTCTAGGCTCACTGCAAGTCAGGGGATTACTTGTGGATTATGCTTGTCCTCTTATTCCCAACACATGAGTATCTACATCACGACAGTGGAAGGCATCTTTATTACATAGAAGAGGCTAGGTGCAACAACATCACACCCTAGTCGTATAGCTGAGATTTTCGAGTATCATTTAAGCAACGGTGAGGTCACAAAAGGAGGTAATCGGTGCACCGGTGTATCATGTCTGAGGGAGCTTCATCTTCATTGCGGAAGACTGGTGTTGCACTGTTTCCAAAGGTTCCAAAGCACCGAAACAAGGATGGAGGTGCATACTTTGCAACGACGATCGACACTACAAAGCTCATCAATGGAGTCACGGCTAGTTACATTAACAAAAAGGGTCAGAAAGGCGTCCCAAATCGGACGCACGTAGCTGCAATGTAGTAGCAGATGAGTCAAAGTTTTTGGCAAGGCACAGAACGGGCAAGCGTCAGAATGTGTGACGCCCCGACGAAAGCAACGAACGTTGGTGAAGAGGCGTGGCGCCCATGATGAGCTAGCCAAAGGAAGATCCGAAATGATTTAGAGTAGTTCTTCCAAATGGTCAGGGCAAAAGGGTCATCGAGCTTGGAGGCGAAGGCGGTCACGTATGCAGACTTGGTGATTAAGGCCTTGTCGTCAAGGCGGCATACACGGGAATCTGCAACCTACAAATTCAAGTTAACTATGGCCAAAGAAGAACGCAAAGACTAAAGCTCAAGGGATGTCGCATTGGATAGATGAGCGACAGAGGCATTAGGGCTTGTGGAGTGAGACAACAAGGCAGGGTACAGGGAGGCCAGCTCCCGGGAGCCTTGCTAGATATCGAACCAGAAGGAGGTTGAGTATATGTTACCAACGCAGATCCGACTGGTAGCTCAGAAGGCCCGAAGGCCAAAAACAATGTCCTTCCGAACGATCGAATCGATCTGAGAGGGATCACCAAGGTTGTGGCTCGAGGACCAGCAGTATTGTTGGGAGAAACAGATTTCCCAGGGGGATCCCCGAGGATGATGAACCTTATGAAGTAGCTTAATATAACAAATATTATGAGTGTGTAAGCATTTGAAGTCTAGGCCCCCTTTTGATGAGAGGAGAGCACACTTTAGGCCAAGCAACCTTATATTGCCCACCATGAGCACGGTCCTCTCCGGTCCAGAAGAAGGCTCTGCAATGCTTGCTGATCGCTTGGGTTGTTCCAACAGGCAAGAGGATAGCACTCATGGCACAAGTCGGCATAGCACGAAGGGCAGAGCGTACGAGAATAATTCTACTGCCTAGCGAGAGCATCTTGTCACGTCGGCCAGCTAATATTTTGTCAACTTTAGAGATAATAGGTTTATGACCTCCCTAGCCAGTTTGAGAAGCTCCTTAGTTGACAGCACTGTGTTGTCGGCCTTGACACCCGTACCTTCCATCTTGAGCTTTTTGCGAAGCATGGATTTTTCTAGCGTGGTGATGATGGGCTTCCACACATGCCCGACGCGAGCTACGGCGAAGAGGCAAAGCCGATGCCTGTGCCGAGCTGTTGGGGCCACAAGGCCGACTGCCAATTCCGAGTAAAGGAGGCAGAGCAAGAGCCGGGCCTTAAAGGTACAACACAGTCTAACTCAAAGTAGGTGCAACACCAAGCGCCTGCTCGGGGGAGAAGAGCAAAGGGAGCTCTAGAGCAACGTCAACCGAGGCAAGCGGGATGAAGTCAGACATGATGTCCGGAGATAGACACGTGAGAGATCAAGTCAGATTGGGAGGCAGAAAGAGATGGAAACGATGAGGCTAGGAGGTGGTAGTTCTTACACTAACGTTGACAACGTCCTAACCTCCAACAGTGCCGGTAGCACATCGGCTCGTGGCAATGCCTAACTTTGTTGTCGAGGGCTAGGCAGCGATGACAGCGATCGGAATAGTTAGAAGGCCGACACGACTAAGAGGGAGAGAGGAAGGTGGAGGATCCATGGCTGAGGCTTGTAGCATAAGGGGAGGGCGAGGCAAGGACACGAGTAAAGAATGGAGAAAGAAACGCCAGAAGGCTGTAAGGCGGAAGTGGACGTTGGCCCAGCCCAAAAATACGGGAAAGCTTCGTCCGTGAGCGGGGTGATCGGCGCTTCACAGCGGGAAAATGTAGAAGAAATAGTCCACTAAACCGGCCCACACGGCCGAGGTAGGATCCCAATGGCACAAGTATCTAGGGCAAGGGGGCGTCTACAAGAGCCCGTTGCATGGGCTTGTGCATCATGCAAGGAATTAAAAGCTTTTTGACCTGCAGCTGTGGCGCAGCCAACCTACAGCCTATCGTGAAGAGCAGACTCCGAAACCGAAGCAGCATGCTCTAGAGGCAGATCACACACGATCGTGGCTAGGGAAAGCACGGCAGTCGGTACTGTACCAGCTCGAGGCAGGCGACCGGCATGCTTAACGGTCAAAGCTGAAGCGGCAGCAGAAGGCATGACATCATCGTTGGCGCATGGCGAAGATGGCAGATGGCTGGAATTTGAAAATGGGTAGGAGTGAAGTCCGTACTAGCACCGAGCGGCAGGCCAGCATGGTAGTAGAGCACAACCTCACCATGGTGGAGACCTTTGAGAGAGACGACGAAGGCAACATCAGTCCCGTTGGGCACAAAGAACGCGAATAAGCTTGAACGAAAAGCATGTAACAAGGGCGCCTCGACCCAAACCATAGCATAATAAGGCAAAGAATCAAAGCTGCATCGGGAGCAGGACATGGTTCTTCCACGCGAACCCACACTGATGTTGGAGAAGACAAAGTTGACCTGGGCGCTAGAGGAAAGCATACCAGCGTGGAGAGAAGTTCTCCAAGATGAACTGGAGAAGCGCATCACCAGGGAGCCTCGCCGAAGAAGACCGCATAGCAAGTGCACGAGGACGCAGGGCCCTTGGAGTTGTCGAGGAAGAGAAGCCGAGATACCTGGAAGACGGCGTGAGAGAAGGCCGATCGGCTCCCTCGCCGACCCGCGCACCCAGAGAACTGATCCCGCGTTGCCCGACGACACGGCAACCAGGTCGGGAGCCTCCATCGCAGAGAGGGGAGGGCAACGCCCGAGCAACAGATGAAGCACCCATCGCCGGGAGTGGAGGCTACAGATCTGGATGGGAATTGGACATCTGTCCGACCAAAGGAGCGCCGATGGTCTGAATCGAAGCCGGCTTGGGCAGGAGCGGATGGGCTGAAGCCCGAAGGCCAGCGTTACCGGCGAGAGGTGGTGTTCGCACACGAACACGTCACCGTGTACCCCCGGAGCCGAGCGCGATGCGCGGGACACGGAGCCGGGGGAGACTCGCCGGGAGCGCGATACGCAAGACACGCCGGCGAGTGCTTTTGGGAACCCGAAACCCCACACCCCCGGGAGGGACCCCGTCAGGGAGTGCGGCGGCTATGGGCTGCCCTAGGTCGACCTGATCGCCCCTAGGGCCTCGAGTTTCGTTGCCGTGTAACACGAAGAACAACGAAGAACGAGAAGCATAAAACAAAGGGAGAGAAAATAGTAGATGAAAAAGTAATAGATTGATTGCGTCGATTGGGAGAGTTCCACCTCAATCGGCCATATACCCTTCATATTTATAGGGTATGCCCGGTCTTTGAGCTACAATAGGACTCTATCTCGTACAAAGATATATTTCCATACAATCTTGAGATAACTTCCTAACCTGATCGATTTAACCGCCGTGATCCGGACTCCGCCTTGTATACGGGATATCCTTCCATATTATCCGGGAGCCCTTCCAAATCTCAGACTTTCCTTTAAATGCCACGATCAACTATTGTTCCTTGAGCCCCAAGTCAAGGCCTCCAGCGCAGAAAGTCTTCGTCTTGAAATCCAATGCCTCGGCCCACCTGTAAGAAAGTATGGGAACGTTACGGCTTGGCAACCGACGCGTGGCTGGGACTCGGATGCACCGTTCGGAGCCTGGCTTGGACCTATTCGGGAAGGCGAGTACTCGGGCGCACGAGAACTTAAGAAACGAGCGCTCGGGAACACGAGTACTCGGTAACACGAGTGCTCGGGGACGAGTACTCGGGGACATAGAGTGCTCGGGGTCCGGCACTCGGATCTCGTTAATGCTCGGAAACGAGTGCTCGGGGACATGAGTACTCGGGGCGCGAGTGCTCCGGGACGAGTGCTCGGGGGCGCCAGAACTCGGGACCGCGGGTACTCGGAAACGGGTACTCGGGATTTGGGGACGCCGCACCACTCGGCCTGAGCCACGATTCGGTAGCATTGCAGATCTTGCCCGACGCACTCGGCCCATCCGGGGGTACTGCCCAATTTGGTCGTCAACACATGCCCCCCCTGTTTTCGGTATAAAGATGTGTTTTTACCGAAAATAATAAGTCATGTTCTTAGGGCGATGCGGACCATCTCATCGGCCATTTCTTCTCTTAGGGCGATATGATATATCGGCCACAGCACTTGTTATGCTTCTTGCCACACGCTCGGGTGGAACTTCTTCAGATATCTGCCATTGAGAGCTCGCGGCAGCAGAGTGCCCTGCACGGATTCTACTAAGTATGAGTTCCCAGGAACCACTCTCGCAATTCTGAAAGGACCTTCCCAACTCGGCGACCATTTGCCAAACTTATTATCCTTCGAGCCGATTGGTAGGATGACCTTCCATACTAGTTCGCCGACTTGAAAGTTCTTCGACTTGACCTTTTTGTTGTATGCTCTGGCTACCCTTAGCTTGTCCCTTTCTATGGCCTTCAAAGCAACCAAACGCTTATCGGCGACTTCATCAAGACCATCCATCATCAGATTGTAAAAGTCGACCGCCGATAAATCATTCTGTTTGGCTAATCTTAAAGCACTCAGATTTACCTCTACGGGTAAAACGGCCTCTTGTCCATACACGAGCTCATAGGGAGTCACCTTGGTAGCACTGTGTCTTGAAATCCTATGCGCCCACAACGCCTCGGACAACACCTCATGCCATCCCCTTGGGTTGTCTTCGATCTTCTTCTTGATGAGCTTGATTAGCACTTTATTGCTGGACTCGGCTTGCCCATTGGCTTGGGCATAATATGGAGAAGAATTGAGCAGCTTTATTCTATAGGACTCGGCAAACTCCTTTACTTGTCCCGCCATAAAAGAGGTACCTTGATCCGTCGTCAGAGTTTGAGGGACGCCGAATCTATGTATAATGTGCTCGGTTATAAATCGAATCACTTCCACATGTGTCATGTTCTTGAGAGGCACTGCTTCAGACCACTTGGTGAAATAATCAGTTGCTACCAATACGAACCGATGCCCCTTCGAGGAAGAAGGATAGATTTGCCCAATGAAGTCTAGTCCCCAACCTTTGAATGGCCACGGCTTGATAATAGGATGTAGCATGGCAGCAGGAGCGAGTTGAATATCACCAAACTTCTGACAGGCTTCACACCCCTTGTAATACCTGAAGCAATCATTGATCATAGTCGGCCAATAGAACCCGGCACGCCGTAATAACCATTTCATCTTGTGAGCCGACTGATGAGTGCCACAGATGCCTTCATGTACCTCTCCCATTGCAACTCTTGCTTGATCCTCGTCCAAGCATTTCAAAAGAACTCCGTCGACCGTTCGGCGATAAAGATCATCGTCGATCAAAGTGTATTTGAAGGCCATCCGCCGAACAATTCGGTCTACCCTCTTACTCGGATCTTGTAAGTAATCAATGATCGACTTCCTCCAGTCTTCTCTGTTATTCATACTCGGTTTTCCACTGGCGACCGAGTCGGTGATTTCTGACTCGGCCTTTCCTACCGAGTTGGTCCCAAGCATCGGCTCTTGAGAAATATGAAAGACACCACGACTAACATGGTAGCCGGATGCTTGCTGCGCCAACTCGTTTGCAACCCAATTTTCTTGTCTAGGTATATGAGCAATACTAAAATAATCCAAGGTAGAGATTATATCTAGACACTTATCAAGATAAACATTAAGTGATTCGTCAAGACATTGATAAACTTTGGACACTTGTTGGACTACTAATAACGAATCACCGAAAGCCTCAATATGTGTGGCACCTATTGCGATCAGAAGCTCTAAACCGAGTAGCAAAGCTTCATACTCAGCTTGATTATTTGTGCAAAAATATTCTAAGCGGCATGAGGCTTCGTGGGTAGTACCATATGGAGATATGTAAACAACACCGACACCTTGGCCATTGCTACAGACTGAACCATCAAAGTACAATCTCCATGGCACTAGCGAGACAAGATCAACGTCAATGCTATGCTTGTCAACCCGATGTTCAACAATGAAGTCGACAATGATTTGGCTCTTCATAGATTTCAAGGGTTCATAAGCCAAATCGTACTCGGTAAGCGCGTAAGCCCACTTGCCGACTCGGCCACTAAGAATTGGCCTATGCAACATATACTTGATGACATCGGTTTGACAGGCTACAGTGCAAGTACTAGACAGCAAATAGTGTCTCGACTTCGTGCAAGCGTAATATAGGCATAAGCATAACTTCTCAACGAAAGAGTACCTTGTCTCGGCGTCGAGTAGTCGCCGACTCAAATAAGTGATAGCATGTTCCTTTCCTTCGGCTTCTTGGGTTAACACAGCTCCAATTACGCCTTCCTCTGCTGCGATGTAAAGTCGGAAGGGTTCCCCATGCCTAGGCGCTTTCAATACCGGAGGGGTAGATAAATAGCCTTTGATCAACTCGAACGCCTCCTGTTGCCTTGCCCCCCAAGTGAAATCGACGTCATTCTTCAACCGAAGGATAGGAGTAAATGCGGTGACCTTTCCCGACAAGTTGGCTATGAATCTCCTCAGATAATTGATTTTACCAAGGAATCTTTGCACGTCCCTTTTGCATGTTGGAGCTTGTAACTTCTGAATAGCTTCTATCTTTTTAGGATCAATTTCTATGCCATGCTGATGTATGATGAAGCCTAAGAACTTCCCAGCCGATACGCCAAAAGCGCACTTCAACGGGTTCATCTTCAGGCCGTACCTCTTCATCCTCTCAAAAGCTAAGCGCAAGTCGGCCAGATGAGATTCAAAGGCGTCCGACTTGACAACGATGTCGTCAATATAGACTTCTAGTATGACGCCGAGTAGATCATGGAAGATTAGATTCATAGCTCTTTGATACGTGGCCCCGGCGTTCTTCAATCCAAAGGTCATCACTGTCCACTCGAATAGGCCAAGGAACCCGGGGCAACGAAAAGCCGTTTTGGACATGTCCTCTTCGGCCATGAAGATTTGATTGTACCCTGCGTTACCGTCGAGGAAGCTGATGACCTCGTGTCCAGAAGCACTGTCAATAAGCATATCGGCTATAGGCATAGGGTACTCGTCTTTGGGTGAGGCTCTGTTCAAATCTCTGAAGTCAATGCACACCCTCAACTTGCCGGACCCTTTCTTTTCTACGGGCACAATGTTAGAAATCCAGTCGGCATACCTACAAGGTCTAATAAAGTTAGCTTTGAGCAGCCGACCAATCTCTTCCTTGATCCGGTCATACATCTCGGGGTTGAATCTCCTGGCCGGTTGTTTAAAAGGTCTGAAACCGGCCTTGATAGGCAACCGATGCTCTACTAGCTCTCGGCTTAACCCGGGCATCTCATGGTATTCCCATGCAAAGCAGCAAACGTATTCTTTTAGCAAGCCGACTAGCTTAAATTTGCAGTCGGCTTTCAGATTCTGGTTTACAAAGGTCGGCCTAGAACTCGATCCATCCCCTATGTCTACTTCCTCTAATGGATCGGCCGATGTGAAACCTTGCCCTAACTTATCCATATTATCTAACTCTTCTATAGACTCGTGCATATCGTTCTTACAAGACCGATACTCTGCGAGTCGCTTTTGTAGCCATTCCGAGTTAGGATCCATCTGATTGCTTCTTGTTTTGGAGCCGATCGCCATCAACCGGCTTTGAGGGTACGAGTACTCGGCTATCTCCTTTAGTACTAGGGAAGTCGGTCGCCGAAGAGTTGCCGGGCTGTTGCCGACTCGCCAGCACATCAACCAAAGCAGTTAAAACCGAGTTGGCCTGAAGCCGGTCGGCACTGACTGGCTTTAAAGATACGGGTACGAATCCGTTCTTTGTGGCGCTAAGGAAATCGAACCCGGAAAGGTCCCGCCCAGACAGACACGTCGCATTGGGGTGCTGCCAGTCCACCAACGCATCGGCTAAGGCGACACAAGCCGAGTTGTCTGCGTGAATGACCTCGACTTCTTCATCAATCCATTGTATAAGGCATTGGTGCATTGTGGACGGCACGCATTGGTTGGCGTGAACCCAATCGCGGCCCAGTATGACGTTGTAATTTCCTTGCACCTCGGCGACGAAGAAGGCAGTGGCCAAAGTCTTGCTTCCGATGGTGAGCTCTACGTACATCACGCCTGTGGCCTCTGTGCTCTCTTTGCCTTCAAACCCATTGAGCACCATATTGGTCTTCATCAACTCGTTATCATGCAGACCTAACCTCTTGAAGACCGAGTATGGCATAAGATTCACCACGGCACCGCCATCCACGAGCATCCTCGCCACCGGTGTTCCATTAATATGGCCCTTGACATATAGCGGTTTTAAGTGCCTCACCGGCTCTGTCGGCTTCTCGAAGATGGCGTTCTTAGGGCCGAAGTCGAACTGGGCTACTTCCCTATTCTCATCTACAGCACGGAACTCGGCAGGTAAGTAATATACCATGTTTATGTCCATACCTGCGTGAACCGGTGTAGACTCGTAGTCCACCATTTCCTCTTCGCTATCTTCCGTGGTGGCTACCGACTTCGGCGACTTGCCGAGTAGAGGAGACATGTCTTCGGGAGTCGTCGTGTCCTCTGCTCGCTTAGGCTTCCAGACCTGCTTCACGGATACCATGGGCCGAATCTCGTTAAAAGATTCGTCCCTCAGCGTCTCAGCCTCTCGCTCAACCCTCTCCTGGTTCCTCATGCGCTGCAGCCTTCTTTTCTGGGTTTTGGTCAACCCGGGAGGACACCAGGTAGGCTGAGTGTACTTGGGGTCTCTGGGCCTGCTCTTGCTTGTACCAGCTTCACGGTCATTGGCCATAGACCCCTGCTGAACAGTGATCACATTATCGTTAGAGTTGACCAGATTACCGATAGTAATCGGCCCTTTGCCGAGTTGATTGATCTCCATTCTTGGTCCGTTGTTCGTTGGAGCATCAGCACTCGGTGACTTGGCACGCCATATCTTCTTGGCTGGTTGACCCGGAGAAGTTGGTGAGGACCGACTGGTATCGCCAACGAGTCGGTCTTGAGTGGGGTGGTTGACCTTCTGTGTTGGCCGACTGGCATCCCCGCCTAGTCGGCCCCGAGTAGGATGAGTGAGCCTCTCACGGACGGGTCTTCTCAATGCCGACCATCCTGGATGAAAAGCGTAAGGGACCATCGGGTGCTGCCCCCATCTTCCGTCGAAGCGATCCACGTACGGCGCGTATGGAGGTGGCACCATCCATGGAGTCGGCATCCATGGCCCGTGCGGTCCGGCCTGATGTTGAAACCCTGGCCTTGGAGGTGATCTTGGACGTTTTAAGCGCGATGGCCGGTCAGGGATGACACCGGCCTCTTGGCTGGTGTATTTGGAAAGCAACATATCGAAAGTCGGCTTCACTCTTTTATGCTGAGTTCTGGCTTCGTTGATCTTCCACTTGCCGACTTCCGGACTCTCGGGCTTGATGAACTTGACCCGGGTATTCTCTGGCATCGGTGGTTGCCCCCCGAGTGCACTGGTGTGATCTTCCTGTACTCGGGATTGCCCCCCGAGTGCGTGATTTCTGATAGTGATTTTCAATGTCTCTTTGCCACCGGGTTGTTTCTCGAGCACGACTTCTCTTCCCAGTGCTTTGCCGACTACTTTCTTCCGAGGTTCACCAAGGACCACATGGTCTTTGTTAGCTGATTCGGCTATGTCGGGCCGAATCAAAACTTTCTTCCCTTCCAAATCCATAGCGTTCATTGGGAAGGGCTGTTTGTCGATTTGCATATCGGCGAAATTCAATCGTCCCTCATTAATGGCCGATTGTATCTGTCGCCGAAAAACATTGCAGTCATTAGTCGCATGAGAAAAAGAATTATGATACTTGCAATAAGCTCGCCGTTTCATCTTTTCAAACGGCGGTAAAGAATGAGATATTCTAATAATCCTATCTTGCAGCAAAGAATCAAATATTTTATCACACTTAGCTACATCAAAGGTGAATTTCATCTGTTCTTCATGATTCTTGCGAGTCGGTTTGAGAGCGTCACAAGTATACGGTTTGGTCTTGGAGGACCAAACGAACTCGGCAGCATATATGTTACCCTCATCGCCCGAGCTGTCGTACTCGACCATGTGCATCCTAGGGCGATCGGTTTGGACCTATGAATCTCTTTGACTTCTATGCTTCGGCTTTCTTGAGCCAAAGCTTTTTGCAAGACTTGGTTGACACTTAAGAGCTCATAATTTTCTATCCTTTCTCGGATGTGGGTCTTCAACCCGGCCAGTACCAAGTCGGCCAAGTCTCTCTCGGTTATTACCAAGCTGTAGCATCGGTTCTTTGTGTCCCTAAATCTTTTGACGTAGTCGGTGACCGACTCGTCGTGCTTCTGCTTGACCGATGTACGATGTGTCAACTTGAGTTCATTGTCGCCGCTATAAAAATGATCATGGAACTTCTGCTCTAACTGTGACCACAAGAGTATAGTGTCAGGCTGCAAAGCGGAGAACCATGAAAAGGCGGTGCCAGTCAGTGACAAAGGAAATAGGCGCACTTTTAGCTCATTTATGGAACTGGCTTCACCTAACTGCGCCAGATACTGACTGACATGTTCCCATGTAGTTTTCGTTCCTTCACCGCTAAATTTAGCGAAGTCGGGAACCTTGTAACCCGGAGGATATAGGATAGCATCATAGTAGTCGGGATATGGCTTCTGGTACATCCGACTTCTAAACTTCGGCTCGAGTCCGAAGGACTCGGTAAACATCTTTTTCATATCTTCCTGGAGCTTGGCTAAAATTTTGTCCGGAGTGGACGAAGTCGCTGTGGGATGACTGGCCATGGGTGCGGCCTGTGATCCATACGCCGAGTCGTGACTCGGCATCGGCTTAACCATGGTTGTGTTCATGGAAGGTGTAATCAGGCTCTGGTTCGGCGCTACCGCCGAACCGGGTATGCTCATGATCGGACTAGGGCTGGCGGGTACGGCTACGAGTTGGTTGTTCTGACTAGGGCGTAAATTCAATGGCACGGGAAGCGCCGATGAACCTACTACCAAGGTCGGATCAGGGTTTACCACACCTATAGCCGTACCGGCGTTACCACTAGATGTTGGGCACGTGCTCCCCTTAGCACTCGTGTTTTCCATGAACGTGTTGTAAACAAGAGTATTGCCTTCCGAAATATAACCCTGTATTTCGGCTATCTGTTCTGGAGAAAACGTGCTACTTACGGGGTGTCAGCCTTCTTGCCGTGTAGAGGAGGGAATTTGATTTCTCCAACCGGAGTAATGTTCCCTTGACGATCCTTCTTGAAGTTCGCGAGGAACGTCTGCAGATCTTCCTCCTCCCGCTTTTTCTTGTATGCTTCGAAAGCTTGGCGATGTTCCTCCGATAGCTCATTGTAGTCGGGCTTGATGATGTTATCGGTGCTGATCTCGCCGAGTTGTGGAATCTGATTGTTAGACATGATGATTTCGTCCCCAGCGGAGTCGCCAAAAAGTGTGTTCGCACACGAACACGTCACCGTGTACCCCCGGAGCCGAGCGCGATGCGCGGGACACGGAGCCGGGGGAGACTCGCCGGGAGCGCGATACGCAAGACACGCCGGCGAGTGCTTTTGGGAACCCGAAACCCCACACCCCCGGGAGGGACCCCGTCAGGGAGTGCGGCGGCTATGGGCTGCCCTAGGTCGACCTGATCGCCCCTAGGGCCTCGAGTTTCGTTGCCGTGTAACACGAAGAACAACGAAGAACGAGAAGCATAAAACAAAGGGAGAGAAAATAGTAGATGAAAAAGTAATAGATTGATTGCGTCGATTGGGAGAGTTCCACCTCAATCGGCCATATACCCTTCATATTTATAGGGTATGCCCGGTCTTTGAGCTACAATAGGACTCTATCTCGTACAAAGATATATTTCCATACAATCTTGAGATAACTTCCTAACCTGATCGATTTAACCGCCGTGATCCGGACTCCGCCTTGTATACGGGATATCCTTCCATATTATCCGGGAGCCCTTCCAAATCTCAGACTTTCCTTTAAATGCCACGATCAACTATTGTTCCTTGAGCCCCAAGTCAAGGCCTCCAGCGCAGAAAGTCTTCGTCTTGAAATCCAATGCCTCGGCCCACCTGTAAGAAAGTATGGGAACGTTACGGCTTGGCAACCGACCTGGCGTGGCTGGGACTCGGATGCACCGTTCGGAGCTTGGCTTGGACCTATTCGGGAAGGCGAGTACTCGGGCGCACGAGAACTTAAGAAACGAGCGCTCGGGAACACGAGTACTCGGTAACACGAGTGCTCGGGGACGAGTACTCGGGGACATAGAGTGCTCGGGGTCCGGCACTCGGATCTCGTTAATGCTCGGAAACGAGTGCTCGGGGACATGAGTACTCGGGGCGCGAGTGCTCCGGGACGAGTGCTCGGGGGCGCCAGAACTCGGGACCGCGGGTACTCGGAAACGGGTACTCGGGATTTGGGGACGCCGCACCACTCGGCCTGAGCCACGATTCGGTAGCATTGCAGATCTTGCCCGACGCACTCGGCCCATCCGGGGGTACTGCCCAATTTGGTCGTCAACAGGTGGCGAAGCTCTCACCGGTCATCCTCTTCCTGTCCAACATATCATTTCTCATGTGCATATCTCTATGCATCTAGAGTATCAAAGATGAGGGCACTCCCAATGCATTGTATCTTAGGTTGTATCTTATTGCATTAAATAACTGTTTAGATATAATCTGCTCAATGGGTTGTATCTTAGTGTTGTATCTAAAAGATCTCTTATTTAATGTGTTTTGTAAAAGAAAAATTATGAGATGTCTTGGATTTGGTGCTAAGAGTCATATCTAGATTAAGATATGGTTACTCTCTCTTTTCTCATTAAATAGAGTGCCACATCAGATTTTTGTTTAGATGACATAATTTAGATATAGTATATGGTATAGCATTAGGACTGCTCTGAGATCGTGAGAACGTCGTCCGGATATTCGGGAACACAGCCTATCCGATATCGCCTCTTGTTGGACGAGAACATCGTGTGGCACCGTGTCATCTTTTAGAAGGGCGCTTGCATTTTCATCGGGGGCGATTGTCAAGTGCCGTGAGACCTTGCTGGCAGGCTGCACTCGAGGAATTCTGGTTCGGCCTCAGATTCGGGCCACGCGCTTTCGAAGCAAGCCCGAACTAGCATTCCAGCAAGTTGCTCCTGCTGCTTCATTTTTTCTTTATAAACGTTGTTACTGCTTCTCGCACTCCGTCATGTATAGAGATTATTATCTGCAAATTAAGATACTTGACGACCAGATCGAATCGAAAGTCAACATGATGGAATGACCATCTCTGCCTCATCTAGCACCCGGCTGCCGGTCTCGGGCTCGGGCTTTTCATGACTATCATGCTGCAGGTCGCGGCTTGCCTATATAAGAGATTAAGTACTGCTTGTTCGCCTCCTTCCATATGTGTGGAGTGAGCAGATCATGCACACAATGGATTGCCTCAGCATCCAGATGCCAGCAGAAAACCCAGACGCTACCGCTGAGCAGATGGTCGACGCCGCGCGCGATGAGACGAAGCTGCAGCGGGCCCTGGTCGGCGGCGGCACCGCGAAGGCCTCGGCCGCGCTCCTCCTCGCCTGCTTCAGGGCTCCGGGCGGCGTGTTCCTCCGCGATAGGCTGCTGTTCTACGTCTACTACGGGGGCCTTGTCGCCGTCGCCATCTTCGGCGCGATGGAGGTGGCTACGGGCTTCAGGGTCGCCGGCGCGGCAAAAGGAAGCTGGTGATCTCGGCGTCTGTCGTCCCACTGGTCATCGTCACCGCGCTCGGAGGTTTCGCCATGCTGAAATCGCTGCGCTGTCTTGCTGTCGTTGCTAGTTGCATAAAAACTTGCACCTGATGTTTGATGTCCTTTCATGCATGTAAAGTTGTCAAACATGTAATAGTTCGCATGTGCATTTTATGTTCATGCATGCTAAGAGTTTGCAGGTGATTGAGTTGTTGGGGGCAGGGCAGAGTCGCACGAATGCACGATCACCATCTGTGATTTCTCCAGTAAGGGTTTTAATTCACTGGGCGTGTCAGGATGCATGTATACATTTGCAATCGATTAGTTAAGTCGATTTGGGTTTCCCGGCGATGTTTGATGTCAGTGTGTCTTTTTCCTGATAGCAATATGTGTACGCAATTAATCAGTGGCCGAACCACATTTCGTAGTGCGGCAACAATTGACCTCAATTTTTTTTTGTTTGTGCGTAAGCACCCAACATGAGTGAAAATCAATGGAAAACCCGATAAAACAGTAAAAAATTGTAGGGATTGACGTATTAATTTGACTCTTGTTTGAAGTGCTCGCTCAAATGTGGATCCTTAATTTGCAAAGTTCGCTTACTTTAGTCCCCTCTAAATCTGAGAATGCACATTTAGCTAGCTAAATTTGCTAAAGACGTTTATTGGAGATCCAAAACTGCTTACAATGGTGCTGACCATTTACGTACCATGTGTGACCCTGCCCGTGTGGCGTCCTGAGTCAGCGGGGGTCCTACGTGTAAGCAATTCTTTATCTTCCTCTCCACTATGCGTGAAGCTTGGGCCGGTAGAGTTGACGGGCGACCACGCTACATGGATCGGGCATACGCTGTGTGGCCAACGGTCAACAAACGGCCCATTTGAACATCTCTGATGGACAAAGGTTTTGGGCTGCTAACTGAGTGACGGGCCCTTTCACACAAATCTGCTCGTGATTTCCCTAAAGAAAAAAACACCATACTCGCGATTTCCCTTTAAAAAAACCACCGTTCTTCCGGAAGTGGATCATCCTTCCACTGCATCGCACGGGTTAGAGCCTTTTTAGTAGAGGAAAGAGGCCTATCTGCCTATCTCCCATGGACAGAAAGGTGATCATGAGAAAAAGAGAAAATTGTGCTTGGAATCTTCGCAAGCCGTCCGATGACGGAAGATTGTTGCAATCCTGAAAGGGTTCTTTTAATGTTTATCCAGCCTTAGATCGACGTGATCGTTAGTTGATCAGCCTACTTTTGTAGTAGGACTGATAAAAACATGAGTGAAATTGCTTCCTTCGTTGGAGAGCTGGCTCGATTCCTCGCAAAAAAAAATAAAATTAAAAGCTGGTTGATGGCCGGAACCAGCAAGCAATCGATCCAACCAGGTACCGCTTGTTCGTTCATGACCCTTGTTGACATGACCATTGATGCGGATCGCGCACCTATCTGTTCTTTATAGAAGGCAAAAGCACAATAATTTCTGTCACATACCCTCATGCTTTTCTTGATCGGAAATTCGAAACACTGACATGGTGACTCCCCCTCCGATCTTATTATTTTCGATTGTTCCATGGCTGGCCCATGCCGGTAGGGCCTTGAGTATGCGTATGTCAAAAACCACGGGCCCATCTGATCGGATTGCACGACCCTTCGCGGCTTTTCCCATCTCTTTTTTTCTTCTCCTTTTTCCCAAGCAGAAAGAGCGCCTTTTGTGTCCCAGATTTGGATTGGAGTTATTACATCTTGTCTCCTTTATAAAATTCTCATACAATGGACATAGTCCAGTTGCCTCCCCTTGCCCACAACTAGATATATCTTCATTACTTAAAGAACAAATTGGGTTCGGACACTCACGCCCCACTTAGAATGAAAACGCAAACTTGGTGGATTTGAGCTAGACCGGAAAATTCTGTTATCTTCTCTCCTTTTGTGTTTTGAGCCGCCGCGTGACAACGAAACTGTTGTGCCTATAGCTTCTACCGTAAAGACACGTCCTGGCACTGCACGAACCCGTCCGTGGTCATGGTGTACTGTAGTTCGGGGACGCGCGCACGTACGCACGCACCATAGCGATGGTCAATGCAGTAATGCAGCAGGATGCCTGCACACACTGTCACTGGTCGATGCTGGAACACCGTCAGGGCTGGGGAGCGTACGTGCACGTGCGGTGCTTGCAGGGGCGGGCCCAAGTAGGGTCATGGGTAGATGTACATTCAAAATTATTGGTAAAAAGTCAGAAGCTAACTAAGACTTAGGAAACGATATTCCATCAAAGACCGAGAAACCACGTAACGTGGACACACGTTACCTCGTGTGTATCCGTCGTTACGGGTCCGACACCGAACCAGCACCGCATACGAACTTCACCTGACCACCTGGTCGTATGTCTCACTGCTGGTCCAGCCGGCCAGAAACGGATATCATTCGATAAGCCAATACTATTCCGAACACCCTGTAGGGAGGTAACACCATTCAGTTGTGAAGAGACTTGCATTCGCGAAGAGGAGCCCGGTGTTTGTGTCTACACCATAACCCAATCGGCTGAAGCACGACTGGTGGGTCACCCGAAGGCCCGACACGACACCCACACCCTGCCCAGCCGGCATTCGCATCTCAGCTGGCGGGTCGCTCAACTTCAAGATCGCTAGACTCACACAGAAGAATGAATATTAACTCTCTACCGTTGATTCATACACTTCATCCATACACGCACTGTGTATGAAGCGATATAGTGAACAGCTTGATAAACATAACGCAAGCTTTACAGAAGGATTTAGCAGACAAATAAACACATCCCTTATATATGGGCAATTACTTACATTACAATCAAAGGATCTATAGGTCACAAGAATCAATAAGATAAACAACGGAAACAATAATAAAAGTAAACTCGATGGTTCGAGAGACCATCATTAACCCAACAGATATCCACAAGATCTTTTAGCTGGAGAGGCAAACAAATTGAGCAGGGGAACGCGATACTCATCACCACCAAGCTCACCTGTGGAATTGGAATTTCCTGTGAGTATTTTCGTACTCGCAAGTTGCTACTTATTCCAATAACTTATACCCGGCATGGACTGTTGGACAACCTCACCCCAGGCATTTCTAATTAGACATAACATGGCATTTACGAGAAATAAAGAACATGACAGCAGCAGGAATACAGTAAGTTACCCTAGCCAGGCTAGTAAATAGGAACAACATCAAGTAATATAGCTCCTAACATAACATGACAAGGTTAATATCAGTCAGCTCATAATAAGATTCAGCAGATTAACATCATTTAAATAACAGTAATTCATGAGATGACCGAGTAGATCAACATCATTTAATCAACAGGAACTGATGAGATGACCGAGTAGATCAACATCAAACAGTCCAATATTCCAAACAAGGAGGCATTGGTTGTTCGATAGCCCCATGAACCTTCTCATGGGATATCCCCACAGAGCCTGTCAAGGTCCATCACATGAGGGTAGCTAGTCCTCAGAGAGCAGGAACCAACCACAGGACATCTGTGGTTCCCTCACAACCAACTGTCTTACAGCTTATCAGGGAGCATCCTATCAGGATCGCTACGGTAACTTCTGAGGACTCGATATCAGGCTCGAGTAACCAATCTCGATATCAGGCTCGAGCAACCGTAACGTTGTTACATCCCATCCCACGACCATGCTCCCATGTCTCTCATCTCACTTAGAGATTCCGGTTGATTAAAGCATCGATTTAAAAATTTAGGCATCCAAGATCAAACATCAGACAGACAATAGGCAGACATTCAACACCAATCAGGTAAATAAGTAACTGAAATTTTCAACAAGCAGCAGAGCTTGCCTGGGAGCTCGGTGAAGATGCGCAAAAGAGCCAAAACGCCATGAAGATGCGAATCATATCTAGCAGAAGAAAAGCGACTATGACGCTATGTTTAACATGGCAAGATGCATGAAGTGCAACTATGGGGGATTAAGGTGAAGCGTGGAAATCACCTAAGCATGGTCGGTTGCTATTCGCTCTCCATTTTAGTTTCAATTTTAGTTGATGATTAACTTTTAAACATGGGTCGAACTAGAGTGTGGATAAAAGCAGGATATGCAACTAACGTACCGATGCAATAATTTCATGATTAAGGGTAATGGTTTAACTAACTACCATATCATGTTAACTTCAGATCAAAAGGTATTAGCATGTATGAGCCATATGTCAGTTTTGTAAAGATGTAGGTTAAGATCTCTTAGCTTTTAGCAAGGCATTAATTTGTATAAAGGAAAGTGTATGGGCTAATGGTTGGTAACATGCATGTACATTTTTGGGTTAGACTATGGCTTAATTGCAATCGTCAAGCTAATCATTTCAACCAGTCAAATCTATATACTTTATTATTAACAAGTTTAGAACATCAAGAGTATTTCGGTCATAGATCATAATTGGCTTATCTGAAACGAACAATTGAGTACTTTATTCGTAGCTACTGTCGGTGCCTACGATTTTCTTTTTAAGTTCATCTTATAAAACTAATGGAAGGGCACATAATCTGGCTCTAAAGCTTTCAGCCCTAACACGACATATATATATATATAATTAGCAAGTGACTGAAAAAGCGATAATCATATACTGCGCATTCTCATGACATGCAACGTATATACGAGATCACTAGAATCATCACGTTCTAACCTATCCCGACTAAACCATCACATCCATAAGGGGAAGGGCATTACCCTTGATGCGAGAACCCGAACGAATCGTCAACGACGGCATCAGGGTTGCGGATCGGCTTCTTGCACGGCATCACCTTCTTTCTCCTTCGCCTTCGTCTTCTTCCCTCGCGGCAATGGCATCATCTCCTACCACGGCAGCGATGGCGACGAGGCAACAACTTGAGAGGCGACAGCAAGGGGGGAAGGGCATCATAGCGGCAGCAGCTGCGGCAGGGGCGGCACCGGTCTGACCGGTTGCCCATCCGGTCAGACCGGCCCGCTGGAGCTGCGGCTCGGGGAAACGGGGGCGGTCGGAGGCGCCGGGGTGGCCGGTAGTGGCTCGCCGGCCACTGCCTAGACGACCGCGCCAGAGGGAGGAGGCCGGCGGCCAACCTCGTCGGCGCTGGTGGTGGGGCACCGGCTCACCGGCCGGCGCCGGAACAGCGGCGGCTCGAGAGAGAGGGGGGGCGTCACCGGCCTGAGGGGGCTGCCGGCGGTGGCTCGCCAGCCACTACCGCGAGTGGCGGCGGTGACGCGCCACGGTGGCGCGCACGGGAGGAGCGCGGGGATGGCCGGCGGGCGGAGGCTGCCGAGGCGGAAGGGCGACGATCGGCGGGATCCGGCGGTGGCGCGGTGGGGAGATGCCCGCTGGTGGTGGTGACTGGAGGAGGCGCATCGGCCAGCGGCGGAGGGCGTGCTGGGCAGGCCCGCGGGGAGGAGCACGGGGAGGAGAGGGGAAGAGAGGCGGCTGCGGCGGGGGAAAAAAGGAGGGGGGCGCGGTCGACCGGGGCGAGCTCGCCGGCGGCGGCGGGCTCAGGCGGCAGAGCCGGGGGAGGCGGAGGCCCCGGCCTCGCCCGAAGGCAAAGGCGGCGGCGGTGGGTGAGTGGGCTGGGGTAGCCAGCCCGTGGCACCCTGGCCCTTTTAGATTAGGGTTTAAATTTTTTTTAATAAAATATGGGCTGTTACATAATATTAGTGATACATGTTGATAAATAGCCATCATAAAAAAATGGTTGCCTCACCTGTTGGCAAAATCTCAAAATCCCAGCTGGTAGTAGCTTTGGGTACCATTCGGAAGGTCGAATCCTACACATTCAGGACAAATTCACTATTTTTTTCTTGGCATTTTTTATTCATTGCACACTTGCACTTCTTTTTCTCTATTATGGACTTCTATGTTTTACATGGAACAATATTTTTACAACTTTAAACACCCATCTCAGGAAACCTGGGCCCGCCACTGGGTGCTTGGCTGCTTGCTACGGCGTAGTACTGGTAATCAACAGCGCGCGTGCGCGCGAGTGGTCTCTCGGCATGCAGCAAATCGGACATCGCCACGGTGTATTTGGGTGTCTGCACATGTGGTCCAGCGGCCTAGTGCGGCGTGTGCGTGCGTACGTGCACACCGGCATGCAAAGCACAGCAGAGCTGCGCGCTGCTCTCCATCCGTATCGAACGCCACGCCAGCAGCAGTCACCGGCCAGACACGACGACATCCAAGTGAGCGACACGCAAAGCCATCTAGCCACCGGCCACGGCATGGATGCACGCCAACAGAACGCTAGCTTCCAGCACGTACACGAGGCGAGAGGCCGTGAAGCGTATCGATGGATGGATGGGTCCGAATCAAGTGTAGTCATTAGTCCATTTCCAAGCGAAAAACGGCGAGGAGGTAGCGCGTGCCGTCGCCGCGCTCCATGTGGAAGGAAACATGTCCCTCCAACCGGAAGCCCAAAAGAGCCAAAAACCATTGGAAGTTTGGCAGTGACCGTCCATGAAGACGGTGACGCGAGCTACAGGACATGAGCCGCAGTCGCGCGGCGCACATCTCCCTCCCCCTCGCGCGCGAGCCCTGCTGCACATTCCACGTCGCCACTCCAGTCACAGGGCAAATTGACAACTATAGATACGCCGTATGGGTCAGACAACTATAGATACGCCGTATGGGTCAGTGTTTACGATTGCAACTGCAATTGTTAGAGCGCTTGTACGTGTCAATTAATTCTCCAAACAGTGGCGAACGCAAATTTCCATCTCCAAGATGATTCCAGAATGGGATGCACTAACATATTCACATCTTTATCTTTACTGGCAAGATCCAGAAGGCCAAAACAACTCGGAGTTACAGAATGACCAACAGAATTAATCAACCAACTAGTGCAGCGAAGAAAGAACCAACTAATCCTCCACGTACCAAATAACTCAACCCAACTAATCATGCACGCTCCGGCGATCTCACCTCACGCTGCCCCGGCAATCGCCGCTGGCGCCGGCGCCGGCGCGAAACTTCCGGCGGCGCAGCGCCTTGATCGATCCGGGAAGGAACCTCCCCCACCCTCCCGCCTTCGTCGCCACCTTCGCCTCCGCCGCCGTCGCCGACACCGAGCTCGACCGCGCCAATGCCACCACGTCGCCCTCCTCCACGTCCAAGCCCCTGCCAGCCGCGGGCTTCCGGAACGACGCCCACCCCCAGACCCTGGACTTGCGCCTCTCGTCGCCGATGCCGCCTCCGGAGGCGGCGACGGATCGCGAGCGCCCGATCCGGCGCTCCCGCTCGATGAGGCTGCACACCCTGCCAACCGCGCTCCCGGAGGCGGAGGACGAGGAGGACGGGGAGGAAGATGATACGCAGGAGCAGGGGCGCGCGCACGCGCAGTCGGGGCAGAGGCGGAGGAGGCGGTCGCGGAGGCAGTGCGGGCACACGCCGCCACAGGGCATGGGCGGGTGCCTCTGGCAGCGCCACTCGTCGCCGGCCATCTCTCCACACCGTCCGTCCCCGTACGGTTGCAATCCTCCTCGCGGTTTTAGAGAGTCGCGGAGTCGCGGCGTTCGAGAGATAGAGAGAGACGCGGGGAAGCAGAGGAGTCTGTCTCTCTTATGAGCGAGGCCACGGAGTTTTTATGTAACGGCGTTTTGGATGCGGCTCTTGAAGAAAGGGGCAACGGTTTCAGTGTTATTTTCGATCTTGCCATCAAGTGGGGTGAGGTGGGGTGGGGGAAGGGGGTGTTCTAGGTTTGTATGTTCGGTGTCTCGCGTGGCATCATCGTAGGAATGGAGGTGGTGGGTGCAAGAAATAATGGTCTCTCGGTTTTATCCCTGTTCGTGCAGTGCTTTCTCTGGCACCACCATGGAGCTTTGTGGAGTTTGTGTTTGAGGGATTTGGATCCCCAGATCTACTCGGCGAAGGTACGAGAGTTCTTCCCTATTCAGGGTTTCAGCCTACTACGGTGATGACAATGACGGTGGATGTAGGCTTAAGGCATGGGCTTTCTCTCTGTTGCCATGTTTGTCTCATTGGTGGGCTTCAACCTAGGACACGAGGAGTCCTGATCCTCTTTCTTAATTTTGGGACGCTTCATCATGGTGCTTCTTTTTCAACCCTTTGGGGGAGTAGCAGCAGCTCTATAATTAGCTATGTATAGGAGTGTCCCCAACGGTTGGTCTATCATCATTTCCTTTCACCCTGTCGTCCGTGATGATTGGCTATTGCGGTTTGTGTAGCTCTTTGAGGCGATTTGTTCTGGTGCAAATTTACAGATGGTTCTAGGTACCGTTCTTTTCCGGTTGGGACTGGTCTAGTGGCGATGATGGGGATGATGGGCGTGCACCATGGTGTGGCGTTGCATGTGATGGCGATGAACCTGTGATGACTTGTTTGGAATTTCTAATGTTTTTATGGGTCTATTTTTTTTATCGGCATACTCCTTTGTACTTCTTTTTTGTCTAATAAATTTCAATATCCCATTATCGGAGTGAGGTATACATCTCACGGTACAATTACAATCAGATGTGTAGTTCACATATCTGTCATGGAAGTAGCGACTAGCGAGTGATGCATATCTGGACAATTTGGACGTTGTTTTCGCGACTACAAAGTAGAAAAAATCCAAATCTGTTTTAGACGTAGCATGCAGATCTATATTTACCTTGTCGTCACAACGGTCTCACTCTCAAGGGAGAAAGAGCTTTTATGATACTTCAAATATGCCATCTTGGATTATCGAACCTTGCCTCCATAGAACAAATCCGAAACGCGCTGAGAGGGACCATGCATTGCCAAACTGTCCCTGGAGAGGGAAACAAAAGAAGAAACCCAGTCTCATTTCACTCCAAATCAAGTTTTTTTTCAAATTTAATCTTACAGTTAACTCCCATTAGCTACTAGTTTCACAGTACAAACAATCAAGTTCTAATTCTAATCATCGCACTACATGTCTGCATTTTCCAGGATGATTGCACCAGGCCTGATGTGTAAAAGAAAGACCCGAAGATTGAATAGACCGAATCCATCTTGCTCTAGCTAGCGCGAGCACACACCATCAGTTGGTGGGCGGCGGAGCAATCACGGGGCCCTTGGTAGGTGCCGGCACATGGCGACGGTCCTATGTTCAAATGCGAGCGACGCAACATCCAAGCCGTCGCCGTCCGGCGTCGGACACCCTGTTGGCGGCAACGAGGATATATCCGACACTAGTCTAGCGCGGGAATACGCCGTGCTGATTAATACCAGTACTTTTTTAGTATCGCGATCCTGTGTGGCCACGTTGCTGTTCGTGGCTCTTGCATTGGAGGCAGGCCGTTGCACCGCAATTTTATGGAGATTTCATGCATGTTAGGTTGGTAGCTTCTTAACTAACCGGTGATGTTGGAATGAAACGCTCAGGCAGAGCATAATCAATTGCCCTCTACAACATTTTCTGGAAGCAAGTGGTAATGCTGACCACCTAGTTGCTTGTTTTAGATGTGTGCATGAAAGGAATAGTGTGCTCCAAAAAGAAGGGACACGAGGAACAAAAAAAAGGAAGAAAATGTTTTTTAGCAAAAAGGAAGAGGGACACGAGTACATATACCAAACGATTTCTACAGCCTCGCTAGGCTATGCTGCAACTGGCTCAAAATTTATTGGTGGGCCCGGCCTGCTCTGAAAATTCAAGAGAAGCCCATCATCACAAAGCTACCCTTGAGAGGTTTTCCGTTTGGGCAAGAAGCCTATCAAAACTAGTGGCCCATCAGATGTACTACAAGCGTTCGCGTTCTAATCTTATCGTTTCTCTCCGACAAAGATGCCATTCTCTTCCATTCAATGCACCATCAAACCTCACGAACACTTCAGTTCACGCAAAAAGGTGGAAAGGAAACCACATGAACTTGACCGGATGACGCCCCTCCAAATCTGCAGCTAACCTCAAGAACAGCAGATTAACTTGAGACAGGAAAAGGGTCTCAGCAATCGCACAAACAGACGAAGAGAAATCGCATTTGCTTCCCTCGCACTCCACCGCCGCGCGCTGTTGCGCACAGGATCTAGCTAGCGTGGTGACAAAAGCTGTTGCAGGATGTTCTCACCCCAACAGAAGGGCAGGCATCTCCTTCCCAGCCCAAAAACCTACGAAACTAACCGCAAGCTCGTACCCATTCGCCGACCCTCTCAACCTCTCGTCATCATCGCTGGTATGAGATCTATGCAAGCCACATGCTTCATGTTGCCTCGCAGTGCACGTCGCGCCCTAGGAACGCCACCGTTCAGCAGAATATGTTCCCCGCATCGACTGTGGAGCCAATAAGCTTCCCCACCACCACAATATTTGTCGGACCGTGTCAAACGCGTTCGTCGGCAGGATGCAAGGAACTACTAGGAATAGATGGGAGGAAGAATGTGGTCGATACTAGTACTACCAGTGACTTGGCAAGAAGATGTACCGAAATTCCCTTAACTTGTCTGAAAAAGAAAAGCATTCCCATTTGAATCACTGAACAATGTGGCTGGCGGAGAAATGGAACGTTGAATTCGATGACCTGAACCCGACGAATTAAGGACCATTCCGAACGTACTCAGTGCCGTAAGCCCGTAACTGTTCGACTGTGCTTTCAAAGCTGTCATGAGGTCCGATAACTACCTGAGCCTCTACGGCTTCAGTTAGAAGCAGTTTAGGAGTAGGTCTTAAGTGTAGGACAAGTCAACTTGACCATAGCAAAAACCACGATCCTCACAGAAACGCCAAGGCAGTCTCGCTGTTCAAGGCTACGTTGTGACGTTAGATGGCAGTAGCGCAGCACGGGGACGGGAGTCCCGAGGCGATAAAATTTTGCTCCCGTCCAACGCCGTCTGACGCGAAGGGCGCCAGAAGGTTCACCTAATAAACGTGGCAGAAACGTAGGACGGAGGGGCACCGTGCTCTGCGCGACGCTACCGCTGGTGGGTGCGGGTGACCGCGATTCCTTCGCATGTGCGCGGGCGACACGCGCGGCGCCCGGCCCGTCCGTCACCTCACCTCCACCGTACGCACGAACCCGGCTCTCGCGCTTTGTGTTTTTCTTTCTTCTCTGGGGCCGGCCGACCTGCCGCCGGGTCAAAGTCAAGTGATCCTCTCCGGTACCTCCACAACACAGATTATACTCGAGTTGAGTGTTATCTGAAGCTTGAACATATTGACTTAATTAGAGATGCTATTCTCTGCTTGGGGTCAAACAGTCCTCCGTGCGGAAGAACAGTTCAGGCCTAGACTTTTGCATCGCACGGTACTTGACCAGAACATGCAGTATGTATTTATGGAACGGAGGTCAGCCGCATGAGCAATTCAAATGGTAGTCACTTAGCACATGTATTCGAGCAAGGACACATACGCCTAGCCGTAATCCGAGACAACAGTGGGCAGGCCGGCAGGCAGGACCCAGGGTCCAGATCAAAGCGTACGTGAGCACATCATCACATGTCAGCAAACTGAAGAAAAGGGAGCAGATTCGTCAAGCCCTCACTTGGAAGGAAAGTGCCCGATTTTGATACCGCCCGCACGAAGCAACGACCCCTGCGGCGCCGTGTCAGCCAAACCCGGGCCGGAAGTTGCCATCCCATACCCAAGAAAAGCAATTACGAGGAAGAAGCCCTCCTGGGAAGCTGGCGGCAGAATTCAGGACACGCACCGCCGAGTTAATTAACTAGCTAATCTACGCGCCACGCAAGGTTGCAATCAGGCACGTCACGCGACGATAGAATAGCCGTTTCCCTCGAGCGATCCATCGACAACCATGGTGTCGCCTCGATCGATCAATCCCTTTCACTAGCTGTGTTGGTTAAATTATTGCCGCGCGCAGTCGGCTTCAGCCACCCGGAGAGCGAACCGGTGGTGACCTCAGGAGTTCTGGTTGCTTCTTCCTTTTCCTGAACCCCTGACGGCTATCTCCGATGCCGGCTTAATTATCTCGATCAACACATTCTTCAACAAAAAACTGTATACCACATGGGGTTGGGAAAGCCGAGCATTCAGCTAAAGTAATGCCGTATTGCTTGTCCGTATCCGGAGGGTACATCATTATCCGGCAGCCGCCATGAAATCAGCAATGCTACATGTTGTTTGTCCGCATTCACCCCGTGGTATTGGCCTCACCGGATAATGTTTTTCTACTCAATCTGCTTTACTGAAGTGAAGTGCAGTACAAGTTCACTTTGCCCTGCCTCTTTTCCTACGACTGCACAAGAAGTTCAGAACTCCTTTTCTTTTACCCAGAACTCTTGATCGTAGGAGTAGTACATTGTAAATGTATAGTAATCCGTACCATACACCAAATGCTTTGTTGGTGCTTACAAACTCGATCGTCCATTTCCTTTGCTGGAAAAGTCGGCTCGAAATCGAACGGCTGCCATGAACTTGCAGTTATGATGCTCCAAACTGGGTGCAATGATATGTAGCATGATCTGATGCATCCATGCATGTTTCATTCATATCACTGCCTTTATAGCTCATCTTTCTGGGCAGATCACTTCCGGGGTCCCAAAGAAACGAAACACAAAAGAGGAAGGAGTATCTTTCTAGATGATTTATGGAGCGCAGAACCACAGCCTAAAAAGGAAGAGGAACTGAATAATGGATGCACTGCATGATGAGAGATGAGCTAGCTTGACGCGGTATCTACATAGAGGACCTTCTTTAAGCCTTCTAGCCAGCGGCAGGCTAGGCTCTTGAGGTGTCTTTCCTGGGAAACGAGATGCTGTCTAACCAGATCAGATAACAGATGGGCCGAAGATGGTGATGATCATGCACTCCTATATATATGGCTATCTCTATGTGTGCATGAAAACGACGAATCGTTAGTTACCCTTAACTCCTTCCCTAACAAGTGTTGTACATGTCAAAACATGAAGCCAAATCATTGACACGTACGTTAAATTGGTCTCCGGAAGGACCGGAAATATGGTTAAGTTCCTTCGTACAATGACTTCAGAGTTCAGGCTTCAGGCCGTGAGTTCGGGGACGATCAATGCGCATCACGCTTACATCGCAGGACCAATAATGCGTGCATAATGCAGCATTCATGATGGACTTTGAATTACTCGAGGAAAAAACAGATTTAAGAAACTTCATGTCAAACTCCTGTTTCTTCCGCAGTAATTAACCAGTATTTTCCTTTGTTCCTTTTTGCAACTTGGCCCGGCTCGTTTCATCATGCTGGCGAATTGTTAATTGGTTAGTGCGTCGTTATCAACTAAGGGATTGGGACTGGTTCCAAGAGACGATGTGATGTTTAATGGCAGCATGATTAGTTTATGCCACACAGGCGTTGTTGAAACCGGCCCTTAATCAGGTACATAATTCAACACCAAATTTGTATATTCAGTACTGATCCCATGGAAGTCATGCATGATTGCTCATCCAGGAAACTTGAGATGAACCGAAGAAGAAAAAAAATCCTATATATTAATGTGTGTCCTGCAATCTCATGCATGTCTCAGCTAAAGAAGATTGGAGTTTAAAAGAAAGCATATCATGGAGTACACAAATAGTCTAAAGGCGTTAAAGAGTAGTTGACCAAACTACCGAATGCCGTACGCTGGCCAGGAAAAACAATTATATAAGATGCAGTCTTTTCTCCTCTTGAACCTACTACATACTTTCCCAAATAGTAATATGCTAGAAAAAACCATTTGGTTTGTTAGAGATAAACCAATCAAAATATGTACGCCGTACTAAACATCTTCATAAAAGAGTGAAATAAATGACGAATTAACTAGAAAAAATATAGATACTATAAAAAATTTCACAAAAAAGTAAATGTCTGGTTATTAATTTGATAGACCATCTTTTTTTTAGTGTATCACAACTTTATAATTGCATGTAAACAAATCATAGCCGATCATCATAATCATATCTAACCAAATCATAACTATTAAATCATCATAATTGTATCTCAACAGATCACAGCCGATAAATTACCATTACTCTACCTAAATGGATCACAACCAATAGATCTTCTTAACTGTACCTAAACATTACCCTCCACTAACACCCGTATAAACTACCGTCCGGCTGGCACATGATTCAAAATTTAATTATGTGTATTGATCATCGGCACAATCGGTGGTAAATTGGTGTTATTGCAAGTAGCATAATACTCCATCCCTCCAAAAATATAAGGCATGCGTTTTTTAAGATTTATCTTTGACCAAGAATTAGTCTAGCAATATGTGGATTATGTGATACAAAATTGATATCATTCGAAAGTGCTTTTAAGATTTAATCACATGATCCACATATTATTGAATTGTTGGTCAAAGATAAATCTTAAAAAACGCGTGTCTTATATTTCTGAACGCGGAGAGTAATATATTTATGTAAATTCTAAAAATAAAAAATAAAAAAAATTTGTGTGATTGCACGAGATATCCTGCTAGTTATCTAAATAAATAAATAAATAAAAGAGACTAACAACTGGTCCGAATCATCAACCAGAAACGATTTAGGCACCCAGAAATAGTATCTTGCTTGCACAATACGAAGCATCTTAACTTATTTCAGCGAGCTAAATCGATCCAGGACAACATCTACTACTGCTAAATGCGGAAGGAAGCATCCGACCCGATCCCTCTCGACCCACTGGGTTAAGCCGGTGTGGATGGCATGCACGGTGATCTTTTTTCCCTTTTGATATGGCTGTGGTGTGCTAATTAATGGCGTGGCTAGTGGTAACTTTTTGCGCGGAGAAAACGTGTCTCGGGTGCTTTGGCATGCACTTCTGCTGCCCCTAGAGCAGCATTGGAGGAGCAATTCGGGTGATGAACGAGGAAAGGAACCGCACGAAGCACCACGCATAAACTAACAATCAACGTTCAACAAAGTGTTAGAAAAAAAAGGGACACGTAGTCACCAATGGTCGCCAGCGCCGTGATGGTCGCGTTGCCTGCCACCAATGGTCGTCGACTGTAACAGCTGCACCGGTGTAAATTCCTCTCGATGGGACAGCACAGCACAGGCTCCACGGCCACTCCCTGCTCAGGCAGGCCATCCGCCACTGGTCGGCTCCGATCTCTGCACGGTCACCGTTGGATGTGCCGCGTGGAAGCAACTGTGATCTAAACAGAAGGCGAGGGAGGAATGGCCATAAAAAAACTCCAAACCCCAAAAGTCCAAACCGGGTTCGCCACTGAGAGGTCCGGGCCGGGTGGCGGCCGGCGACCCGGACCCGGATGGGAGCGGATAAGAACGGGCTAAGGCTCGCTATGAAACAAACACTCCCCTCAAAGCATCCTCCTTCCCGTGTTGGTTTTACCACAACTACTGGCAGTGCTGTGATACTTGCGACCTGCTTTCTCCGGTCTACAAAGACCTCAGCTTTCCTTCCTCCACTTTGTTTCCAAAGCCCCTCCCTTTTCCTCCCGTCTTCCTCTTTCTTCCCTCAAATCGTCTCCACCCGCATTTCTTCTTCGCTCCGCTGCACCTTGCTGTGTTGGTTTGAGGATCGAAATGGCATTTGACGATGAATCGCCGCCGCTCAGAGTCAATACCAGATGCGACCACATGGTAACGTCAAACTCTTTCCGTCCTTTTGGGTTGAGCAAATGCTGTGTTTCTTGGTTATTGGTTGATTCTAATTAATGGCGGTATCGGATCGAATGCGGCAGGGAGGAGGGGAGTGCGACGAGGCGGAGAACCAGCGGTGGCCGCCGTGGCTGAAGCCGCTGCTGTCGACGAGCTTCTTCGGGCAATGCAAGCTGCACGCGGACGCGCACAAGTGCGAGTGCAACATGTACTGCCTCGACTGCATCAACGGCGCGCTCTGCTCGCAGTGCCTCGCCTACCACCGCGACCACCACGCCATCCAGGTGAGCGAGCATACCACGGCATTTCTCTGGCATTGGATTGATCGGAGCAGATGCCCCCCTTTCGTCGAGAGGAACGGCGGCTTCCTTGTTTCCGTCGAAACACACAAAGGGCGAGGCTTCTTGACTCGAACGAAAGAGTCCCTCTCCGAGACTTGTGGCTGTATCCAGCTCCCAACGGCCTCTCTTTCCTCACACGCATTAGAAACACCCAAAGATCGGGATAACTAACTTTCTTGAATTGGCTGAGAATGGCCCTGACTGTTCCATCTCCTGCTTCTCGCTGACGACGATTGCCTTGTTTTTTTGATGCGTGATGCAGATACGGAGATCCTCCTACCACGACGTGATCCGGGTGTCGGAGATACAGAAGGTGCTGGACATCACCGGCGTGCAGACGTACATCATCAACAGCGCGCGCGTCGTGTTCCTGAACGAGCGCCCGCAGCCGAGGCCCGGCAAGGGCGTCACCAACACCTGCGAGGTCTGCGAGCGCAGCCTCCTCGACACCTTCCGCTTCTGCTCCCTCGGCTGCAAGGTACACCGCCGAGCCAACGCCTATTAATTTCAAGATAGTTTCAGTTGGCACATGCTCTGAGCTTGTAGATTCTAACGTTCCGTGGATGCACAGATCGTTGGCACCTCCGGCGAGTACCGCGTCCGGAAGAAGCACTCCGGCAGCAAGAAGAAGAGGCTAATTAAGAAGGGCGCGGCGGCGTCGGACTCGGAGGACTCGTCCACAAGCACCAGCGGCAGGAGCGACAAGAGCAGCGTGGTGCAGAGCTTCACCCCGTCCACCCCACCGGCAACCGCCAACAGCTACCGCACCGGCAACAAGCGGCGCAAGGGCATCCCGCACCGGTCGCCGTTGGGCAGCCTCATGGTGGAGTTCTAGAGCAGAGCAACGCCGTACGCGCGCGCCTCCCTCGCCGAGACGGTGCATGGTACTACCACTGTAGCATACACACCCATATCTATCTCTATAGCTGTTGTATACATAGCCAGCCAAGGAGCTAAGCAATAACAGGCCACCATTGCACTGCACCTCTGCGCTTCTGGAAGAGGAGGCCGGTGCAATGCAATGCGCGGGATAGTGACGTCATATTTACGAGCAGTTACTGTGCTAGTAACAACGGTTTGGGTTTGTCTCTCCAGAAGAACGGGAGATAGTAGTCGTAGTTACTTCGTGATAACTACTAAGTTTTGCAACTTCCTTATAGGTGTTTTTAGCTGTGTTTGATATGGTAGATGTACATATATGTATACTATCACAGATGGGGAATGGTAGCTAGTAGGAGACGGTGCTCCGTTGTTCATATTTTGTTGTGCTTGCCTGTAATAAATTAAGCTCAAAATGCTGCTCCTGATGGCCTAGCTTCAATGTCATAATGCCTGTTGCTTGCTTGGATTCTCCTTCCCTCTTTCCCCTGGCCTGTACCAGCAAATGCTTGAATGAATCAGATCGTGCAATGCAGGGGGACTTGAGACGGTAATGTACTACTACTACTTGAAATCTAGCATGCATCCTGCAGACTTGAGATTGTGCAATGGGATCATCCACTGTGGTCCGGTCAGCTGCGCTGTGCCGTCTGCCTAACCTGCTTGACCCGCCATTCGCCCAGGAAAGCGGCCGCCCGATGCCGACGTTGTCGTCTTCATCGTCACCTCCGGACCAGTTCGTTGCTTCCTCCCACACGGAAGCGCCATCCGTCCAACCGCCGTCTGGCATTTACCACGGCGGCAGGCCTGTCTCTCTCAATGAAGACGGATCGATCTAGAGGCGAGGCGAGATCGGTCGTACAATACCGGTGATACATGTACTGGCAGGGCAGGTACGTTGAGCTCAGGAGATCTCAACTCCTGTGAAGGGAAAGATCGGGCCCTGCCGCCCTAGTAGGAGGATGCCGAGGCAAATGCGTGCATGACGCCGTCCATCTGCTCTTTGGCATGTGTGCGGCACGGTGCGCCAGTGCTCGGCAACGCGCACAAAATGACGGCGGTGTGTGGGGCTCTGGATCTCGCAGTTCCCCATGCTGCCCATCATCCCTCAGATCGATCCAGTGCTCTTTCCTTAACTGCTCTGTACTCGGCGTGATTGATGTGGAAGTAGTAGATGCCTTGAAGGTTCCAAGGCCGCAGGTACGTCATCCACGAGAATTCACCGGAAAATCCTCGTGTGCTGCGCCGTGGCGCAGACATGAACAGCGCCTAGTGCCGCCCCGCCGCGCGCACGCCCTACGTTCTATCGCACGCGCGGCGACGCCTGGAAAATGCGGGCGCGCCCACCACGCACGGCCGTGCCCGCGCGTGACGTCGCCACCGCTCACCACTCACCACCTCCTTATCACATGCACGCACGCGCCATCTTTTTTTTTCGCACCGCCGGTTTGCCTGCGCGCCGTCCGTGGCGCGGGTGGGGGCCGGGCGCCGTCATGGGACGGCCGCTTTTCATCGCGGATCGATCAACTACGGCGGGCAGGCGCCGGTCACCCATGGGGTTAGGTCCACGGAGATCGATTGGATTGGATTGGATTGCTCACAAGGTGGATATTTCTCGAGTTTCTATTGGCTTTCCACGACGAAAGCAACAGAGGGGAGGAAACCGTACTTGCTCGACCATTTCTTTAGTTTAGTGTCACGCGTACGCGCAGCCTTCTACTGAAATTCTGTATTTAGTGGTTGACATATGGACCCCATGATGTTAGACCCAGTGGCATTCTTTGCAAACCATTCATTAGCATAGTGGTGTGGCAGTGCCACCGTTCGTCCGTTTAACTCCTGGTCTACTTATATATACTAAAAGTAGAATACAATAGAAAAAGTAAAAAGATATTAGAAATTTTCACAAAAAGATAAACATCCAATCATTATTTGGTGGACTATTTTATTATTAGTAGACTACAACGGATAGATTTTCATACTATACCTAAATAGATCACAAACGATAGATCTTCATAACTGCGCCTAAACAGATCACAACCGATACATTTTCATAACTGCACCTAAATAGATCATAGCCGATAGCTCTTCATAAGTGTACCTAAGCATATCACAACCGGTAGATCATCATAACTGTACCAAAATAGACGGCTTGGTACAACGACTAGTAGATCGACTCATGTACTGATCTAATATCAAGCCGGCTCGCGATTTGAACTTTTATCTCATGTACTGATCTAATATCAGGCCGGTTCATGATTTGAACTTTTATTTTCCGTACTGATCTAATATCACGTATACAGGTAAAAAAATAAAGAGAATTAAAAAATATTTCCCATGCAATTGCGTAGGACACCGTGCTAGCTAGTCTATAAAAAGGAGAAAACATGACGCAACTCCTCTTGCCATTGCTCTGTGTAGCGCGAAACCAACCGAGCTACACTCATATCCTTATATTACACCCGTGACTCCAATGTCACCTTTTTGCCTCCTACCTCATTGTCGCCATGATCGATGTGTAGTGGCAGTGGCAAGGTGGTCCCCATATGCTCTTTCCCTCCTATTAGGTGTTGTCGTGGGATTGCTTGGCCATAGCTGTTGGCATTGTCGGCTACTGCACTGTATGTACGGTTTTGGGTTGACTGACAGCGTCCGGCCGCCCTCGTCGGTGGGTGTCGAGGCAATAGCGGGAGTGCTCTTGCGCCCACGCCGTTGGGTGGCCAGCACTCGCTTGGTCTAGCCTAGATCTAGTGGTGGCGGCTGCTGTATTTGGTCGACGGGTTTGCTGTGGATCTAGTTTTGAAGCCGATCTTGACGATGGCCTTGAGTGCATAGTTGGGCCTTGGCCTAGCGCGGTGGCGCGCCGGTTGCAGCAACAACCATTGATGGCCCCGATACTCTTAAGGTCTTGAGGTCTTGTGCTCTCTGGGTGAAAACCCCTGAAAGATCATCTAGGTCCCTAGTTGGTTTTGATGGTTAATGGCAACTCAAACTGAAATCTAATGTTTACAATGAGTGTAACCAGAATTAATAGGTTCCAGGAAGAAGTGTCATCAAGGAAAGGATGACCACCCAAAAAGTACAAAGGTGGTTTTCAGGACAAGAGGATGGCTGTGCTAGGCAGCTATGCCACAGCTGTGAAGAAGCCGGTGCTGTGCAAGGAGTTGCAAGCAAGGTGATGGTGGCTTGATACGTCAAGGGCCGTGACTGCAGCTGGTGGCAGGTAAAGCCTAGATTTGTCAGTTTCCTTGAGTCCATAGGAAATACCCGTAGTATCAAGAGGGATGAAGCAGTAATGATCTATGGAGGTTTTTTTGCTCAATGCTCTGAGTGTTAGATAGTGACACTGATGCCTTGAGGTCAGTGGCCCTGTATCAACAGTTTTGCACAAGTGAGAAACTGGTTTGTGCAGAGTGCTAGTGGTAGAAAAACCCTAGAGCCTAGAGTCACCTATGTGACACAGCTGTGTCACAGGTGGTCTACCGCTCTATGACTCAGGTATATCTTTGTACCAGGGGAGAGCTTGTAAATGCTAAGGGATCTGCACTGCAATAGTTTGTCTGCCGAGTCAGAAGACTGTTGGAGGTTTTCTCCTCATTAGATATCAGAGTTAGTTGTGCACTGAGAGCATGTAATGTGCCAATATCGGGCTGAGTAGTTAGGCTACGTCAGTTAAGAGTTCACCTGTGTGTGCCTCCGATGACACAGGTGTCGATCTGCCTGAGCCGGTTACCGTTGTGCGTTGTGATTGGCTGTGTCACCGGTGTCTGTCACCGGTGACCCACTTAATCCTACATGGCATGAGTGTAACGGTCAGGTACCTGTGAACCCTATAAATAGGGGACCAGGGGAGGTCTTCGACCTTAACCTTGCTCAACCCAGTGAATCATATTCGACCGTTGCAAGCCTCTCACCATCTGAATAAAAGCCAAACTTCCTAAGAGTTAGTTCAAGAGAGTTAGAGCCTCTGAACAAAGAGCATTGGTTCCTCTAAGAGTTGTTGCTGCTGAATCTGTTACTCTTGGAGTGTCTACTCCTAGACAGGCGTAGGAGTTGCTGGTATCACCCAAACTTGTATGGGCTGAACCAGTAGTCTGTGAAGGTAATCTGAAGTCTACCTGCTGCAAAGCTAAAAGACTTCCACAAGCAAAGCAAGAGGCCTGATTACTCAGGTACTCGGAGAACAAGCACGATTCAATGCTGGTGATCTCTTCGGAGTAGCCTCTCCAACGGAGACGTACCTCTCTAAAAAGAGTAGGGAACTTCGGTGAAAAACACCTTGTCTCTCTGAGTACTTCTTATATTGTCTTTTAGTTACTCACAAGATCTGTATGCTTGTGTGTTCTTAGATATACATTGTTTATCTGTGATAGATCACTTTTTACCTGTGTTAGTGTAGCTGTGCCTCAGTTGCTGTATATCATATCTCTTACCTGTATCAGCTACCTGTTACACAGCTATCTGTCTTGCTTATCTGTTTTTGAGTCATTAGCTCACATGTGTTACATACCTGTGTGACAGCGACGTGTTAATTTACATAACATATATTGCATGTGTCGTTCACTTGCCACAGTCGGCTAAGACTTAATTAGATAACCTAAGCTAAAAGAAGTGAATTAGTTAGCTTCCTATTCACCCCCCTCTAGTCGGCTCCTTCGGTCCTTTTAACCCCATATTTAATTTTGCCGGATCAGGTGATGGCAGCGTTTTCGACATCGCTCGCTCCTTGGAGGCGTTGTCTTGGAGATCCTGTCTCACGATGGCTAGCAGACGTGGGAGGCCGGTAATTGCGGCTTCGATTAGCACGAGTGCGGCCGACGTACGGGCATCCCTAGTCATGTATTTGTTGTTCTGTTGGTGTTAGAGAGGCATAGATTCACCTCCCTTTAGACCTGTCTTATCTATTCATCGTCGTGGAACTGGCGGATGGTCGTGTCAGATTTTCATTTCAGGGCAATGGGTAGGGATGTACTTCTCGTAAGTTTGCTACTATGAAGTCGTAATCTCTAGGTTGTGGGTGCAACAGGTGATGGCGATGATGAGATTGACATCATCAGTGAGAGGAGGGGTGCATCTATCTGTGTGTGTTGAGCTTAGTCGGCTTTGTTGGCGTGTTTGTTTTATCTTGTAGTGCTCTAGATCTAGTTTAGCTAGGTAGCTTGCTTGTTGTCAGGGTTTTTGTTTAATTTTTTTAATTAACTGAGCTTTGTAAGATTTTCGATTGATTTTTCTCATAAACTAGATCAAGTCACTTCTTAATGAATTAGAGGTTTCGAGAAAAAAAGCTTTACAGTGATTGATGGGGATGCATCAGTGTGTGGTTCAACTAGCTAAAGCTTTTGAGAGTATATATATTTCTTATTTACTTTGTGACGAGGGTGGATTGGTGAGTGGGTGGGTGGACTGTTGGAGTTAATGGCCACCATCCGCATCATAATATGTCCATATAACTATAAGTATTATTATGATATAATGGAGGAGTCTACCGGTGTGGTGACAGTACCGTCCCACTCCTCCGTGGGAGCTAGCATCTCTTTTGATCAGATAAGTTCAGAGGAAAAGCAGGACGATTTACATGATAAAAGAAGGAATAGGCTGTGGGGCAATAGATCCTGACAAATCTTTGTGATGGGGAGAGGGAGAGAGAGTCGTCTTAGCATGATAAAAAGGGCATGTACATACAAATCAATGGCCTTTTATTAGGATCAGATGGAACCCTAAAATCCTATCAGATGGAGCTCATTGGAAAATGCCTTTTAGCTTCGGTTTGTGGCCCATCAGATCGCTTTCCTCCCTGCAGAATTCACAAGGCACGGGTAGCCACTAGCCAGGTTTTTCATCCCTTTCTTTGAAGTCGAACGAAGAAAATTCAGAAAGCTGCGCCTCTGGTGAGGCCAAGTGGTGCCAGATTTTTCCTCCCGTTCCATTCAAAAGGAGACGTTGAAAGGTTTCTGGGCCAAACTAGGTCCCAGGAATCAGGTGTCGTCAGGAAGTTGCTTCCGTAGGAAATCAGCAAAGCTAATAATAATGTCTAGGTCCTACGTACGAAATTAGGCCTGAATCAAATGACAATCATTCATAAGCTCGATCCTAGCAGGTGGTGTCAGAATACAAACACACTGTTTGCAGTTCTTCTACACTAGCTTCACTACCATTAGCATAAACTCACTAAACACGGCACAAGTCCACATTGACTAATCAATGGAATGGCACTGCCGCTTTGCTTTGGCAAGGTACTGTGTGGTGTGTGCTCGCTTACGTTTTCTGCAATTATTTTGTTCCTTGTATTACGCAGTTGGCAATGGATCTCGACCTCTTTGCCGGTCTGCTTCAGCCGTGCCTGCTCACCATTAAAATCCTACTAGAAGAAATTAGCCGACTATTGGATGCGGCATAACTGTCTAGGTGTGAGCTGATAAACTTAACAGCTATACGTTTTTTGGGATTTCGATGGAATTTATATCGACCAGTTTTGCCACACCTGGCAAAATTCTCGAGAAGACACGCACGCAGATGCACTGAATCCAGAGGATTTGGTACTTTGGATGCTAGCATGGTTGAAATTTGTTAGGGATCAACTGTGACATGAGAGTTCCAATTTCAAGCCATCTGTGCCATATTATATTAATTCGCCATTGCTGGTTGGACTCTTTGAGTCACTCCTCTAGCGAAGAAAGAACAGTCTCCTTCGAATAATCTTCCATGAGCGATGGTCATGCCGATACCCAAGAAAGACGGAGGACTAAGGGCCCGTTTGGGACTCGCCCAGCGCCGCGAGATCCCCGAATCCGGCTCCGCGCGGCCGAGATCCGCGCCGGGAAAAAAATCCGGGAGCGTCCCGAGCGTTCGGCAGCCCGCTCCGCTCCCCTCGCTGCGAATCGCGGATCCGGTGAAGTCCTTTTTCCGCCGCCGCTGGCTGAAGTGGTGCGCACCTGGGACGAGGAGCTCCGGCGGGGCGTGGGTCGGGGCGTCCTCCGGCACGCGAGGCGGCGCGGAGCTCGGGGCGAGGCGGCGCCTCGCCGGATCCGCCGCGGAGGACCGGGAAGCTCGGGCGGGATGGGCGGCGGCGGCGGCGCCTCGCCGGATCTGACACGCGGAGCTCGGGGCCCCCGCCGGATCCGCTGGCCTCAGGGAGCTCGGTGGGAGGCGGGGCGGGGGGGAAGGCGGGGCGGCGGCGAGTCCCTTGGCCGTCGGCGGGATCGAACCGGTACGCAAAACATCACTTACCGGTGGCAACGCGGGTAAATACTCCCCAACTCCTCCGTTCGCCGATCCGCGGAGAGCCATTTTCGCCGCTCCTCGTTTTTCAACTGCAGGCCGCTCCGCTCTTCATTTTTCGCTCCACGGAGTTTTTCCGTTCGGGACAGCTCCGGCCGCGCCGTGTGCGGAGCCAGGAGCCGGAGGGTTCCCGAACGGGCCCTAACTTTGGAACGCCCGAGCCCCCTGGCCTGGCTTCACTAAGAAATGAAACATGGTATGATCCCTTATTATGGTCTATAGTTCAATACCACTTTGGGAGAGGTACGAACAGATCTTTTTTGTGAGAAAGATGATTTTTTTTTGGAGATAATGACAAGCATAGATAGATATGTGCGATAGATAATGATGGGCAAAAGCAAAAGTATAGGGCCTGCTTGGGAGCATCGGAATCTCTTTATTTTTTCACTTGTAACACTAATACGCCCGTAGAGTTTATGATACAGAGGAGTACGCCTAAAATCCATTCGAATTGACCTTCAATTGAAACGGAATTCAACTCCTAATTTTTCTCTCTGCTCTCGAACGTGGCTATTTTGGATTTCAGTTCCGCATTTACAGAAAAAATAAAAAAGATCTTCTGAATTTTCCTGGTCCCAGATATACCATTGGCATCTCCGTCGACTATTTTGATTTCTCAGATGACAGACCGAAGCCACTTTTGTTTCACACCTGAATGGGCTTTAACAGGGGAATGTAATGGAAAAACGAAGCAAGTTTTCTTGCTACAATGGGCCCAAAACTCCACTTGCAAGCAGGCCCAAGCAAAAAAACACGAGACAACCATGGTAAGTGCGGCCGCGGCCACAAACCCATCACCGTCCTCCCTTATCCCGCCAGCCACGCTCGCTTATCCGAAACCAAACAAGTCCAAAAAAACAGGGGCAGAATCGTCAACCAACTCTCCCCTCAAGCCCAATCCCAAAAACTCCGTAGCAGAGACCACCACCCGCGTTGCGAGCTCTGCGAAGCGCGAACGCACCAATGGCTGCCTCCTCCCTCGCGCGCACCCCGCACCCCGCCGCCGCCACCGCCGCGGCGCTCCCGGTCCCCCACATTTCCCAGTTCGCCCCTCCCCTCCCGCTCCTCCACTCCCCTCGCGGCCCCTACCCGCGCCTCCGCCTCCGCCTCCGCCTCCGCCTCCCAGCCACCGCCGTCGCGGCTTCCTCGCCCCCGGAGGCGCAGGCAGCCGCTGCGTCAGCAGAGGGGGAGGGCGAGGAGGAGCAGGGGGAGACGCGGCGGAAGCTCTACGTGGCCAACCTGCCCTGGTCCTTCCCCGCGGCGGAGATCGAGAAGCTCTTCGCGCAGTGCGGCGTCGTCAAGGACGTCGAGGTGAGAGGGAGACGAGGGCACTCATTCGAGCCCAATTGCCTCCCTTAGGTAGCGGAAAATTTGAATTCTGTATTCTGTTCGCGTACTGAGATAAGCTTTTCTGTTTGCTTGGCGAAGGTTATCAAAATGAAGGATGGGAGGAAGAGGGGGTTCGTGTTCGTGACGATGGCGACGGCCGAGGAGGCCGCCGCAGCCGTGGAGAAGTTCAACTCCCACGTGAGTGTGTTTGCTGTTACTTCCTTTTGCGCCATGCTATCTATTAATATATGAGCATATGCTGCATATCAGTACAAATGCGGCTAAATGCGGCCTTAAAAATGCGGCTAAATGTTGTTCGGACATGTGAAGTGAAAGATGACTGCTACCTGTATTTTCATGTGTTCATTGCTCTCACATCCTTCGACTGGAAAAATCACTGTAAATTTCTCAAGAACATGTTCACATTTGATGAATATATTATATATGTTTGCTCTACTATATGTATGAATTCAATATTCAGCAACTTTTTGAATATTAGAAGCTTGTCTTCATGTGGAGAGAAATTTTCTTGTAATCTTACATTCATCCTTGAGCTTATTACAACATTAGCCCAGTCTATCAGCCTGGTACAGCTGAGGTAATGTTTAGTGAGCTTATCATTAAAGTACTGACATCTTAGGTTTCCCCAAAATAAGATACTGGCATTCCCGGCAAGAATAGCCATATCTGAGCCCTGGAAACTTGTCCGTAAATCTCTTATGCTAGTTTCTGCATCACCGATCGTTTGTAGGAGGTCATGGGAAGGACTATCAAGGTGGAATTTTCAAAGAGCTTCCGAAAACCTGCTCCATCTCCAGCTCCGGGCACCATTGTAGAGAGGCACAAGCTTTATGTGTCCAATCTTCCCTGGAAAGCAAGGTCTTCGGATATGAAGGAGTTCTTCTCACAATTTAATCCGCTTTCTGCTAATGTAGTCTTTGATAGTAGAAAATCAGCTGGGTATGGTTTTGTTTCTTTTGGAACAAAAGAGGAAGGAGAGGCTGCTCTCAGTGAACTCGATGGAAAGGTGATAATTGTAGAAATATTTACCTCTCAATTTTACAATTTACACCAAGGGCAAAGATGTTTAACCTGCCATGCCAAGACATTTTTTTGTTATTTATATGCAGTCTTTATGTTTCTTCTATTCACGTATTTTTTCGATGAGCAATCAACATGCCTTCTTCTGCATGAACACCCTTTACATAAAGTAGAAATGACTTATTAACTGTATTGGTCTTTTCCATATTGTGATGAATTTGTGTAAACTGGAAGATAAAATTGCTCTGGAGCAGCAGTGAAATGTTTAGCCAGATTTTTTTATCGCGTGGCTACATGAATCTTCTGTCCTATTTCCGTTTCAACGCCCTCCTCAACCAAAGAGTCAAATGTAAGAGATGTTACACTACAAGCACATTAAACACTATGGTATCTAAATTTGTATTTCTTTTTTTGGTAGGAACTTATGGGAAGGCCTGTTCTCTTGAGATGGCGGGATGATAAGGAAGGTGTAAAGGTTGATGACCAGGCAGAAGGTGTGATGGTTGATAATGGCGTTGAGGATGAAGGTGAAGATAAACAGGGATAATCTAACAATACAGTCATGGGAGAAAGTTGCAGTGGCCATCGTGATAAAAGTGCAGATGTGGAACCTCATTGTACAGCTAGAAGTTTTTTGTGCTACCTGATGCGTGAGAGCTGTCCATCATTTCACTTAGTCATAGTATTTGGCAGAAATTTAGATGGTGTCTTTTTTTCTTGTAGATACAGAATGGAGGTTGTGATTGTAATCAAAGACTGCAAAACGGCTTTCTGCCTTGCTGCTGCTAAGGAAAATGGAACAAAGGGCATTAGCTCTTATCAAGGTGAAACATTGTCCTCGAATTAGCTGGCTTCAATATTAAATTAAGTTATGTATTTGTTGTAGTGATCTGTACTGATATATACTTCATTATGATCATAAACTTTCTCCTGCTGAGATACTTGTAGTTTCCTAAGTTTGGATTCAGTTCCCTATAATATCTCTTAACTTGCCAATCAGCATTAGGGCAACGAGTTATTCTTAAAGTATAAGTTAATATGTTCTCCGTTAACTCTTTTTTATCCAGAAAGGCAAACCCTCATTTCTTTTAGTAGAAACTGACTACCAATTTGCCAAATCTTGCACAAATTAGGAAAACAAAAGCAAGCAGCCAATGACCTCAGGCTACAACATGTAAACGTCATGGCATGGCAGTCAAAATGAAATCCAGCGATGAAGAAACTACTGGATCACCCTTTAAAAAAGTCACAGCTAAGATTTTTCTGTCTCCTAAAGCTACTTCACTTGTAGAAAGGAAACCATCAGATGCCATATTTGTTCATACTGAAACTGAAGTATTCCTTAACAAGTGTATCTGCTACTTGTTATGAACCTGCTATGTTAGATGATCTATCCTTCCGATTAATTTCAGTCATATGGTTACTCTGGCATGGTTTCCCTCCTGTCTGGACAGCCTTAACAGTAATTCTCATCTCTGGTCTTTGCATTAGAAGTTATAATCTAACAAAACACAATTTGAAATGCTACAAAAGGAGTTGATGGTGCTAAAAAATCAAAAGAGAATATGCTAAGCTTTTCTAGTGTTTCACTTATGCATAGTACACCGTAGATGAAGGTCATCAACATATTTACAGTTATGGTTGTCAGTGATAACTTAATTATAGTTATTGGTGGGAATTAGGATGCCATCATGTATTAAGATTAGAAGTATCTAATGCACATTAAATAGTAAATACTCCCGCAGTCCCATTGCTTGCTAATGATGCTGCTGGCTGCTGCCTCGTTCCAAAATTTGATTTCATTCGTATGCCCAGCAAAGGCTCCCAATTGCAAGCTGCCTGGACTAAGAAAAATCGAGCTCAGTATTTTTTTTTGAAGCTTTACTCTGGAGCTCGCATTAATGCAGCTCTATGGACTGTTTTCAAATACTTAGGTGCTTGCAACTTACTGTAATAATTTTCTCTAGATTTTGGTTTATCTTTTTCCCTGGTAGTGGTAGTACTTTCAAAGGAGTAACTCATCATTTGTAGTTACGACTATAGAAGAGATCAACGGACATGTTTAAGCATCATCGCTTCCAAACTTTAGTGCACTTCTTTTTCCAGGTAGCACTGAGCTTATGCTTTGTCCTTCACGGTATTCAATTACTCCTAAGCTTAATTCACTGTAAAATTTCCCACGTCATCAAAGTTCAAAGCCAAAGAAAGCTCAAATTGGTGTTTTTTTTTAGCAAAGTAGTGACTCAACTAATTTTATTTACCGAAGCAATCAGGAGCTCTGCTGATCTATCTATAGATGAAAAAGAGTTACCTAGTTAATTAAAAGAAAACAGGGCTAAAACCACAATTACAACAGGCTTGCAAGTAGCAAAACTAGGCCAAGAACCATAGCAGCACAAGCAAGCCCAAACTTAACACACGCCATCGTGAGCCCCACACAAAGATGTTGACCATAATGTTATCGTCATCACCTCTCGCACCCACGATCCGGCAACTCTGACTTCACCGCTACAAGCAGCCAATACACCGTACACCACAGTGGTCGCACCAAGCCCACGTCAGCCAATCCACCACATTTGGACACCCCAACGATGATAATACAACTCCAATTTCGGCGAAAAGCTTCGCGCAAGGAGCCGCTCATTACCCGGCGTCGTCGTCGCATGAAATGCCCCACTAAGGGATCCAGGGTCACAGTCCCGGGAATCACGCATGTCCAGCAGTCGGCGCGAGAAGAGGCTCCAAGTCAATGCCTCCAAAAAGAAAAACGACACAGAGTGTTGCCATCGCCTGATCCAGGAAGACCCGAATCTGAGGATAACCTCTGAGCCCCCGAGAAGGAGGGAAACGTAGCACCACAGCGACGCCTCCGAGGAGAACACCGCTCGGAAGCATCACCGTCGTCAGTTCTAGCCAAAATGCCGGAACTAGGTATTCACTCGGAGCTACGCAGGCCTCCTCCGACTCACAGCCAGACCTAGCCCTGGCCTCGTGCCGCTGAAGTCGCGGCTGAGCCTACTGTTGACGACCAAATTTGGCAGTAACCCCAAATGGCTCGAGTTCATCGGATAAAGGTTTACAGTGTTACCGAATCATGGCCCACGCCGAGTGGTTTGCAGCGTCCCCGAGTCCCGAGCACTCGTATCCCGAGTTCCCGCGCTCCGCTATGGTCCCGACCACAGGAATGTTCATAGAAGATCCTGCAAAGTCCTCAGGCAGCGCCCCAATTGCCGAATGTATCCGAGTACTGGGTCTCGAGTTCTCGTATCCCCGAGTACTCATTCCCAAGCACTCGAGTTCTCATGTTCTCGAGTACTCATTCCCGAGCACTCTCGTTCCCGAGTACTTGCGCTCCTGAGCACTCGTGTCCCCGAGTACTCGCGTCCCCGAGCATTCTAGCGGTGCCGGCTCGTCTGAGTTGTAATATTCTCTAGTTATCCCGCAGGTGGGTCGAGGCACCGAGTTGTTTGTTGTGAAGTCTCTTCTGGTGCCAGGAACCCTAACTTGGGGTGCAAGGAACAACAGCTGATCATAACGTTTAAAGGAAAGTACGAGATTTGGAAAGACTCCCGGTTAGTATGGAAGGATGTCTCGTATACAAGGCGGAGTCCAGATCGCGGCGATTAAATTGATCAGATTAGGAAAGATATCTCGTGTGCAAGATGGATTCTCGATTACGGCCGGTGAAATTATCAGATCAGGGAAGCGATCTTTGTTTATATGGAAAGCTATATCATATACGATACAGAGTTGTATTCCAGCCCTAAGACCGGGCGTATCCTATAAATATGAAGGGTATATGGCCGATTGAAAACAACACACAATCAAAACAATCAATCTATTATCTTTTCATCTACTATTTTCTTCTCATCCTTGTTTATGCTTTTCGTTCTTCGCTGTTCTTCGTGTTCAACGGCAGCGAACCTCGAAGCTCTAAGGGCGGTCAGGCCGACTCAGAGCAGCCCATAGCCGCCGCACTCCCTGACGGGGTCCTTCCCGGGGGTGTGGGGTTTCGGGTTCCCAAAAGCACTCGCCAGCGTGTCTTGCGTATCACGCTCCCGGTGAGTCTCCCCCGGCTCCGTGTCCTGCATATCGCGCTCGGCGTCGGGAGTACACGGTAACGTATTCGTGTGTGAACACCTACCGTGGTAGGTTCATGCCTGATAGGAGCACCTACCACTGCAGGCCCTCATGCCGGGGTAGATCCACACGGCACCGCCGAGCATGCTGACAAGGCCCGAGCAGCAAACCACAGCCCGGGCCAGGCCCTCAGACAGCCGCAGGGTCGGCCCCGTAGGAGGCGTGCTCCAGATCGGGAGCGCTGCCTCCGGATTTGGGGACCGCCGAACCAACCGCACCGTCGGGGAGTCCAGCCACTTGCAGCGGCGCGCTAGTCGCGCCAAGACCGCGCCCGCTGTCCTGGCGGCTGGCAGCCGCCACGGCCCGCCACGCAAGAACGCGTGCTGGTCGCGCAGACCCGCGCACGCGAACCCAGCTGGGTGAGGGAGGCCCAGCGGCGGCGTAGGTTTTCTCCTCCCGGGTCGCCCTAGAGGAGCTACACAGGAGCCTCTCAGCATCGTACTAATCCAAAATCGGTGATTTAACTATACATCTTGACATGTTGGAATGGTTTCGAACTTGGCTGGACATCTTGGTACTGTGATGCTATCGAACTAAGGATTTGACTTATATAGTCTATTTAGTTATGCCAAATTCTCATCTAGGTAAAAATCTTTTCCGAGTAACTCCCACCCCAAATCCTAGAGACCCATGCATTTATTTGATAACGGACCTCTATCTTTTGCTCTTTTGGAGGCATTAAATTCTCTCCACTGACTTTAATATATTTAAAAAACACCCAATCATTGGTTACATGCATCTGTGTTGATTTATGTTGAGGTCTGGTAATCGTATAATAACTGGATACTGTATGCTGCACAGATATTTTTGGAACCGAAGTAGTTATTTAATTTGCTGGGCCCAAATAGAGTTGTCTAGGAAGATCCACAACAGTAAGCTCTAGTTGTGATACTATTTTTAAAGTAATTAAAAAATTTAAACTGAATTCAATTTAGGCCCTTGGATAACTTGTGACATGATGGTAGGCTGATGGCTGCAAATATAAGTAGAACACAACTAACTTTCTATGGTGTCCGTTCAAAGTGGAATAGGGTGGCAAAATTGGAGCATATTTAACTGTACATAGTTTAAACGTTAAAGCAGCCATTCCACAGATTTTAATCGACCAAAGTTAGCCAGATTGATGCAAATTGAGATCTGTTTTTACCCAAACATGATGAGGAGGTTTCTTAATATTAAAAAAACCTCGTAGGGGTCATAGTCGTAAAAACCATCCCTATTAGTGAGACCATGCTTTAGGAAAAGAAAAGGATGATCCTATTCTTTTTTTTACTTGTGGTCCACCAGTTCATCTGACTTCAACAACAAACCTTCCATTAAGCTATTCCCACAGGCATGTCCAGTGCCAGGGGAATGGAGGAATTTAAAAGATAAGTAGCATTTTAAATATGAGTAAATGTTCTCCATGAGGGGATATAAGGCCTCTCCCAATGCACGGTGCTTAGATGAGGTGCTAAGTGTATGAAAGGACTTAGCAACTAAACTCTCCAATGCATAGGTGCTTATCTTTTTGTAGCTAAGCTTCCTTCACTTAATTGTTTAGCAACTAAATTCCCCAATGCATAGATGCCACATAGGCGTTTTGTATAGGTCCACGCGCTTAGCATCGTTTCTTCCTAGGGTCACCAAAGCGCTCTCTCTCCTCCTTAATTGCTTTGCCACGTCAATTTTTCGCCTATGTGGCATTTTTAGTACCTGTACACCATGGAGCACCGGGAAGGGCCTAAGGATAGAGTTATGGTGAAACTCAAAATCAGCTGATTTGATTGTCCTGATTTAATTCTTTCGAGCCCTGTGCTTCTGCCTGAGTCCAGTACCACTATCCAGTTAACTTGGTATTGAGCTTGACATGGTCGTTTGACTCTTGTTTCATTTGACCATTAGGAATAATATCCAGATTTTTGAGAAATAAATATGGAAGACGGGTAGTTAATATAGTGATTTGTATTGTCCAAAGAGCAGTTGTATTTCCATGTAACATTGATAGCCCCATTGTGTTCTAAAAACATCGATAGGCCCATCAGCTTATTGGCACCATCGAATATAATGTTCAGTATTTCCTTATAAAAATTCTCATATATTGTGCTGTTTTTACATTTCCTTTTCAGTTCCTTTGTGAAGTGGTATATACACCCACACTTGCTTTTATTTGTTTCAGTTCATTTGTTTTATAACTATCCGATCATTTTCTTGAGTTACTTGTTAGATTCCTTTTGTGTTCATTTGTTTTATGATCAGTTATGGTGGGAAGTCTGCTTAGATCGCTTGCCGGTAAACTATTCCTAACTAACTTTGGTACATCTGGTGTAATCTTATACTTTCCAATAGATGCACAATCCTTGTTGTACCTTTCAAATGTGAACAAGAAAACCCATTAAGCCATCTGCCTTTTTCCAATCCTTTGAACCACGAATCTGAGAAATCAAGGAAAGATGTCCGTATGTCTCTAAGAAATTGGTCGCCATACGTGGGATGGGTTGGTTGGTGGGGTGAATGTACTCGATTTGATAGTCTTCTGTTGTTACGAAAATTAACCTTAATGTGGAGGTGTTTAGGTTTCAACTGAATGAAACTTCACAGCTTCCTTTTTCTGCATGTGTTCGAAAATTTGTCACATATTTGCCTGTTTCTGCCATGCACTGCTCACAACCCCTATTGGCTGACAATGATGTGTTGACCACTGAAAGAAAAGGAATAAACTTATTAAATTGGGATTTCCTTCACAATTTGTACCGTCAAACAAAAAATCCTTTTAATTATAAACTAAAATTCACAATTTGACCAATTTGCTTCTGTAAAACCTTGTCTGCTCTTCTGCTTTTCTTGTCTGAAAGATAATTACAGCCCTCTGATTCATGCATGCTTCTAGGCTTGAGCTGCATACATGGTGAGGCTAACTGTAGTTGTATGCGTGAATTTTGATTGGCAATCCAAATTTCCATCTGAATTTAGTTAACACTGTCCTTTGACTTAAGAAATAGAAGAGGCCAGTTTCTGTCAGACCAGTGCAAGCCATTAAAGGCTTAAGTTGACACAACCACCAGATAAGTGTCCGTAAGGGAGAAGTAAGTGTGAAGAAAGATGTCAAATAGTGCTGGTAATCATTGTCTTCAATTGCTTGAAGAGAGAGAAATCCGATTGTCGAGGGAGATACTTCAAGGACAGTGAAGTTTTAGCAGCTTAGCTTTGATGAAAGTTACTTCTGTGACAGTTAGCGAAGCTTTTAAATGTTCTCTTAAATATCTTTGACAAAAGCCTACGGGATGTGTAAGCTTTACATCAGATAGCCTTGGAATTAGAGCAAACTTTAGCTTTCAGACACCAGATAAATGTAAAAATTTAAAACATATCACCTTGTCATGCTAGGGGAGAGTGAAAAAAAGAGAACACACAAGACTATATCAGTTGTCACGGGTTGTGACGCTGGGATAATTCAAGAGATTGATTTCCATTCTTTCGGGACTATCAGTAGAAGCTCGTGTTGGTAGGCTACAGTGATGCAGCAATGCCACCTCCCTCGTGAACTAATATTCTGTTCATATTTCCTATTCATCTGTTATATAAAATAATATCCACCGGACATGTTATCTTCCTCTTCTGATGTGTGTGTGGCAAAGTAAACCGAGAAGGTAAAGAGGAAAGGAACAGCAGCAGGCAAAGGAAAAGAAAAAGAAAGAAGAGCTGCAGCCTGCAGCACCAAAAACAAAAGCAGAGAAGGTCCCAACCACCACCAGGCCACTTTGCTTTGCAGACAATTACAATTCCCCATCAAGCAGTGGCATCATCTGATCTCTCTCCCCGATCCTATCACAATTCCCCATTCCCAACACCAAGAAAGTACCATGGATCGAACACATACACAGAGGCACACCTGTCTTCTTCCCTCATCTCATCACTATGATTTGGCCCAGAAACTCACAGGGATCCTCTGCTAGTACCTGAACACCCAGTCCCAGACTGAGGAGTGAGGTAGTTAACATCTGTCTCCGTTTCTTTCCATCACCTTTTCTTCCTCTGCTGTTGCTCCTGCCAAAATTTCGTGCTAGGAGGCAATGGCGGCTTCTTCACCTCCTGCAATTATTGCGACACAGCCCACTTGGGTCCCCTACGAGCCAACCAGAGATTGCTCCCAGGGGCTGTGCAGCATGTACTGCCCCCAGTGGTGCTACTTCATCTTCCCTCCGCCACCGCCCTTTGACATCGCCGTCCCCAGCCCGGACGACTCCTCTGGCCGTGTCTTCTCCCCCCTTGTCATTGCAATCATCGGTGTGCTAGCCAGTGCGTTCCTCCTCGTCAGCTATTACACCTTCATCTCCAAGTACTGCGGCACCTTCAGCTCCCTCCGGGGGAGAGTTTTTGGCTCGAACTCTGGTGGGGATGCCCACGGTGGTGGTGGCGGAGGTGGTGGCACCGGCCATGGGCAGTCCAGGAGCCAAGAATCATGGAACATCTCGCCGTCGAGCGGGCTGGATGAGACCTTGATCAACAAGATCACGGTGTGCAAGTACACGCGCAGCAATGGGTTCGTCCACACCACAGATTGCTCGGTCTGCCTTGGTGAGTTCCGGGACGGGGAGAGCCTCCGACTGCTACCCAAATGCAGCCATGCCTTCCACCAGCAATGCATCGACACATGGCTGAAGTCGCACTCGAATTGCCCCCTCTGTCGCTCCAACATCACGTTTGTCGCCATTGGGGTGGTGTCGCCGGAGCCGGAGGGCTGTGCTCCAGGTGGGAGTGGAAGGGACACACATGAGGTGGTTGTGATGATGGATGACTTGGAAAACATGCGCGAAGAGCAGCAGGATGTGGTGAGCGGTGGCGGCAGCATTGACGGTGATGATCAGGAGGCAAAGGACGGCCCAGAGGGGGTCGAGGAGGCCAATGGCGCAGCTGAGATCAGAGAAGAAGGCTTGACGCCGAAGAGGGGGTGTTCGTCCTACTCGAACCTGCACCGTGACAGCCGCATGTCCATTGCTGACGTGCTGCAGGCCAGCATGGAGGATGAGCTGATGGCAGCCAGGGAGAGTGGCCTCCTTGCAGGTGGCGCTGGCACATCAAGACGGTGCCACGGTGCGAACAGCAACGGATCGGGCCGCAACCGGCGCACATTGCAGGATGCCGTGGACTCTGTGCCGATGAAGAGGTTGCCGCCCGGTGGGAGGTCTTGCTTCAGCAGCAAGAGTGGCAGGGGAAAGGATACAGATCATCCGGTGCGAGGCGGTCAGTTCTGATATTCTTTCCTAGGATACTGGACAAGGTACCTTTCCTGTTTGTTTGCATGATAGGATGCCAATGGGAAAGCAAGGACCATGATCATAATTTGGAGATGCTGTCTTGGGATAATGTTGATTTCTCTCACTTGCATATGATGCCACTGCCAAATCCTTCGTCTGCAATGCTTTGTAAGGTCTGTTATGATGCTAGTTGAGCAGGCCTTGGATCTTTTTGTTTTTTTGCCCTTCCATCTTGTCACATTGGTTCGTCTCCTCCACACATTGCATTCTTTCAGTGGACATGTTTAACTGCGAGTACAGTAATAGGCTAAAGTTTTCTCCACCATGATTTTTCTCTTCTTGCGTTTCTGTGCGCGCGTTTATGCCCTCGCAATTAGTTGCAAAGTGAGTGCGAAACCCGAAGGATCAAATGTCGGTGTGAGATATCAGTAGGAGTTTGATCTAAATGTTAGGACTAGAATTGTTCTCTTGCATACAGGACCCCTTTTGAGCTAATATTCAGGACCATTGTTTGGAACATCATTATATTGATAGTGGTGATGAACCTTTGTCCTTCCAGTCTGTTCTGTCGCTGAAGCTAAATGTGGTTAAAAAATTAGCCTAGTCTTAACAAAGGTTGTGTGACTCATATACTGCACGTTTTTCTATTCGGGACTCGCGAATTGCGGTGTTTAGTCAGATCTCAGTTTGAGATAAACAGAATCTGATTTCCCATCTACTTTTGCAACAAAAGGAATGTTATTTTTATGCAACTAGTGTCTGCTTTTGTTCCGAGATGCCTAGAGGTTAGAAACATACTTATGTGGGAGTTTCTGTAACAGCAACGATGCGGGAATATTGTGGTTGGGTCTTGGCCTCCATTAACATGCGTTCCAGATATTCCAATTTTGTGGTTGGGGTAAGGTTTGATCTAAGGGAGGCAAATTGTTGATCTATGAAAACTTTGTAATCATAATACTCGAGTGTTTGTTCAGAGTCTTGGGCTCGCGAATGACACTGGGAACTTGCAAACGTTGTGGCTTTGATATGGATAGCCATCACATGAACCTGATGGTGGCAACACCATCCCTCGATTAGACACCAACGCCCTCTCGGTAGTCGGTGCACGTTGTTATCGCACTTGTAAAATGATTCCCATAATTGAGTTCGTTTTACGGCAATAATATGGTTTCCTTCCGCACCTCCACGAAGAATACACCATGCGGTGATCTGCATAAAGAAAACGAAAGCGATAACAGAAACTGAAGTATATCGTGCTTAGCCTGGGCGAGTATGGGACCCTAAAGAAAGCGGCTAATTTACCAATAAATCACCGATAATGCACATGCATCCTATTCCTGGTGCTTTATTCTTTAGACGACAAAAGCTGGATTTTGTCAGCGTCGGGATTTGCCCCTGTAATTAATAAAACTAGATCAGGAAGGCGCGCGTTGCTGCGCCGATGATCGAATTGTTGACAATGAAAAGGTAGATTTTTAGTAAATAACGAAATATTTGAGATGCTGTATTATAGATCGAGAAAGTATTCATAAATGTAACTACAATGATATTTTGAAGGTTCCGATAGGAATCATTTGAGGTATGTAAAATTCAGGTGTCTAACTGTAAAAGGAATTGCATATTTCCACTGTGAACATGTTAAGTATATGAAATATATATTATGATCGTATTAGGATATATAATGCACAATTTAGGAAGACAATCAATGAGTGTAATAACTAGTAATAATGTAGAGCAATAGAATAATAGTGGATAGATTAGATGTCAAATACAGAAGTGTCACATAGATATAGAGTTGTACATATGGTCATGTTCTAAGGACGGATATGTATAGAACTAATTTTGACAACTCAATCCACAAGGATCTTGTAAGATGGCTTGAAAGGAAGGATGGAGTTGCTAACATGGGCGCTCAAACATGTTGACAAAAGCGGTCCTAGTACGTTCCTGGAGAAAGAATGCAGAAAATGTTATTGTAGATAGAAATGGTAGTTAGTTTGCAGTGAATGGTATGGAATGGAGCAAAGCTGCTGTATTTAACTGTATCAGAGAGAATGGACAGTAAGAGATAAATGGTTTCTGCTATGGTTATATGCAAAAACACATATATTTCCTATTTTCAGGTGGGCACTTTCAGCAAACAATGACCAATTAGTTGTTATGGTAGCTCGCTTGTCTTGTCCCATGATTAGACGGACTTCATATCTGGTCTTGCTGGCTGCATGTTTTATAGGTAAGCAGTTGATCGGTTCATGTAGAAATTGCTTGAGATATGTGTTTGTGAAATCCACTGAGAAGTACTGCAAATAGAATAGGAACATTGTAGTAAGAATGGTGTATGTAATATATTTTTGTAGAATGCAATATAAGGAGCATAAGGTATACCATTCTTTTGTTCGAACCAATGACTGCCTTCTTCATTTCACATACATAACATGGTATTTGATGTTGTTTAGTACCAATTATCTGCTCTAGATGCTTTACATTGTCATTTGTCAGTTCTAGATTATTTCGAAACATGCATAGGTTCTTGTAGCTCCTAGTGGATTGGCGATGATAGGCCCCTATATGAAGCAGGACAAATGTCGGGAAAAAATTTCACTATATGCAATCAAGCAAATAGCATCATGCTATTACCTTCTTTGATGAACCTGTTTGATAGTTGTGGTTTTTTAATCTGACATGAATGCACTGAAGCATTGCGTTTTTTAATTCGACGGGAAGGCACCGAAGCATGTAAATTTTCTGCACTCTTAGAACCTGTGGAAGATTCAATTATATGTTTATGTATCTATGATGTTATAAGGAATTAATAAGTATTAAATGCTGTGAGGTTATATGAAATTGAATAGAGTGTATAAATAAATAGGAAAGGGAAGTAATATGATGATATTACCTTGTTTAGTAGGCTTGTTCGACAAGGTTAATTTTTTCATTGGAGTAGGAGCGATGGAATTGTCGACATTCTCTACATGGGTAGGGTTGATATTACAATGAACGATAAGATTATAAGCATATAATTATATACTTGATAGCACGTGATAGACAATGAAATGGGTTGAGTTATATGTGCAATGAATGGTATGAAAGAGAGTACATGGATAAATAGGTAATGTCTTATTGCAAATGCATCAGAATGTTACCTTGTTTAACAGCTCTCGTTGGTACATTGATATTTCTGATTGGACAAGAAGGTGTGCAGGTGTCTATTTTGTCTGGAAAGTAAGCATAGATATAAAAGAAAAGTATAAGATTTATAGCTGAGATGTTGCATAGAAAGGAATGGAAATGTAGATGCAAAGCAATAGGTGTGTTATACCATCGTCATCACTAATGTAGATGATATCATTGGATTGAACTGATTTTCTAGTGCTGTCTACTATGAGAGTGACGGATGTACATGATAATTTCACTGCTTGAATCCCTTGTCGCTGAAAAGATTGATGTAGCAGTTGATAGGTTGTAGCTGAATATCAGTGTATGCATGGAATTTAGATAAGCTATGTCATCATGTGCAGAGCCTAAGTGGATACCTGTCATGCTTGTGGTATTGTAGCCCTGTATCACAGCAGAAAGTATTATAGTACTGATGATAGATGATAACATATATTGTGCATATAGATCGCTCCTATATAGGTACTGTAAGAAAAGATTTAGGTATGGTAGAAAACCATAACGCTGAGAGCACAGTAAGTCTAGTGTTTTAGAGTTTGGGCAGTGCTACGCATAAGCTGTATGTAGAATATCCAGAAGAATAGCTCATTATTGTAGCCTGGTATTAAATAATCGGGTCATGTTTTTCCTACGCTCTGGTGTAGAAGCCAGAAAACAGGTAGTATCTTAGGGACTTGTCATGCAGAATTATGTTATATAATAGGAGGTTAGGAAAAGCACTGTGATCGGCATTCTCTGGATTGCTAGGAAAGAAAGGGTAAAAAGTAGTACTACTGCTTTAGTTTGGAAATTTGTGAGAATCATATATCAGAATGCAAGGTATGTAGAAGCATTTTCCGAAGGCAGATGTAATATGGCAATTAGATTGCGATTTATAATGTCGAAGTAAGATGGATGTTAAGGAACGCAGTGCTGGTTTAGTTTGGAAATTTCGGAGAACACTATATCGGAATACAGGCTATGTGCAAGCATTTGCCAAATATGGATCTAATCTGGTAACCAGATGATGATTTATAACGGCCAAGTAAGCTGGATGTTAAAGAACGCACCTGGATCCGGTGTCTGTACAGTTCGTAGAAGAGTTCGGAGATTTGATTGCAGAAGAGATCTAGGGTTGGCCGCAAGTCTCTGGCGTCTGGAAGGGAGCGGAGAAGAGAGAATAGTGCTCGAGTAGTAGCCGAAAAGAGAAGTAGACTTGTTCCTATGTCTTCTTTTGTGCAAGGGTATGATGGATCTTTCTCCGACATGGGCCGAGGTAGGTCCCGAGCGCGTATCGCTGGGCCCCTGATACATCAGTTGAGTGGGCTTACTCAGATAAGGTTGTCTGTATATTGGCCGATTGGTATTACTTGCTTTCTGGTCGGTACGGTCGGAGCTGGTTTTGGAAATATCTAGCTTTTGTCTGATAGGTACAAGCTCGAAGGGGCTGCTTGTTCTTTGGAGCGCTGGAACCGGTGCCTTGCCTGTTGGAAGAATTTGTTTGGTTCCTAGACGGGAAGTTCCCCGGGTTAGTTTATTTGCTTTTGCTGTTCTATGTTTGCTGTTGTTTTTCTTCCGTCTGATTTGGAGGGTATGGAGATAGCAGCTCGTGCTTTTAGTAATGTAGGGTTCTTATTTGGGTACAAGATTAGATCTGTGGAAAGAGAACTGCTTTTGCGGAAAATCTAGATGGCTGTTGTGCACAATTGGAAAAGATTGGCAAATATGAGTATTCTAGCGCTGATTTCTAACAGTTAAGTCTTCTTATGGCGTTACTATTGGATTTCATTATGGTTGGCAGATGAATTGGTAAGATGTGTTCATTACCTGCTTATGTTAGATGGTCTTTTTTATTGCCTTGTTCGTGCCATCTACCCGGCTATTTTCTGCGTGGATGCAATAGGTTGGTAGGGCATTTGTTCATGTGACTCTTCTATTATATGAGTATTTTTGGGACTGGAATGGAAGTGATTTCGTTTTCCTTTGTAGAATAGTATTCAGTGTAAGGTTTTGGGAAAATGACAATTGCCTGATCTGTGCAGGGTCGGTTCTATATAATTTCTTGTTTCGTTATCAAGTTAGAGATACTATGTTTGTCCTGTAATGTTTCTTATTTTGAGCTCTGCAATTGAGTCACTGATAGTTCTATTGATTTGCCCTATTTCTGTACAGAATAGAGCTGTGGTATTTGCCGGGGAAGATAGCGTTCATGGCTAATATTGCAAGGGGTACATTCACTAACTAAGCAGTTTTTTTTTCATGTAGTTGTTTGCATATTAGAATGGATATTATTAGCTAAATGTAAGGGAAATTCAGTCCAGTATACTGACTGGTTATGATCACGTAGAAAAGAAAATATATTTTACTGAAATTATATGATAGAATTATATTTGGATTCAGATAATCTCGATGTTATTCGGATTCCTCGTAAGGTGATCCTGTCAGAACTTTGTAAGAAACTTGGTGGAAGTGAGCCACAGTATGAATATTGGTTTGAGGATGGTAGGTACTGGAGCATTGCAAGAACTGCTATTGCCACAGCAGAAGCAAATACATCTAGCAAGCTTGAGCAAGCAATGGGATGTGCAGATGCTAGAAAGGAAGGTGCTGAAGAGGAAGCAGCAATTGCGCTGATAAAGGTACCAAAAACCACATACAGATTTGAAATTGATGATATGAATCTCATGAAACGAGCCAGGGCAGAACATGGAAATGAGCAGCTTATGAAGCAAATCCATCTATGCACCTTAGCACAGAATAGACAGAGGGAAAAAACTGAAGAACTTGGCAAATGCTCAAATGAACTATTGGATGACATGGTTTTTGTGCAAGAAGCATGTGATGAGATCTGTGGTGCCTCTCTTGCCGCCCTTCCTACTCATTTCAGAGCTGGTCCGTTAACAGACATAATCTATTCAGTTCACTGTCTGAATGAATGGACAGATCAAAAGATCTATGAAAATATTGCGAAGCTGAATGGGGTTGGGAAAAGTGATAATGAGATGCTGCACTAAGGATGGAATTAAGGCTTTTGAAGGAAAGAATTTATGTTTCATCAAGCTGTGCTTGGTCTGATAGGGGCAGTGTCGATGGTAGGGTTTGTGTAATAGTATTAAGTAAATGTAATGTGGTACTGGGATCTGCGTCTACTCTAAGTGGTCTTAATATATGTGTTCTATATGTAGCAAATCAAATGCTCGTTGAAATGAATGTATAATAGCTTGTAATATATTAGATTATATGTATATGGTTCTGCAGTATTGGGAAGAAAGATTTCTGTGATTTTGTTGTTAGGATACATAGTTTGTATATATTTTCTATATGATATGCCACTGAGCATTGTGATAATGTTGTCTGAGATGTGCTGAAAACAAGCGATAAAAGCAGAGTTATACTGCTTAATATAATATTGTCTTTACAATGGATATACTGCCATGAGGTAGAAAGACATTTTTACAAACGGATAAAGTACAAAAGGAAGACACTGGAAGAAGAGAACAAGTAGTGATGCGACGAAAGGGCCAATTCTGTACACGTTGCCTGACCAGTTCATAGTTCATGCACTGATGTAGTAATCGATCACTGGATCTGCAAGCGATGATGTCTGCTCTATTATAGAAATAGGAAGCGATTTTGCATGTGAGTATGCGGATTATAAGGGATAAAAAGATAACTAATTGAGTAGGAACTTACATGATGGATAGAAGATATAGTAGAAGGGGCAGCAGTGTTCACTGAGGCCAAATTTGCCAGCTTGGCTGCGAGCTTTTCCTGAGAAGTGATGGGACGTGGAGGACCAGTATACAGGAGAACAACATTTTCTGAGTTCTTTAGTGATTGAACATATGCATAAATGTCCAGTGGAAGGAACTCAGTATTTTCGGAACACATCTCTTGAATCTGATCTAACACTTGTGTAATACATTTCTTAAGAGATGCAATGTATATTGTATTTTCTTGGTCCTTTATTGTATAAGCATCTTGAAAAGTTTCAGCAACTTTAATGCTTTTCTTTAAGAGAGCAATCTGATTGAAATTGGCATCATCGACTTGGATATTCCTTTCTCTCATCAGAAATGTGATTGCTGCATCAGCTGCACTCTCTATTGCACTATATCCATTGTCCATTAGGTTGCTGTAAAATGTTTGTTTGATTGCAAGTGGTTGAAAGTCACCTGGTGGCACCTCCATTTCTATGCGTGCTCTTAGCTTGGAACCAGCCTCATTTATGGTGATGGTGGAGTATATATTAAGGCCTAATGCAGATGCGATTTCTGCAAGCAGTAATTGTCTAGAAATGTATGCCTTTCTTGCAACCTAAATGATGATAAGAAAGTAATCATGTCATGCTGTAATATTGGATGGCAAAATATATTGGCAATGTAAGTTAATAATATTTGTATTATCTAAATGATGGCAAGAGAAGTACCATGTGGTGCTGTAATATTGAACGGTGAAATACAATAAGAATCTACAATAATACTTTTACGTATTATTGCAGACAAAACTGAATATTTGAGCTATAATATTACCGATAAAAGAAAGGCTAACACTGATATGGTTGTTATATCAACCATTTTGATCGAATTCTTGATATGATCTTGAGTGCTAGATTAGTATAGATATAAGATAGAGTATATTTAGCATAGCAAATGTCTGTTCTAAAGAAGCTTGTAATAGAGTTGCTGATAAGAGAGAGGTTAACGGCCTATGATTGTCATAACAGGTACCTTGAGGAGATTTTTGTTACGATGCTGGGTTTTAGATTATTATTGATGTAACATAAGAGTATATAGATGATAGCAAATGTTTGTTCTAAAGAAGTTTGCAATTTGGTTGCTAAATAACACTTTACCCCAGGGACATGAACAAAGTCCTGGATATTACTGGCTGTACTGATTTCATCTGAATAAGTAAGTCGACGACGAACTGAGGCTCTTGGATTTGCGTCCGAGTGAGTAGCTTGATGCTCGTAAACATCCCTCATAGCTGAACGGGGAGTGCTACCTGGGGTAAATGTACTGATGACATCACCGAAGCGAACTGTTGAATGTGTAGCCAGTAAATCCTGGTCCAAAGAATGAAAAGCAAAATTAGGAAGAAGAGATAAAGGAATAGAGCAGCTAGGAAGCTAGTAGATTAAGCAGAGCTACACGCACCGGTGATGAAATTTGACGCACTGGTGAAGAGTGGTTTGGGGACGTCCGCCTGTACGGTAATCTGTCCATGAAGACGAAGCAGAGAAGAGGGGAGTCTGAAGGAGTTGAGCGGACGCGTTCGAATGAACGGATATACTTGGTATGTATATATGTTTTTTTAGCGGGCGTAGTATTCCATATGCCTCGCGCTGAGCGTGAAGGACTGACAAGTCTCGTTTCTGGATCAAAATGGTGTTACCTATGCTGATAAGAGCAACGTGTTATGTGCGGTCCAGAGAAAGTAAAGCTGTCAGAGAGGAGATAATTGCTGCCGTCTTGAACGAGAATTGTTCTGACCTCCGAGGTCCGTTAGTACAGATGATTGGCCGCATTCCTTCGCTTTTGCATGTTCAGAACCGAGATACTGCTTGCAACGACTATGTACCTTGATTGATCGTCATGTGAGTAATTAGCTAGGTAATTACGTGCAATTGATCGATAAGCCGGTATGGTATCATAACAGCATATATAGGATCTCTTATTTTCCAGCTATTAAAGGAAGAGTAATACGTCGTTTAACGACTGCATTGGAAGATGCATGTGGCGACCAGCAACGGCAATTGCATGACTGCTAGTATACTATAGTGTGCTTAATATGGCAAGAAGTGAGCTTGATAAAGATAGATAGGAGAGGAAATCTAAAATAATGTACAGGAAGGACGTAGAATTTGCAATCTGAAGGCGTAATAGCAGGTAATATAAAGGCACTAATCATGGCAAAACATTGCAATTGAGGTTAGCAATTACAGCCGCAAGTAACTTGGATACTATGACTGCAAGATTCTATCCATATAACTGGAAACATAAATATATAAGTATTCGAGATGGTACTTGGGTGATCTGAGGACATAACATTGTAGCTGTACAAGCAACTGTCCATGGAACATACACGGATAGACTAATGCAAATATTAGATAATAGACAAAGAGGACAAGCGCAAAGTATTTAGCTGGGTATATAAATACAATGATCAGGTTCTGTCCATTGGGTCCATGCAAAAGAAATTTCTTTTCAGAGGAGATGCACTGCGCCTGTTGCACCGGCCAAAATATCGCAGACGAGAGAATTTGCTAGAAATATCACAGCTGACAAGCCTGACATGGAACAGGTTACTACTGTGAGAAGGAAAGCACCGAAATAAGATAATATAAGGAAGATGCATGATTATTGTCGTTCAGATATATGTAATGGAAATAAGGAAATATGTGCATGTAATGAACTTGTATATAGGATGTCTGTAGATGAGCACAAAAGAGCAAGATATATTAGGCTAGAATAGAAAGAAACCAGAATATACCCTATTTGAAGAGTTTTTTTGCAACAGATGATTTCTTTGATGAATCTAGTGGCCTACAAAAGGTAAATTATTATATCAAAAGATGATATATGAGAAAAAACAATATGTGCCTCTAGTGTGGAGAACAGTTCATATATAGGATGGAAAGCCGCAACCTTTTCATTGGAACTTTTATCTGCAAAGAGCCTGTATCATCAGTTGAAGTGCCATGATCTGTTCCGATATTTGCTGGTGTAGTTGGAGGCTAAATGGATATTTATAAGGCACAATAAAGAAGGTAAAGTCTTTGACTAAATACGGAAGATGCAAAAAGGCTAATTTCACTTACCATTTCAGCATTCAAATTGTTGATTTCATCGGCAGTCTGCTGGAGAAGAGAAATAAATAAAGATACATAAGGAGAACAACATGTTGAACGAACATGATAGGAATAAGATAAAAGAAACCAGATTATTTAAATGGAGAAGAGTAAGCAAGATTAGTATCAGATGAGATGGACATCTAACTGTTAGAATATCAACTTCATCAGCAACAGAAGCAGGACTGTTAACGGTTACTTTATCAATAACATCTGATTGCAGAGCAGCATTATCAGCTGGTAAGGAGGCACCTGTGCTGTGTTCAGATGCAGGCTACATAGGAAACAGTAAGGTTAAAGAAATGGCAACGTGATTGCAAAGATCAATAAGATAAGATACGTAGTGAAGAAGTTGTATGAAGTGGCTGATCAAAATACAGAAATAATAGATAACTTTGCTTATATATGGTTCTTGACTGCATATATTACAGACCAAAAAAGAGATAACATGGGAACAAACCTTGTCAGATAGCAAAGCAGGCTGCATCATTCTGGCAGGTAAAGATGCATTCGCTTGCTGTTCTGAGCTAGATGCTAGCGCATTAAATTCAAATGACTTTGATCTTGGGTAAAGAGTTTCTATGTTATTAACCTGAAAAGATAACTCTCCATATCTGAGGCCCCTTTGGTTAACACTCACATTGAGAGTACATTTTTGAGAAACAAGAACTGCAATTTCAGCAGGCAGCGTATCTGGTCGATGCACTGCATTACGAGTAAGACTATCTACTTTCTTTTCCAATGATCTGTTCAGCCACTCCAGCAAAGAACACAAACTCAGCTTCTCCCGTGGAATCAGCACCAATAACACGTACTCTGTATCTCTTGTTAGAATAGAATGCTTGTTAGAATGCTATTGGAAAGAAAGCAAGTTTTCTATAGAATGGCACATAGTATTTACCGTGGATTAGCTGCAACACATCTGCAGTCTTTATCGCTACATATAAACTGATCTGCGGCAGGATATGCGGTCTTGTGACAACCAGCACAGGAAAGGAACCACCTAGGTGATGGCACTATCTTCATAACTGTAATGGTGCAAATCATGTTCTTGCCCTGAAAAGATCAACAACAAAGTACAAGCTTATTGCTGATGAAAAGATATGAAATTGGTAGCATGTACCATGTATAGATGGATAATGTGGCATTCATAATTTATTTAGCTAGGTCCAAACATGTGAGTTTGCGACCATAAGATTCTAAAGAACAGGACACTATGAGATAACTAAAAAGCAGAGAATTTAAATGTAAAAGGCAAACATACAAGGTATTCATTTGGATCTGTAGTTAACAGGTATTGAATATTAACGGGATCAGGTTTGGACTGCTGAAATGCTTGCCGGTACTGGTCATGTTGAGGATCCACCCAGTGAATAGCTGGTAGCTGCTGTCCAAGTCTATGTAATGTAACAGAGTAGGAAAACTGTTAATATTTATAGAATATGTTTGCTAGCATACAGACATGTATAGATTGCACTGGATGTAAAAGCTAGAGAACCTTTGTACGTATTCTTGTCGCTCTGGAATATCAGGATCAATATAGATTTTTGCAGCCTCACCACAACTTATGGTGTCACGTCCTGGATCAGTTGCAATAAATGAACAAATAAAAATTATCCGGTATATATAAGTATACTTGCATTGCCGATAGATGTGAACGATAGAAGATATACCTCGGTAATTTTTTATCAAAGTACCCACAAGAAGGAGCATGATAGCCTTTGATTGGCCAGTCTTATACAATCCATTGCCATCAAATTCAGTTGCATGTATTCCCCATAGAGCAACATCCACTGTGGTTCCACTGGCAAATAGCAGAAAAGAAAAATGCCATAAAGAATAGCAGAATTGTATGAAAATAAACAGATGAATTAAGTGAAAGTATAAGATAGTAACTGATGCATTATATATGTATATATATAAACTCATAACAGAGCAAACCTAGAGCAATATAAAGGCAAGTCAAGCACAACATCAAAGATTGTGTTTTTATAGGGAATAGGAAGGCAAGGAGAAATGAAATGGAACACTATCCGGGATATAGATAAATTACTCTATGTCCATGATCTGCAAATTCCTTTTGACAGAATCAGCTGACTATGCCTGGTAACCTAACATGCAACAGTCCTGATATCGATGCGATAATGCCAAAGACATCTGGCACAGAAAGGAAAATAACAAAATAGTGAGTGCAAGTAACAAAAACTAATTATATTAAATAGATCAAGATGAATCAATAGAGCAAAGATAAAAAATATTACCAATGAAAGCATTTTTCTTTCCAACAAGACTTGGTAGGTCCTGAAAAGATGTTAGTGAATATGCATAGTAAGGAAAATGTTCTGGCATTTCAGGCGCTGGTTCAATTTTTGTCCATGGCGTTATCCGCATCATAAATTTGCCTTCAACTGGTTGAAATATGTTCTTTGACGATTCAACAAAAAAATCGCGGATGATATAGATACTGCCCTCTTTCATAAGGTCTTTGAACTTGGATGCATGGCCAGATCCTATCTCAGCATATATTTTATTGCCCTGGTGCACAATGCTCTATTAGTTAGTTGCAGTAATGGAGAAGGAAATTATCAATACTACATTGTAAAAGAACATACCATTTCATCAATAAGTACAAGATCAACATGACCTAGTTTGTTATCTCTATTGTTGCAATAGTCCCACATCCGTGATACACGCACACAGACAGCAACACGTTTCTTGATAGGATCAAGATCAGACAAAGGAATGACCACTTTCTGTACATGCATAAGAAAATATGTAATATACATCATAACAGGACAATATAATCTGATAAATGTCTGATAAGATACATATATTCGTATACATAAACATAAATATATACATAGTATAATCTAGTTATATAGACAATATATATGGATATAAAATTAGTATAAATCTGTATATATTAGTGGACAAGGGAGAGGACCTCATGGTAAACAACATTTGAAGTTGTACCATGGCAGTCTTTGATCACCATCATCAATAAGAATTTTGAGCCCAGCCTTGGATGTCACTCGTGAGATTGCAACATAAAACTGACCATGTGTGAAAACAGGCCTCTTGAGATAAATGCCAACACGTTCTAAAGTTTGGCCCTGGCTTTTATTAATTGTCATTGCATAGCATACCCTTAAAGGATATTGACGTCGTTCAAGCACAAATGGAATTTTGATTTCTTAGATGTCAATGTGATTCGAGAACATAAACAACATTATCAGTATGAGATCCAGTCATTATAGTAGTCTCAATGATTCGATCTCCTAGTTTAGTTATAATTAATCTAGTTCCATTACACAGTCCTATGCTCTGATCAATGTTCCTAAGCAGCATCACAGGACATCCAACTTTAAGTACATGTCTATGTTGTGGGAAATTGCTAATGACAATTGAATTTAGAAATTCAATTGGATATAATCATCATCACCAAGCCTATCGTTCATTTTCGAAATAGAATCACAACTAAAATACTCAAATGATTTGTCTGGCACCATCTGCAATGCTCGTAAATTTATGTCATCAACAGTGTCATTGTATGGACAAACAATAGCCCGGCTCGCTAGATAAACTTTATCAGAATATCTAACAGTGAAATCATTGTAAACTGCATTGATCAATGCAGCACACCATCACCCCTAGATGGTACAAGAAGATCTGGTAATATGCTAACTTTATCAACAAATGCAGGAGCAGAATTGTAAGTTTCATGCATATCGCCATTTCTGACAGCTAATACCCACCTACTAAAATCAGCCAGTTCACGCTGTCTATTAGGCGTAAGTTTTGGATCTGATAATCGCATGTTTATATGCAAGTGAAGAACATGGACATGGCTCCATAAAGGTGAGTTTGTTATCATTGCAACGACAATTTCAGACCGCAAAGCACCCTCAATAACAGGCAAAATCTGTCTGAAATCACCGCCCAAAACAACAGTTATTTCACCAAATGGAAGTGCAGTTGCTGCAGGTATGTCCTCACTCAGAATATCACGGAGGGTCCTATCTAATGCCTCAAAACAATGCCTATGTGACATAGGAGCTTCATCCCATATTATTAGAGAGGTTCTTTTAATAAGATCACCAAGATTTGTTCCCCTGTTTAATATCACAGACATATGTCTCATCAATGTCCAGTGGAATTTTAAATTTCGAATGGGTTGTTCTACCACCTACCAACAAAAGGGATGCAACACCTGAAGATGCAACAGCAAGAGCAATTTTCTGTTGCGATCGTATGTACGAAAGTATTGCACACCAAAGAAAGGTCTTTCCTGTTCCACCATGACCAGAAACGAAAAATAATCCACCTTTTCCATTCATAGCAGCATCAACAATTTTATCATAAGCTTTCTTCTGGTCAACATTTAATTTAGAAGATAAAGCCACTGAACTCTCTAAAAGTTCAGCTAAATCATAAGATAATTCATCTTCAATAAGCCTATTGTAAGCACCATGCATTGTTCTTGAGGATTGCTGTATGAGATTAAATTTTGTAATCGAAGATCCATTACGCAAAAATAATTCAGTTAGTTCATCTATTAATAAAACTCTCTAACTGTGCAGAAGGCAATATAAATTGTGGGGAATTTAGCAAAGTACGGAACCTTTGCTGGATATCATCAGTCATATAAGGCAGACATTTGTTGTAAAATGCATGCTCAGCTCACACTACAAAATAAGATAATTGTGACAAAAAGATGCCTAAGCTGAGATGATGTACCCCATATGCAAGCCTCATCAAATGCAGTATACCATTCACTATCATCACCTAACAGTCCCCGTGCTACACAACTTTGTTTGAATGTTTCGTATACGGTTCCATTATGTGTACGTAAATCATCAAAACTGCACGCTCCTTTTATAACCATGAGTAACATTCTAAGATAGAAACGTTCACCGGCACTTGGATGTACATAGTAAATACGGCCAATTCTTCTATCACCAACAACACACCTCTTTTTCCATAATTTTTCAGTTTTATCCCATGTCCATCTAGTTGGGAAGTCACAGTATGTAAGGTCCCTAGCTTCGGGAAAATTCTGGTTTGTAATAAACCACTCAGTCAGTGTGGTTTTCCTGAAATGCTCAGCATTAGAAACAATAGCATGCAAATTTGTTGCTGCCTTGTATGTGACAGTATTCATGTCAGGTAAATGTATGTCCAATCGCTCTACAGAAGGCACCTTAGAGTGTAATGGGAATTCAAACAATCGCCATAATCCTTCATGTGGGACTAAATGCCTACAATCTAGATATTGCTGGATTTCATCAATCTGTTCTGGTTTTGTTGGCTCATGATCATCAGGCTGTCCAGCAACAGGTTCAAACATTATACGTGATCTATCTTTGCCTTTAGTAACATATTTACACAAATATTTCACGACCTTAGTTTTATTGCACCATTCGACATTGATATGGGACTGATATTTTTTTAGTAAGAACATGTTATATGGGACTACCGATCTGTTATCAAGCCTAATACCATTTTTATAAACATAACGACCATCATCACGATGCCTATACAGCGGAAATCCCTGAGCATCGATAGCAGTTTCAGATCGGAAAGACTTTGGATAACATTTCGAACAAATTCCCTTTTTCATACAAGGACATTTCTTGTTAAAATCTCCACATGGACCATGCATCATAAATTCTTCAACAAGCGCATATCCTAGAGGGTCAGTAATTGGATCAGGGATTTTTGCACTAATGAGAGAATCTATGGTAGGTAGAAGCTGATCTGTTTTTTTATTATCTAACCAGGCAAGAACATGGGCAGGTGGCAGGCCTCTTTTTTGGAACTCACTACTATGCAAGACTGCAATCAAATTAAAACTAACAAGTCAGAAGACAATAGGACAGAACATAACACAAATATATTCTGAGCAGCAACAGTACCTGCAAGGACAGGACCAAAGATCGCTCCACTCTTAATGTCGTTAACAAATTCATCTTCTTTCATTTTGTAAACTCTATTAACAATATCAGGTCTATCAGATGGAAGCTGTCCAGGCTGGAATTCGAGGGCTTCACTAATTTCAGGCCATTTAGTGTTACAAGTAAAAGTGCTAAAAGTATCAGGTCCACCATTAACATGTACAATTGCCATAGCATCCTGGTAATGCTGAACATAGTATCTTTTGCCACCAGTGAAAGAACTAGGTAATACAGTCTTTCTACCTATCTTGTCACCATCAATGCACCCTTGTCCTACGGCATCACTTATGGTCTGGAAAATTTTTTGACCTTAGCTCATCCTGTTTTAAGACAAGGAACCAAAGGCGATTCTCTTCTACACATGCATAGCAATCAACTTGGAGTTGGAAAGTAAGCCTACCACAGCATGTATATGGATTATACTCATTAGGCCTATAATGACAGCAATAGGCATAATAATCTAACATTGTCAGAGTTTTGCGTGTTTTCTGAGGCAACAAATGAGCATCAGTATATTGCATCCCTAGATGAAATCCAATATCACCAAAAGGAAATAACAATGGATATTGCAGTGCCATAAGCGCAGGATGGAGATTAGATACATGGACCAGGCCATGATCTCTATCATGCACTATAACATCACGCTTATAACTATCAATTGTTAGATCACCAACAATTAACAGTGCAAGCTCATCAACAGTTGGTAAATTGTACTGGACGTCTCCATCGCCATCTGGAGCTAAAATCTTGATAGCTAATCGCTGTGTAGGATTATCTTTTATACGATCTCTAGCAAGTCTAAATCGATTGACAAGTGGATTTACCACATCTAGCATGTGAAGGAGATCCTCAATAATATGACGATCTAAGTCACCTTCTAAATCACTGTTATCAGACAAAGCATGTATTCTATTATCAATTTCAGATTCAGTGTCATGAATATAAAGTTGAGCAAATTTCGGTTTTGAACCTTCGGAAGGAATCAATGTGCCAATCCTGTGATGGACCTGACCATTTATCCTAAACACATACGGACCAAGGCCATCATTTATACTTTGATCTATTTGTGCACCAAAAGATGTAAAATTAAATAGGCAGTTATATTGCCTTATACGATCCATAAACTGGTTACTTTGACGTGGACCATCAAATCGCATGAGAGATGCAAGTGTAGGGGGAGGTGGTTGAAAGGGTTGGATATGAACACGACCACCACTACAACACTGGTTGTAAATAACGCGTCTTTTTACCCAGCTTGAATCGCGTTTGACACGCTCAGCCCACCAGAGCAAAGCACCACAATGCAAACATTTATAACATGGACCTCCAAGCCATGAGCAGTGAGGATAAGTAGCTGGACAATTCATAGACCCCAAGAAATAAGTTAGCAATCGCACATATACAAGCACATGTCTATCTAATAGGATGTTCTATAAACAAGGAAACAAAGGGACCACCTTTTAGGGCATCTATATACTCAGGATCAAGCGGCAAAGAAGGTTGTCCAATAACATCAATTGCCACGGATGAGCGTGCTAATATTTTCTGTTTCCTAAGTTTAGTACGGGCCAGACGATTTTGCCTTGCATGTGGAACGTTATAAATCGAGAAAAAGACGTCACCTAACAATAGATGAGAGGAAGAAGCTAAATGTAATAATAATAATAGAAAAACGATTAAACACAGACAGAGACATCCAACACTGGATGCAGCACGTACTTGTCCTTTTTCGTACAGTACACGGTTGACCATCTGAACTATGCAAGAGAACTACTGGCCTATCAACCTGTGTTCTTTTCGGCCATGGAGGATCTCCATCTACCAAGGAACTTGCTTGCAATACCGATGAACCAGGGCCCTTATCGCACACACGTGCACGCTTACGTATCTGAACAGAGAACAGTGGCATAACTAATATACGTAGAATATGCCAGTACAGATTAAGGCACAAGTAGCTAGAAGGCACAGGAACTGTATATATAAGATTGCAGAGAACCGCTAGTGATGGAACCTGCACAGACGAGGCCACACACAATAGCTATATCTCGACGAAATAATACAAGAACGAAGAGCTAACAGAAGAAACAAGCACCGTATACATTGAACAGGTGCAAAATCGATCAACGGAACCAATCAGAATGACAAAGCTAAACATGGAAACAATAAACGGAGACAGCTACCAACCTGTGCAGAAGACATGCTGCTTGATCGATAAAGATCTGCTGTCCAGGCACCGAAGTAACCTCTTGAGCAGGTAGAACAATATCTGCAATAACCAATAGAGCACCATACAGAAAATGATATGAAACAGAAAAATGCTCCAGGAAGTACGCAACATCACAAAGAATATTACCCGCCGCAAAGACGAACCGAAGAAATAGGACAGCTACCACCGGGAACAAGAACCAACAGAGCAGCAAAATACCACGTCTCCAAAATAGCGAGATACGAACCTGCACAGGAAGGAAACAAGGTTTACGCTAGATCACAAAAACCAGAAAACATCCACAAACGTTGCCAAGGGCAGAAATAGCACCAAATCTATTGACGATCGCAGAAAGCAAAGAAGCAGCCCAGCAAACTGAAAAAGCACGAGGCACAATACCTGCCGTAAAAGGGCCCCAAACGAGGAGGAGAACCAGCTCCGGTAACGCAAACGCAATAGGTAGGCGCGAAGCTGCACAGCAACAGAATAAGATCCATCTTAGAGGACGGAAGCAAAAGCACAAATCCAGATGCATGGAAGATAACGCCTATACCATATAAAAGATCGCACAAAATTAGCTCCCATAAAATGCTCGCGTTAACTGACAACACAGAAAAAGGAAGCAAACAAATCACATCGCTCTATCGCATAGAGAGAGTAGGCAATGGGCAAGAAAACAGCAAACAAATCGATCATCGGAAACAATGGTAGAACAAGACAATCGGTAAGAACATAGTAAACAAATCCCTCATCTGAAACGACCTTAGAAGAAGCAGGAACCACACATGAAGTGGAAGCCCAACCGGACCCGAGAAAGGAAGAACGACAGCAAACGGAGACATCCCGCAGAAAGACCACCAATGGCTAAGAAACGAGCAAACAAATCGATCATCGGAAACAACGATAGAACAAGATAATCGGTAAGAACGCAGCAAACCAAGCCCTTATCCGAAAGAAACCTAGAAGAAGCAGGAGGCAGACCTGAACTGGAAGCTCAACCGCACCAGAAAAACCAAGAAACACAGTAAACGGAGAAATATAAGCTTACGAAGCAAGTGAGCAGAATCCGTACGAGCGCAACCTGTTCATCCACTCAGAATCGACGCACCAATATAGCACCGCCACCTGCCCCGATCTGAGCGGCACGCATACACCAGCACCATCATCTGCACCGATCCGAGCGGCACACAGGCACGCACCACAAGGCAACGGCAGCAGCGCCCGCTACCGTGATGAATAGCAACAAACGCAGCAGAGAGCTCGAAGAGCGCCAGCAGCGCACTGCAGACACGGGAAAGAAGAAGGGCCACTGCACGGCGTCACTACAGTGGTGACGGGAGGACATCGAACGCGTCACAACGACGGCGACAGAAACACATCGAACACCGCGCGCAAACCTAATGAACACCGGAGAACCCGCCCGCGTGCATCCGAGCCGTCCAGAGGAAATCGGGCGCACCTCGTCCGAGCACGAACGAAGGAAAGCACACGCAAGGCCCAACAAACGGCAGCGGCGAGATTCTGCTCGTAGAACAGCCCGGCCCACGCACGCAGTGCCCCCCACCGCCTCCATCCGAGCCACCTGCGTGAGATCGGACGGACCGCATCCTCGGGTGAACGAGGAGGCTCGGAGCCTGCGCAGTCTTAATGTATTAAATGGCTGTCGTCGGCAATAGCATTGTTTAATCTGTGGTCTAAAGGCAGTGCAACATGCCGTTTTAGGAGGCGGCTTTTTTCCAAGAGTTCCTTCAATCTATCTATTATATTAATAATAACAAAGTTATTTTGTTCGTCTATATAAATTAAATTATTTATACTGTTTGTTTATAGTGGACTCCCATTATAATAGTGTAGATAAATCTGATTGTTTATAGAAATACATAGTCTATACAACTCTTAGTAGGTGGATAAAAAATACAACTCTACATTTTTAAATTAAAATTTTAAATTAATTTTAGTTAAACATTAGCTATTGAATTTATATATTAGGTAGATAAAAAATACAACCATATTTTTAAAATTAACATTCATAATTAGTTTCAAATAAAAATTGTTAGTTGGATTTATATGTTAGGTAGATAAAAAATACAACCATATTTTTGTAAATTAACATTCAGAATTAGTTTTAAATAAAAATTAGCAGTTGGATTTATATGTTAGGTGAGTAAAAAATACAACTATATTTCTCTAAACTAAAATTTAGAATTAATTTTAAATAAAAGTTAATAAATAGAATTATATATTAGGTGAAGAAAGGATACAACTTTATTTCCCCAAATTAAATTTCAAAATTATTGTTAAAAAATTAGTAGTTGGATTTATATAAAATAGAAATGCAAAATAAAACTAAAATTAAATTAATAATTTTATTTTCATTCAATAGCACTGTCACGAACCCCGGAATTATATATGAGTAGGGGAACGAATAATCGCCAAGGACCGAGAAACCAGTTGACCTGGTGGCACCGTACCTGCGCCGTGTACACCGAGGCGGAGTGGTCCGACACCTGACCAACGCACCATACGCTTACCGATGTCGTATGCCTTCACCGTTGGTCAAGCCAGCCGGAAGCGATTAGACTTCTCAAAACCACATACAATTCCCTGATCCAGTAAAGGCTTAATGCTGCTCTTCCGATCACGAAGTAAACTAGATTCGGAGGAGCCCGACAATCGCACCCATACCCTAACCTAGTCCGAAAACTAGGGGGTCGCTCGAAATCCCGGTGCGACTGTCCACACCCTGCCTAGCCGGCACTGCATCTCAGCTAGCGGGTCACTCAACCGAGACTTGTTCACCACGTGAAACCAAAGAGAAGAAATTACTCCTTTATGACCGATTCCATATACTTCAAGATATACACGCACGGTATATAGAACGGTCACCATTAACAACTTTATATCACAGGTCAAACTCTAATAACAAGGAGTTACAAGATACATAGTTTACCTCTTACCTGAGAGAGGTTATATACAACACACAAATTCACAACTTGAAGGTTGTTTACATGCTTCTAAAGCACAAGAACAGCAACGGAACAAACTAAAAACCCTTGGGATAGTAGTCCAACCATCTCCAATAGAAACACGTGACCTACACGTGCGACCGAGAAGGGCAATTTGCAAACAGCCATCAACTTTTACGAAATCAGCATTTTAGAAGCCTGCTATTCTAGTCCCACCTGCAACAAGTTTGGAATTGAATTCCGTAAGTACTTTCATACTTGCAAGCTACAATTTAGGCTCATCCCAATTCAATTTCAGCAAAGCTATTGATAAGAGTGAAACACTAGCATTGCATATCATCAATATTATAAACATGGCATGACATACTTGATAAAACAATATCAATATGCATCCAATCAAAGTCACGTTTTCCTGCATATTTCACATGTATACCTCCAATTTCAAATCTGAATAAGCATGGGAAGCAACCATACAAATTCACAAGTTATCACAACAAGACAACCAAGCTTGGGTGATTTAAAGATAGCTCACAAAAGCTATATCAAGTGTTCTGAGCAAACCACAAAGTTTGACCAAGGAAGGTGCTTCCGAAGTGCCGTTAGCTAGGGACCGGCCGACCCCTACTACTCGGACATGTCGCAAAGTCTTCCTACGTGGGTGAAGGGTAAAGCCCTACGACACCGGCATCAACTGAATAGCTGCGGTGCTTACGTTCACCCTATTCAGCGATCCATCTGTAGGTGACAGAACCCCGGCTCTCACGTCTTACCATGGGGGGGGGGTTCCATAGTTCATTAGTCCAATTAAAAGATCTTCGCTGATCTTATCATAACATTGAACCTAACCATGCTAGTGATATCACCATCACAAGTCATGTCAACATTTCAACAATACAATCAAGTATTTCATCGCAATCAATAGCAAGGCATGAAAAGGAATTTAGGGAATCTTTACGAACTTTCTGTAAACTTGCCTCATTGCTGGGAGAAGTATAATATTCCGATGATCATTTGCAAGAAATCCAGAATGTGTGGGAACACCGGTAAAAAGCAGATGACCTCGAAAAAGGGAAAAGCAAACCTAAGAAGCTAATTTGAAAATGACGGGGATGCATGGATGCAATTAACATGGATGTATCCAATTGTTGAGATATGTAACTAAGATGGATGTGGGTATCCTATAAGCAAGATTAAACATGCATATTTAATCGGTTAATCTTAGCTTATCTTTACAAGGTTTGGATTCCCATGGTGCTAACACGCATAATATACACATGACAATTTAAAGGTGCAGGTCAAACCAATGTGGGTTGGTAGAATTTTAGGTTCCACCTCTTAAGAGGTGACATGAGTTATACACAATTTAGCAGCATGCATGTATGTTACCTTGTTAAAAAGGGTTGATAATGTTGTAACGTCAGATATAAGGCATTGCTATTAAGATGAAGTCAAGATTTCATGTATACTATTCAATGTGACATATAAGGGATATACCATATTTCTAACTATGCAAGTTGTGGTGTTAAAGATTTTAGAGAAAAAGGTGCTTTGACTTAACATGAGGTTCAGGATGCAATAAGTTTATTGAACTGACATATAAGGATTAATACCAAGTGCCATTGTTATCAGTATAGTCTTATGTTAATATCCTTCATATTCGATTTATTCTTTAATTTCGTCATATACAGGGTTGTTCCTAATTAATCTAGATTTGCAGACTCTGCTCAAATTGGTTCTGGGCAGCAGGAATATATTGGTATTATCTCATAAACCGTTCGAGATCATATGAAGTTTCTACAAGCTTTCAAGGTCTAACTAGTTGTAACTATTTCCTGTTCATTTTCATCGGTAAGGAAACAACATACTGACATCTTTACATTAAGGTATAAGTATCGGAATGAGGAGGGCATGTCCACGATCATTCTTACAAGTTCAATATAATTTACCCAGGGCTGGTCGAACATTTCGAAGTGTTCAAACGTAGGTAAGTGAGCCAACTGTCAGACATTGGTGCTCTAGAGTATTAATCAGTTCATTAATTTCTAAGTCAACCATCGATGCCCTGATTATGATTTAAACTGAAGTTACACTTGAGGCATCCTTAATATGCTTACTACTGAAGTGGTACTACCCAAGGTAAAGCAACAGGGCCGTCATTGGCTTACCAAACGTGTATTGGTTACAACCACTGCCATTAACATAATTAAACCTAATTATCACTAAATCTTCATTAACCTTACTAGTCTGCAAGGGTAGGTCTGGCTCTTACTAAGGACTACTGATCGCACTCCTTAATTGTGTCTCTACGGCAATGTACCATGGCCAGCTCATTTTTGCATCTAACAATGGATTAGTTAATCATCTTTCTTACTCCACCGTGATTCAGTCTCATCTGGAAATAAACAATGCATTAAACTTATTAATCAATGATTAATTCTAACTAATTATTGTCTTAATCCGCAACTGTCTTGACTCCCACGTGCATCAACTCAACAGTGCATTACTTAGCCAACTATTAGAGTGGGGATGATTCTCACTAGTTCTAAACACGTGGTGGTCCATTTGATTAACACCAAAATCTGACATTGGTTGGTCTGAAGTCGATTAAATTAGTTGTGACAATTGGGTAATTAGTCAGTGCATCGATTGTGCTAGCTAAAGATTATCTCAGTCCTTAATCATCCGTACATCAATTGAACAATACTTGTTACTGAACAATACTCAGTTTGTTTAGAACATGAATAGCACCCAGGTGATGTTTACACAAGCTCTATGCATATTTTAAATGGTTTCCACGGCATTTGGGAAAATCCACAGGAACACAAATACCTGAACATTCTAGTTAATGATTAGATTAACGTGTAAATAGCACTATGATGTGTTGGCTCTAAGGTCAGCGAGAAGGACAACAGAGTTAGCTCTCGCTCGGCTCCGTTCGCATTTTGAAATGTGCAGGTATACACGCACACGACAGAGGAAAACAGAGAAGGAGGAAGGTAATGGTTGCCGGACCTGCAGGCACAACGGAGTACACGGGAGATGACAACGAGGTGAGGAGCTGGCAGGTGGGTTCACACCAACTCCTCTGGTGCTTACACTGGAGAAGACAGAACATGGGGACGAGCAAGCTATGGCGTCCAACGGCGATGAGCTCGAGCTACAACAGGCGGCGAGATTTCCTCATCAAACAAGGATGACGGCATTAGAGATATTATGAACACAAACTCGTGGCTCTAATGGGCACCCACAAAAGACTAGGAGCTCACCGGTCATGACACGTTCCAACGTGGAGGTGGTGAGCGGCAGGACGGAGGCCGAGCTGGCAGAGGAGGAGGCGCACGGCAAGGAGGTGGCAGTGCAGAGGCGGCGGCGTTGTATCCGAGCTACGACGGCGATGGCTCAAGGGAGATGGCATGGCACGGCCCCGGAGCTCAGGCGGAGACGCACGAGGAAAGGCGGTGCGGCCCAAGGGACTCGGGGGTGCGCATGGGGTGGCCCATGTGGTGGATGAGACGGCCGGCCCGTCGGCCGCGACGTGCCGGAGGCAGCAGTGCGAGGCCACCAAGGGCAGCGGTGCTGGAGATGGGAGGCGACCTGGGCAGCAGAGGAGGCCGCGGTGGTGATGAAGAGCTCGGAGAGGCGCCTCGGGGCAGAGGAGGAGGCGGCCCCAGAGGATGGTAGCGACCAGACGGCTTGCCGGCGGCGAGGCCCGCAGATGGCGGCGCGCTGAGGCAAGGAGAGGCGGCGGCCCGGGTGGGAGCTTCACCGGGCGGTGCGGGCAGGCTGAGGAGAGCCGCGAGGCGCGCGCATGGAGGCGGCGCGCAAGCGGCCTAGGGCAGAAGCGGAGCGGTGGAGGCCGCCAGCAGCGCTTCTTGCTAGGGAGGAAGAAAAGGGACCTTGGAGAGTCCAGCCCTGGAGAAATCGATGGGGAGAAGAAACAGGTGGCGTGCGGTGGTGAGCTGATGGGGAAGAAAATGTGGCAGCCGAGTGCGGGTTTAGATGTTTGGGGGCGTTGAAGAATTGGGGAAAGGTGGAGAGAAGGACCTACGGGCGGGTCCCACGGTAGGTAAGAGAGGTGAGGCATCTTTTTCTTTTGTTTTCTTTCTTTCCTGTTTTAGAGCTAGATTTAAAATAAAATTGAACCCCAAGAGCAAATTTGAAATTTTGTGGGACTTGCTTACCACATATATGATTTCCCAAAATTTATTAGGTGAAAATTTTATGGTTGATTGTTATTTTAACACATTTGCAATATAGCCCAGAATTGGCATTTCAACTAGGAGTACTTCACAAAAATTTCAAAATTTCATTTAGAGTTGAGTTCACATCGAAATTCTAAGATTTAATTAAGCCAAGTCAAATTTTAATTTATTCAGATGCATGCACGTCAGTGAAAGAAATTACTCTTGTTCACGATGATCTATACTGATCTCGTGTATTAAGAATGGGGTCATTACAAGCACACAATATATAGTGATGGATGACAAATGTCAACGTGACATGCATTAGATATATCAACATGTATGAACAACTTCTGTCGATGGGAGAAGAGAATGTATGCACTAAATGTATCAACATGCATGAGTATAGTAGGAAAAGATGTCAATGTGAGTAGAATGGAGATTAGACTAGGGTGCTAGATAAGAAAAGCAAGACAACCGTCGACGGAGTTCATAACGGCTAGAAGAGGCAGATTGAAATAAGCGAAGATTATATACATGTACAAGAACCGACACTGTACATGCTGATGTACTATGTGTACAAGCGAGCATATAGTATGAACAAAGCGAAACGGTGGTGTCGCCACAGCAATAAAGGTTGAAAATAAAAAATCATATATATAATAAATTGTTTCAATTGCGCTTAGAATATATACGTTGATACAAAACAACATGGGCACAATGAGACAGGAGGACATGAGGAGAGTGGGGTGTTTTAGCAATTCTTGATGAGTATATACACAAGTTATTGTGGAGGTCATAAGATGAGTCATGACACAATTGAAGGATAGCAAGGGATCATACTTCAAATGAGGTCCGCCGAACAAGCTAGTGATGATGGTGAGATATTGTAAGGCAAGGCTGGCGGTTTTTAGAGTTATATAAGTTTCAATAGGTGTTAAAAGGATCATTAGGGTTTAGATTCTTAATAAAGAGCTTAGTGACATGGCTATTGGGTCACTCTAATGCAAGTTGGTACAAGAGAAAATTTGGGTGCAATGTGTCAATGAGTGGGCTTGAGGATGAAAAGAATGTCTACTTTGTCGTGTCCAGCAATGAGATGGGCAGGCAACAAAGGCAAGTAGGATAAGAGGAGCATCGATCGTTGAAGCATCTGGAGGCATGATAATGTAAATAATGCAACTGCGATACGATTAGCGATGAGGTGGGTGGAGGAAGAGAAATACAAGGTTGGATACAAGCCATCAATGTTTAGATTTAATTCTTGATGGAAATTTTCTCAAAAATTATTGGTAGAGAAACAGGCACCGAGGGATAATGAGTGGAAGAAGAAAAACTAGAAATCGGTATGAAAGGCTATAGTTTTGCATGACAGACTATGGATCGATCTCAGTGCCATCGTTTTCAGTGTCACACACGAAGATCCTCTCTTTGCTACCTAATTTTCTATCAACATTAAACAGTGGAAGTGAAACACAAAAAGAGAGAGAGAGAGAGGAAATCACATATGAATAAATAAGAACTAATAAAAGAGTAATGTCAACTAAAGGTTATTAACCAATAATGTTTCTTCAAAATATACTATTGTCTATAATTTTCTTTATCTTTTGAATGAGATATCAAGACTAACGTGGCGACCAATAAAATCGAATAGAGTTGACAGCATGGAACGTACTAGCAGAGAAAATAATATTAAAAGTACATTGTAGATCTAGCTACAGAAATATGCGAGCCACTCTGTTAGTTCATTATAGAAGAATAAAGTTATCCGATTAATTAAAGAAAACCAGATAATTTTTAGTAAAACATGCTCAAATCAGCTAGTTAAACTAGGCTAGAGCCCCACATATACAGACGACATGAAGGACGGAGATGACAAACGCGCCACCGAACACACTGCCCCGCACCCTACAGGAGGAGGCTTTCGAAGGCACCACAGCGACAGGGAAGGCGACCATTGGTTCTGTTCTTTTGTCCTTTGCGCCTTTGTTTCGAAATTCAAAGTGGCATTCGGCGGAAGAGAGCGTGAGGAAGAAACAAGTCAAAAGGCTGTGGGCTCGACGCGATCTTCCACTTCTTTTAATTTGTGTCGATACTGAAGACTGGTATTTGGTTATGATGTGGTTTTCTGAGTGGTATATTTGAGGATTTTAAGTGGACGGCAAATTGATTTGGAAAATTATGCGTTGATTCCATTGTGTGTACCAAGGGGCTTATGATGCACTCGTATACTAGAGGCACAATTAATACTTTTAATGGTCATGAAAGTTTTCAAATTCTCTTGACAACCTTAACGCACCATTCATATACTTTGACACAGTGCGTCAAATCTAATTTGGCTCATGCATCATAAAGTGAAAAGACAAATTCCGATGTGAACAAAATAAATTCATAAAATTTCTTGTGAATAGTAGCTGAGCGGGATTTGAATTTTTCGTTTCTAATTGTGTGTTTTAGATTTGAATGTGTCATAATAGATATATATTGGGTCAGTGTTATAAAATAAATAAATTTCTTTATGACCACTGGACGTGCTATTTGCCTCTAATGAACTAGTAAGCCTTACGTGTCTGATGCTCACAATATGCTCCTATTGATTCCAAGTGTGGCATTCTCGCAGATTCCAAGTGTGGCACGAGTCGATCACTGCGTAGCCTAACAGTGTGGCACCTTCGCAGTGGCAAGACAATATACGGGTATTGTATGGATTTTCCACTATGCTAGACAATTATTTTCAGTAAAACTATATAGACGAGAGCATCTTTTCAGTAAACCGATGCCCTATACTACGAGAACACATTTTCTTTCAGTTCCAGCGATAAGTTTAACTTGAAGGAGCCGGTTTGGGATCAGGGATGCTCCAGAAACGTATATGGGCCGGCCCATGCGAACACGAGATCGCCGTATCCGCTCGGCCCAAAACGGTACAAGATCAAGGATAACACTACCACATGTTATTGCACTTGCACGGCCCTTTTACTCTGCCTCGTCCATCACAAATTACTGACTCCGCTACACCCTACAGAGGTCCACTGTGCTTTACAAAGCTCGCCGGCATGTACCGGTGCACCTACCTAGCTAACTCAAAAGGTCCGGCTGCGCACCGACGAGCAGCCGCTGCGACGTTGCCTCGGCGCCGATGATGCAGAGCACGTGGTGCACCGCCGCCGCGACGTCGTCCGCCGTCGTCAGCCCGCACCCTTCCTCCACCTGCAGCGCACAGGAAACAAACATGAATTAAGCCTGAACTCTTATGCGTTGCCCACGATCATCAGGAACGAAGTTTCACGGCGCATAGTTACATCCGGCCAATGCATGCAAGGCAAAGTGACTGTTCCAGAAAGCTACCTATAGGCCAGGTGAACAGCTTGTTATACTCTGATAGCAGTCCTCAAATTTGATCTGATAGCGATCCTCAAATTTGATCATAGTTATACTCCGATACCATGCGAACGCACGCGATATCGAAACCAAATAAATAAATAAATCACGGAGAGAATATCAAAATAATAAAAATAAATAACCACGATAAAAAAGAAAAGATTTGATAAAACTGACCATGAAATCTTTAAACACGATCTTAAAATAGTACGAAAGATTATCGTTCTTTTACAATTCTCTCACACCTTTTAATATTCTTGGATTCTTGCTCTACACAAAAATCTAGTGCTAAAAGCCTAGTCTCTAATCCTTTTTTGCTTGCACCTTATTCTTCAATTGCTTAATTGTTTGGATTGTGTTTCTATGGTCACTCCCTCATAGATTTATATAGGTCCTTACATATTCTTTCAAAGGAACGAGGTCTTTGAATGCTAATAAATTTTTCTCGTAGCACACATCTTTAAATCCAATATTAGAATATGAGCTACACCATATTCAATAATTTCCATCTTGACTCTTATCAATCGAAGATATTGTGCTCCTCCACGAATTCGCTCCAAGTTGGATCTGCCTTATTACTTCCACCTTGGGAGCGCCCCCACCATATGGGTTCATGCATATCACCTTGATATGCGTGTTGATATTCAGGTTGGACTGTCCGAACCCTCCACCTGAGAGCTTATTCATTATGTGGTTTGATTAACTACACCACCTGTTTCTACAGCCTTCCATGCCATAGGTTTGTATTGCATCCGAGCTCCACCTGCTGTTGGTAGCACGTGATTGGTCCTGCCACGACTTTCTTCTTCTAACAGCTTGCACCTTCAACTTTGAGTCTATTAGAGTTTGCAACCCTCTTTGTAGCTCCGCACACGACAACTACGATCTAAGTACCTACCGTTGAAGGTACATATTCCTTCTCCTAGCTAGAATTTGTATCAAATCGTCCATTGATTGCACTACCTTTAAGACTTTCAAGCAATTTGTATCCACATCTGTCCTAAATATCTTTCATGATTATTTGTCCTTTGCAAGTAACTCGCTTGACTCCATCTCAAAGTGATACATCACAACCACGGAGTTCAATTGACCTTAGGGATATTAGACTCTTCTTTAAACTGGAAACATCGAACTCCCATTAGTGTGCGATGTGCTCCATTATACATCTCCAGTGTAACCGTTCTCACCTCATTGGTTGCACACCCCTTATAATTCACTAAGTGAACAGTTTCACGCACCAGGCGTAGAGATTCTTCATCAAAACATCTCTCTTGCCGAACATATATGGAAGCAACTACCTGAATCCAATATCCACCCATGAGAAGTATCTGCTTGAGTCACAACAAGTACGTCTGAATCATCCGCTACCGCCATTGAGCATGAGCTCTTCATCTACTTCAAACTTGTACAGTGTTTTATCATGTAACCTTCCTCGTCACATAGATAGCATACATGTTTGTCTTGCCCTTCTTCTTCCCATGACTCTTGCTTTTGCCTGCAACACCTATGGCAGCCAATGCTTGATTATCCAAGAACAAAGGTTTCAATGCTTTTTCAATGACTTTGCCTCCAATAGATATGCAACCGCCTTACTGAAGTTGAAAGTGTTTTTTTCAACACGAATATTCATCACTAATTTCCCCATGATGGTGGTAACGATGAAGCCAATAAGATGACATTGTCGTTCTCCTCAATTTTCTCATCTACACTAGTCAATTGCGTGACAGTGTGTCAAATACATTGAGATTGTTGACAAACCGCGTGCCTTCCTTCATGTGCAGTCTGAATAACTACCACACTCCATAATTTTTTCGGCGAGTTCTCCTTGATCACTGAGTACTTTACCTCATTGGAAAAATACAAGTGGATTCTACTAACGTCCTTTCGTTCCATCACCTTCCAATCTCCATCAGACGTCCCAGCTGGTTTGTCTCCTTCAAGAGCATCAATTAGTCCTTGTTGGATAAAAATATTCTTTATGCCACATTGCTCTTGATTACATGTCATATGGATCCTTGCCAACCTTCTCACAAATCCGATTAATCTGGTATTGGCTCTAATACCACTTGTTATACTCTGATATGCCTCCTTATGAACAACTATCCTTGGATCTTAATTAGAGTTAGTGAGATACGGCTTGAGCATGGATGGTATCGAGAGCAAGTGGACGAACCATGTGGAGAGTACCAAATTTGATGAACATCCACAAGAAAAGAGAAGATTTGGTGAAGCCGGCTATGAATTATTTAAGCACGGCCTCAAAAGAATACAAGAGATTGTCGCTCTCTCACAACCTTCTTACACCTTTTACGACTCTCGGATCGTTGCCCTATATAAGAATCTAATGCTAAAGAAATCTAGTCGCTAATCATCTCTTATTTGTACCTTACTCTTGGATTGCTTAATTGTTTGAATTGTGTTCCTATGATCACCATTTCATGAGTTTATATAGGTCCCTAATAATGTCTTTCAAAGCAAGAGGGCCTTCAATCCTAGTAGATTTTTTTTAAAATTTTCTTATAACATATATTTTAAAATCCTAATATAATATATTTATATGTGAGTCACTTTATATTCAACAAGGTCGATAACGCAGTACACGCTGCAGCTGCATCGATGCGATCTTCCAAAGATAGATTCTCCGTTGGGGCCGGCTCGCTCGGTCACAGAGAGAGATCGAGAGGGAGACACTGCTGTAACAGCACAACAAAAGGCAGCAGCAGGCCAGCAGCGCACACAAAACTTTTTTATCTCTCCATATCAATCTACGGACCTGCTGCTCGGCAGAAAGATTCTCCATGACAGTGTCCACCGATCTCGATCTTTCTTTAGCCTATTTCTCAAGAAAAATGAATATATAGGCGACTTTGTTTCTCCTTTTGAGCTTGAAGTCTCATGGCTCGATATAGTGCCGCAGCAGTCTATGGAGGCAGGTCCGCCAAGTCCAGAGCTGCTACAGCTTACTAGAGCAGAGCACAGCAGCGCGCACCAAAGGGAACAAAAAAGCCTCTGGATTCTGGAATCTCTGGTCAAAAGCAATTGGCCATGGGCTGGCTGGCTCCCTCTACATTTTGCTTGTACTGGCCGGGGATTCTGAGGTGAGGTCTCTGGATTTGGAGCCAATCAGACAGGTCCACTTGATCACAGCCATGGCCAACAGGTATGAAACAGCAGTAGCTAGCAATGCATTTGGATTGATGCATGAATCATGCATGGCTTCTCTCGCAGTAATATTATAAAGGAATCTCTATTATATATGCCAACCTCTGAAATACTGATGCAGTAGCTAGCCCTCCCGGAGTTTTGGTCTACGTCACACGAGAGGAGGGAATATCTGACAAAGTTTTGTGCACCTCACACAACAAGAGATGGGAAATGATTTTGTTTCCTGCGCAAGTGGCCTCATGATTGTCAAGACATGCATGCAGAGTTGTGTACACGCAATTACATGGACTTCTTTTTGACATATATAAACTTAGTAGAATGGTCCACACATTTACGTTGTTAAATTTACTACGTACTGTTAGTCTGTCAGTATTTTCATATTAACTTGCCTCTAACGTCTGCATATATATCTCGGACATCTTTTTATCCTCAAGCTCACAGGACTAAGCCCATCACGCCCTGACATCAAGCACTGTGCTCAGTTTTAATCTTTAGACTCACATACATTGGAGTAACCATATGGTCATACCACTAAGCTCTTCAGCAAGAATCTAAACCCATCTGATCAGACTGATATCTCTCTCTGAAAAATAAAAACCTCGCCTTATCCAACCTCACCGCCATCATCGATTTGTTTGGCAAACCTCATTTGAAGCGTCATCTGCTGCTATCTTACCATCGTGTCATGACCTCGACGACAACATATTAATCAGTGTATGCTCAATGGAAATTGGTAAAACACCTCCCTCTCGTCATGGCCACCTTTCTCATCTTGATCGTGTTGTTTTATATCAACTTATAATTTTTTAGTAGGATTGAAACGATTTATTACATACAAGATACGATTTGTTGCTTCCAATCTTTACTGTTGCAACACACCACTGTTTCACTTTGTTCGTACAATACGTTTACTTGCACACATTGTACATTGGCATGTACGGTGGCAATCCTAATATATGTATATAATCTTCGATTCTTTCAATCTAGCTCTTCATCGACGCATTTAGCCGCTGCCACTGCCATGCTTTTCTTGTTTAGCGCCTTCGGCTCGTCTCCATTCTAGTTTCATAGACATTTTTCCATAAACTTCTAAACCTAGACATGTTGATACATCTAATGCATGCTTCCTCTTTGCCGATCGATAGAAGCAATCCATACATGTTGATATATCTAATACAGTACAACGACATATTTCATCCATCAATAAATATTACGTGCAATCGAATGAAAATAAAATAGCTAATATTATTTTAGTTTTATTCTAAATTTCTCTTCATATATATCCAATTGATAATTCGCATTCAACATCAATTCCAAAATTTAATTCACAAAAATAGAATTGTATTCTTTATTGGCCTAATATATAAATCCAACAACTAATCTTTATTTAAAATTAATTCTACAATTTAATTTAGAAAAATAGAGATTTATCCACCTAATATATAAATTTAATTGCTAATTTTTATTTAAAATTAATTCTGAAATTTAATTTGGGGTAATAGAATTATATTTTTTCGACCTAATATACAAATGCAATTGCTAATTTTTATTTAAAAATAATTCTAAAATTTAAGAATGCAATTGTATTCTTTATCCACTTTTTAACCTAATAAGAGCTGTATAGACCATTGATTTCTATAAACAATCTAATTCATCTACATCATTATAATCTGGACCCATCATGATCGAATGGTGTAGATAGTTTAGCTTATGTGGCGGACTTGGTGGCCTCTGTTTCTATCATTTTCGGCAGATTTGCACGGCTTGATTTACTATATATTGTCATACTTGGTATTATTTTTCTGCCAATTATTTTATCCCCCTGAATGTTAATCGATTTTATTTGGCACTATAATATCTTTTTGATTAGTCATTCAAAATATGAAAAAATTATGGCCAAATGACGTCTCGAGGAATCACGTTGAAGTTCTATAGAAATCTTTCATTAAGTGTATTATGTTGCTAGCCATTAGTTTAAAATACTACTTTAAAAGGAGAGCTTATTTTACATAAATATTTTCATTGATGTCTATGGCGTCCCATGCAAATATATATGCTTTCGTACTAATCTCCACCTTTCTGTCATCCACTCATCCTCATCCCGCAGTGTCTATCTTTTCACCAATATTTTTGTGAGAAAATTTCCAGCCCAAATATCAATGTAAACACTGACGGCTCGTTTCTTTGTGTTTTCTTTCTCCACCCGCCTTATCACTGGTTGTATTGTAGTGCCATTATTTGATTAGTGAAATATTATCCTTCCCGATGCTTCCGCGCATGCTCATATTCTACATGCCTCCAACATTTGCCCAACTCATCATTATCAGTTTGTTCGGCAAAGCTCATTTGAAGCACGGTTCCTTGATATCTTATCATCGTGTCATGGTGACCTCAATAAAAACGTCATCATTGATGTATATTCATTGAATATAAATTAAATTGTTAAGTTTATATTATCTTTCATTCCGCGTTACAATTTTATGTTGAATATCATATATAAATCCAACTCCTAATTGTCATTTAACACTAATTCCAAAATTAAGCTATTTAGGGAAATAGAGTTATAGTTTTTTATCCACATAATGTATAAATCCAATTGTTATTTTTATTTAAAATTAATTTTGATATGTAATTTAGAAAAATAAAGTTGTATTCTTTGTCCACCTATAAGAGTTGCATCTACAACAAATCTAATTTATCTACCTAATTAGAATTATATTTACTATTGAACTTTATAACTAATCTAATTTATCTACGTCGTTATAATCTGGACCCACACTATGATTAACAATAAAGATATTTTAACTTATGTGAATAAATATGTGGTTTTTTATTTTAATAATATAATAGATGACGATCAGTTTCGTAGCAGGGTGTTTGTTTGGGTGTAGCATAAATAAGCATTGAGGTGTGCATGGTGAAGACGCGATGCATACAAATTATCTCAGCCGGAACAAAATCTGAAGCTTTTCTGCAGTGTAACGGAACAAAGAATTACCTACAGTACTAACTATTTTGGATGTTGTGCTAGAACCAGAAGCAATGCTTTTTTTGGCCGATTTTGAAAAGGCAGTCTTAAAAAAACAGAGTTACCGTCGACTTAGCCATTGGATCAGCTTCTCGGGATTTGTCCTTTGTTTTTTTTTCTCAAAAACTCGCCGTCGGCTGAGGCCTAGCCGGACTAAAAAGACAATAGGTGTGTTGCTGAGGGACGACCCTATCACAGTCACAGGCCCACAGCCATTGGTATTTTCTGACAGAAGCTTTTTTTAAGTAACATAGGAGAAAACAGTGAAATAAACTCTCCGTCCAGTACACAGTTACCTGAAATTTTGAAAAATTCCATTCAGTTGTTTTAGCAATTGAATCTCTGTTTAACGGCGCACAATCATTTTTTCTTTCTCTCTGTACCTATTACTCTAATCATAATTGTTTCCATCCCCACCATCAGTCGCCACCAACTGCTCACTCCACCAAGCGTCAGTGACGCCTGCTCCACCCCTTCTTTCTCCGTCTTCGACCATCACCACCACTGCCTTGCCTGCTAGTCGACCGCCCTCTGACCTCTTCCACCGAAGTGGTGGCGCTATCACGCGGCCCGTCCAATCCCAACCGTCACCACCACCTGTCCTACCGCTACCCCCCCGCCATCGCTCTAGGCTCAGGGAACATGGATTTCTTTTTTGACGCCGGTGCCGTCCATCCCTCCTACACCTTGAATCCCTAACCCTCATCCTAACCTCTCTGGCAAGCTTATCTGTCTCGGCTCCACCTCGGACGCCGCTACCGCGTTGACTCCGGCTCTGCCTCGCCACCTTAAACTCTACGACAAGGTTGTGCGGTCTCTACTCCGCCCGCGCCACCACTTCGTATTGACAGCGCCTCCGCCTCGCAGCGCCAGCGAGGACACATGTTGCCGGAATGGGAGAAGAATGTGGGGACTAAGGAGAAGAATAAGAAGTAAGGTGACTGGCATTTTAAAAAAAATTAGTCACCCGTGCTTTAGCAAATCCGAAAATATAAACGGCCGAAATGTTAGCTAGCCAATGCTCCATTTAGGCAGAGCAAAAAACTGAGGCTTTTCTGACGGCCGGTGCGTAAAGGAAAAAAAGGATCGTACCTTGACACTGAGGGAGTAGAGAGCCAGCGCGTCGAGCGTGGTCACGTTGAGGTGCAGGACGGTGAGCCTGAGCGCCTGCATGCCGGCGACCATCTTGAGCAGCTGTCCCGGCCGCCTCGGCGCCATCAACCGGACGCTCGCGTGCGTCTCCACCAAGTTCACCTCGATGTCCGCCGCCCCGCCGGCGCGGTCGTCCGCCCCTCCGACGTCCCGTGGCGGGTGGAACCACACGTACTGCGGGTACGTGAAGAACCGCGCGAACGGGGGCCCCGTCGCGTCCTCGCCTGCCGCGCCGCTGCCGCTGCTCGTGGTCGCCGCGGTGCTCGGCACTGGCGTCGCGTCAGAAATGGGCGGCTTGTGCTGCTGCTGCGCCAGCAGCGTACGCTTCTGCGCCTCCAGGGATTGCAGCAGCTGCTCGAGCTCCTTCACGAAATCAATGGCGCCTCCGACAATGGACGCCTGGTCGCCCTACACATCGATTAAAAAGCGAACGACAGTCAAGTACATGATCAGAAAATTAAAGATTGTTGCACGTGGAAATACTAAATAAACCAGGGCAACATTTACTACCGCTATGAGTGAAGTAATGATAGGGAGAGGAGGCACATTGATGGCACAAAGTGGCTTAGGAATGTATGTTTGATGGGAAATGGAACCATTCCATTATTGGAATGCATGGTCTCGTAGTTAATGAAAGAGACCGGAACTCCCCAAGATCCACTTTACCATCATCACCCAATCCAACAATAAAAAATGAGGCTTAAGGTAAATTTACTTTTCACCCCAAAATGTTCACAGAATGTATCAGGAATTCAGGATAGAATACGTGTTTGCTGTAATATGTACGTACCCGGTGGACGTAGGACTCCGGCATGAGCGACCGGAGCACGGCGAGGTACTCGTTCATCTGGCGGCGGCGGTTGCGCTCGACGGCAATGTGGGTCATCCGCTGGCTCTCGGCGTCCTCGCGGTTCTTGCAGTTCCTCGCCCGCCGCGGCCGCTTTCTCCTCGCCTGCAGCCTCTCCCCCTGCCCCTCGGCCGCCGGCATCGCCGTCTCCGGTGCCACCGCCGCATCCGCCACTGCAGTCCCCGTCACCCACGCCCCGCCATCCGCGCCGGCCTCGCCGAAGAGGAAGCTCGCGGGCGCACTCGCGGCGGCCGCGTTGAAGGTGTCGTAGATGAGGACGTCGCTGGCCGTGCACAAGGCATCCAGCGTCATGTCGATCAAAACGAAGGCGCGCTCCGGCGCGCGTATCCACGTAAGTGCGCACTGCGCTTCCCTTTTTCACTTTCCTTCCTTCTTGATGCCTCGCTTCTCCTAGAAAGAAGAGAACATGCGGAATAGAGTGCGAGCGCGAGACCACAGCAGAAGCAGCTGATGCTCGCGTAGTCGCGCGTTGGTGGTATGCGTGTGTTTCTAGCGCGACATGTGGGAGGCTAGGACATGCACAAGATTGTGCAATAATAGTCGTGAGCAGCGCCGCGCGCGCAGTGGACGCAGAAGCTAAGCTTACGAGGGCTTTGTTCTTGGACGATGGGCTCGCGGTCGCAGGGGCTGCTCCAGCGGCGCAGATGTGTGGGCTGTGGTGGCAGGGTGGTGTAGATAGATAGATCGATGGATCGATCGATCTCCGTTACCACGCAATGCTCCAAGAGATTGGAACCAAAAGCTCGCTTTCTTTTAACATTGCGTTGAAATCTTTTGGGGGTGAAGCTCTACACGTGACAAGAGATGGCCTTCCTTTCCTTCTCTCTCTCTCTCTCTCTCTCTCTCTCTCTCTCTCTCTCTCTCTCTCTCTCTCTCTGCTAGCTGGCTGCTGCTACTGCCGCCTTCAGCTGAACGCTGTGAAAAGTGAGCGCGAGAGGGAGGGGGAAAGGAGAGGTGTGGTCTCACTCGACAGCTCTCTCTCTCTCTCTCTCTCTCTCTCTCTCTCTCTGCTTTGATTTTTCTTTTCTTGCTTTGTTCGATATGTGGGAGTGTGGCGATGTCCCTTCTTGGTATGCCAAATGAAAGTCACCACATCATATGGATGCTGCCTTAACTGAGGCAGGGGCCTCGGATGCGCGTACGGCAGCATCTTGAGGCCGGGTTTGATTGGGGATCGGTATGGCGGTCGAGTGAGTTTTACAGCCATGCCTGTTCCTTCTGATATTTCACCTGGGCCCTGCGAATTTAATCTCTCTTGGCAACGACGAAGACCATGCAGTTACATCTACCCCGTAAGTTCCACCTAGATCAGGAGGACCTCATGCTAGAAATGGAGGAACGGTTCTGAGGTACGATGCTATGGCGGTTTAATTGCCCTTTAATTCCATGCATCATAAACTTCATTGTTACTCCCTCCTTTCCAAAATAGATCGATGTCTTTTTATAGTTAGTTAATCACAAGAATTACAGATTTACTAGAGCACAGTTTCCTAGAATCACCTTCGATTTGAGAGCTAGTGCTGCCGCTGGAGCTTCGTCAGAGCGGCGATGATGGTGGAGCCAAGGGAGGCGACGGTAGCAGAACGTTGGGGTCGCGAGGGAGCGCCGGCGACGCGGTAGTGGCACGATGGCAGAGCTGAGGGAGGCGACGACAACGTAGAGGTTATGGTTAGGGTTGGGGTGGGGGTTCAGGGTTGGGGGACATTTACACCAGATAAGAAACCCTTGTCTCTTCGGGCATAGAGCAAGGGATGGCCGGGGCGGTGGTGGAAGTTGGGCGGGGGAAGGGCCATTGGAGGTGGGTGAAAAGGGCAGTGGGCAGGGTTGAAGGGCGGATTGACGAGCAGACGAATTGTTGGCAGCGGTAGCAGCGACGGCGTTGGAGACGACGGCTAAAGGGCCACCGGAGGTGGGGGAGAAGGGCGGGTGCAGCAGCGGTCGGGAGGTCGAAGGGAAATTAATTGGGGTGGAGAAGAGATAAGGTTGAGAGAAATAGGATAAGCAGACAAGACAGTGGGATTTTGATCCGACAGTTGTTTCATGTGACTGTAATTAATAAAACTAGCACGTTGTCCCGCGCAAAGGGCAAGTGCAGTAGCATCTAGGGGTCAAAGGGAAACTGGGTAGGGTGGAGAAGAGATAAGGTTGAGAGGAGGAGGATAAGCAGACCAGGACGGTCGGATTTTCATCCAATGGTTGTTGTATGTGACTGTAATTAATAAAACTAGCACGTTGTCCCGCACAATTGAGCGAGAAATATTTTTAATTATCTTTATCCTGGACGTGTGATATTAGATTAGTACGAGAAATAAAAGTTCAGATCGCGAGTTAGCCCGCTAGTCATTGTACTAAGTCATCTATTTAGGTACAATTATGATGATCCATCAGATGTGATTAGTTTAGGTAAAATTATGATGATCTATCAGATATTAGTTGTGATATGTTTAGGTACAATTATGGATCTATCGGTTGTGGTTTGTTTAGATACAACTATAAGATCTATCAGTTGTGACTTGTTTAGGTGTAGTTGTGAAAATCTATCGACTATGATCTGTCTAGATACAATTATAAAAATTTATCCGTTGTGGTCCACTAATAATAAAAGGTCCACCAGATTAACGATCAGACATTTTACTTTTTTTTAGAATGTCTAGCCTCTATCTATTTTTCTATTGTATTCTAGTTTTAATATATAGTAGATAGATTTCAGTTACCTGTGCACTAGAGGATCTCTGAGAATTAAGACTGTGAGTGAAATGTCAATATGCCGTTCAATTATTTTTATGTGTCCGCCTCTTTTTTCTCCTTGTGACAATAAATATTCTCACCATTTTGGAGTATACAAAATTTATTGCTAAAACAAAGAAAAAATATCTTCCTCTTGAGGGAAGGCTACAACTTGTAGTACTCACTTGAGTAATTATCTTCTTTTCTGACATTAATAAAGCTAAAATAGGAACGAAGTGACTAAAAAAGTGTATTGGACGTCTAAAGATAACTATTTTACTAAAAATTAGAGATGCTAAAGAGATATCTATTTTTTTTTGACATCTCATACACTTCATTAATTAGTAGTCTTTGTAGGTTTTATGTTTCCAGTGACCATGCATCAAGTGCATGCTAATATACGGGATTAAATTTTGGTCGTTTCCAGTTGCGTACGTACGTGCAAAAGGGGAAGTTGTGCTGTCACATGCATGCATGCATACATGCAGAGAGGAAAGAGTTACTAGGGTGGAGGACAAAGGTACCTAGCCACATGAACTAACAGTGGGCGGAACGGCGAGGAGACAAGGGAGGCCACTCGCTGCCGTACGTACCACTGCACTTTCTATCTGGTTTTGCCCGCGAGATAGTCAGTTATCCGCATAAGCTTCAGAGAAATGAATCCAATAAGCCACCCAGATCCAACAGGCTTCACCTTTTGGTACACAGGCCGGCATATTCGTCCAGTTAATCTAGCTATACTCACCAAAAAAATGCACACAAGAAATGTACACACAACTATAATACATATAGTGGGTTTCTCGGCACCACAACGCTTTGCCCCCTCCCCTCTGCTGCCTATGTGGTCTAGTACCACATCATAAGATCAACGGGCTTAGGCGGGCTTTCCACTAGCTCTGTAAAACCTCACGGCTTTCTCTCTCTTTGTGACCAGCCCCCCCCCCGGTGGGCACCGGTTCCATCCGGTTGCCTTTCCAGTGCGCACCGGCTCAACCCAGCCCCGCCAGCTGTAGTCGCAGATCCAGCGTAGAAGTAGCACCACCAGAAGTCCTGGCACAGGCACCTAGGGTGATAGAGGTGGATGCCGCCGCAATCACCCAATATGGCGGCCACCGGTGCCAATGAAGACGACCGCGAAGTCAATGGCTGTTGCCAATGTTGGAGAATCATGTGTCATTGCCGGTTCCCTCTTGCGCTTGGCGCACTGTCTTCCGAGAGCTCCTTCTTCGTGAACCAGTGCTTTGGCCTCTTCACGCCGTTGCCCTCTTCCAACGCCCTCAGCAGCGCCTTCGCCTTTGCTTTCCCCCTCACACTCACCACGTCATTCTTCACGAGCTCCCTCACCACTTCCTTCACACCACCTAGTGCTAGCATCTCAGCCACCGCTCCTCACCGTTGGCCATGACTGGGTTGAGCAACACGGCCATTGTGTTCTCGCTGGCCCTCATCATTGCCGCACGCCCGGTTCAATGAGGTCGACGAGGATCCATACCTCCATCATCTCCCTGAAGCCATCTAGCCTATCTGTGCACTCGACGGCTTAGGCACCGAGAAGGACAATCACTGGATTTGGGCTCAGAGCCGAGGAAGAAACCCAGATCCAACCACCCACGAGATGTGGCACTAGATCTGTTGGCCAGTGACAGAGTCGGTGAAGGTAGTGGTGGTGGAGGAGGCACCGTTAGAGAGAGGAGGGGTTAGGTGGAGGGACGCGATGGCTAAATTGGGAGAGGAGGCGCCGTGAGGAGGGGTTTGGTGGACTTAAAACAAATCATTACTTGCTCCTCCAGCAAAATAGAAGAAAGAGAAGATGGTGAAGAGGTGAATTAGGCAATGGCTAGACAAGGAGACGAGGGAATCTTCTAGCCTGATAGATTTGCGCTGGTGCTGGCAATTTGCGCAACTATGGGTGAGCGATGAGTTTATTTGGAGGGGAGGTGGGTGAGAATAAAGATAACTCCAATCTGATGGGTGGAGAAGAAGATTTCAGCAGGGATAGACACTACTACAAAAAGCTTTATCACTGCGGTTCAGAAACCGTATCACTTGCAGTTTTCTAAACTGCCTATGACCATAGGTCTGTGATGACCCTCCCACATCTCAGACGGTTCCAGAGTTGATTTTCAGAACCGCCTGAGATTGGTTTTTCAATTGCAAAAAAGAAAGAAAATTGTAGCCCAAACCAGTGCTGCTTGAAACATCTAAAAATTAAATTAGGAATCAACGCACAACAGAGAGAAACAAATAAGAACACATAATCAATCAATTTGGACTCCTCTCGAAAGCAGAAATGACACACATGAACACATAATCAATTAATTTCTGACAAGACAAAGAACAAAAATTATACACGAAAGAAATTACACATCATTCCTACCTGGAGCTCCTCCCGCATCTGCACGTTATCAAGAAACAGAGCATCATGACACAGAAGAAATTTGGAAGAACGATTCATCGGTGTGTACAAACAAGTAGCATGTTGAAATCCCTTGCTTACCACTAGTGCTCGATCTGGATCTGGAGGAGGGAGAGGGGAGCGGGTCGGTGGTGGAGCTTGATCTACTGGAGGGAGAGCGCTTGGGGCGCGGCTGAATTTGGTATGTAGTTGGGGGCATGGCCAAATCTGAATGTTGGGGGTGCAGATTCAATGGTTGCCGACCGGGTAGACGATGGTTGGGACGCAAATCTGGTGGTCGTCGCCCATCCTGACAGCAGAGGAGACCTTGGATCTGAAAGTCGAGGCACACGTGGATTTGCTGGTCGTTGGCCGTGCTAGTGCCGACGATGGAGGAAGTCCTAGAATCAACGGCGTGCTGGTGCTGTTCAGTCGGCTGGGCGCTGCGGTGGGAGTGCTTGAGGACGCATGAGGCCTTGAGATACGGTGGAGGGAGTGGATTGGGGAGATGCGATGGCGAAGAAGAGAAGGGGAGAGAGATGTGCCACCTCGCAGGAATGAAGGGGAGGTGCGCTGCACTGTGGAAGTAGGGTTTCGGGACTCAGCAACGATTTGGTTGGTTTAGGCTAGGTGGTTGCTAATGTGGGTTGGGTCGGTTCGTAGATGGTTTTTTAAAAAAACCTCACGTGATGATATTATAAACGGTTTCTTTTCTAAACCGTCTATGATGACCTACTCATCATATGCGGTTTTTCTTTAAAACCATTTGTGATGTCAATTTTGACAAAACCCGACTATAATAATGTATATCACGAACCATTTTTTTGTGAACCACCTATAATTAGGAGTCTTGTATGACATATAATTAGGAGTCTGATATGACCTTTTCTGGAGTAGTATATGTGGGAGCGGAATGGAAGAAGGGAAGGAGGAGATTTGGGGCAAGAGACAAGCCGGTGGCCATGGAGCTATGCGGCGAAGTAATTTTGGGGGAGGAGTGCATGGTGTTTGTGTCTTCTGGGTGAGGAGAGAAATAGCGGAGAGGTGGATGAGGAAAGATAATGGAGAGAATATTTTATATCTTTTAGTTCGTGATACGTTGCGTTGTTGTCCACCTTTTTTTGGCAAGAAAATTTGCAGAATGAACGACTGAGATAGCAAAGAATTCACGATCTAGGGGGAGCAATATGCAACGTTAAATGCACCAAAATGATTAAGACTCAACCTGTGTTTCCTTCACCACCTCCGCTATTTTACCAAAATATTCCAGGGGTTTGTGCAAAACACATTTTATTTGGAGTCTTCTAAGTTCATGTGAAAAATAAAGAGAAACATAGATCATGACAAGAGTTTGCGAGAACATCTATGTTGTGTTATTTTCCACTTTTTTTTGGGGAATAATAAGTAGGTTGTACTATATTGGCGAGATTACGGAGCTCATGGCCATTCTTGCGTGCTTGTGGAGCTCTACCAAATCAAACACCGATTCGCCATATGAAAATGTCGTAGCAAAACGTAGGTGTAGACATGTGTACGATCATGTGAGTAGATGTCTCGATTCGCACCGAAAGAAAAGGAGAATAGATTTAGAATGTACCTATTATGAATTGCACAGCTTTTACATACAACTCTTCTAATATTTGGATGTATGACGACAACTACTCACTAGAAACTACAAGCAATAGAACAGACATATATATCAGGGCACAATGTGCAGCCGCTCGAGGCCTCCTAGTATTATTCCATTCTAGGATGATTAATCCTCACTTCATGCATGGAGCACCATGGGCCAGTTTGGTTCCAAGTTCAATGTTGCCTGGTCTCTATCGTTAGTCGATCATTAGACATGTGCATGTTTGTTTCCCACGACAATTGTAGCTAGCCGCACTTTATATCTTTATGGGTCACTTGTTTTAGACCTAACTTTTTACCACACTTGCAGTGCCTATTTCAACTTTCACACACTAGTGCAGAAAATGTGTTCCTAGACGGTTTAAAATTATTATGTGAGACAGTTCTTTGAACTGTCTGGGCACGTCCATCGCGGATAAGCGATCCATATTCCAGATGATTTTTGAACCATCTGGATTGACGATTATCCAAGACGGTTATAATAACCGAACCGTCTGGAATCAAGGGTATTCATAGACGGTTCAAAAACTGAACCGTCTAAGATTTCATTTTACATTTTAATTTTTTTTCATTGATTCATTTGCATTTAACTTACACAAAAGTAACATACAAGAACATCAATCACACATATGCTGATCACAATCACGCAATACAGTTTTTGGTATAAATTGAAAATAGCAGTTCAGTCACATACAAGAACATCAACATGAACACTAAATCTTCTCCTGAAGACTTGCTGGCGAAGGGTCATATGAACCCAGGTCCCAGATTCACTTGCTTGCTTGCCAATTCTAGCTCTCGTTCCTCCAATTAACGGCAGAGCACTCCCTATGGCCATTTTGCTGGGCAACAAATGTGGACTGGTGAATGTAGACTAAGATGGCAGGAGGAATGCCTTGAAGATGCATGCTCCACAGAAAAATAATCGTGCAGCATCAAACAGATCCTCATAAAAAAATTGCACAAGAACAAGCACAAGTGATAAACTCACAACCGATCAAGCATTCGTCTCCTACAATAATGCACTCCCAAAAACCAGAGCAAACCCATCCATCTTCACCAAACATAGTGCCCCACAACTCCCTCGACGAACTCCACCGAAAACAAAAACCAAGGACAAAACACCGAAAGCACAAATGCATCGTGTACAATTGAGTCGGGAGAAAAGAGCTGACCTTGCTGACGGCTGACCCCGCGGCGACCGGAGCTCGGAACCCTAGGAGCGCCGACCAAACCAAAACTTTCCTCCCCTTCCCCCGTCTCCTCTCCTTCCGACAACCTCCCTCATGCGCTTCCCCTCTGCCTAGTCTCCTAGAAGCTGCTCCCCTCCCCCATCTCCTCCTCCTCCTCCTACGAGCCACTGTCTGATGTAGCCGAAGACGAGTGGGCCGCCACGAGGGACGACAAAGAGGACCACTATGAACGTTATGGAGAGCGGTAGCGTGTGGGATGGAGAGAGCGGTGGTGGCGGGTGGAATCTGAGATCCGCGGATGAAGGAGAAGGGGATCTAGGTGGAGATTGGTGGAAAGAGTGGCGGCGGCGGGTGGGTTGGAGAGAGCGTCGGCGGTGATGGGAGATTAATGGGCCGAGGAGAAGGAGATCTGTGGGGATTGGGAACTAGGAGGGGAGGGAGGAAGGAGGGGCAGCGGGATGAGGAGAGGGATGGCAGATGCGACTTGCTACTGGATCTAGGCTAGCGTTCAGAAGTTTTGGTGCGGCTTGGTGCAGGACTTATTTGGGCCACTAGTTGGTGGGTGGGCTTTGCAAATGCTCCAGTTTACCAAACCGTCTAGCTTATCCGATTTATTCAAGACAGTTCAATAGAAAAAAACCATCCAGAATAGACCGTCTGGATGAGCTAGTAATCTCAGACAGTTTTCTAAAAATAACCACCTAGGATGTAAATTTCAGAAATAACCGTTCGGAATGGCTCTAATCTGTGACGGTTTCTTTGAGTCGTCTGAGATAGACTTGTAGTAGTGACTTCCAACAAATCATACTATGACTAAATCTAGTTATATCAAAGTTAGCCATAAACCAAATATGATCATTTTCAAAATAAAACCATACTAGTGTGGATTAAAAAAGGGCACCAGGTACATATACTACAATACGCCGGTAACATTTATCATGCTTACCTTAACAGTTACCATATTAAGTGTGGGTAAAAACAAGGAAGAGTCGCAAGCAGGATATCCTTGTCGTCTAGGACTTGCTACGTCGCTCTTGGGCCTCTTGGCCTTGAATATTCTTGTGGTCGTAGAGACAGTATCTACAGTGGTAGTTCCTTTGTTTACTACTCAGTACTCACCATATGTGATATGTAGCTCATCATCTTTTTTTATCGAAGTAAATTTTAACTTGTACCTGAGTAGGTGGCAATATTTTCGGTATAATTTTATGTACGTTATTTCTAGCATGTAGAAACACCAACTAGTACCTAGACAGATACCCCCTTAAGAATGTCTTTTGGGATGCAACCACATGGTAAATAGATCGATGATCAAGGCAGCTAGATGACACGGCCAGTCCAGAACACTAAGAGAGACCGGATCAGGTTACTATAAAACTTCGAAAGAATCTAGCCAGTTTTTAGGGCATATCATATGCATTAGTACTCAAGGACGCTAATCTCCAAAGCTCAAAGCTAGTCCTCTCTCTTCTGCAGCAGTTTCGTTCTCCGTTGCTGGCAGAAGCATCAGAAATTTTTACATTAACGAGGTATATGTCTGCAAGTACACTAGACACTAGTACACCGATTTCCCATGAAAAAGGTTGGCCATTCATTTCTCCGTAAATTAAGTTCGCTCATACGATGATCTAAATATTTGAACCCAATAACTTGACAAGGAAGAATAGAACCATCGCATACTCAAAATTTGTTCACGTGCCAGTAATTACTACTGTATCTTTCTAGCTAGACTACAACATTAGCGACACTAGTACACCGATTTCCCATGAAAAAGGCTGGCCATTCATTTCTCGATCTGAGGAGCAATTAATGAGCTCGCAATTTCATTAACGAAACTTGATAGTAATACAGAGGTCCCATAGAACTAAAGCATGTTTGCAAGCCAGGATATTTCAAACACTTCTTCCTGAAACTCACTCCTTCTATTGCTAACATAAGATCTCATAGCTATTACAAGGCACCTTCCCACAAAAAAACTCAAAGTCAGCCATCTCCCAGACGCTTGATAGCTGACCGGTTCCCAACCATGTGACCATGTCGTTGAACGAAAACTTCAGACGCCAACCTTGTAGTCTCCTGGCTCCCAGGTGCAAGAGACTTCGCGTTGCGTCCTTCTGTAGCATCGCCCAATATTCCAGCCAGTGACATTAAAACAAAATCACATTAGTAGGGTACTCAGGGAATTTCTGTTGAAAACAAATTAACTTTATTCCTTGTTTTTCATTTTGTAAAACAGAGCTGCAAACCCAATAACCAAGACTCTTCTTACTCTGCCAGAGAAATGATTAAACCAACCCTGGCAGAACTCATCTAAAATGTGGCACATTGCTGATGCACAATGCACAGCTAACCACATCCCATATATGAATAGCACATGAATTTAAGATAAAAACCCGAGGGTACAATCATTGTACGTAATTTTCCTAAAAAGTTCTAACGAATACTAGCATTTCCCTTTCAAATTTCAAAGGGATGCTTATTTGCGATTTCTCTTTCGTCCCAAACGCGTTCATATGACCTAAAAGGTTCTACCATGTGAATTCTCCTTTTCAAACCGGACTGAAATAACAGAACGCGAACTTATAATATGGCAGGACTTTGATAAGGAAAAAGGCAATGATTACCCAATCGTTTGATCCTAGATCGATGCCTAAACCTTTTCTTCTTAGCCTTACAAAGAAAAGGCCATCCTACAAAGTTTCGTGATATCGAGCTGTTCCAAAAGTGGCTGCTGCATGGCCCAATTATGCACTCGCAAGTTTGTTTTTGTCTCTGGGGGCTATGACTGTTCGTGATGTGGTTTTCGAGGAGAGTAGGGTTGTTCATCACATGGATTCCCCTGACAGGTTGGACCATGCATGGTCCAAGCTTAGCTACTGGTAGTATATAGCTACGTGGCTAGAAGATAGAAGAGACACGCCCCTCATCGATCTGTTCATGTACAGATCTACCCGCTATTTTCGTATGTAACTCCTTCGGCCTGTATCTGACACGTACGTACGTATCAATACGGCCGAACAACAGTATGTCCCCATCACTGTATTATGCTACGATGCTACGCGTCCAAAAGGACGAAAATTAACCATGTTTCCAACTTGTCGTGTGCCGCGTGTATATGCGGGCCTACTCGCCATCAGAGTAGTATTGCCATTAGGGCCGGTGCTTCACACAGGCCAACCTGGCCACTGTCTCTCTGGGTTTTGGTATCTTTACATGCATAGTTAGAAAGCTAGTAGCTTATACTCTATATTATATGGTAAATCTAGTATCCTCTCTAGTTCATCATATCTATCTTAAAAGTTAAAGCTTAGTTTTTCCATATCAGGGATAAAAAGCCCATAATCCCCTCTTGGTTTTTGTTCAAGCTCTGCCACTGATTACCGTGGTTGTTGTCGTCAACTTATGTCCTCCACACGAAAATAACCAGCACCTAAAAAAGGCTCAGATCGATCACTCTGAACATACCTTTTCGAATCAGTCTAGTTCTGCTTGGTATGAGGAGCTGGCCTTTGCTCTTATTTATGCAAAAATATTTAATTTATACTGATCTTTTGGCGAAATAATTGTATTTCGCATTGGTAATCGTGCGGAATTGGACTCCGTGCATTGATACTGTCTCTCGCCACATTTCGGCTGAGGTCTTTCTCCAGCGGTGGCGGTGTTTCCACTCGATCTGCAAGTCCACCCTGGAGAATTGGGCATAAGTCTAGCAGATCCTAGTTAGGTTTTGTTCGGTTTAGTGCCGTTTGGGTGTCTCTGTAACTCGCGCTCCTGGCACGCCCTCTGTACTCTGTGGTCATTTTGTGCCTAATGATAATTGTTCAGTTGGACTAGCTAAGGTCTCTCCTAGTTCCCTCAACAAGAACAAAATGTGGGCACAATCCAAGGGAATGGACCGGGGGGGAGTTATGCCATTTGATGACCACGCCTTGCAAGAACTGCCGATCGAACAGTATGTATACATATACATCCGGCAAAGCACATATGCTCTGGTCGTTTCCTGTATCCGTATACGTACACAAGCATGCGTTCGACCACCTGCATTGTCTGTACGTACTTACTGTAGCTAGCCCTGCCTGCAGTTGGCATGCGAGGCGAGCACCTCATACACCAGCTAGTAGCAAAATAGCTAGCCCTACATGAGATCACTCGATCGTCGCCGACGTATGCATGCAGCTGATTACACATTTAATGCACTGTTGCCCTGTCCCTCTCCCTCTAGAGTTGTCTTTCTGTCTCTCATGCGCGCCATGCATGATGGTCGATGACGAGATAAACATGCACCGGCCGACCGGCCGGACACCTAATTATACGGCCGGACACCTAATTATAACAGAGCAGGCATGTGCATTGTGCCCCGGCCGTTTTGGAGCGACTCGGCGCAACGGCATCATATCATGCAACTGCGATCGGAGCTAGGCGCGCGAGGCTGGCCGACACATACGTAAGCACGACACATCCATGAATTCATGCCCAGGCCCATCTATGTTAATTATGGCCGATGAGCACGGCCGGTTCGTGCCAAAGTGGAATGAATGTGTTTTGGTGCCACGCCAGCGAGTGTCGATCGATCGAGATCGAGATGATCCAGTGAGCTGCAGGGTCAGGATCAGGACGGTTAATTAGGGAATCGCTGCATGCAGTGGGGCGTTTTGAGCGGTGGTCAATGCCAGTTTGGGCTCACGGAGCCCTATCCGTGTTCTGATATGCTCGTCGTAGCTGGCCTCGGCTCGAGAAACCTGCAGGACCTGTGACCCTATGGCGGTCCCAAGAGATCGACGCTGCCGTCGACTGACCCGCCTCTGCGCGCGACCAGGCGCCATGCACCGCCGCCAACTTTGCGTCGACCTGGACAGGCACGAGATGCACGGGCGCGCCCAGCAACACGTACGCTTCTAATAATGATGTCCGTGTGTGCGCGCGTGTGTGTGTCATTTCAGCCACAAGATTTCGCTCACCGAGTGTGTCAACTGAGATATAACCGCTCAGAATGCAAGGCATAGCATTCACTGCAGTAGTACGAGTATACGACGGTACAAGCGACCATACGTACGGACAGACGCTTCTTCAGTCAGTGGTATAAATGTACGTCTCGATCGATTGATGGATCGATATGCCTGAATACCTGATGGTGATGGTGACTTGTTCTACCTGTGTCGGCGCATGCATCGGCACAACACACCGCGCCTTCCATGGCAAAAACCGAACGCACGCACGCTCTATGCTGCATGCGCGGAATCATACGAGTTTTTTTAATAATATATTTTATTTAAAAATTGTAAAAATATTATCAGACTTGAAAATTTTACAAAAATAACCTCAATCGTCACTTGGTATGACGATTAGGTCCAATCGCCATCAGGTGTGACTATTACGACCGATATCACCATGCGGACCGATGATTCATTATGTAATTATCAAGGGTCAGCCTTGAGCCCATACCTTTTTGCCTTAGTGATGGATGAGGTCACGAGGGATATATAAGAAGATATTCCTTGGTGTATGCTCTTTGCTGACGATGTGGTGCTAGTAGACGAGAGTAGAATGGGCGTTAATAGGAAATTAGAGCTGTGGAGACAAACTTTAGAATCGAAAGGGTTTAGACTTAGTATAACAAAAACCGAGTATATGAGGTGTGATTTTAGTGGTGTTAGGTGTGAGGAGGAAGATGTTAGTCTAGAAGGACAAATAGTGCCTAAGAAAGACACTTTTCGATACTTGGGATCAATGCTACAAAGCAATGGTGGTATCAATGAGGATGTTAGCCACATAATCAAAGCATGACAGATGAAATGGCAACAAGCATCTGGCATCCTTTGTGACAAAAAGGTCCCACAGAACCTAAAAGGTAAGTTTTATAGGACGACGATTAGACCTGCGATGTTGTATGGAGCAGAATGTTGGCCCATTAAAAGACAACACATCCAACAAATAAGTGTCACAGAGATGCGTATACTACGGTGGATCTGTGGGCATACAAGAAGGGATCGAATTCGGAATGAGGATATATGTGATAGGGTAGGGGTGGCACCAATTGAAGAGAAGCTTATTCAACATCGACTAAGATGGTTTGGACATATCCAACGAAGACCTCCAGAAGTACTGGTGCATAGCGGTATTCTAAGATTTATCGACAATATTAGGAGGGGCAGGGGACGACCAAAGTCGACATGGGAGGAGACAGTAAAAAGAGACTTAAAAGATTGGAACGTATCTAAGGATTTGTCTCTAAATAGGACCGCGTGGAAATTAGCGATCCACGTGCCCGAACCATAATTTTCTTTCTAAGTCTTTTCTTTTATCTTTTGGCTTATGAATTTTTTATTGAGTTTCATCTCTAGCCTACCCCAACTTGCTTGGCTCAAAAGGCTTAGTAGTAGTAGTAGTAGTTGTTGTTGTTGCAATGATGATTGGTCGAAATCGCAAGCTGTAGTGGTGATAAGTCAAAATAGTCAGCTCCAATAGCGATAACGGACGGCGGTGTGGCCACAATGTGATACCACGTGGCAATAGCGCCACATAGAGGACCGTTGGGCTCGATTAGCAGAGCATAGGGTGGCAGTTACTGTCAATCGCCAACCCGCTAGGCGATTGGCCGTTATCGCCATTAGGTGCGGCGATAAGGGCTAATCGTCATACCAGGTGATGATTGAGATAATTTTTACAAAATTTTTAAGTTTGATAATATTTTTATAATTTTTAAAGAAAAAATATAATTTTTCAAAAAAAACTCTGCCCCTGCCCTTGTACCCCAAGGCGTCCTCACCTGCATGAGTAGGTTGCTTACCTGCTACTGTAGCTGTCAAGTCGCAAGAAAGCCGTTCAATCAACTCGTTGGCCACATACGGATGCCGGATTGCCGGTAGCAATACATAAGTGTCGTCTTTCTCTAAGAATCTGGCTAGAATTGCCTATATTTCACCTACATATATCGATCTTTAAATTTTTTTACAAACTGCCACTTGAGTATCTTTTTTTCAATTTTTATCTGTGTAATTTTCCTATTATAAGCTAGCCGAGCGTTTCCGAGAAACGTAGGTAAATATATCGATCTTGAATCAATCTCATAAGAAATTACTGCCTACACCGGTGCTGGTCAATTTAGGTTCATGAGACTACAGCGCGGGCGCGGCTTCCTCAATAATGTAAATTTGCTGCGACCTATGTATGTACATGTCACCGACCCGGCGGATGCGCGCGCGCGCTCGCTGGCTGGCTGATGCGGCGTGGTGACAGGCCGTGAGCGGGATGCAGTACGAGTCCAAGCACAGCTATGGCTGGAGCGGATCGACAGACAGGGGTCACGGCCAACACAGCCAAAGCTGCAAGCAGACCAGCTCACGTGTAATAGATGTAGTAGCGAAATTGCTCTGCCTTGTCGCTGAATCTTGTCCCGAGCATAGTCAAGCGCTAATACTTATTCCACTCCAACAAAACATAAAACTTATATCAGGCGCGCTCTACTAATTAACCAGTGCCACCAGTAGCATGCCATAACCAGCTGAATTGGCAGCAAGGCACATTCAGCCAGGGAAACGTACTTATATATCCGCTGCCTTAGAGCATCTCTCACCCTTCCCCTATTCTTTAATCCCCTAAACTTCCCCCTATCCTTTAGTCCCCAATATATAAGACACTAAACTTTTGGCACACCTAGCCCTTCCCCTAAAACTTAATCCCCTAAAAAATTTCTTTTACTGTTTTTTCCAAACGTTTGCATACAAACTCCATTTGAACATATATTTTCACAACATATTAATTCGAAACTTGAGATTTAGTGCAATTGACGAAAAAAACAGAGAAAAAGAAAAAAAATTCCGTTCGGGCAATTGATCGAACACATTGCGGCATCACGGAGCTCCGAGCCGCGGCGGCCGGCGATGGAGCTCCGGCGACGACCGGGCAACACGCGGAGGAGGTCCGGCGACGACCGGGCAACATGCGGCACCGATTCCCGGGGTAGCCGGCGAGGAACGCGAGCCCGAGCAAGCCGGCGGCGAGCTCGGCCACGGCGGCGGTGAACTCGGCTGATTCCAGCGCCGGTGGCTGGCGTGGGCTTGCGTGCAGGCAGCCTACGGCATCACGGAGCTCCGGCGGTTCCGTTCCCGGCGAAGTCGGGCTCGGCGGCGAGGTCCTCGAGCTAGGCGGCGGCGACGAGTACAGCCGCGTTTCCCGGCGGATTCCGGCGCCGGCAAGGGAGGAGACGGTGGGGGGGAGGGAGGCGGGGCTGCGGGGGGCCGGGACGGACCGAAGGGAGCGCGGGGGGGTCACCGGCGGCGACGGGAGCGGCGGCGGCGGCGCGAGTCGGGTCGGGGGCGCGAGAGAGAGTGAGGGAGAGTGAAATTTAGGGAGAGTTGCTCTTTTCAAAGCAAATTTGGGGAAGAGAGGTAAGTTTTGAGGGATGAAAAGCTAAATTTTTGAGGGATTAAAGATTATAGGGGAAGGGCTAGGTGGGTGTTAATTTCCTAAATGAAATTTTTTAGGGGATTAAAGGATTTTAGGGGAAGGGCTAGAGATGCTCTTAGCCAATTAAGGCAGAGCTGAATAGTGCCGTCCCTGCCTTAGAGTGAATCTCGGCCGTTGAGTGGTACAATAATTTGCTAAAGCACGGTGCCATCCATCCATATGACTTCTTATGGTGATGCACTGTGCTCCTCTGCCTTCACTGAAGAAAGGCAATGCAGAGGGTGCGAATCCTTCAGTGACGCTCTGATGATCTGATGGACCGGCCGGGGTCCAACTGTCCAAGCAGCTGCAATAGGAGGTCGATCGATCGATTGGCCAAGGCGACGTCGTTCCTGGACATGGGATTCTCGAGTTTAAGCCTCAACAGCAAAACGCCCATCGATCGACAGAGATCTCTGTAGTCTTGAGTCCCATGTAGCGGCTGCACGGCCCGTGCCGCGCAGCGCATCCCCGGCTCCCCCAACTCGCGCGCCAGTAACGATACAGTGCGGTGCTGTCGTGCGTGTCGATTCTTTCACGAAGAGGGCAGCAGCACGTACTGTGCGGGCGGGCGCGTCGATGCGTGCGAACGTGGCAGGGCGATTGGAGGCGAATCTGAAAATGGTCGACGTACGTACGTCGTGAGCCGGCAGATCGGCCCGGGCCGTGGACACTGTGCGGCGGCGCTGTGCGATGCCATGGGTGCCGTTGGCCGCTGCGCCGCGCACCACCCGAGCTAGTCAGCATGCATGCCATGCGTCTCATGCCATGACCTCGCCCTGGCACGCATGCCCGGACGCTCCCTCACCGTGGGCGCCGCGTGCAGGGGCAGTGCAGCGGTGGTGTACGTGCCGGCCGCTTGGGCCTGCGGTGTAGCTGATGGCGCGTGACATGTACATGACACGGTACTGATGGGTGGATATGAGTTATTTATGCATCTTGGCATCGATGAATTCTATCAGATCTCACTGGACACGAAGAATGGTGCGATGTTCTCAAGGTTGATACACAATTCAGAGTTCAGATGTAACAAATGCCGTGCTGATTGCATCAGTCATACTTTGATATCTGAAAAAAATTCGTCAAACAAACATACTTTAAAATATCTAAATGTTTCTCCTTGCATCAGAAATACTATCCACACGTCCAAATATATCACACATCTCGAAAGGGTAGGTGTACGATCTAGCAAAATTTACAAACTAGCAAAACTCACTGGGCCAGCCAGGTTTCTTTGTCAAGCCCGAACACATGGCCTGTTAGAGCCCAACTACACCCTTCTCCGACTGACAGATCTCCCCGCTCTGATCCAGCCACGTGTCCACCGCGCACTGGTAGAAGCCGGCGGCAAGCAGGAGCAGCCGCCGAGTTCATCTCCTCCTTTACAGAGGACGCTGTTCCCCTTCCCTTACCTTTCCTCCACACCTGCTCGGCGGCGATGGCCGCTCCCTCCGCCGCCCTCTCCATCTCCGGTGAGCTCCCTTATCGAGTATTTCTTGGACCCTTGCTTCAGTTTTCACCGCGTGGAGACGTATCTGGCCGCCACCACTTCTTTAGAATTAGTAGACCATGGAGATGTGTACTTCCTGGTTCTTTGCTAGGATGTAGGAGTAGATTTATTTTCTTTGGGTTTATATTGCTAGTTTTGTGTTGTGTTCTGTACTGAGTCCAAGAAAAAGCTATTTAAAAAACTGAAGAGAGAAAAAAGGATGAGATTTCAAGTGAACAAGTCAGGTAAGAGTAACACTGCTAGAATCAATTTGTTGGGAGCTTTCCAGAAAGTATTCCCTAGTGTAAATAATATAAAGTGATAATTTCGCCCCCTTCACGAAATTAAATCATACTTGATGAATAAGCGGAGCTTGCTATTTTATGCATTCGGTAGAAGTTTGTGGTGCCCTGTTGCTACTCAATTGTTTTTTGAGAGTTCCGTTTCTTTTGTTCTGTCAAGGTACGACGCATACCAACGCATTTGGCTGCAAGCCCAAGAAGTTGAACTCGTGCATAAATCACTTGCAGCTGGCAATCCCCTCAAGTTCAAAAAATGCAAATCGTTGTGGAAAGTTAACAATCTGCAGAGCACAAAGGTATTGCTTTCTAATTTTCACTCAATCGTTTATGCTCTTCTTAGGCTTGAATGATCACAACTGAAGTACTGAATGTTCTGAAGTAGTTGAGCATAGGCAGAGCTACTCCCAGTTTTCATCTATATATACGTGCATGGTAGAGAACAAGTAGCCTAGTTCACTTAGTGTTTTATAGCTCAAGTTACAGTGGAGTTGACTGGTAATCATGATTGTTCATGTTCTGCTCAAGTCGTATATGAGTTGAGCACCAGCAAGCTCAAACAGAGTAATATTCTAAATGTACAACTCATATCAGGCTGAAAATGGATTGTGCTGAAGAATATCCTTCTTACATTTCGGTTTAGGTAACACATGTTCATCTCGAAAGTGCTTGTTGAGATGTTTTTCAAGTTGTTCATCAATTACATTTTAACATAAACTGTGGAGGTCATCTTCCCCAATGGCATCTTCTTCCTGTCTTTGGGTTTCGATTGTCATGTTCCCTTATTACATCTTATTCCTGTACTTTGGGTTTGGACAAAGCTATGCCATGTTTTCAGCTGCGTGCGATATGCTTTTCTTAGAAATTTTTTTCCTATGATTTGATTATACAGTGAAGATTCTAAAGGCGGGGGAGGATTCTTGGCTGGATTTCTTATAGGGGGAGCAGTATTTGGAACACTGGGATATGTCTTTGCTCCGCAGGTATTGTCAATCCATCAAAGTATTCTTCATTGGCACATGTGCATTATGCATCCTTTAGAAAGGAAGTATAAAACCATCATATTTGCTTGAAAATGCTCTGCCTAGCCAATAGAAATTGCAGCATCTAGTGTCTTCTTGAAGAACAAAACAAAAAGTTCTGATCTAGACAAGCTCAAATGTCCATCTGTAATTGATTAGAGTAGAGCTCTTAACCAAACATTATGTGTCAAGTTACTATGCATCGGTAGCTAGTCGTGTTGATGAAGCAATGGTTTGTCTTGATCACTTGGTCTGCACTAATCTTACTCTGAATGCTATTACTATTCAAAATGCAAAATAAGATATTCTAATATAGACAAGCTCACTTGTCCCCTTTCTAATTGACCGGAGATCTGAGCTACTGTTCGTTGATAAATACTCTTCTAGTGAAGTGTTAGTAAACGACAAGCAGTAAAACGAAAGTAGATCAAGAAAACAAGACACCAATTTTTACGTGGAAAACAATTACAAGAAAAAACCACGGGTGCACGACGGCAATACTCACTATATTAGGAGAGTGCTTACAAAACGCAGGGATTTACGATGAGTCGTCAACTCATCCCGTGCAACTTAAAAGGGGTATATATATAGTGGTGTAAAGCTGACTCGAGTCGAAGACAGAAATCAATCTGTAAAAGTAGAAGAATCTGTACCACTCCACACCCCGCACCCCCAAATCTACGCAGCCAGTGGCTCCAGACCTTGGCCTATTATTATTATAGAGTTCGGATCACGTATCATCATGAAGGAATGCTTTGTATTGGTCTGTATTAATCTTAGTCTAGATGATTTTTAATGGTCTTGGGCGGAAGAATGGGAAAGTATGAGTGGAAGAAGTAGGTCGGTGCTTGGGCACTTGGCGCTTGGCAGAGGCGAGGGGCCTCCCTGCCATCGCAAGAGAGAGGGAGGGAGATCCTTCTCATTCCTGCTTTTCCTTTATTTGATGATTCAATCCCTTCACCCTAGATGGGTTACAACTAATGCTAGAATTCAACTAATTCAATCTATATTTTCCTTATTAAAATCTTTAACACCTAATCCTTACTTAATGGGCAATGAAAAGGAGTCCTAGTCCTCTAGGAATCTGCAGTAACTGCTGCCTCGATCTCTAACACCAGGCTAACCCTAGGCAGACGGCTATATGGCTAGCCCTGCGTGACAGTGGTTTTTTTTTATCTACTTTGCTTGTTATGTAGGTAATTTTTCCATCTGAGAACTGTTTATTAACAAGTGAACGCCCTTGAGCAGATCAGCAAAACTTTAGATTCATTGTTGGATGATAGTGGACAAGATGGTGAGCCTGATGAACAAGGCCTCCAAAGGGCACGTAGTGGTCAATACTATGATGAAGGTTTAGAGGTCAGGAACCTAATTCAGTAGCTCATTTCCTGACTTATATATATGAAATGTATTACTTTGAGAACTAAATATTTGTGGATTTGATCCAGAGAACTCGTCAAACACTGGGCGACAAGATAAGCCAATTGAACGTGGCGATTGACAAAGCTGCCTCCCGACTGAGACGTGTCACCGGCAATGTAGAAAAAGAGGCTGTCAAAGATGAAACTGAAGTAGAACCATCGTAGAACTCTTTAAAGTGTTATGTTTTTCTCTTAGTAATGAATATTCATGTAAAATAATCTTTCTTTGCAAGCAAAGTGCTTTGACTTATGCTTTTATACACTCAACTGTACAAGTTAATGTAAAGGCTCTTCAAATGAATAGTTGAAAACAGTTCGTGACAAAATTCTATGCTCTTGCTGGAAATATGAATTTATTAAATTTAATTGTAAATTTCTTCAATATTTTTGCTTATGAGTATTATTTTTGTTAAGCTGCTGAATGAAAACTCATAACTTTTCACTTAATTTTGCAGATTGAAATATCCTCACTGAACGACAATGAACATTTGGTGGACAACTTGAATGAACATGGTTTTGTGCAAGGCGAAAGTGCAACATAATGAATACATTGCGTGGGCAGCAGCTTGGCCAGGTGAGTAACTGATCATGGAAATCACATATTGCAGATATCAAAATCGATAAGTGACTGTCAGCAATGAACTGAAATTGCAGGAAACATTTCAGCGTGCGAATTGATGGGCTGGACGCTCTACTCAACTAACCGGCGGCATCAAAACAAACGCAACTCGGGATGCCATTTCCGTAGACAGTTTTTCTGCGTTCAAACTGTATTGCTGTAGTTTCGTATACTCTGGTGTTGCATCAGCCAAAACATTCGTGGAAGCTACATAATTTAGAACTGATGACCTCAATAGCTGAGTGGCAGATGATTCTCTGAATCTACTGTGGCTAGTACGAATAACTATTTTTTTCTCTTTTCTTTGTGGGAACTAACTAATTTTTTTTTCGATATTGGAGACGTTTACATCTCCGGCCTCTGTACTCTGAGCACACACAGCCAATGTACTGAACTACTGATAACCAATGGCGTGTGGTTAACACGGCCTGAGAAACAAAAGAGAACAATGCTGGGAATTTAAAAACTAGAGCTCAATACGGTGGGCATGAATCTATTTATATTACTAAAATAATAGAAAAAGAAGTCATCACGATTGTTCACATAGGCTAAATACTTCCACTGTTAATCTGCTATGAGTCTAGATTACAATGATATACATAAATTAGATTGTTCATAAATATTAATAGTGAGTACAACTCTTATTAGGTGGATAAATAGTACAAACTCTATTTTAAAAACTCATGGTATATCAACTCTTTTAGGTGGATAAATAGAACAATTCTATTTGACTGAATTAAATTTCAGAATTAACTTCGAATGAAATTTAGCATTGGATTTATACATATTAGGTGGGATATTTTCCTAAATAGCTAAATTAGGAATTAATTTTAAATAAAAATAAGAAATTGGATTTATACGTGATATTCAACCTAAAATTAAAATATGGAATAAAAATTAAAATAAAATTGACAATTTAATTTTCACTCAGTGAATATACATCGATGATCACATTGTCCTTGAGTCATGAGGTGAGTCGTGACATGATGACAAAGTAGCAGAGAATCATGCTTCAAATGAGATTTGCCAAACAAACATATGATGATGATGAGATGCAGTAAGAGGAGGTTGGCCATGATACCCCCTAGAGGCAATTTTTAGAGAGGTAGAGTTGTTTGATGAGGAGATTATAAAGGAACCAATGGGGTTTAGATTCTTATGAAAGAGCTTAGCGGCATGGCGACACAGGTCACTGTAATGCATGTGGGTCCAAGAACAGAAGCTGAGCACGACGCTTGTGCCACAGGATGTTAGGATGCAATAGGTTTAGTCAAGAGTGCGTTTAAGGATGACGAGAAAGTTTACTTTGCCATTACCAGTGACAAGATTGGTAGATGTCAAAGTCAAGCAGATTAAGAGGAGCATGCATGGAAGCATCGAGAGGGACAATATTGCACTAATCAAACAATGAAACAAAGTTTAGATATAGATAATTATTGTTTATATTCAATTCTTGGTAGAAATTTTTTCACAAGATTATTGGTGGAAAGATAAACACTACGAAATGAGAAGAAGTGGAAGATGAAAAGATGAAGATTAATACAAAAATCTATGGTTTTACACCATGGACCTCAAATGAAAATATTTCTTTTAAACAAGATTTATTGTTAAATTAGCACTTTGTACTAAGGGCTTAAAACATAATGCACCGAATGATAAGATTTCTAGCGAACTCTAATCATGTTTTCTTGAGATATTGTTTGGCTACAATTTTTTTTATTTTTTGAATGACATATTAAAAAGCTAATGTAGTAGCGAATAAAATCGAATTACATCTAACGGTAGGGGACAGAAAACTGGCAAAAAAAATCAAATATGATAATATATAGTAAATCTAGTCATATAAACATTTAGGGCACCTTGTTAGTTTTTAATATAAAAAGATAAACACGAATTTCACATGACATGCTTCGCACAATTCGCGGCACCGTGCATAATGTGACACACATAGAGCAGCACTTACACAAGAAAGTATGAACAGAGGATGTATCATATACTAAAGCGAAAGCAGTTCATGGTTACTCAAAAAGAAGAATAAGAAGAAAGCAGCCCATGGTGAGTGCAACCAACCATAACAACTAGGGTGGATTCCTCGTTCGTCACGTATGTGATGCTGCCGGCGTGTATCTAAACGAGACCAGCCGAGCAACTGGAGGTGTTTGATTAGGTTTATGCGGTGGCCTTTTTAGCTTCTAAGCAAAAGTTCAATCAAATAGCAAAACATTCCACCGTGCTTTCAGAAAGCCCCTACTCTAATCTAGTGTGATAGAATGCAGTGCTTTTCCTAGCTTTTGCGAGATGAGATTCTGAGTTTGCCCTTAGAGTTGCTAGTTATTTACCTGCTTTTGCCACTAGGATAAAAACGACCGAACAAAACTATTTTCTCCTCTCCTAGCCGTACTCTGCTCTCTTCCCCCATTAATTGCTAAAGTTTGGAGCCGCCGCTACCATACTTCTATCGTACCTAGGTCCTGTCGCCACCAACCACCTTGGCCGCCGACGAGCCTTCCCTCTCCATTTCCTTCCCTGCTCCCCTCCCTCACCATTCCCAGCGATGCACCGGTAAAGTTTGCCACCCTCAGGAGCAAGTTTGCTGCCGCTGTCCTCCCCGTCAACCCCCATTCTCTTCTAGGATACCGCCAACCACCTCGTCCCCATCGCCTACTGCCAACCGAGCTGGTCATCCCGCATGTCTCCGACAAACACCCCATCGTTGACTGCCGCCAACTGCCTCCTTCCCCTCGTCTGCCGACGATCGACCCAAATGTGTCACACCTCCTGCCCTTCCGCACCGTCCCACACCTCTTGCACCTCCACATCTCCTACACCAAGGCAGATTCAGAGACAAAGGCAAAGGAAAACACCTGTTTCAGTGGATGTGTTTGTGTATATTTTTATCAAGTGCATGTTTGTGTATATACATGTGAATGAAGTGCATGTCCTATTGATAATTTGATGGCAATGGTACATATTAGTTGCAAATGTGGTGATTCCGCAGTACATATTTGATGGCAATAGTATATGTTGATTTTGTATTGTAGTTCAGTACATGAGTGCTATACTATTGATTTGATGGTGTAGCAGTACATGAGGTGCTATATTAGTTGCAAATTTGGTGTCTTGGGACTCGGTTATATAGTTCAATGCATGTGCTTGTGCGATTTTTATCTTATATGCAAGTTCCTTTATTATGAAATAGATGGAAAAAGAAATTGGGATGAATGTAACACAAGAAATTTTTGTGAGATATGCAAAGAAGAGACAGATAATCATAATAGCCTATTGGGATGTCTGAGCCGGAAAGGTTACACAAATCTTAGCGAGAAGTTTTTTCTTGAACTGGGAAGAGAATGACGAAGAAGCAATTTAAAAACAAATGAGACTTATTGAGGAAAGCGTATACGCAATTCATGGAGTAAAAAAATGCTACAACTGGGCTAGGGTGGAATCATCGGTTGGGAACACTTGAAGCTGATGATGATTAGTGGAAGACTCATCTTGAGGCATGTAGTAATCCTCAAGTTATTGCATCCAAATGTATGTGCTATTGCTAAGTATAATGCTATATTTTTCAAAAATACTCGAAGAATGCAAAGTACAAGAAGAAGGGCTAGCCAACTTGATAGAGATGGATGCCATGTTTGATAAGGAGGCATGTCACAGGGGCGACATCCTCCATTCCTGATATCAGACAACACAGATGATGATGATGATCATGATGATGTACTTGAGGTTGGAGAGTTTCAGGAGGATGAGCAAATTACTGTGTCCTTTTTGGAGAAGGCTAAGAACAAGGATCCAAAAAATCTATGAAGCACAAAGCCAAGTGCATAGATAAGTCAGCTAAGGAGGACAATAATCCATTTCTGCGGGTGTACAAGAACGCACTTGGCCTCATAAACTCGGATTTATCATCAACATGTTCCTACCATGTAAGAAGTCCTCAAATTGATGAACGAGTGTTGAGCCGAGAAATGTACTCCTTTGTATTACTAGCCACCAAGATTGTCATGAAGCCAGACTACAGAGAGTTGTTTATGTTGATTGAAACCAAGGAGGGTAGGCTTGATTCACTACAGAGGACACATGTGAAATGAACAAGTAGTACCATTTGTATCCTTACATCAATAATTAGTAGAACTATATATATTTGTCATGTGTGAACATGTATCTCTCATTTACATTAGCAATTTGTACAACTATTTATTTATGTCATGTGTGAACATGTATCTCTGTGTTGTAATGAACAAATATTTGTATTATGTGATGATTGATGTTGCTACCATGTTTGACATATGATTGTTGCTATTTGAGACAATGTTGAGGCCATGTACTTCTTGAAATTTAATAATTAGTGTGTTTGCCCTTTTATAGATGAATAGAATTGAGGAAGAAATTGATGATGAGGGTAGCAAGAGCAAGAAACAACTCACACGGTTGGTAAATTTGGCATATGAAACTGGCTTGGTGGGTTACTTAGGTAATCTGTACACTGAGACTTGCCTGACCAAATAACCTTTTATGATTTCTCAACAAACAGGATATGAATGGGTCATGGAGAATCTTGGTCACACAAGAGGTTGCTATATGATGTTTAGGATGAGCCCAGATGTATTTTTTTCATTGTATAATCCTCTAGTATCTCATTATGGATTGGAGTCTACTAGGAAAATGATATCAATGGAGTCATTAGTTATGTTATTGTAGATTGTTGGAAGCCCAATATCATTCTCTCAAATTGGAAACTATTTTTTGAGGTCAACTGAAACAGTTTATAGGAAGTTCAAACAAGTGTTGGAATGCTTGTGCAAGTTAGCATATCATAACATAGAACTTACGGATGATTCTTTCTCAACAGTGCATGCAAAAATTCAAAAAGATCGCTTTTTCTCTCATTTCAAAGGTGTCATTGGTGCAATAGATGGCTCACATCCCAGTTGAAATGCTGACGGAAGAGTTTGTTGACCACATAGATCGGCATGGTATTACATCTCAAAATGTGATAGCAATTTGTGACTTCGACATGAGATTTACTTTTGTCGTGGATGGTTGACCTGGCTCGGCACATGACACAAGCATGATGAATGACAGCTTGGTGAAGTATGCACATAGGTTTCCTACACTTCCTACAGGTGCCAATTTATCTATGCAATCATAAATGATTTCAATTCTAATTTTCTTTGCTTCTACCAAATTGTTCTATATTTGTAGATAAATACTACCCCTCCAGATCAGGATGTATACATTGCTCCTTACAAAGGCCAAATATCACCAATCAGAATTTTATCATGGACGGCAACCGAGAGGGAAGTATGAGGTGTACAATCATGCTCACTCTTTCCTTAGAAATGTGATTAACACCTAATTGGAGTCCTCAAAGAAAAATAGCACAACCTGAGGGCTGTGCCAAGTTTCAAGCTTTGTCGACAAAAGAAGATTATCATTACTTGTATTTTGTTTCACAATTTTATTAGAGAGAGCAAGCTACCCGACGAGGAGTCACAAGTGTGATGAAGATGAGGACTATATTTCGAGAATGGAATGGGATTAGTACCACTACAAGGGGATAGCGTTCCAGCAAGACTTGACGCGGTCGACATGAACACCCTTCGTGATAATGAACACCCTTCGTGATAAAATTGCTAACTCCTTAATGAATAGCAAGAGAATGATTACTTCAGCAGTATGTCGATCAATGTATAAACAACTACTTATTTTGTGATATGCACCACGATATAAAATCATGACTCACTTTTCTATGGATGGTATTGAATTTATGTGCATGTTCTACTTGATGATTGTTTCCATGTTTAAATATACATGTCATTCATGGCAAAAAACCCCCTCTATTTTACACCTAAAATAACATTACGTGATCAATTATGTGCAGTTTGTATGTTTCAATTTGTATTTGTTATTTATATTCAAGGAGCTCAAACATGATCATCTTCAGCCGAGTCAGCATTAAATGAGGTGGTTATCGTTAGACAGCATGTAAACAAGTTTTTAGCATCATAGAAGCATTTCAAACAGCTAGTTTGTCAAACGACTTTATAGGTTTTTTACAACCACAGCTCTGCCAGCTAGTTTGTCAAACGACTTTATAAGTTTTTACCAGCACACAGTTCACAACAGCTTTTTCACAACACATAGCACACGACTACTTTCTGATAAGTCACAGCTTAACCAAACAAGTCTCTTAACACCGAGTTGCCACTGGCGCTCGACGCAGCTCACACACCGCACGAGAGCTTGTCGCAGTTCACGTCGCATGCGTAGCTTCCACGCACACACGGGCACTTCTCCATCGCGCACGGCACGACATTCCCAGAGGAATACCTGTCTACCCATGGGGTCGATCACCGCGGTGTTTGCACAGGCATAAAAAAAGATGTACGGCCCCGTTCACCGGTGCACGGTGCCACAGCTGGAAAGAGGGGGCTTCAGCCTGCAGATGCTAGGAAGCGCCAAGTCTTCGAAACATCTGATGCTTGGGCTATAGCCCAGGATTTCTGATGCGTTGGATCAACCTTCGCGTAGAGCCCAGAGGTTGAGTTTTTCTGGGTGGAATTCGCACGCACGGGTCAGACGAACAGCAGGCGACGACACATGGTTGCGGCCGCTGGAGTGAAGGCATCGGATTGGCAGTTCGGGCCATGGTCGAATGTACTCGCATTGGATAGTGTGATAGAATATGGGTGAGGTGGAACATGGGCTGGATCTTTCGTGACTAGGATTTTCTTTTTCAACTATCTCTTTCTATTTAAGCAGATAATTTGTAATTGGGCACAAAAGTGTCGAATTTTCAATCTATGTGGGTCTAGGTAGGCACAAAAATGTCCAACACATAACCATTCGGTGTTACATAACTTACATGTTGTAACTAAAATCATACATAACTTACATGTTGTAACTAAAATCTTGTAAGTTTGTCAATAAAATGACATGTCACGTCATACACTAAAAGGAATGAAAACAATTGATCAACATTGTCTAATTGGGCTTCTAGATGGGCATCCTCAGATCGGTGTCCTTGGTGTTGCCTCATAATTGTCAGAAATATATGCGACCTGTGTTGAAGTTGTGTTAAATATGTGTTCAAGTTAGGTTACAAGTTAGAACTTGGAGTTGTAATAGGGATAGGGTAGAGTCTGTGTCAGACTCTTGCAACTCGGCCCTCCAATAGATAGAGACACCATGTGTAGCCCACGACATGTAACAAATGCCTAAGGGGCAGAGAGTTATAATGGGAGGTGCACCTGTAGTCATCCCCGTGGATGTAGGCCTCATAGTTGAACCACCTTAAAAAATATCGTGTCTCTTGTTACCTTTTCTGCAATGCTTTCGATATAGATCTATGTTTCTGCATGTATGAAAGTGTATCTAGACCCCCTAAGTGGGTTTTGATGATTGATGACAAGCGGTTAAGGGATTAATGCATTCAATGAGTATTTGAATAGGTTAAAGTCTCGTTGCAAAAGCACTACGACGTTGGCGACCTCTAAAAATAAAGAAAAGAAGATGGCGCTTGGTATTTCTATTTAATGTACTCTTTTGTTGTTTATAGTGAGTATAGGACCATCATACTAGTAAGACGGGTGTAACGTAGCAACTTTTTGGTGAACTTAGTGCTCAAATGAATCAATGATTTTTTCACGACAGTCACTAGTTCACAACACGAACACCGGGTTAATTTTTCTTTAGCAAAATTGGATGTTCCGTGTGAGGATCGGATGTTTCGGTCCGATTGGAACTTTTGAATTTTGCAAACCTTGAGCTCTCGGGTTACAGTGCTAAAGTGGATCGAAACTTTCGATCCAAGTCAAACAGTCCAATTTATCAGACCGTTCAAAGGGTTCTCAGGCCCATGTGTGGAATTGTAATCAAAAGTTCCAATTGATAGGGTGTAGGGTCCCAATTGATACAGTTTTGATCCCAATTAGAAGGTTCGGTTTTTCCAAACCCTGAGCTCTCTATTTCTAGGGTTAGGGTTAAGCGAAAGTTCCAATGTAGATATCAGAAGTTTCGATCAACCAGAAGTTCCGGTTTTCTCAAACCCTGCTCGCATTTCAAGGACCATTGGATGTTCCGATTGTTGAATCTGATGTTCCCATGTGTGTGTTTTAGCAGGTATGTGTGTGGAATGTGGATTGTAGCCGTTGGATTTTGAAATAGCAGAAGTTCCGATCACAGGACTAGAAATTTTGATGTGCTCTGAAAAAGTGTTCAACAGCTAGTTTGTGAGATGGGAGTATTTATACTCTCCTTCACCTTTCCACTCTCCCAACTCTTCCAACAGCTATAAACCCCTTTGCTCACTTGCTTTCTTGACCATCTAAGAGCAAAGCCCCTCAGCCCTCCCAAGCAAGAGCTTCCACATTTGAGAGAGAGATTCGAGAAAGAGGGTTGAGTGATAGAGAGAAATAGTTTCATTCTTGAGCCCTAGGGTTCACCTCCAAGCTTCTTTGTGTGCATATTTTACTCTTGGAGGTTGAGGACTTCTAGGAGGTTAGGAGTTGCTCACGAGGTTCCAACTTGTGTGGTGAGCTATGGGAAGGATGGTGAAGGCTGGATTTCGCCTCTGAAAGGGAAGAAATACCACAAGGAAGCCGAAGAGTGCTCTATGCAACCTCGTGAGGAAAATGGTTCAAAGAGACCTGGCTCAAGTGTTAACGAGTCCCTCAAGGGAGATGTAGGATCCCCTCAAGGATTCAAACTTCGGGAACAATATCATTGCGTCTCGTCTCCCTTTGGTTTTTTCGTTCCACTCCCTTTACTTTCTTGCAAGCTTATGATTTGTTTAGCGTAATCCTTGTCATTGCTAGCATCATTTAGGATGGCTCACTCTAGCTTGTATTAGATAATCTTTAATTCAACAATTGTCTTGTTAAGGCAAAGAATTTGATGAAAATATTTAGTGGCCTATTCATCCCCCTCTAGGCCGTCATCTCCATCCTTCAATGCCACCTCTTGAGAGATTGGCGGTGGCATCAATCGTTTAAGGATGATTTTCGTTACAAGTAGTATCATAGCCACGAGGTTCATGGGGAATCTTGAGGTGGTGTAGAAGAATCCTGTGTATATGAGACAGAGGGCAGAGGCATGTGCACAAAGCGAGGTGGTGCCTAGAGCGTGTCGTGCAAAGCATGCATCTACACGGTGACAATCAGCAAGGCATGACGTAATGCGGGGTAGATCGGACATGAGGTGGAGCACGGAGCTGGGATTACCGGTGGGATGCGCAGCAGGCAGCATGGCTCATGGCATCAACCTGTAGTGTACACAACAGCCTAGGCGAGGCAGGCGGCCTAGGCGAGATGGCCACAGCCTAGGCGAGGGTGGCAGTTCGGCCCAGCAGCTTGGTGGCCACCAGCCCAGGCAGAGCGAGTACTTGGCAGGCGGCCCAGTTGCACCAAGCGGTGGCTAGACACGGCCCAGGGCAACACGAGCGGGGCAAGCTGAGCAGGGCGCGCTCCGCGGCCCAGGCGGAGGCACACATGGCAGCCTAGGCGAGGGCATGGGAGGTTAGACCGGGCGTAGCTGGGGTGTGCCCAGCCGAGGCCAAGTGCTAGGTAGGCCCAGGTGCGGCGCGGGCATGCTAGACTTAGGCCGTTTTTGGGCCTGGAGTGAGGCATGCCTAGAAAATAGCCTAGTTTTAGGTTTAAAAATGAGGGGTGACTTCAATATTTTTTTTGCCTATATTTAGGCTGATTTTTCTGATTTTCCCTGAATAACACTAGTTTTGGGCTAGTTTGCTCATTTTGGTTATTTGGCCATTTTGGCAAGGAGGGCTACTTAGGGATTCAGTTTTTTGAGCGTGGTACCAAGGGTATGGTGATGTATCAGGGGTGTCCACGGGCTTCTATATGACATGGCACAGGTTGGATTAAGTTAAAAAGTGTACACAAACAGAAGGAGGTTGATTCATATGGTGCGGTTGTGGTCCGTATAACTACTAGGAGTCATGTGAAGGTGAAGTTTGAGTCGGAACTGAACTCAACTCGAGATCATGGGAGGTTAGAGCCCTGGTTGGTTAGAAGTTCAAGATAAGGGTCCAGTTTGAATCGGCTTCAATTTCAGTTTTGGTTTGAAGTGGATAAGGAAAGTCTCAAGTTATCCGAATTGGACAAGAAAACGACTCAGCAGTTTGAGTTGAACAAGGAGAAGCTTGAGATTGCTATATAAGCAGGCGTTGGGGGGCTTCAAGGCATGAGATATCAGGAGTTCTAAGCCTAGGCAGCCAATCTGGAGAACATAAGTTCTGAAGGAGATGAGCGCTTAGATTCGGAGGAGGTGATCGGTGTGACATCAGTTGAATAGAAGGCAAGCGTTCAGGTCGAATATCAAGAACTGTTCGAGAAAGGCAACATGTCGTCATTGACAAAGTTTGAGGTGGCAAAATTTGATAGCACTACAAATTTCGTCCTATGGAGACAAGGGTTAAAGATATGTTGGCACAACAAGGTTGCTCCAAGGTTTTGTAGGATGTCTAACCAAAGAAGATGGACGGCAATACTTGGGAAGAGCTGCAAGTTAGGATGGCCGGGACCATACAACGGTGTCTATCAGATACTGCGATGTATCATGTGATGGACGAGACTTCGCGAAAGCAAATATAAGACAAGCTAGATGCTCAATTCATGTCCAAGACTCTGACCAACAAGTTGTATTTGAAGCAATAGTTGTAAGGGCTAAAGATGTAGGAGGGGTCAGATCTTGCAGAGCACGTGAACGTCTTCAATCAAGTGGTGACAAATCTAGCACATCTAGAGGTGAAGATTGATGATGAGAACAAGGACATTTTGTGTTCACTGCCATCGTCCTATAAGCATTTGGTCACTACTTTGACGTACGGCAAGGAAACCGTCAAGATTGAGGATATTACTGCGACATTACGGGCTTAGAATTTGAGAATGAAGAACAATACAGCGGAAGTCACTCGCGTTGAAGGTTTGCTGGTCAAAGGTGATCAAGGTGGAAAAGAATATGAGGCGGGTAGGTCATCCAAGAACAAGAACAAGAATGGGTCACAGTGCTACAAGTGCAAGGAGTGAAGGCATATGAAAATAGACTGTCCAGAGTACAAGGCTAAATCAAGCGTCAATGTGGTTATGGAAAGTGACAATAGTGAAGATGATATGTGTGAAGTTCTCATGCTTTTAGGAAATCATTTTACTGCATCGTGAATACTGGATTAAGCTAGTTCCTTCCATGTGACACCTAACAAGGAGAGGTTCAGTTCGTACAAGTCTAGTGATTTTGGGAGTGTCTACCTGGGAGATGACACGGCCCATAGTGTTGTCGAGATTGGTGACATCAAGATCAAGCAAGTGAAAGCGTAGAACAGTTACTTAGGGGTATGAGACATGTGCCATGATACAAAAGGAATCTAATTTCGCTGGGGTCTCTTCATGACGATGGTTTTATCTACAAGATTAACAGAGACAAGAAAACCATGAGGATCAAGAAGAACAAAATGACTGTGACGAAGGAGAGAAGGATTACAAAGAATCTTTACAAGCTACAAGGGTACGTTATTGCAGGTAGAGTCACTGAAAACCCAGACAAGATGACACTTGCAGTGGAGGGCGACAGGTCTGAGGTCAAGTCAGACTTATTTGGTAGCTCCATTTAGTGAGTTACAAGAAGAAGACCCAGTCCTAAGAGAGCATGGAGGTTCAGACAACACAGCTTCAAGGTGGTGAAGGACATATTGCCAAGGTAGAATTTATTGAAATTGTATCAAATATTTGTTCGAGTTAGGTTACAAGTTAGGACTTAGAGTTATGATAGAAATATGATAGAGTTTGTACGAGACTCTTGTAACCCAGGCCTTTAATATATAGAAGCACCCTGTGTAAACAACAACACGTAACCAAGGCCTAAGAGCTGAAGAGTTATGATGAGAAGACCCATCTTTATTCATACTCCGTAGATATAGACATCACGATTAAACTATGTTAAAAGATATAATATCTTTTATCATATTTTCTGTAATGCTTTCAATAAAAATTACACTATTAGCGACGGAATCGATCGCCAATTTTCGTAACAACCTATCTACTGGGGAAAATGATATGACTGAAATAATATATGGGATCACGTCGAGGTGCCAAAAGGCCTATATATTTGACTGATAGTTTATACTTCGCATTTTCCTATTCTCTCCTCCTCCCCTCTCCGGAGGCTTGTATAATGGCAAATCATAGCTTAATTTTGCGCCATTATTTGATGGAAAAAATGATTCGGAACGGAAAAAAAAAGAATCGCACGCACGTCACGGAGAGTACCAAAACATGCATCTCTCCGTGACAGTACCGATCACCTCCACCCAAGGCGCAGCTCCAGGTCAATCTCCTTGTCATCCTGATCGTCGTTTCCATGGCACTGATGACCACGGGCAGCAGCCGCCAGTGCCATGGGCGCGGAGAGCAGCACGTCGCCGCTGGGTATGAACACCGCGCGCGCGCCGGCCGCATTGGGGTTCAGTATCGGGTACAGCAGCGCGTACTCCGTCGGGCGCCATGGCGGCGGGCGCCTCGGCTGCCGACGCCGCGCCCAGCCCCAACTGCGCGGCCGCGCCGTACTGGCCGCGCATCTTGGCGCGGTCGCGGCGGTGCACGTTCATGTGCCCGCCCAGCGCCTGCGCGGACCGGAACTCGCGGCGGCAGAACGCGCACGTGTACGAGCGCGGTGGCCACGTCCCGCCCATGCCGTCTGCGTCGTCCGCCGCCACCTCGTCGGGCGCCGCGCGGCCGGTGGGCGACACCGCCGGCCAGGTCCACATCACGGTGGGCTTAAGCCGCTGCTGCAGCAGGTGCTTCTGCTTCAAGAAGTTGTGCAGCGTTATGTGCCTCATCGGTTCGGTGCTACTCGTAGGCGCCATCGATCGCGATCGGGGGGTTGTCAGCTCAGCTTCCGTGTTTAATTAAATTTGCACTCGATGACTGACGAGTGACGAGACATTCGTGCGGTTTCGCCGCCGAGTATTTATACAGTAGCAGTGGGCAAAGTGGGGGTTGGGAAGTGTCAGAAAGGAGAGGAGCATTGGTTATGTCACCGTGCTCCAGTGCTTTTGTTCATGTCTGGCTGTCTGCAACGGTGAGACACACAGGAGCTTGTCCAAACTCGCATGGGTAGTATCACCTGTGGTGAATGCTGTTAGGGAGCTGAGCTGGTGGGATAGCTAAGAAAAGCTTAAGGCACAGTTGTGTTGTTCTGGATTCAGTTCAGTGATGTACTTGTGAATCTTGGTTGGGACCAATGAGGTCTGGAATGTAGGTGAAATTAAAGTACTACTGTTTCCAGAGTCACATTTTCAGCAAAAATAAACGGATTTTCATATATGGATGGCCGTAACAGTTTTTGTCATGCATGGGACTAACACCTAACAGGAACCACTAGTACTGTAACATGTCTAGAGCGACAAAATATATATCCCCTTCATTTGCATGTTCCTATTCATCTACTGAAATGTTCACCCGCATCGTTCAAACTCAGAGGCAATTAGAGAGTGGATTCTCATATACTGACTAAATTCGATCTGAATGTGCCCTAGTAGGCAACACTAACATCATCCAAAATAATAATCCTAATAACAGGAACTTGTATCTCCCTTCTCTTTACTTTGGTAAAAGGCTCGGGGACAAACAGCTGACATAGTTGCCGGCAAGATTCCGGCGACGGGCAAGTTGCCGGCAACATTCAGAACCAGAACAGCTTAAATTCCAGCTAGCCAGCTTAATTATTACGTACAACAATTTCAGAATACAAACTACATGGCGACAAGCACAATACCGTAGTGTGAGTTCTTGACAAGGCCAATGGCGTCCTATACATGTGTACTTTCAAAAAAGAAATCCAAAACGGGCTAAAAAGTCTGATAGTACTATACGTCAAGTCTTAAACTATAACTTTTGAGCTGTAATTGGCTTTAGAGCTGAGACAGACCGAGTGAATCTTCCTTCCACATACAAAGTACTTTTTATAGTTAACTAAACTTAATTACATGCCAAATTGTGCACAGCTCCTAAATTTATGTATTATCTTGCTAGCTGCAGCTGCATCTTGTATAAGATTAAAGCCCTCGATTCCTACGCCTACGTACATGTCCTTGCAAGAATTCCTTCATTTGCTTCTAGAATCTGTACTTTGGCTCCTTCCCAATGAGTTACTAAGTTGGAGTCAAGTTACAAAGCAATCTACTAGTTTGTTTCCGGTCTATAGAACAGATGTTAACATATATATACGGTAGGGTTTGCACGTACTCGATCATCGTACTTGTAGTTAGTAACTAAGGTTGTCATGAGTCAAAAACATCACCGTCCAGCGGTCCAACGGTTGGTGCGTTTCTTGGTTGTCCTCGTAGCCGTATCTATTTTTTTTTACGGGGATATGCTGTGAAACTATGCTGCTTCATTGTCGAGTGAGCACACTACAAGAGGGGGAATTTTCTTGCTCTAGTGTGTTGTGTTGTGTCCAATCATCAGGGAGAATCCGTACTCGTACTACATCGTTGTTCACTACGAGCTCGATGGGCCATTCTCGTGTACACAATCGATATATCTCATGTGATTGTAATTTCTGTGTGATTATATAGTGATGTACTGTGTGCATGTGAACCTAATTTGACACCACGAATGATGCATGTAGGACGTAGGCAACTAGGCATGCATGACGGAGATATTCTGTACACCATCGGGAGAAAACTGCAAACATGTAGCAACGATGTAACCACAACTAAGAGAAAAAGGCTTGTTTGGTAGCGTACGTGTACAACAATGCACAGGCCCATTAACGCTGTTGGGTCGTACAACATGGGCTGTGACTGTGGCCCATTTCTGAACTGAAACTCCACAAGACAGCCGCTCCCTCCTCTAATGAGCGTTTTGCCATAGACATCGTGCCATGTTACCCTCGTGCAGAAGAATGTCGCGACTTTACAAAAGATGGTCACCAGCGTCTGCAAGTACACAAAGGTCGAAAGCAGATTTTAAGATCCCGGGTCTATTTCTCGTTCCTCTTTTATTTAAAAATTCATAAATATTCATTAGTATAACATGTTCAATTGTAAAATTTAGTGCAAAAATATGACCATATGTGTCCTGGACAAAAAAGATAAATTTTGCATCTCTAAACGGAAGACTATTCACTATTTAATTATTATTTTTTGTGTAGGAAGTTAGTGGTTATAGTTTTGTACTAAATTTTACAAGTGTATATATTATATCACGATGAACATCCATAACTTTTTAGAAAAATTCACAACTTTTTCAAGAGTGTCTTCGAAAAAAGAGAACATCGGATCTACTTAGACCCAGGTTTTTAAAAGAGTTTCTGCACAAAGGTCGTCTTCCACAGAAGAACAGAACTTATGAACATATCTTTAGTGAAGCTGTCAACTGGAGAAACAGCACGAGACTGAAGAGTCCAATTATTCAGGTAAACAGGCATGTACGGAATTATTCTTTAGGAATACTATTACTAAGTAATACTAGTTCACTCAAAACTTATTATGTAATTAAAATATTAGTTGTGAATTGCTTATCCTCTTCCTAATCCCATCACTTGAAAATGATGAATTTCCTAAAACGACTAATGCATCTATTGCATATAGAATTATGTTGACTATTCGAGTGGTTGTTGCATCGTTAAGAAAAGATTTTCTGAGTTGAAATTATTGCAGTCATACTCGTGTTCTATAACTACACAAGAAAAACTTAATAATTAAATTGGCTATGATAGCACTTTTTGACGAACAAAATCACATAAGAAGGGGGAAATGGAACAAGGTTCAAATACTTACAAGATAAAAGGAAACTACTTATGAATTACGTCACCGAAGAAGTAGCCAATTGGGATAAATCCTCTTTACTATGATAGCACTTGAAAATGGCATTTTAGATAAGGTTGCGTATGAAGATTTAATTGAAGATTTTGTATCAAGAAATGCTACAAGGAAGTCATATTTTAGCTAAAACAAAGATTAGTGGTTAAGAGTTTCAAGATTTGTTTTTCTGCAAACTGTAATTCTTAGAAGTCATATCACCGGTATGATAAATTAAAGAACTTGTTTTGATAATGAGCTTTTCTATTTTGTACCGGACCTCTAGTTTCTTAGATACTGCCCTGCGGGTAAACAAGCAAACCAAGCAGATCGAATGGGTGCATGCTTCGTGTTTTACCGTGCCTTCTCCATCGCAACTCGCGAGCCCTGCCCCTCGCTTCCAATGGCGGCGTACGTTTCGCCAAGCAACATGCCGACGCATCACGCGCGCATGGAGGGCCTGGGGGGAGAGCACATGCGGCCGCCTCGGCGGGTGTGCCAGCTGCCTGCCGCACGTGCGACAGTGCGACTGACTTCTCTCTCTCTCTGTGTCCATGCATGATGCTGCGTGCGTGCATGCATGTTAGCATGTAACGCTGGCTAGCTCTCTGGAATATCTCGAGAGCAGCGGCGCGGCAGCCGTGGATGTGCGGCAGCTAGCTGGTTCGGATGGGACGGGCACGTGAACGCATGCAATGCGCCGGCCACGCCATCACGTGTACGGCCTATGATACCCCCCAGTCCCCACTGCATGTGTGATGAATTAGCAGGCCCATTACGGCCGGGGCCGCGCTTGATTGGTCGGTTAATTCGCTGGGCTAATCCAAAGCCGAAACAACGGCTAACATCGATGATCACCAGCAAATCCATGTGAGCATCGGATCGGGTTGCAGGTTGCAGATCGAGCTGCACGCCCAGGGTCAAATCAGCTAGTAATTGCGTGTCTAAGGATGATCGAGTAAAGCCTATTCCCATAGAGAGAGCATAGGAGTGCTAATTAATTGACCATATATTCTTTTCTTTTGTGAGCAGAGAATCAAAGCATTGATCCATCGTCGTCCATGTACCAAACCACTACTTTTCACTGGTAAATAATATCAGATGCCGCAATTGGGGCCATGTATAAACTATGGGAGAGGGAGATATCTACCTGGATAGGGGATCGACGAGGTAGATTTGACATGACAAATTAACCATTTATTATGCCAATAGATTATGGAGTTGAAAGGGTGACAAATCAATCATTATCAATCACAAGGGGGTGTGTGTGTATGCACAAGCAACTCTTGGTCGGTTAATATTTTTATCACCCTTAAAAATACTCCTATACACACGCATTTCCTTTAGTTAGGTCGACACACTTTTGCAATAAGAGCTTCCATCCTCTCGTTTGCACCCCATTAGCCGTCTGATGTCGTCACTTGATATATTCGGGGTCCAAGATGCTACAATATTGGTCTTAATAGGTGTAGCGCTTATCTTTAATGACCATTTTGTTAAAGTTTCCACCCTGGCAAGATGCCGTTGAGCCCTAAAATATTAGCGTGAGGTACTCGCTCATTGGCTCGTGATAGTAGTGCCTAGCTAGCTTCAAGTGGTGACATGATTAGGTGAGGCGCCTCCCAGCAAACAAAGTCTATGCGGAATCTTTATTTTTTTTATTTTTCTATTTCTCTGTGTGGCGATAAACTATACCGTGTGCTGTGTACATGTGCTCTCTCTCTCGCTTTCTCTTATTGCCGTCACTTTGGATGCTTATGCATGTTGATTAGTAGGACGTTTTGTCGGCTACTTCGTCCTCTCCAATTAGTTCATGAATCTATGCTTGTGTATATACATTAATCTAAGTGATTCATCCTGTGAAGTGTACGTGTATATGAGTGTGGATTCGCTACTTCAATGGCCGTTGAACTCCACTCTATCCACTAAGTGGATAGTTTATGTTTTAAGATTCACATATTTTTATATCTCTATACTATATAGCATTGTACTCTCCATAACGAATCAGTCCATATTTAACTTGTACTAATCCATTTTTATGAATGCTAGGTATTAAAAATGAATTAACAATTAAATGATAGTCGAATTCAAACTGTATTCACCATACTCTAGACACGATGGCACTATAGAATTAGATTTATTAAACTGTTAAATAATGTGTGCTACAGTGAAGATGATGAAAATATGTGAATCACGAAACACAGACCAACGTAGGGGTGGTATAGCCCACCGGGCGGGGGTATAGAATATAGTGGTATATTAACTACCGATGATAAAGTAAGGGATCACCTATTCCGCAGACGAATAAAGTTTCTTATAAACACGGTCGATTATCTGAACCGTCAAATGTAGATCCAACGTCATCCTCTTTCTTCAACCTCTCGACACCCTCTTTTCAACTCAGTCTCCTCCTTCGTGACTATCTTGCACCGCCTTCTTCATTGTGTCTAGCCACCATGCATCCCCCTCCCCCCTCCCCCCCCCTCCCCGTCTCCTAACCACTCGATCTCGCGGGCATCCCCTAGCACCCCTCCTCTTTGATCCGCCCTCTGACACCGGGTGTCTTCTCTGCCCACGGCAGCAACACTGTCATCCATCTAAGTCTGAGAAGAACAACTTCGTCTCTAGCGATGATAAGCACCCCCCCCTCCTCCTACCCCGACCTCTCTATAGAGGTCACTGGTCTTGGCTCGCATTGCACCCCACCGCTACTGTCCCGGGGATAAAAACAACGTCCAGAGCATGGATCACTCGGGGGATCAAACGGCAATCAAATCGACTGAGATTTCATGCTTGTGAATATCGCAAATTAAACCAATAAAGTAATGCATGTGGGTCCTACAAACGGTAATTATCGCAAAATGACTTTACTGCAGACTCTTGTGAGAAGATGTCTATATATCACACCCATAGAGCATCTCCGAAGTTTTTACCTAATGCATGTCCACCGTCGCTGGTGATATAACCGACAAAGTTACATATCTAACTGTTACAACATGCCCATGACTGCTGTATGCCTAGCTTGACCGCCATTGATGCATTGATACATATATAACGTGGGCCTAAATGAAACATACAACACGGTGCAAATCAAAGAGAACTTTCAGAATCTGTAAATAAATAAAATGATTTGTGAAGCAGTTGTGTTTCATTAACTTTTACATAACTAAGCAAATTTAAAAAATCTATCTATTACATTATTAAAATAAGGTTTAAAAGGTGACCACGTTTATTCTAATAGGCTATAAATCCCCACATAAATCGGATAAAAGAAGAGAGATCTATGCAATTCTTATTCTTGTGTTTATAGATTATAACGCTCCAGATTAATCATACATAGGTAAGAACTATAGTAATTGGATAGAAAATGAAACTCCAACATCGTCTATGTACTTGTATCTAAAATTGAGCTGGCGATTGGTTAGTGTCAGAAAGAGATAAGTAGAAGTAAACTTTCAGCTAAGCATGCTGTGTCTTACCCCCGATTAAGGAAAAACAATTTACAAGTTGTTGGAGGAGGGTTTCCGCGCTACCTCGAATCGACGATGTTCAGAATCACTGCAATATTATTAAGGTTTTCGTCGGCGTTCTCCGCGTCAAGGATGTCTCCGACGAGTCTGCGCTCCGCATCGGGGCTATTTGCGACGCGCCCCACGCTCCATCGTCAGGGCTGTCTCCGACGAGCCCACGCTCTATCGTCAGGGCTGTCTCCGATGAGCCCACGCACGGGACCATCACGTTCTCCAAGAAGATTCTCCTAAAAAGATGCTTAAGAATATTTTATGAAGATTCCTTAGAATCGGGGAAATGACCATAAAGCCCTTGTAAATTCCCTCTCATGTGAAGGCGAAATTGTAATCTTGCATTTCCCATTCTCAAACCCTATAAATACCCCCCTATGGGTAGAGAGGAAGGGGATCCATTTTTCCTCTCCTCTCATTTGTAATCTCTCAATTTCACGCTCTAATACAAACACCAATTTACATCGTCGACTGCCTCGTGCGTTTGCGCTCTCGTTCGTTTGTCCCCTAGCGCACCCGGAGGTCGTCGTAACCGACCGGAAGTGCCACAAATCTACTGTCTAAGCTTATACCTACAACAGTTGGTGCCGTCCGTGGGATTCGAGCGAAAAGCCATGGCGTCGAAGAAAAAGAGCGCGGCCAGGACAATCATACCCCGCACACCAAACCCGATGCGTCGGGCAAGGACGGCGACGCCCGCGTCAGCAACCCGTCGGCCGCTAACCTTCGAGCCGACGACTCATCAACCAATGTCCGCGCTGCTAGACTCCCCGCAGTCGTGATCGATGCGGAAAACTTAGAAGCACGCGTCAAGACGGAGGCCGAAACCTTGAGGCGCGAGGCTAACGAGCTCCGAGGGCAAAGGCTGAGGCCCTCCAGGCCCTCCAAGCTTCGAACAATGTTCGCGCCGAGGTAGGCCTGCTTCGCGCCGGGCGCGACGCCGCGAGGACCGCGGCGGCTCCCCCGCCAATCCCTGAAGCGGCCAAGGCAGCGGCAGTGCGACGCCGCCTGGACGAGACCCTAGCTGAAGCTCGAGAGCAAACCTGCCGTAACACCCTCGCTGTAGAGGAAATCATGCAGGAAGTAGCAGAAGCCCAGGCGCACGCCAGGCTGCCATCCCCAGCGGGAGTGGAGGAGGCCGCCGCCCTACGCCAAGCCATGGCCGACAGCCGCGCGAGAGCAATTCCTCCTGCACCAGCATGCGCCGAAGAAGCCGCAGCCCTGCGGCATCAGTTGGAGGCTAGCCGAGAGATGGCCGCGGCATCCCTCTATGGCGCTGGGGGAAGGCCCCAGCTACCAACCCTTCCATCGCCTTGTCGCGCAGCCGGGCGGGCAGGCCCCAGCCTCGCCGCACCGTTCGTCGGAGCACTACCCTGCGTAGGGTCCCAGTGCCTCCGCCGCGCCCGGAGCTCCGCCATCCGGGATGGATAGCCGGACGGCCCGCCAATGTCGTCCCGCACCAACTCGAGATCAGAACCTGTCAACCGTCGTCAAACGTCCCGGGCCTGACTGACATGTACAGCCCGCTGAGCCTAGGGCTAGCTGCGATGCCATGGCCAAGCAAGTGCCGAGCGCCCTAGTATCGCCAGCTTTGATGGGAACTCCAATGCCGTCGAGTTCCTCAGGGTGTACGAGACCGCCGTTTCCTCAGCAGGAGGCAACGAGGCGATCATGGCCAAGGGGCTGCTGTTAATGCTCTCCGGCCTAGCCCCGAAATGGTATCTCGGGCTGGCTCCTCGCTCGGTGTACTCATGGGAACAGCTCCGTGACAAGCTCACCAGCCACTTCATAGCCCACCGGAACAAGGAAGTCACCTCCTCAGACCTATTCTCCCTCAAGCAGGCCCCCGACAAGTCGATACGTGACTTCACGCAACGTTTTGCTCAAATACAGTGCCAGATCCCAGACATCACCGACAAGAGCGTGTGCGAGGCCACCTGCCACGCGATCTATAACCTCGACTTGGTAGGAAAGCTCGATAGGAAGAAGCCCTAAGACAGTCACAGAGCTGTACGAGATCATGCGCACCTACTCCAAGTCTGAGGACGGGAAGACCCGCAGGCAGGCAGAAGCACAGGCACTTGCAGCCTGGACCGGGCCGAAAGTGGAAATCTATGACCAGAGCTCCAGGAGGCAGAAGGATGTGTACCACGTGGAAGAGGAGGAGCGCCGTCCCACCAAGCAGGCACGTAACGTCGACCGGCGCCACGAGCTGGGCCGTCCCGAGTAGGACTCCCGCGGCCACGAGCCGGGCCGTCCCGAGCGAGACTCCCGCGGCCAGGCTTACCCGCGCGGAGGTCGCAGTCAAGGCCAGGGGCACGGAAACGACTCCGGGCACGGAAGAGGCAGTAACAGTAGAAGCGGAGGACGAAGGCCCGGCGGAGACAACCGAGTATTCTGCGAGCTCCACGGCTGGGTCTTCCACACCACCACGGAATGTGACCTAGTCGCCGCCGCCCACGCGATCAAGCAGCGCGGGCTGGCCACAAGAACCGACGCCCCGCGACACGATTGCGCGGTAGCTCAAGAACGTCAGGCCCTACCGCCTCCGCCGCCGCTTCCGCTCCTTGGGGAGCCACCGAAGCAAGTTGACGATCCGCGGCGCCGCATCGTGCACGCCATCACTGGCGGCCACGCCCACACATTCTCGTCCAAGCGACAACGTCGGGCCTACACCCGACAGGTGCAACACATCAACTCGTCGCCACCCACTGAGCTGCCTCCCTGGGTCAGTGCCACGGTGACCTTCGGTCCTGAGGACGCCACGGGAATCAGCCTCCCCCATCACGACGCCCTCATCATCTCGGCGGTCATAAACGACTGTGAGGTGCATCGTGTCTTCATCGACAGAGGAAGCGCGGCGGACATACTATTCGCATCCATCCCTCGCAGAGATGGGGATACCGCGGGCATGCCTTGCCCCCGCAGGCATCCCGCTCCTGGGCTTTCGGAGGCGAGCCGGTCCCGGGGCTCGGGAAGATTGAGCTCCCGGTGGAGTTTGGAGAAGGGTAGTGCAAGCGTCAAGAGATTATCATCTTCGACGTGGTCGATCTCCCCTACCAATACAATGTCATCCTCGGCCAGGGTCATATTGAACAAGTTCGGTGCCATCCCTCACCATGTTTTCCTCTGCATGAAGATCCCGTCCCCTTGCGGTGTCATTACCGTCCGAGGCATTCAAGACTTATCCCGCAAAATTGACAACGACATCCAGGCAGCCATTCGCTATGTCCACACCGTTCACGCTGAGGCCGAAGCTGAGAAGACCGCGCCAGGGGCTGCCGACCCCCCAACATCCGGGTGGTGGGTCCCAAAGCCCAAGCCCGATGGCGAGACACACGCGGTACCGCTGTCAAAGGAAGACCCAATCAAGACAGTGCTCGTCGGGGCGAACCTCGACCCAAAGGTCATAGAGGCTCTGCTCGGCGCACTCCGGGACGACCGCGACCTCTTCGCATGGGAGCACGAAGACCTCGCTGACGTGCCCAGGGAAATTGTTGAGCATCGGCTGTACGTCAAGCTGGATGCACGCCCGGTGAAGCAGAAGCTCCGAAGAATGTGCGTAGAACGTCAAGCCGCGGCCCCTGAGCAGGTTGACAAGCTCTGTAAAGCCGGGGTCATCCGTGAGGTCATGTACCCGGACTGGCTCGCCAACCCTTCCTCGTCAAGAAGGCCAATGGGAAGTGGTGCATGTGCGTTGACTACATCAACCTCAATCGCGCATGTCCAAAGGACAACTTTCCACTCCCGCGGATCGACCAGCTGGTTGATGCCACCTCGGGATGCGAGCTCATGAGTTTCCTAGACGCGTACTGCGGGTACCACCAGGTGTAGATGGCCAAAAGAAGACGAAGAGAAGACGGACTTCATCACACACTCCGGAACATTCTGTTACGTTCAGATGGCCTTCGGGCTCAAGAACGCCGGCGCAACCTTCGCACGGCTCGTATGCAAGGCTCTTGCACTCAGATAGGGCGAAACATTGAGGCTTATGTTGACGACATTGTCGTCAAGAGCGTCCTAGCTGACACCCACGCCGCGGACTTGCGAGAGACATTCGACAACCTCAAGAAGGCAGGCATGAAGCTCAACCCAGAGAAGTACGTGTTCGGAGTCCAAGCGGGGAAACTACTTGGCTTCCTCGTGTCGGCAAGGGGTATCGAGGCCAACCCGGCAAAAATATAGGCCGTGCTCGACATGCGACCACCGGAGAATGTTAAGGAAGTACAGAAGTTGACAGGGGCGTCTCACCTGTTTTTTGTGGGAGGTTCATCTCTCGCTCGGCTGAAAAAGGACTCCCGTTCTTCAAAACGCTGCACGGGTCCTCCAGCTTTGAGTGGACGAATGAAAGCCAAGTCTCCTTGAAAGAGTTGAAGACATACCTTACCTCGACGCCCCTACTGCAAAGCCCCTGTCCCGGGGAGGCGTTGTTGCTCTACCTCGCTGCCACCCCGACGGCGGTAAGCGCTGTGCTTACCAAGGAGAAGGACAAGACCCAGCATCCCCGTCTATTATGTGTCCGAGGCACTGCAAGGGGCGAAGGTGCGGTACACCGAGCTGGAGAAGCTCGTGTACGCGCTCCTCATGGTGTCGCGAAAGCTGCGACACTACTTTCCTCGCCCATTCGGTCCAAGTACCGTCAGCTTTCCCAATCGGCGAGATGCTTCGCAACAAGGAAGCATCAGGACGCGTGGGCAAGTGCTCGGCCGAGCTTGTCCCGTTCTCCATTGAATTCGTGCCAAGGACGGCGATCAAGTCCCAGGTGTTGCAGACTTCTTGGCAGAATGGGCCCCGTCAGCACGCGCCACGCCTCCGAATCCTTCCGACCCGCTGTGGACAATCTATGTCGATGGCTCGTGGTGCTCGGAAGGAGCCGGTGCGGGAGCAATCTTCGAGTCCTCTGAGGGCAACATCACCTCCTACAGCGCACGTCTTGAGTTCAAGACCACTAACAACGGGGCTGAATATGAAGCACTCCTCCTTGGCCTCCGGAAGGCACGTCAGCTCGTCACCACCGCCACGTCGACAAGAGCTACCAAGTGAAGGACCCCAAGATGATCAAGTACTTGGCCCTGGCTCGGGCCATGGAGAAGCACTTCACCGGCATCACCGTTCGTAGCATCCCGCGTGCTGCAAATGCCGACGCCGACAGTCTCGCAAGGGCCGCAAGCATGAAGACCGAAATCCCCCCAAGGGGCTTTCTACGAAGTGATCTCGGAGCCCGCCACCAAGGGGACTCCCCGAAGTGTGCCTCGTTAGCGAGCAAGACTGGAGGGCCCCGATCATGAGCTATCTCTCAGACGAGACAGAGCCCACCAACCCCGTCGAAGCCTGAAGGCTCAAGAGTCGGGCCCGGGGCTTGACCATCCACAATGACGCTCTATACAAGCGCGGGGTATGCGCACCCTATCTTCGGTGCATCTCCAAGGAAGAGAGACTCGAGCTAGTCCACGAAATTCACCAAGGGCTGTGCGGGTCGCACCTCACCCCCAGCGCCTTGGTGTCCAAGGCGTTCCGTCAGGGGTTCTATTGGCCTACCGCCCTTCGCAACGCCCAAAGCCTCGTCAGAACATGCCCCGCGTGCCAGTGGATGGGGCGAGGCACAAAACTCTCTGCAAATGAGCTACAGCCCATCCCACTGTCGTGGCCGCTGGCCCGCTGGGGCGTCGACCTTGTCGGCCCATTCGGGTCAAGGATTCGCGGATACAAGTTCGTCGTCGTCGCCGTCGACTACTTATCCAAGTGGATCAAGGCCGAGCCCTTAACCAAGATAACATCGGTAGCCGTGCAGAGGTTCGTATGGAAGAATCTCATTTGCCGCTTCGGCGTCCCAAGGGAACTCACCGTCGACAACGGGACTCAGTTCGATGTGACTCCCTTTCAAAAATTCTGCATTGGCCTCGGCATCAACTTGTGCTTCGCCTCTGTGGCCAATCCAAAGGCGAATGGCGCGGTCGAGCGGGCCAACAGGGATAGTCCTTTCAGGCCTTCGCAAACGCCTCTTCGACTTGCCCAAGGGTCTCTGGGGGGACGAGCTCCCTAGCGTCTTGTGGTCCACCCGCACGGCGGCCAGTCGGGCCACCGGCCTCACTCCCTTTAAGTTATTATATGGAGAAGAGACGGTGACCCCCGAAGAAATCAAGATCGGGTCCCTGCGCACCGCAACGGCCGTCGACGGAGATTCCCAAGAGGTATCCCTCGAAACGCTGGATGCCGTCCGGCAGGAGGCTGCTCTTAACATCGATCGATACCAGGCCACCATGGCGAAGGCGTACAACAAGACCGTCCGCCCACGACCCATCCACGTCGTCGACCTCGTGCTCAAGAAGAAGGCGAATCCAGGAGCCAACGGCAAGCTAAGCTCGAAGTGGGAAGGACCGTACGAGGTGGTCCGCGCCACCCGTCCGGGAGCATTCCGCCTGGCAACCCTCGACGGGGGCAAGCTGAAGCACAGCTGGAACGCTGATAATCTCCGTAAGTAGTATGTATAAGCTATAGCCCCTCTAGAGGTAGCCGCTACGTCGGCATCTTTTGCATTTTTTGAAGTAGTGTAGCGAGGGTTAGGGCCGCTGCGACGGTCGCTGCCCCCGCTCGGTCATCCACTTGTGTTGAAGTCGACGCGTCGTCGTCGCCGCCTTTTGTAATCAGCCTTAGCGCCCCCAGGATGCTAAGCCTTAATGGAAAACTCAGGATAGCAGCATCGCCCCGCAAGGTAAAAGGATCCAACATCTCCGTCTGGGATAGAGTGTCCCTTCCCTCCGGGGTCGCGCGACGATAGGTCCCCGCGATGTTGAGCTATCTCCGTCCAGAATAGAGTGTCCCTTCCCTCCCGGGTCGCGTGACCATAGCTCCCCGCGATGTTGAGCCACCTCCGTCCGGGATAGAGTGTCCCTTCTCTCCGGGGGTCGTGCGACGATAGCTCCCCGCGATGTCGAGCCATCTCCGTCCGGGATAGAGTATCCCTTTCCTCCGGGGTCGTGCGATGATAGCTCCCCGCGATGTCGAGCCATCTTCGTCTGGGATAGAGTGTCCGGGATAGAGTGTCCCTTCCCTCCGGGGTCGGGCGACGATAGCTCCCCGCGATGTCGAGCCACCTCCGTCCGGGATAGAGTGTCTCTTCCCTCCGGGGTCGTGCGACGACAGCTCCCCGCGACGCCAAGCCAGATGCATGTGTATCAGGATAAGGTAGGAATGCTCTTACACGCGCCATCGGGAGCTAAGTGTTTTTGTATGGAGAGAGAATACGGTGCTACGTACCCAATGACACATTTATTCCTTATTAGCTGCATTCTACAAGCGCTCTCATGCACGCCATCGAGCGCTAAATGTTTTTGGATGGGAGAGGGTACAGCACCGTTTTACTCGGCAAAATGCCCCCTCCATCGTGTGCCTGGTACAAGTCGACACACCCGTATACGCTTACAATTAAAAAAAACCCCAAGCTTATTGAGAATGCCGTTCAAGCTCCGCAAGAAACGCCAAGACCTCCGCGTCGCTCAAGACGCGCACGTCGTCATCTTGTCGCTCGGTTTTGGTTAATCGGCACGAAGCATGGCACTTGGTGGACTCGCGCCTAGCGGGTGCCGTCCCTAGGCGCCCCGCGGCAGCTTTCCATCGAAAGCTATCGGCCTACAAACCAGATAACAAATAATTCACAAGGTGCGAGTGGAATGCTTGGCAATTTTCTGGATTTTTTCATTAATAACTAGCAAAGTCACTTGAGAGTTACAAAAGAAAGTCCGACCATGTAAAACCTAGCAACAACCCAAGCAAAAGAGCACTATAAGACTAAAGCAAGTCCTAACCTATGCAGAAAGCAGAACCAAAAGGGTGATGCAAATTTTGCAATATAGACACGACACGCAAAGCCAAGCTGTGAGCCTCACACCTGCGAAGGCAAGACTGGCTCGCCAGGGGCTCCCTCCGACGTCCCGCCAGAAGATCCTCTAAGGAATCGCGCCTTCCAGAGCGTGACAAGGTACTTCATGCCGCGCTTGTCCCACACCTGGGCCAAGAAGGCTCGAACACCATCCCGAACAAGAGGATGAGAGTCCAGGATGGTCTTCTTGCTCAGGGCCACGTACGCCTCCGCCTCAAACTTCCCCGCCGGATCGCAGCCGGCCTCACGAAGGCAGATGAAGGCTACCTCGGTGCAAGACTGCGCACAGTCCCGCGCGTGCGCCGGGATCACATCCCTCGAAGCAGCGGCGACCGCAACCGCCCACCGCAGGCGAGCAGCCATCGCATCCCCGCCCGAGAAGTCAGGAGAAGCAGCGGAGATGCCAAGGCCACTGCTCAGCTCACCGACCTGCGCGGCAACTGACACCGCCAGCGTGTCTACCTCCTGCTGCCATCCCATGGTGGCCCCCTGCTCGACCTGCAGGGCGCAAAACTCCACACGAAGCAAGGTGACGGTGTCCTCCGCCTCGGCCAACTTCCTCGTGACCTCCACAGCATCGGCCTTGGCGATCTTGGCGATCCCCTTCTCTTCCCGGACTCGAGCACGTGCGCCTTCGATCGCAGAATCGTTCATCTCCAGGAGCCGCTCAGTCACGAGGAAGCCCTAGGGATGCGAGCCAAGGGTCAATAGCCATCAAGAAGATAGAATGTGCAAGCAATGTGAAAAACTGAACGCTCATGATACCTTAAGCGAGGTAGACTTGGAAGCATCGCGAACCTCCATAAGCGACATCCCTTCGAAAGCGACATCAAGGTCGGCAGGCGAGATCCGGAGCGCCGCGTCGTGGTAGAAGCTAGCCTCGCCCTCCGAGTCAGCAAAGTCCCCCGGAAGCAGTCGCCCGGCCACCAACAAGGCACCCGGGACAGCCCCGCTGCCTCCGTCACAGCCACGCACCGGCGCGCGGCGGGCTGGTGGCGGCGGCCTGGCGGAGCGGCTATCTCCAGGCTCAGCAGCCGGAGAGAGCGGTGCCGGCTGCCCTGCCGAAGACGTCGCCGCTGCCCCGCCAGGCACCACGCCGACTGACGTCGCCGCCGCCGCCCCCGCGGCAACAGAAGTGCCGGTGTCAACCTCGTCCGCCTTGTCTGCACCAAAGTCAAAGCCACTGGATGAAGCTGCGTCAGGGGGTTGAGAGGGAAGGTCGCCACCCCCCTGAGCCCCCGAGTGCGGCCCGGACTCATCGTCACTATCCTCGTAATCCTCAGTGCTCGACTCAAGGTCAAGCGAGATAGGGACCCCCATCGGGCCCTTCCCAAGTCCAGGGCGCCGGCGGGGTAGCTCACGCTGCGGGCTCAGAGAACGCCCGTCAACCGTAGCGGTGGCTTGCAATCCACGAGCTCAGACCCTCCGGGGCGGCGAGACCGACGCATCTGGTCGCATCCGCTTGACCTTGGTAGCATCCTCGGCAGAAAGAGGAGACGGCCACTCAGGCACGGCCCATCCGAAGGCCGTGCACGCCCTGTTGCGTCGAGGCTTCTTGATCATTGTCGCAGGGTGTTCGCGGCAATATCCATTTGTTATAGGATTGTCGGGGATGCGTGTATGGAAGATCTAGGCGGTGCACACAAGAACTTTTACCCAGGTTCAGGCTCTCCAAATATGGAGATAATACCCTACTCCTGCTGAATGTATTTGATGTTCTTACGTGAAAAAGGGAGTACCATAGGAATGAGAGAATGTAAGGTCTAGAGTCTAGCCCCCTTCTGCATGGAGGGCTCGGCCTTATATAGGCCTGCGCATCAGCCGACTCGGTCATTCGGCTGAACTACAGTTACTGTCCTAATTAACTGACATTTATATCTGGTAACCGTCCGAGTAACACCAGTCTTCATGCCGGCTGAAACGTACGCCTTGATGAGTTGTAACGCCTGTCTTAATGGCACCCAGACGTTGTACCATGGCAGGTTGTTCTTGGGCCTTCGTCCGAATAGGCCTTTGCGAAGTTGTTGGGCCTGCATCCGAGTGGGCCTTGCCAGGCTTGCTGGGCCGACTCGAGTCATTGGGCCTACCCGGTTGGGCTTCCCTCGTCAGTAGCCCCCGAGTACTTCGAGGTCTTGACACGGATGCCGAGTGGCGAGCTAGTCGTTTGTGCCCGAGTTGCGAGTGGAGAGACCTTGATGGACTCCTGCAATACCAGAAAAGTAGGTTAAATATGTGCTAAGTATTAAGAACTCAATGATACCCGTATTTTCCGACTGAGGAAATCGGCTTGTGGCCTTCCGGGAGGCGTATCATGAATTCCGAGTGAATCCGAAGTAACGTCTGGCTTATCCGAATGAACGGTTACCATCTTGTGCCCGCAGGGGGGACGCCCTCGATTTTCAACTTCGGAACCGAGTCCTCAAACTCCGACACTGATCCCTGAATTAGTGAGCCATTTTGCACCGCTGTGGCATTCGGCTCAGATTCAAGGATCCTGTTATTCCGCTGTGGATGCCGGATTCGTCCTTAGCTTGGGTGTTGCCGAGTGACCTGGAAACCCTGTTGGGTCGGTCATCAGCACCCTTTTTGCAGAGCTAATCTTCTTCCGAGTTTGGCGGCTTGTGCGCCTCGGAATTACTTGATGAAGTCGGATGATCTGTGACGTGTCCCAGGGGGCTATGCCGACTGTTGAGTCGTCACCCGAGCACACCCGACTCTGATTGAGTCGGACTCGGTTTTAAGCCGACTGGTGCCACAGCATTGTTTTGTCCGAGACGTCGCATCAGCATTTAATGCGCGCAGCCGGTTGGGCAGAGTGTTCGCAGCGCCATGATTTCGCCTCGAGTCACGCGCGAAGCGTGCCTGCGACATGCGCTGCTGCTCTGATTTCGCGCGCCGTCCGAGGCGACGGCTCATCATGTCTGCACTCGAATCACGCAAACGACGCGCGCGAGACGAGGGCTGACGTAATGTTAGCCGGTCACGTCGCCTGGAACTCCGCGTCGTGGCGAAAAAGGCGCCCGAATCCCGCGGGTTCGCGCGCGCGGGACGGCGGTTGCCTCGGTAGTTTCCCGCCACGTCGGACGCACGACCGCCGGCGGTTGGACTCCTTTGTCTATAAAAGGGGACCGCGGAGACGTCGACATTCTCATCTGCTTTTGCCTTCGTCTTCCTCGCGTCCAAAGCTCTCGCTTCCAAAGCTCCGCCACCGCACACTCGAGAAGAAGCTCGCTCGCCGCCGTCACCCATCATCCGGCGACCATGTCTCGCGTCGCCAGCAAGGGCAAGAAGGTCGCTGCCTCTGCTTCCGCTTCCGCCGCCGACTGGAAGAAAGGGGATTGGATCCCCTCGGTCATCATCGACGAGCTCTTGATCGAGTTCGCCCGCCAGGGCATGCTGCCGCCGTGGACTATCTGCAACTGGCGGGCGCCGTACAAGGAGAAGAAGCCCGCTCCACATGAGCACGAGCGGGTGATGCTCGTTCCATTCATGGAACGGGGACTTAAGCTGCCGCCGCACGACTTCTTGCGCGGTTTGCTATTCTTCTACGGCCTGCAGCTTCACCACTTGAGCCCCAATGGCATTCTGCACATCGCGTGTTTCATCACGCTGTGCGAATGCTACTTGGGAACTCAGCCGCACTGGGGACTTTGGAAGAAAATCTTCACTGTCAAGGCGCAGCCCATCAAGGCCGGCGGCCGACTGGCAGTTTGCGGGGGAGTTAGCATTCAAGTCAAACCCGGCACCGGGTACTTCAAGATGCAATTTCCGGACACCATCCGGAAATGGCAGGACGGGTGGTTCTACTGCCCGGACGAACGTACGCCGACTGGCCATGATGGTCTACCCCCATACACTGAAGACCCTCCTGTCTGGGTGAAGCGCTGGAGCACCAAGCCGTCCAACGGGGAGATGCCTGAAGTCGACCGGCTCACGAAGAAGATCGCGAGACTCCAGAAGCTGGGTCTCACAGGCCCGGACATCATCGCCACCTGGCTGGTTCGGCGCATCCAACCCCTTCAAGCCCGGGCGCACCCGATGTGGGAGTACTCGGGCCACCATGACTCGACAAGGGTCTCGTCCGAAGATCTTTCTGATGACAACTTCTTGGAGATCTTGAAGACTTTGACGAAAGAAAGAACAGGGCTCACTCGGTCGCCCCAGGTTCTTCCTTATTCGCGTGCCAACCCGGCCCCGGATGTAAGTAACTTATAATCCGAGTCAGGCTCTTGGTCTTTTTAACTTGCTTGCTTCTTCTAACACCGAGTTTTTAATGCTGCAGAACTATCTGAACTTCAACTCCATGCCGCCTCTCCCTGAGCAAGACTCGGCTCCGGCAGCGCTGGAGAATGCCGAAGTCGAAGAGGAAACCCCCGAGGCCGGTAACCAAAACGACTCGGACTCGGATTCCGAGTCCAGAGGGTCGTATGAACTCACCAAGCGGAGCCGCGACGACGGCGCATCCGGATCTCAAGTCCCGGACGCTGGGACGGAGCCGGTTCGAACGGAACCGGCTGCCAAGCGGATCCGGGTTGCCGCTACCGGCCCCACTACGCAGGCTCCGGATCCTGTGCAAGCCACAGCTGCCAGTGGGGGGGCGCCGGCTTCAGCTCCTGCCCAAGCCACGCCTCCCAGCCGAGTGGCGCAGGTTCCAAAACCTGCCGCCAATCCGAAAAAGAGAACTATCCCCACCACAACCAGGTATGAGTCTTGCCTCATGCCCTAGGCGCTGTAGGTTTTCTAGATATTGAAGTCGGTTTCTCTTTTGCTCCGCAGAGTCCAAAAGAAGTTTTCCGACAAAGGAGATGCTTCATCCGGTACGCCGACGGCTCCGACTCCAGTGCGGCTACCAGCGTCGACTCCAGCACCTCCTCCGGCTGCAGTCGAGTCCAGCGTGCCAGCGCCAACCATCCCTGCCGCGGGGTCGGAGTCGGCCACGGCTACGGGAGTCGCGCTGCAACCGAGTTCCCCCATGTCTCAGCCTGCCGTGGTTGAGGATGAGGCCCCGGAGCCGGTTGTGCGTGCTGGGTCCTCCGAAGCTCCGGCGGAGGATCCTCAACGCCAACCGAACCCGACCATTGAGGAGACAACGGAGCCGGCTGCTGTAGCTGGGACCGACTCCTCGGAGCCGGCGGGTGAAGCCGAAGGACAACTCGTCACTGAGTTACCTTCAGTGACCGAGCCGCACCAGCCTCCGGCTCCGACTCCCTCATCTCAAGTGCTGGTGCCGGCTTCTTCAAGTGACCTTGTCCCGGCGTTGCTGCTACCGAGTTGCAGCACGAGGGACTTGGCCAGTGCGGAGGAAGCTACGAACCGCGTCGCCGCCCTCAGCTCCAAGCTCAGGGATTTTGCCGACGCGGCTAAGTCCTTGGCAGACTCGGCCGAGGTTTTGGAGACCTCCGTCGGGGTAAGTGTCTTCAAATCTTCAAATTTTGTTTTATTTTCCAACACTGGGAGCACGTTCTGTGCACCCAGTGGGTGTAGCCCCCGAGTCTCTAGCCGACTGATTGAGTCGGCTTGAGACTTATAAATTCGGGTACTAACTTTTCCTTCACCAGGCTGCAATCCGACTGGGCGGAAACAACCCAGTCCTTATGGAAAGAAATGCCTCGTTGGAGAAGGCATTGGAGGAGGAGAAGGCGAAGAACCGGCAGCTCGAGGAGAAGCTTGCCGCCCTCAAGAGTAAGTGACCGAGTCTTCAACCTTTTCTCCTTGAAATTTTCTGTGATATTGACTTTGCTGAGTCGGCAGACCTCGAAGCTGAAAATGCTCAACTCAAGAAAGAGGTGAACTCGAGGATCCCGGCTGCAACAGTCGCCCAACGACTCGACGCCAAAGCAGCCGAGTATGAGGACAAGATGCGCGCTGCCACCAAGCTTAAGTCGGACTACGACAAGCTGGTGAAACAGTACGAACAGTCGCAGTCGGCGAACAAAAAGCTGCAAGCTTCTGTCGACGACTTCTCCCGGCTGATGGACGAGTCGCAGAAGCGACACGAGGCAACCATCGCCGACTGGGAAAGGCGTGAGAGGGATCTCATTGGCGAACTTAAAAAAGCCAATGAAACTTTACTCGGTAAGCCCCCGAGTCTTTTGCTTCTTTCCTTTTGTATGATTCCTTGTCCATTTCCTTAGCAATAATTTGTTCTCAGAGGTTTGCCCAGAACTGGAGGAGCGAGCCCGGCAGGCGGCGCTCCGACTCCGCGTACTCTCTGACCCGGCCATGTCGGTACTCGACGCACTCTGGACTCCGGAGATGATGGCCGAATGCGTCGTGACAGTGCAAGACCGGCTCCTCCAAGTCAAGAGCTTGGTGGACAACTTCAAGTCGGCTGCTCAAAACCTTTGTGTCAAGCTCTGGCCTGGAGAGGAGCCGAGTTCCAGCGTCTTCGCCCTCGCCGACAAGCTCTCACTGGGCCCGGCGGAAGTTGAAGAGTGGAAGGAGTCGGCCGCCCGCTCAGGAGCTGGTATGGCACTGGCCATGGTGCTGGCCCATCACCCGGACGCGGATGTTGACAGCATCTCCGCTGGTGCCCCCATCAAAGCGTTCTTCCAGCCGGCGAACGGCTGCGCAGTATGCTGCCATGGTTGGATCTTTGGTGTCCCAAATCTTCATTACTTGTTGCACCACAAGATCCGAGTCGCCGCGGCAAAGAAGTCGGCGAATGCCGAGTGAAACTGCAATGCGTAAGCCGTGCAGTAACGCCTCGTATTCTGCGACGTTGTTGGAGGCAGCGAAGTGAATCTGCAACACGTAATTCAACTTGTCGCCTTTGGGAGAAATTAACACGACTCCAGCCCCCGTGCCCGCAAGCATCTTCGATCCGTCAAAGTACATGATCCAGTGCTCAAGGTGCAGCTGAGTCGGGAGGGACTGGCTCTCAGTCCACTCAACGATGAAATCTGCCAGAGCTTGCGACTTGATGGCCTTGCGGGGCTCGTAGCTGATGTCGTGCGGCATGAGTTCTATCGCCCACTTAGCGACTCGGCCCGTGGCATCCCGATTGTTGATGATATCAGACAAAGGGGCGTGACTGACCACGGTGACCGAGTGAGCTTGAAAGTAATGCACCAGCTTCCGAGTCGCCAGAAAACACGCCATACACTAGCTTCTGGTAGTGCGGGTAGCGTTGCTTTGACTCGGAAAGTACTTCGCTGATGTAGTAGACGGGTCGCTGTACCTTCTGAACTCGGCCTTCTTCTGCGCGCTCCACTACTAAGACAACGCTGACCACTTGATTGGTGGCTGCGATGTAAAGCAGCATGGGTTCTCCCTCCTTGGGTGCAGCGAGAACCGGAGGTGTCGACAGAAGACGCTTGAGATCTTCGAAGGCTTGCTGAGCCTCACTCGTCCATTCGAAGGAGTCGGACTTCTTAAGAAGTCGGTAAAAAGGCAAGGCCTTCTCACCGAGTCGGGCTATGAACCGACTTAAGGCTGCGAGGCACCCGGTTAAGCGTTGAATGGCCTTCAAGTCCTTCGGTTTGCCCATCTTGATGATGGCATCAAGCTTCTCCGGGTTCGCTTCGATCCCTCGCTCGGAAACGATGAAGCCGAGTAGCTTGCCAGCCGGAACTCCGAAGACGCACTTCTCCGGGTTAAGCCTCATGTCATACCTCCTGAGATTGGCGAAGGTTTCAGCCAAGTCGGTCAGGAGATCTGAGGTCTTCTTTGTCTTTATCACAATGTCGTCGACGTAAGCCTGGACATTTCTGCCTATTTGGTCGTGCAAACACTTTTGCATACAATGTTGATATGTTGCGCCAGCATTTTTTAAACCAAAAGACATTGTGATGTAACAAAAAGCCCCAAACGGGGTGATGAAAGAAGTTTTTATTTGATCCGACTCTTTCATCTTGATCTGGTGGTAGCCTGAATAGGCATCCAGAAAACATAAACGTTCGCACCCGGCTGTGGAATCAACAACCTGATCCACTCGAGGTAAGGCGAACGGGTCCTTGGGGCATGCTTTATTTAAGGACGTGTAGTCCACACACATGCGCCAAGTTTTGTTTTTCTTAAGAACCAGGACCGGGTTTGCCAACCAGTCCGGGTGAAAAACTTCTTTGATGAACCCGGCTGCAAGCAGTCGGGTGACTTCTTCTCCGATTGCTTTTCGCCGGTCTTCAGCGAAGCGACGAAGAGACTGCTTCACCGGCTTTGCGTCCTTGGCGACGTTGAGGGAGTGCTCGGCGAACTTCCTTGGAACACCCGGCATGTCAGAGGGCTTCCATGCGAAGATGTTCCAATTCTCACGAAGGAAGTCGACGAGCGCGCCTTCCTATTTGGCCTCGAGGTCGGTTCCGATTTGGACCGTCTTGGATGAGTCCTCGGGATGGACCTGGACACGCTTTGTGTCCTTGGCCGACTGGAAAGTGGACTCGGTTGCCGCCTTCTTGCTTGGTGGAGGCTGGTCCGAGTTGGCAGAAGCTTGGATATCTTCCAGCTCTTGAGCCGCGATCAGTGACTCGGCAATGTCTGCACTGGCGATATCACACTCGTTGGAGCGTTCGAAGTCGCCAGTGATGGTGATGACGCCTTTTGGACCCGGCATCTTCAGCTTTAGGTAGGTATAACACGGCCTTGCCATAAATTTGGCATAGGCCGGCCGGCCAAAGATCGCATGGTATGCGCTCTTAAAGCCGACTACCTCGAAGGCCAATGTCTCGACCCGGAAGTTGTTCGGCTCACCGAACACGACTTCCAGGGAGATTTGACCCAGAGGCCTGGCGCACTTCCCAGGAACTATTCCATGGAAAGAAATGTTACTGGGGCGAAGTTGGGTCTCCGACACTTGCATCCTCTTCAGGGTATCGACGAAGATGATGTTTATGCTGGAGCCCCCGTCCATCAGAACCTTGCGGAGCTTGAATCCTCCGACCTGAGGATCCACCACCAAAGGGTGCTTGCCCGGGTGGGGGATTCGGTCGGGGTGATCGAGTCGGCTGAAGCCGACTGGCACCTCGGACCAGTCCAGCCATTGTGGGACTGCTGGCATCGTCGCGTTGACCTCGCGACAACGCAGCTTCCGACCCCTTTTGGAGTCGGACCCTTGAAAAATCATGAGTACCCCCCTTTGAGGGGGATACTGTGCGGCGCCGCCTCCTGCAGCGGAGCCTCCTTCGCCATCGGCCTCCGGCTCGGGTTGTTTTTCCTCCCGCAAACGCTGCAGGAAGCTACAGTCCCGAGTCGAGTGCCCCGCCTTATATTTGGCGGTGCTATGGAACGAACAAGGCCCGTCGAGGATTTCCTCGAAGGTTAGCTTTGACGCCTTGCGCTGTTGCCAAGGGCGCTCCTGTTTTTGGCCAGCGTCGCCACGCTGGGGGCCACGCTCTGCGGCCGCAACCAGGTCGGCTCCGCTAACTCCGTCACCGCCGCCTGCCTTCCGCTTCGGGGGGCGGTTGTCTTCCCGCTTCCGACCTGAATCGGTGGGGACTTTCCGACTTGAGGACTCGGCTTTGGCTTTGCCTTTGTCCTCGTACCGCATCGCTTCTTCACCCGTCGCGTATTTGCTGGCGACTTCCATGAGCCGACCCATGGTCTGGATGTTAGACCGGGCCAACTTGTGTTTGAGGAGTTCGTATTTTACTCCCTGAGAAAAGGCCTGGATGGCCTGCATCTCGGTGACATCCTCAATCGAGTTGCGCAGTCGGGTCCAGCGTTGGATGTAATCGCGGACCGACTCGCCCTTTTCCTGGACGCAGAGCCACAGGTCTTGGGCGTTCCCAGGGCGCTTATACGTGCCCTCAAAGTTTTTGATGAAGGCCTCTTGGAGGTCCCTCCAATCATAGATGCTATCTTCGGGCAGGCTGTTAAGCCATGCCCGAGCCGACCCTTCCAGCATCAGGGGTAGGCTTCGGAGGGCGACACGCTCGTTGCCTCCTCCTATGTTGCATGCGACTAAGTAGTCGGCAAGCCAAGTTTCCGGCTTGGCTGTGCCATCATACTTGTCGATGCCACTGGCAATTCGGAACCGATCCGGGAAAGGCTCGCCTCGAATCCGCCTGCTGAAGCAAAGCGGACCGGTGGAGGCAGAGCTGCCCGGCTGGTTGACTTCGCCGGCGCGTCGCTCAGCCCGCACCCGGGCTGCCCGCCGTCCCTCGATGTCATCGCGGGCATCGCGGGCATCGTTCGCTCGAAGAGAGCCGGCTCGCCGCCGCTCAGCCTGGAGCCGGTTAATCTCCAGGCGAGCGTCAGGCCGGTTCGTGGATCGACTCGGTTGAGACGATCCGACTGTGACGGGGCGACTCGGAGCTCCTGAGGGCCGACTCCGAGTCTCTTGGGAAGCCAGCCGGTTGCTAACCGACCCGGCTTCGTTTTGTTGTTCCACCGCCGTCTTCATCAGAGTGATGACTCGGCGGTGGATTTCCGCCGCGGGGCCGTCTGCTGGAGGTGGCAATGAGTCGGCCAGCGCGGTGGCCGCGAAAAGGTTCTGGGCCGGTGTTTGATAGACAAGGACACCGTCCTGTTGCCGTCCGAAAAGTGGGGCCCGAGTAGCCCGACTCTTCCGGGCGGCCGAAGAAGTTCGCCGGTTCGCGCGGCTGCGCGAACCGTGTGGGTCATTCGGTTGTCGATCTTGCTGTTCGAGTGCCACCCGCTCTTGATCGAGGCGTGCTCGTTCTGCAAGGAGGGCTTGCCGAGAAGCCTCCAAGGCCCTCTCGGCATCCGATTATCCGTTGATGGGCGTATGCAGGTGCTCATGGGCTGCCCTGGCTGCCGCTGCTGCAGACGTTCCCACATCCTCTGCGGCGCCATCCCCAACCACATACACCTCAGCGGAGGCGGTATGGCTGTGCGAACTCTCGTCCCCCTCGGATTCGGATCCCAGGATGGAAAGGAGAGATTCGGCGCCCACCATGGCGACGAACCTGAAATATTCCTCGCCCTTGCCCGGGGCTGGAGGAGATCCGAGCCGGAGCTCAGGCTCCTCCTCCACGGTATGGCACGGACGGGGATCTTGGAGATGTAATTGGCCGAAAGCGTCGGCCAAGAAGTGAAGGCCGCCGAAGATGAACTCCGAGCCTTCAGGATGCGCGACAGGCGACATGTTGCCGATGATGAGCTTGTCGCCGGTCGCTGGAGAAGATCCCGCCTGGATCGTAGCTCCAAAACACGCCGCCCCTACCTGGCGCGCCAACTGTCGCGGGGTGTTCGCGGCAATATCCATTTGTTATAGGATTGTCGGGGATGCGTGTATGGAAGATCTAGGCGGTGCACACAAGAACTTTTACCCAGGTTCAGGCTCTCCAAATATGGAGATAATACCCTACTCCTGCTGAATGTATTTGATGTTCTTACGTGAAAAAGGGAGTACCATAGGAATGAGAGAATGTAAGGTCTAGAGTCTAGCCCCCTTCTGCATGGAGGGCTCGGCCTTATATAGGCCTGCGCATCAGCCGACTCGGTCATTCGGCTGAACTACAGTTACTGTCCTAATTAACTGACATTTATATCTGGTAACCGTCCGAGTAACACCAGTCTTCATGCCGGCTGAAACGTACGCCTTGATGAGTTGTAACGCCTGTCTTAATGGCACCCAGACGTTGTACCATGGCAGGTTGTTCTTGGGCCTTCGTCCGAATAGGCCTTTGCGAAGTTGTTGGGCCTGCATCCGAGTGGGCCTTGCCAGGCTTGCTGGGCCGACTCGAGTCATTGGGCCTACCCGGTTGGGCTTCCCTCGTCAATCATCAACTTCACATCCGCCGCCTCAACCTTGGAGTAGCGACCGAGCAGCGCGATGGCCACCACCTCCTCCTCCTGTGCTAAAGAGGAGTCTGCAAAACAAAGAAAAAGGGAGGTCACCAAAGAACAAGCTGAGGATCGAGGGGTACGCGAAACCTCGACAAAAAAAAAGAGAAGACCAAAAGGAAGGAGAAAGTGGGAGCCTTACATGCCGAAGGGAGGTACTTCCCTAGCTTCCCTAGCACCCGCAGACCGTGTGGCTCCTCCCGGCTCTTCGGCAATAACCGCAACGTCCAGCTGGAGGCAAGCGGCGAAATCCCCAGTAAGAGGTACTCCTCCACCAAGTCCCGCACGCTTAGCTCGAGGGCTAAACGCTGGAACAAGATCCGCTGCGCCTCACCACTCTCAGAGAGAGAGGGGAGCGAGACCCTCGGCAGCGGGATGCTCGTCGTGCAGAGGAAGCCCGAGTCGTGCGCTCGACAGTAGAACCAAGCGTCCCGCCAGTCGGCCCACTTACCCTTGACGGCGAGCGCGGGAAACTAGAGCTTGATGCGGCTGCGACGACGAGCGAAACTGACAGTCCCGTACATCGAGTATAGCCTCCCCGTCGCCTTCGTCTTCGTCACCACCGCTTGATGATTCCAAGCAAATACTTCCGCCCGGCCCGTCGTTTCCATGCTCCACATCGCCCATTCGAAGGCCACCAACTGAACAAAAGCGGACGGGTGGAGGTCTGAAACCTCCAAGCCAAACAACTCTAGCACCTCCGACACCAGCGGGGCCGCCGGAATACGGAGCCTAGCATCGAACTGAGTAGCAAACACGACGATGCGCCCGTCCCCAGGCTCCGCTCTCACTACCGAGGGGCCAGGGAGCTCGACGACATATGGGCCATCGAAACCCCGGAGTTTTCCCTCCGTCGCCAGACACTCGACAAGCACCTTGTCTGCATTGGAGGGGCCCAAATAGCGGAAGTAGTCCTTCTCCGTCAGCTCGGGAGCGGCGGTCGCCCTGCTCCCGCGCTTGTTCAACGACATCTCCACGGGCTTCGGGGAGGAAGTCGAGCTTTCCCGAGTGCCGGGTCGAGGTTTGGATCCACGCCCTCGCGTGTCCTCCCGCACGTCACCCACATACGCTCGCATTCGTTCAGGTCCGCCCACGTTCGTTCACATCCGTTTGCACTCTGCACGCCCGCCGCGCGATCGTGTTCAACCACAAGTCGGAATACGAGCTCGTCGTGAGCTCGCCACCGTCTGCGCCTCAGCCCCGTCTGCCGTGCCGCTCCGCCCGCACAAGCTTCGTTGTGCGCCAAGCCCACTCGGCCTCGCCGCGTGCCTCACCCGCTCACGCGTCTCACCCGCGCCGCACGCCAAGCCCGCGCGCCCCGCCGCTCGCCGCGCCCGCGCAGCCCCGCCGCGCCTCCTCGCCCGCTTGGCCAGGCCCGCCCGCCTCCGCCGCGTGCCAAGCCCGCGTGGCCCTGCTTCGCCGCTTCGCCCGCTTGGCCAAGCCCGCACAGCCCCGGTCCGCCGCTGCGCCCGCTCGGCCAAGCCCGCGCCGCGCCCGCGCAGCCCGCCGCGCCGCTTCGCCCGCTCGGCCAGGCCCGCGGGCCTCCGTCGCGTGCCAAGCCCGCGTGGCCCCGCTTCGCCCGCTCGGCCAAGCCCACGCGCCCCGCGCTGCCCCGCTACGCCGCTTCGACCACAGCGTTCCTAGCCCGCCACGCGCCTAGCCCGCTCCCCACGCCACGCTCGCTCGGGTCTCGCCGCGCTCGCACCACGCTCCGCCAGCCGCTAGCTCACCGCGCTCGGGGAAGGGCGAAGGGAGGCAACGGCGGTGGTGCGGCGTGGTGGCGGGATGGGGAAAAGGGAGGAAGCGGTCGGTGGGGGAGTTTTTATACTCCCCCGGTTGCCTCGCACAACACGGGCCGCAGCCCAAAAGGGGGAGGAAGCAGGCCGGCCCGAGAGAGTCCAGGGGGGGAGCCGGCCCAAGAGGAAGTGAGAGCGGGCCAGCCGGAAGGGAGGCCGGCGCAGCTCAGTGCTGGGCCAGGCTGACAGGGCGTGCGGCAGGAAATAAAAGGAGAAGAAAGGGAAGAAAGGAAGAAAAGAAGAAGAAAAGAAAGAAGAAAAAAAAGAAGGGAAAAGGAAGAAAAGAAGAAAAAAAGAAAGAGGAAAAAAAGAAAGAAGGGAAAAGGAAGAAAAGAAAGAAGAAAGGGAGGAAGAAAAGAAAGAAGAGAAAATGGGAGAAAAAGAAAAAAATTCGTCGATCCGGCCTGCACACCAACCCCTTTGGACTAGTGTGCCGGCTCGGACGTGTGCTGTACAACCGCCCCAACCGGCAAGGGGCTACTGTTGGAGGAGGGTTTCCGTGCTACTCCGAATCGACAATGTTCAGAATCACTGCAACACTATTAAGGTTTTCGTCGGCATTCTCTGCGTCAAGGATGTCTCCGACGAGTCCGCGCTCCGCGTCGGGGCTGTCTGCGACGCACCCACGCTCCATCGTCAGGGCTGTCTCCGACAAGCCCACGCTCCGTCGTCAGGGCTGTCTCCGACGAGCCCACGCAAGGGACCATCACGTTCTCCAAGAAGATTCTCTTAAAAAGATGCTTAGGAATATTCCATGAAGATCCTTTAGAATCGGGGAAATGACCATAAAGCCCTTGTAAATTCCCTCTCATGTGAGGACGAAATTGTAATCTTGCATTTCCCATTCTCAAACCCTATAAATACCCCCCTATGGGTAGAGAGGAAGGGGATCCATTTTTTCTCTCCTCTCATTTGTAATCTCTCAATTTCACGCTCTAATACAAACACCAATTTACGTCGTCGACTGCCTCGTGCGTTTGCGCTCTCGTTCGTTGTCCCCTAGCGCACCCGAGGTCGTCGTAACCGACCGGGGGTGCCACAAATCTACTGTCTAGGCTTATACCTACGACACAAGTAAAGTCCACACACTTAGATATCAAGTTGCACTCACACCCACAGCATATTCACTGTGGAGTAATAAAAAATGTCCAGTACAATGACTATACAGATTTGATGCAACAAATAATGTTGACAGTGATCATGTACTTACTAAGTTTTTATATTACTGGTAACCTAAAAAATGGCCTTTCGGTGTGTTCTTCATTTAATTACGTGTTAAACAGTACAAAGTGTATAGTTATAACTAACTTTCCATGTTTCTTCCTAATCGATCGGATAATAGTTGATTTATTTAGACCCTGTACACATAGTATAAAGAAAATAAGGTGCTCGTGTACTCATCATATAGTATCACAAATGACTTAGAATATTGAACCCTCGAAGCAAAACATAAGGCTGTAAGTGTATGTAGTTTGCCTGTGGGAGGTAACCTTCTTATATCTTAATTAACATTATCCCTTTATAAACTTTGCAGCAATAACCTAATATTTGACTTCATTTGGAGCTATATTATCTGGTGTTTATAAATTGTAGCACATGGTGCTAGCTGCTAATTTGAGGAATGCATGTACATAAAATATATGAGGTTATGGTCGAATTGTTCGTACTATATTTTTCTATCTTCTTTCCTAGACAACTGATTACTTGTAAAAGCAACTAAAGCGAGTATAGAAAGAACCGGCAGGAAATAAACTAGAACTAGAAGTTACTTTTAGTACCAACATGCGAGTTAGTGTACAATTGTCTATTGCATTAATTAACTTACAACTTTCATAGTGAGACTACATTAAGTAGTAGTCTCATCATTGAGTGATTGAACAAGAGAATCTTCCAATCCATCGGGGATTTACATATACTCACTCGTTGAGCAGTATATATAGTAATTAATCACTAGGGAAAGGACGTACAACATCATAAAATTAAGAAGGTCAAGACGACACATATATATATTTCAGCCAAATCAACCTCTATATATAAACCAATAAATGTGCATGCATGTTCCCTAGCTACTTCACTGATGCTTGCGTCGCCATATTAGACTATGTTGACTGCAACTCCACTTGCAAAAAATTTCTATGCAACTTCAATTATACCGAGAGTACATCTCGAAGACATACCATCGCAGAGACATGAAAACATATCAATTTCATGTAATAACAAACAATCTTAATGCCGAGTTATCACTTATCACATGCAGTAGTTATATTTGATCGCTACGTTCCTAGCATACTGATAATCACTAGTATGTACTTATCTACAAGGCCACGTATTCACTTTACATGGTAAAGCATGGCAACGTGCTACATCCATTCCATTATTTACTTGTTGTTTAAACATCGAAACGGTCTGCAATTAATATAACTTTAACCATATTATTTTTCTATACATGTTAAGAAAGTTATTAACAAATATATTGAGATAAAATACTTTTCATGGCCAGCAAATCTACTAATAACATTTGTACGTGACAAATGAAAATTTCAAATGCTTTTTTTTACATCCATGTTCAAAATTTTAAAAGGCGCACTACACGTCTTCCAAAATGATATTTGAATATATATATATCCTCGCTGCTACACGTAGGTCTATCTCAAACGAGTGAAAATTCACATCTTAAATGGTTCTTCAACCCATCTGAGTGAGAGGTTTGTGATGTGATGGTTCGTCTTCACCCGTCTGAGATGGCTTTAGGGTTTCGAAAAATAAAACTAGCGGCCGTCGTCTCTCTCTCTCCCGTCCTTTGAGCAGCCCCGCGCCTAGGTGCTCGACCTACCACCGCCACCTCGCCACCTACGCCACCTGTCGAGGTCATCGGGATCCTCAGAGGACACGAGTCCAAGAGGAAACTTGGCGGTGGGGACGATGTTGAGGAAGTCGTTCTGGCAGTGGCAGCAGAGGAGGAGGGGATCTTGCCACCTCGTGCTGGGGGATGACGTCCGTCGTCGAATCTAGACGCCTCACCTCCAAGACTGATAGGATCGGGGGGTGGAGGCCACGGGACCGCATCCCCGCCGAGATCGACGTGGCCGTGGATGTTGAGGCGAAGGTGGCTACTGGCTAGCCGAAGAAGAGCGGTGGACCTCGACGCACGCTAGTGGAGGCTGGATCTAGCCGCCGCTAGATCTTGTCATGCCCTTGCTAGTGCTAGCCGGCCTCCTCCATGCATCGGTGTCAGTGCTGGAGCTCGGATCCAGTGGCAAAGGGGGCGTCGAGGCCAAGAGAGGAGCAGGGTGGGATCCGGTGGAGGAGGAGAGTGGGATCTGTGGAGGAGGGAGAAGGGTTGGGTGGGATCCACCAGTATAGGAGGTTGTGAGTAGGAGGGCAAGAGGAGGGAGATGAGCGGGGGTCGGGGGCATTGAGTACGACACTACGGAGAATGTGGAGGGACGCACCACGTGAAGTGGATTTTAGGGTTAAAAGGCACGGGTGGGTCAATCGGGGGACGATACGCAATGGGCTAGGATGGTTTTTTTCAAAACACAAATGGTTCGGTCGAAAGCTCATCTATGATAAGCAATACATCTCAGATAGTTTTATAAAAAATTGTCTATGACGTGTTATTGTTATCATAGAGCTTTTTTAAAAGTCATCTATAATGTCTATGTTAGTAACAATCGTTTATGATGAGAATAATCACATACGGTTTTTGATGACCCATTTATGATGAAACGTCTAGGATAACTGTTTTTATGGTATTACGTGTTCACGCTACATAGAAAGACCAAATAGAAAAAGGCTGCAACAAACCGAAGGGAGGTTAGCAAGGACGCTACAAGCTAACCGACAGCATTTCTCGGTGACATATCCGAAATCACGAACGACGATGGGCTAGCTACATGCCATCCCGGAAGTTGGACTTTCTCGCTGTTGCTCTCAGCTTGTGACGTGGCCAACAACAGCGACGTGCCAACCAACCCAACCAATGGCGAAGGCGAACACAAATCGGCACGAAACCGAATAATGTGACCTGTCTTGTGTGCATGAGTTCAACTATTCAAGGAGCTGATCATATATATGGAACTCGCAAGCTAGCTTAACTTTACCAAATTGGCCTCTCGTAGGGACACGGCGTCTCCGGCCTCCTCCTCACTCCAACTTGCTCTGGTCTCTTTCGGACTCGACGAGAGGGATTAGGCTAGGTTTAATCATTCCATTAGCGATAGATGGTCTCGAGCTTATCCACCATTGGCCCAAAGGCGACGTGTTGTCGGGATTAGGGGCCATAACGCGCACAATAACGTACTCAATTAGCAATTAATTAAGCCTGGCTTTCTTAAAGGTAAAGTTGCCACCCGGATTAAAATATGGCGACTGGTACGAGTCACCGTCCTTGGAACCACCACTGGTCGCATGCACGCAGCTGCCCAAGATCTAGGGCTTGGCATCTCGATCGATGCATGATCGATCGGTCCGGCCACGGTGCGCCAAAGGACCGGTCAAAAGATGGATATCGAAAACAACGGAATTTAGCTCGCCGGCCGGAGATCTCGAGCTAGCGCGCGCGATATATCGATCGGGCTATCGACCGCGGCCGGTGCATGGGATGTATATCTTCATCCGTACATGTCAATCAGCTACAAATGCAGATGCATCATTACGACACAAATGACCTTTACAACCAGTTAAAAATGGTAATCTCAGCCGGTTTTGGGATTCGACTGTACACAAAGAGCGCTAATAATATAATCGTCTGGAAAAATAATCTCTCAGTCGGTTTAAAATTTGTGAACCGGCTGAAATGCTTACTTTCCTCAGTCGGTTGAAATTTATGAACCGTCACGCATACTCACTTTCCTCAGTCGGTTGAAATTTGTGAACCAGCTGGAATGCTAATTAGTGAATTAAAAAATACATCCACCGTTCAGTATAGACCTATTCACTTTTGCATTGCTGTTGACCCGCCGCTTTAACCCGTGGGGTAGCCACCGCCATAGCCTCCAAACTTTTTCTGCGCAGATGAAGCTCCACTAGAACTGCAAGGAATCAAAGAAGAACATATTGTGTAATTGAAAGCATTGCACTTGTATAGAGCATGTAAGCACCATACCTTACTAAGCATGACAACTTGAAACCCATCTTCACTAACTTTAATCTCTTCCAGTGTACTTTCATCTTTCAAAACCTTGCCATTGTGAATCAGCAGCAGTTCTTCTTCACATGCACCAAATAAAACTAGCTTATCTTAACAGAGCAAATGGAACAGACTTCACAGTTGGTGAATAATATTAGCAAAAGATGGAAGTCCGTGTCAGAGAGATGACCTGCACGGCACCTATACCATACAATACCATACCGAAATTGTTGGCACTCATAGTGGCAAGAGCATGAACTCACAGAAATCAACTCAACATGACAAATTCTTTCTTTTTTGGGAAAACATGACCAATTCTAGTTAGAAACATAGCTAGTTCTTCAAGATTCTTCTTATTGCCTTGTGAAAAGGAAGATGGCCTGCATGAAAAATTTGCAGCAGGGTGGTCTGCATTCCCCTCATTGCTTGGCACTAAAAAATCTCCGCACCAAAATCCCCCCATTTTGCTCCAAGAAGACCAAGCTAGAGCAAACAATCGAATCAGAGCAGAGGGGATGAGTACTCACCTTTGTGGTCGGACTCGTCGTTGGTGGTGTCGCCCTCGTTGGTGCTAAAGTCAGAGCCCTCGTCGGCGGAGGATGAGAGAAGGGAGGCTGTTGCTGTGGAGAGAAGACTCGGGCGGCCGGACTCGGGTGGAGGGGCCTTCCCTGGTGGCGGGCTGCCCAGATCCAGCACGGGGGAGCACCGGGGAGGCCGTTCGGGGAGCAGTGCTAGGGAGCAGGGCTAGTGGTGTGCGAGCTCGTCGCGGTGGAGACGGCAGTGACCCTCGCGCGCTGTAGATCGACGAAGATGCGGAGGAGCTGCGGCGGTGGAGGGGAGGGAGAGGGCCGGGCGGCGGCGAAGGGGAGGGAGAGGGCCAGGCGGCGGCAGAAGGGAGGGAGAGAGGGGCACACGGGAGAAGCTAGGGTGGATTGGGGAGAAGGCTGGATTGGGGGCGATAGTAGGATTAGTTGGAGAAGGGGCCGGATAGATAGGGTTTGCGTGAAAAACCTCGTCACACGTAATCTCAGTCAGTTTGCGTGAAAAACCGACTGAAATGTTTACAATATCTTAGTCGGTTTTTCTTTTTCACCGGCTGAGATATTTTTTTAGTCCGTTTGTTTTATAAACCGACTAAGATAGATGATTATTTCAGCCGTTTTAGTTTTTAAACCGACTGAGCTATTTATAACGGCTGAGATAGTTTCAATACAATCGGTTTTGTTAAAACCGTTTGAGATACGGGGTCTAGAAAAATCGTTTCTGTAGTAGCGTATGTGTGTTTATGCATACATAGGATATGATGGATCGTATGGAGAGCAACCTCGAGTTCAAGCTTTATCAGGATAGGATGTGAGATTAACAGAGCTGCTGTAAGACTTAGCACCAAGGGGTCACAATCAAATTCTGGAAAATATATGCATATATAATCCACACTCAACATACAAATTTAGCCAGAAAATTGGGTGTCACACCACTAGAACTAATAAACTACTCCGTATTTGGGAATATCTATACGAAGTATGTACACTGACACATTATATTGCTATAAACTTCTATTTCAGAGCAACTATGCACTGGCGCATCATTGTTACTAACTATCTTCTAACTACTAGTATAAGGTATCCAAAGTTGAGCTAGTATTATATCTATGGAAGGTGAACATGGTTAATGATTAATTAGATGAATAATTTATGGGCGCATGCACACACCTTCAAGGAGGTCAGTATTCAGGAGTCAGGACAGCATGAAACCTAAATCTCCTAACTGAACATATGATTATATAACATCCTCTATTATCTTATTGCGGCCTTAAAAAAGTGGTGATTACAAACCTAAGATACCCGAAAGTAATCGGAAGGGGAAGCAGTGAACACCGTGAAATCCCTTTCAATCTATACATCTTTCCAGCCTCGAACGTCTTAATTACTTGTTAATTAAAGTAACAAATCGTCATATTTTTATCCCCCAGAGTTAGCGGAAGTAGGAGGCACTGTTACGATCTCCTCCCCTCAAACATATATTCCTATTTTTTTCCTATCTTATCTGCTATGCCCGGACAAAAAATAATCTGGTAGTACTGCATGCCTACTAGGAGGTAGTCGATCATGCCTGTGTTCTTTGCATAAACTACATATGTACATGTAATAATTAAACAATAGCATTACTGTAATAAGGCGATGTTCTATCTATAACTGTCTTAACTAACTTCATATAATTAACTAGTAGGAGTACTCCATTAGTTTTACTCCACTTAACTAACGGAGAATTTAACATCACTTGTGTTTGAGTGCCAACTATACATAAACATTATATCACCTGTTGAAATTAAGAGAGAAATTACTAATACGAACACGACTCGGCTTTCAGTCAAGCATGGATGCATGAATGCTGGCATCATGGAAGGAGATAGGTGTGTATGGATGCATAATTACCAAAACATTCACACGACACACCTCCTGTAGTCGTGTCTCATAACTTTTGGAGCATCCTTAGGGTTAGGGTTTCCCTCCCTTTCCCCATGCTTTCCTGCAGGGCGGCGTGGGGACTGCGTGGTGGGGCCCACGTGCAGCGGCACGCATGGGCAGCGGCCAGAGACTGACCCGTTCCCAAGGAAAGCGAGCTCCTTGCACTGTCCGTCCATGGCCGACAGCCACACCGAGTTAGCGCGCGCCTAGGGACGGCCGCACGTGACCGGGCACGTGGGGGCGAGCCGAAGATCGGCTCGGGTTGCTTTCGGACTACGCGCCGTTCGCTCGGTTCCCGGATGGGTTCTTGTCGATCGCTCATTGGCCCGGCGCAGCTCCCAGTGTTGATGTTGGAGAAGGTGAACTGAAGCCGTGCGGTAAAGAGCTGCAGTAAAAGCCACTGACCTCGCTCGATGATGTGAGACTGAAAACTTGAAGTATACTGAACTGATGTACAGTAAGTTGCCAAGGAATGTAAAGCACATGGAAGTACAACAAAAGAGTACCCTACATTAGCTGATCATTTTCGAGGGAAATTAACCTGTCACCCTAGCACCCGATAGGTATCGCACCCATGTTAATTTTTACCAACTTGATCATGTAAATTACATAAACTGTTTTTCTAAGTGAAGTTGCAAACAATATATCGTTGTGTCCAAAACATATATCGGAAATATGTTGTTAACCCTAGGGGTAATAATACCCCTAGATCAACTGTGAGTTCATGTATTGAGATTCATATATTTTCGTTTTCATCATTGTAGCATACCCTCATTTCACGTTTTAATAAAACCAAATTTATAATGTTGCCATGTCCAAGACAAGGCAAGTAAAGTCTGGATTGAACTATTATTTAATAGTGAATTTTTTCAATGCATATCATGCATGAAAATGGATTGATTCATTATGGAAAGTAGTATAGTATAGAGCCACAAAATATAGAAATCTCAAAGCGCAAAATCATGTTGACTCTAGGGGTGTATACTACCCGCAGAGGTAGAAAATCCGGACTCAACATATATACTGGATGAAATGCATATGTATCGGGACAGTTATTGGATAAAACTATACATCTAAATTAAATCTCATACACCAAACAGAGTAAAGACCAACGTTTCACAACTTCTCCACAACAGCTTAAAAATTAGAACACAACTTCAAACTGAACATAATTAAGTTCTTTTGTCAAACGTAGGGCAACTAGCTCCCCGTGAGCTTGAAAAACATCAAAATGCCCTAGCTCCCCTTAGGTTGAAAAACATCAAAACTTTGATTCGTGCCTAAAACGTGACAATTAATCAAGTGTCCTTAGTGCTTTCTTTTCTCTTCAAATCTAGTTCCACTGCATGAATTTATTATAATATTCCTGGTACAAGATGCCTCGTCAAAGTTCAAATGTCAAATTAAGGCCCACAGTTATGTTGGCAAGATCAAAGGAGGAACGGGACAAAGCAACACACTAACTTCGTACGTTGACAAAGAAATGGGATGTCCACACAGGAAGTCCTGGAAACTTGCAATGAATTAGAGGGATCGAAGCAAACAATATAAACATACAAACACGTGTACTGCATAGTTAAAGTTATATGTGTTAATTTAAGTCCACTGTCAAAGTATACTACCCTTACGACAGGTGCAGTGGTGCCACTTTTCATGGTTACTCTTAATAGGGCTGCAATTAATTAACGGAAGCTGTTGAAAAAAGCTAGATTTCGATAAAGACAATGGATGTACCCCCTAAATTGTAATCCAGATGTCATACATATAATATCGAGATGCTATTTTTGGTATATTGTAACCTGAATATGTAGAAGGCAGTAGCAATTAATATAAAAGCCATCCACAAGCTCATAAGAACAAATTGCATTTGCTCATAGATTTTTATTAACACATATAACAACACCAAGCATGGCTGCACGATCTGTCCTTATTCTCCTAAAGATACATGATTGATAGCTGATTATATTTTAATTACATAAACAATGAAACCAATACAACTTGACAGAGCACATAAACTAATGTTCTTTCCCTATGGATGGACTATATATATTTCATTTCCTGAAAAGTTACACTATCCATGTCTGCGTAGTTGAAAACTATCGTGCGCATGGTTGAATATATTTACCTCCAAAGATCAAGGAGAAACATTAAAAATAAGGTGTGCATCTTTGGGAAAACCGGTGTGAGGTTACTCATGCATGTTAATTGGTCTCGTCAAAAGATGGTTAAAAAGTAGCCTAGTGTCCAAAGTTTTTAGGTCATCACACGTAGTGAAAGTACGGCATGCCGGTTACAGTTACGAATTAATAAGATACATGAAGCATATAAAAATCAGTTAGAGTTAGGATGATGCGGGTCATCCATTTGACTTGACATACTATATTGCGAGTAAACTACATACAATCAAATTTTAAATCGTCTTGCCTAAAGTATACCCGAAAGGACAATGGGGAATTAAAAATGCATCAATCAATTCGTGAAACTAAAATTTTATGTTAGAGATATCTGCATCTCATATATATATTTATATTTACTTCTATATGTCGATGGCACACACGCATGAATTAATCGTGTATCTGTGATCTCCATGAGAATATATATTTGTTATGGAGATAGCTAAATTAGGTCAAGAAAGTAAGCACTACTACTCAGCTTAATTATTAGGTTAATCCCATTCTGAAGCTTCAGCTGTGTAGGTAACACTAAGCCACTGTCTTGATCGTGCTCACCACAAAATTAATATTATGAGGCTAGGTAAAAAGCGTGTCAAGGATAGTGGCAACTCGTGTTGCGCCTCATGTGATTGATAGTGAAAAGTTTACATCAGGACACACCTCGCATAGATACCCTCAATTGCCCGCCTAATAATATTGTTGATATATGATGCAATGGCTCTGTAATATTGTGTGAGAGATATATTTTGGGAATATATAGCTCTTGTGACCAATAGTGTTTCGAGCAAAGTATAAAACTGTCACATATACAAAGACTTTACATGGTCAATTAGTGTGAACTGCGCACCGATGTGTAGCCCCTCAGAGAAGGCCATTACCTGTCCGTGGTGCAAACAATCCCAGTACAGCATGCGCTGATGCGAGCCCCACAAGGGGGCGGTATGAACAACTTCTACCGTAATAAGTCGTATCAATCTTGGATTAGTGGTCTTTAACCACAGGTTTAAGCACTTAACCAAGGTTAACTAGCATAAAGCTTCCAATGGACACGCTAAGCCATCACTGTCGCCATGCATCACATTTTTGCATCATAGTTCACCACGCTCCCCTTCCCCCTTCTCCGAAGTCTCCTCTCTGTTACCAGCACACATAGAACACCTATGAAGCTGCCGCATGGGCCTCACTCATATACCAGATCCCAGATGTCAGTTTCTTGTGCACAGCTGTGAGGATACACAAGAATTTGTTCTCCCATCTTCCTCTCTCTCTCTCTCTCTCTCACACATTATTTTATGTACATGTTGCACCTCCTCCTACTGGTTGGAAGAACCTCTCAATCCCCTCCATTTCTCCTCTTTCCGCTTGTCCTTCTCTTCATAGCCTGCCTTTCTCTCCTCTCCTCTCATCTTCTCCCCGGCCTCCCCCTCATATCACACTGCTCTCTCTGTTGGTGTTCTCTCCTCCATGCAAGCACTATCTTGCTTCTCTTTTTAATTTCTTCCCTATTTCCTTCTTTGTGCATCGAAAATTTTTATAAATAGGCAGAAGCATAAACAACTCCCCACTTTAAAAATCATTGCTTCCTTTTCCAAGGCTTCCTTTTGATCCTAAAAACAAAACACCACTCTGTTTCAGTTTGATTTTTTTCTCTTTTTTTGACTACTTTTTTAGCATTCTAAATTTTTTGCTAGCTAGCTACATCAGTACATGAGCTAGCAGGGAAGCATGGCTGGCCTCGACCTTGGCACCTCCGCGACGCGCTACGTGCACCAGTTCCACCACCTCCACCCCGACCTCCAGCTGCAGAACAACTACGCCAAGCAGCACGAGCCCTCCGACGACGACCCCAACGGCAACGGCGGCGGCAACGGCAATGGCAACTACGGCGGGCAGTATGGCGACAACGACGGCGGCTCGTCCTCCTCTGGCCCCGCCGGTGATGGCGCGGGCGGTGGACCTGGGGACGTGGTGGCTCGCCGGCCCCGCGGGCGCCCGCCGGGTTCTAAGAACAAGCCTAAGCCACCGGTGATCATCACGCGGGAGAGCGCCAATACACTGCGCGCGCACATCCTGGAGGTGGGGAGCGGCTGCGACGTGTTCGAGTGCGTCTCCACGTACGCCTGCCGGCGGCAGCGCGGCGTCTGCGTCCTGAGCGGAAGTGGCGTCGTGACCAACGTGACGCTGCGGCAGCCATCGGCGCCCGCGGGCGCGGTCGTCACGCTGCACGGGAGGTTCGAGATCCTGTCGCTCTCGGGCTCCTTCCTCCCGCCGCCAGCTCCCCCCGGCGCCACCAGCCTCACCATATTCCTCGCCGGGGGCCAGGGGCAGGTCGTCGGTGGCAACGTCGTGGGCGCGCTCTACGCCGCGGGCCCCGTCATCGTCATCGCGGCGTCCTTCGCCAACGTCGCCTACGAGCGCCTCCCGCTGGAGGAGGAAGAGGCGCCAGCTGCAACGGCCGGTATGCAGATGCAGCAGCCAAACGACGCCGATTCCGGGGGTGGCATGGGTGGTGTCCAGTTCCCTCCCGACCCGTCGGCCGCCGGCCTGCCGTTCTTCAACCTGCCTCTCAACAACATGGCCGGTGCCGCCTCGCAGCTCCCACCCGGCGCCGACGGCCATGGCTGGGTGGGCGCGCGGCCATCGTTCTGACAGGTGCATGGGATCGATGTAATTGCTGCCAGAGGAGAGAAGGCGAGGTCACTACACAAGAAAAAGGAATGAGCAACATATGGGTTCAGGGGCAGTTTGCTGAAAAGGTTAGCCCACGCACGCATGCACGACTCAAGGATATCAATCTACCGCGCACTATTTCTATTCTATCTCTCTGTATAATTTCCTAGTGTCCTGTCGATCTCTTATTACGTTGTTCTCGTTGTTCTTCTTTTCTTGTCTCTCTTCTGAACCTTAATTTGTGGTGTAAGCGTCTCTTAATTTTCAATATGGCTTTTAATAAGTATCCTCCAATTTGTCCGAGCATATATATGGGCTTCTTCTTGTTCCTCTTCTTGTTGGTTACGTTCTTTATGTGGATGAGAGATTCGATTCGAATTGATAAGAGAGAAAAAACTAGTGTTGTTTGTCTTCGTGTTGGCTTAACTAAGCTGTCAATTCTTACGTTATTAGATTGATATGCTGCGCATGCTTTTGGGTAATTGTTTTTGTATGATACGAATGTGTTAGATGCCTATGTGTGTAATATCTAGTGATGTGTGTATATTATACTAGTATTTAGGATAGTTTAGCTTTTGCGCTAACATAATCATATCACCAGTTCTTCTGGTTCTAAGTTTATGTTGGAGTTGTTTGGAAACTGCATCACAATTCATTAGTTGCACAGTTCTTTGCTCCCACGTGTGAGTGCTTGCCTTTGTTTAAAGATCACAAAGCTCCCACTAGTAATCGCGCGCATCCTCGCAAGACAAGCTGCTATCTCATGGGGAATCCTCACCAACTGTTTTTCTTTGTTTCTTACCACTTACCGTTTCCCGCAATGTTCTTTCTTGTCCTAGCTAGATGCATAGATCGCAAGAAGTTATTGAGTAATGGAAAGAACAGAGGCATAGTTTTCCCAAGCTCTTGTAACTTGCACTTTCAAAGACCTAAGGTTAAAGGTTTCCCTTGATGACATGTGTTATGTTTGCTATAGCCTCTTCGTCTTCTATCACTGCTCATATCTTAGCAATGGTGTTTCATGGCTTAACTCCCCCTTTGTTGCTGCATAGTTTTCCCAAGCTCTTGTAACTTGCACTTTCAAAGACCTAAGGTTAAAGGTTTCCATTGATGACATGTGTTATGTTTGCTATAGCCTCTTCGTCTTCTATCACTGCTCATATCTTAGCAATGGTGTTTCATGGCTTAACTCCCCCTTTGTTGCTTCTATAGAATCTGATGGTATACACCTTTGCAAATATCATATTTTCTTGAACAACATGCGTACATTTTAAGGTGCTATTCTGAGAACAACATGCTGTAACATTTCTTAATATTTCATTCTGTAGAGTCCTTAAAAGTACATATGTGTATTATGTGTGCTGAATATACCGTTCGAATCCAATTTATTGGTTACCCTGTTAAGCAACAAAGAACCGTGAAGCCAAACTTGAAGTTTAACTGCTTAAGTGCTAGATTGTGGAGATCAGTATGATTTAGTAAACAATGAACTTCAATACTCAATAGTTGCCAGTCAGATCATTCCATATATATTTGATTGCCTATCTTGTCCAATCCGGTCTTTCTCTATTCTATGTATTACACGAACTGTGCCTTCTGAAACAAGAAGAGATAAAGAATGTTGTACCATGAAAATTTTCTGACAATGTTCAATTCGTCTGCAAACCCCAATATTTTTGTTTTAATTTGGTCCTTTAGTTGAGAAGCCATTTGTATATCGCCTGTTGGTATGATCCATATGTATTTTCTCCTTTATTAGTAAAATGATTCCAACTCATTCGCCTTAAATTAAGTTATCTTTACTAGCCAAGTTAGATTCACTGGAACTTTGAATTGAAATGTTAGTTGCATTTTTTCTTCAGCTTAGTACATATGCATGGAGTAAGGTAGGCAGGGTTGTGCCTAGTATGTGTGAATTAACTTTCCATGATATATATGAAGCGTCACGAAGAACTTGTTTTTTCAGACCAACGAAGAACTAAATACGCAGCATAATTGGTTCTCAGGTTGCAAGAACTAATGCTCTTATCCGTTATATGAGTTATTCTTTTTGTTCTTCATGTCATTTGATCAGATTGTGGTTGTAAGTTTATACAGTCGACTTCACATTCGTTGCATACATAGTACAAGGCAACCATTCTGAAGTCTGAAGCTGAAGCAAATATATACGCTCATACGCTGCTTAATTAGCACTGTTCTTATTTAATACTTCAACAATATTCTGCCATAAATTTACCTGCAGTTATTACTCTACATCACAGAGCATGCATTCAGGTCCTCATGACTGAGGAACTCAACAGGGTGTGAGCAATGCAAGAACGATATATCCCGGTACCCTTTGAGGTCAGAGTGCGTGTAGCTCATAGTACTACACGGGTATCCATAACCACCACCACAACCGTTAACCGTAACCGCCGCCGCCGCACGGCGAGCAGCTGCCGCCGCCCCGGTGCCACGGCGGGTGGGAGTAGTCGATGAACTGCGGGTGCGTGCAGGGGATGAAGTAGGGGGCGACGACTGACTTGGCCTTCTCCTTGACGACTTCAACCACCTTGACAACCTCCCCGTCTTTCTTCTTCTTCACCTCGACCTTCTCCTCCATGATTCGCACCGTCTTCTCTACCTTCTCGATGGTGCAGTGCTTACGCGTTCTCTGGTAGATGTACTCGGTCAGCTTCTTCTCCTCGATGATGCCCTCGATGACGCAGTGGTTCTTGCCCAGGTCTGCCTTGGCCACATAAATACTTATATTAATTAGCATGTAATTAACATTTCAGTACTGGGATCAGGGGAGAGCAGTACATGCCATGCCTACATGTACAAATCAGCATATTGGATTGAGAGAACTGTGGGAGAGAAATTACTCTTGTGCTCGAGTAGAATCTCTTTGACCCTGAATGCGCAGTCAGGGCAATGCAAGGGAACCTTTACAGTTATGATCTTCAGCTCCTGTATCATGAATAAGAGGAAATTAGTGACGCAGATGGATGAATGAGACGCCAAGAAATTTAAGGATTTCATATGTATTGTGATATCTTGTATTTAGATTCAGGTACGTACTAGGAGTTTCAGGACAACTGCATACATATAGAAACAACAACACATGTTACATTAGGAGGTGGTTTTCAGAGAGATTAATTACCTCCTCCTTGGTCTTGACTTCGGTGACTATGTCTTTGGGGGGGAGGTACGAGCTCAACTTTCTTCCGGCAGCCCTTGGACACCTTCACCCTGAGTTTCTCGACATCGAACCCGACGCTCTTCACTGTCACCTTCCCCGCCCCGGCCTCCACTTTCACCTCCTGAACCCCTGCAATACGCGCCAGAGTCCCAACCCGTCTCAGTATGCTGTATTGATGTGCTCAAATCCGAACGAAAATGGAATGATCATACAGAAGGGACAAGCACGGGCACGCACCGTGGAACTCGGTAAACTGCGTCTCGATGTCGCGCGCGCACTGCCCGCAGTGGACGTGCACCTTGTAGACGGCCGTTTTGACCTCGACTTTGGTGGTCTCAACTTTGGTCTCTCCCATGCCGATTTTGCTATGCGACACCCCTTGATCTGCTGTTGCTACTACGACGAGCTAGCTGGGCATTGCAATAATAAGTGGATGCTGTGATATGCATGGGGGTGTTCATGTACTCGGCTTGAGAAGGTAGCTTCAGATGAGCGCATGCAGGGGTTTGTTGGCGATTTGTTGGAGGTGGTTTCACTTGTTGAAGGTTGAGAAAAAAGGGTCTCGAGATTCAGATCTACTTCGGATGTACTTCGCGTGAGGTGTTCAACTGGGATGTGAGTGACAATGTGCTGTGGTTTTGTCAATCCAAACCCACGGTTCGTGAAGAATGTTTGAAGATTCTAAGTGGGGCACGTATCCCAGTTTATCTTTTTTTAAATCGTCATAATCAACGTCCGTTCTCTATAAGAAACATATGAGATTTTTGGTGGGCTGAGAGCTCACATGTGCTCAAGATTTGATGATGTAAGCCCATTTAATGCTAAACGCGAGACCGAAAATGATTTATCTCCCAAATCGTTAATCCGTTTCGTCATCCTTTTTAACTGTTGGACACATCTCGATGAGAGCTTCAAAACTAGATCTCATGTTGATATGTTTCAACGAAACTTTTTTCGTTGTCACCAACTACCAGCTTATTATCGAATGGCTACATATAGTAGTTGATCTATCATTAGCCATTGTGCATTGTTATGCAAGTATAGAGAGAGGTAACAAAGTGTTACTAGGTAGTACTTGATGATATCGGACTATCGGACCACTGAAATGTAAATTTTAGTGGTGTAGTAGTGATGTGCACCAACCTGATAACTACATAGAATATGACCTGGTAGCTTAGCAATAACAACCTATAACTCGTTCATTAAACTTGGCAACTACTGACGTCAAAAAAAATTCGTCAGAACATATCAACATGGGATCTAGATTTGAAGATCTCTTCGCGACAAAATTGAGGGTGAAAACGGATCATCAATCCGATATACAGTTTGTGAGATAAAGTGGTTTGAATTCTCGTAATTAATAACATCTTTAATTAAAGCTCACAGTTTAGATGTAGTAGGGTAGAGAAGAGAGATTGTCTCGTAGGCATTGTACCTAGTAATTAGCTAGCGCACGTCACTAGTTAGTGCATCCCAAGAATGTTTTCCCGCATAGGTTGAGTTGTTGCAATTGACCACTGAATTGTCAAATTTGTACCAAAGAAGATTGATATGTGTACACATCGTGTGACAATTCATCTGCCAAGCGAAAGAATTGACTGTTTTCAAGTCCACTCCATGATCAGCAAAGTTTTATGCTGATTGTATCTGATAGAATCACATAAAAGAAAAGAAAGTTGGAGCAGAATAGAAAAGGTAAGCCAAAAACCTTATAATAGGTTAGATTGGCTTAAATTTTCATACAACTTATAGTAGATGGGCCTGATGGCCTCTATGGCCCAAACTTTGGTCCGCACACTCATCATGGGACGGGAGCTCAGGCTCTTCTCTTGGGCCATCACTACGAGCGTGCCATCTCAAAGTACGTGCCACACCGGCCCTATCGTCCGAAGCAAACACATCACCACCGCACCGACACCGCGCCTATTCCCACGTTGTGCCATGCGTTTGGTGAAGAAACAGACAAACGAAGATGCATGCATCGTGTTGTGCACGCACAGTGGCACACAGCGTGAGCACCAAACCCCATGCACGTAGCACGAAGAGACTGAGCCTCCGTTGCTGAACACCGTGATGAACCCACGAGCTCTGATGGCGTCCGCTCACTAGCTGCCTGCTGCGTAGCCCACACCACGGGCCGCAGCTACTTGTGTTGCCACGTGCTGATGCGGAACGGATTGGATTGGATTGGATTGGATTCCAAAATCCCAATGATCACCACCAGCGTTTGACGTAGATGTCGATTTGCCGGATCGCCTATGTGTGTACCTCCCAGTCTGGAGTTGTTGGCCCATGCCCGTGATGTTCTATTTGAGCCCCAACAAGTACTCTCATGCACGACGTGACAGACCCTTTTCTTTTATGTGTTGTGTAACGCACGGACGCTCACAGGTGTCTGATGGGATGTTGATAGGTCGCATCAGAATGAAAAGGAAAACAGATAAAGAAATTTGAGCAGATGAGTACCCACGACATAGTAGACCTTCAATTCAAGTAGTTGTTTGCACATGATAATACATGTCCTCCTCCGCGACAACTAGGGTTTGTGTTCCTCTCGGCATCCATGGTGAGTTCTGTCATAGTCTCCGATTCTGATCAGGTGTTTTTGTTTGTGATTTATACATGGGGAAGCGTGGAGCAGGCTCTATCTCTATCTCGTTTTCGGAAGTTTTCATGAGGCAAAACCCTAGTTTGTGGTGAATCCCTAGATCGGTCTGTTGGTGCTTGGTGTGGGAGGCAACTATGTCGAACATGCACTCGGCGTAGAGGTGTGGGGAGTCATCAGTGATGGGTGGCCGAAATCTGGACAACATGCTGTAGAACCTTGACCTAATCGATGATGAGTTGGATGATCTAGAGCTACACGAGAATCTGGAAGAATTGAAAGTTGGGACAAAGTGGCTTGCGTTGCTAGGGTTCACTCTCCTAAACCCTTTAGCAATATAGCTTTTTTCGCTAGCGCACAACGTGGAGTCTCGATCGTGATGTCAAATTTCAGGCGATCAGAGAGATGTTGTTCATGGTGCAATTGTTCTGCCATGGAGACTAGATTAGGGTTATGGAGGAGGGTCAAGCTATTCAGGTGGTTCACGGTCATCTTGGATTAATATGACGGTTTCTATAAGCCATTCCAAGATGGAGCTGTTTCACTTGCCCTGTCTGGATCCAATTGCATGATATTCTGGGTGCATACTTGTAGGAGAGTGTATTTCCAACAACTTGCTGGTCGTGTAGGGGAAGTGCTCAAGGTGGAAGTCGACTGAAAGGAAGAGGCAATGGAAACTTCATGCGGGCACACGTCAAGCTTGATGTGTGCAAGGTGCTTTTGTGGGTGATACCGGTCAAGAAGAAGAAGGGTGGTGGAAGGCATGTCTCTTGCGTTCTGTATAAGAAGATACCTAAGTTTTGTGAGGTATGTGTAGGCTGGGACACTCTTATCTTGGTTGTGGTGATGGCAAACATGACTTGAAGATGTTTCAATATGGGAATTCGATGGTGGCGGAGCCAGTACGGCAGAATAGGTCAGATGCATGTGGCCACAGGAAAGGAGGCTTTACTAGTGGTCGGAGAGGAGGCTGGAGTAGGGAGGGGGACACTCGGCTTGGTGCTGTTTGATCGTGACAAGGATGATAGAAAGCGTCTAATGCTGAAAGGGGAGGATGGAAAGGGAAGTAGCTTAGCTTTAATGTCGACCATGGGTGTCGTAACTAATCTCGTTGAATGCTTTGAGCAACCAGTGACACCGACAGGGTGTGCCACACCACGATCCTCTACGGTGAAGGTACATGATAAGAAGCGTCAGAAGAAGGCGGGTCAGGCAAGTTCAAATACAAAAAACTCAGGATCGGTAGGCTCCCTCAAGGAGTGCTGCTGAAAGCATTAAAAATACTATGCTAGAACTGTCGCGGTATTGGCAATGCTGAGACAATTCGAGCACTTTGCGACCTCGCGAAGGATTTTGCCCCCTTGGTGCTTTGTGTGGTGAAATGTTTGAATAAAACACTTGGGTATGATAATGGTTTTGCAGTGAATAGCTCTAGGAGAAGCGGAGGCCTGGGGATGTTTTGGAATAGTGACATCATGTTGGAAGTAAAGAAGGTGTCGCAGTACCACATTGATACTGTCATTATTGGACCGAAGTAGGAGCCGTGGAGGTTGACATGTGTTTACGACGAAGCTACATGACCTAGGAGCTATTGCAACATATCCGTAATGATCTGTATATGCCATGGATGTGTATTGGCGACTTTAATGAGGTGCTGCATCGAGAAGACCATATTAGTGTGAACGATGGAGATGAAGCGCTAATGTTGGCTTCCCTTGGAAGCGGTTGATGTCTATAGCCTATGTGATATTGGTTACATATGTTTGGACTGGACCTTTGAGAAATGTGTGGGGGAGGGTGCTACTGTCGTGTTCGCTTGGACTGGGCACTAGCATCTCCATATTGGTGCTCCAGGTTCCCGTTCACTAACATCCAGCACTTGATGGTGGCGTGCTTTGACCATTGTATCATCTCGTCGTCTGCTAATAAGGTGAACGAGGAGAGGCCACAGGGGAGTACAAAGAAGCTATTCAAGTATGAGCTCATGTGGGAAACACATAAATAATTCTTTCCTTTTGTTGAGCAGATGTGGAAAGGAAATGATGATGATGATGGATCCTCGATGGCTAGTGTGCAAAACAAACTGTCCAAATTGTCAGCCACGCTAACAGGATGTAGTGCGACTTCATTTGTGCATGTTCGGCAGGAGTAGCATGCACTCAAGATCAAGTTGGTGCAGTTATGAGAAATCCCTGACCATGTTGGGCCAAGTAGAGAGGATCTGTCACCGAGGATGGAGATGAGATGTGGTCTATGACGACGGAGCTCTATCAGCAACTTTATATCGCGGTAGGTACACAGAGTGTGACTGAGGTATTTCATCATATTCCTGTATAGGTTACCCTGTTGATGAATGAAACACTAGAGAAGCCGTTCATGGCACTGGAAGTGAAGACGACCTTATTTTAGATGTATCCATCCGAGGCGCCCGACCCAAATGGGTATCCAGCACACTTTTTCTAGTGCCACTGGGAACTATGTGGTGAGGAGGTAACACGTGCAGTGGCCCAAGTTCTCAACGGAGATGACAGTCTAGAGAATATAACTGACACATTCCTACTGCTTATTCCGAAGGTACCTAGCTCGAGTCTTCCACTCAGTTTAGACCTATAAGTTTATGTAATGTGATTTTCAAGATCTCTTCCAAAGTGCTCGCTAATAGGCTAAAGCTGGTAATACTGGAGATTGTTTCTGAGGAGTAGTCTGCTTTTGTGCTGGGTCGGTTGATAATGGAAATATCATCTAATGCTATGAGTGTTTACATTTCATGAAAAAGAAAAAGGTGAAGAACAAAGCTTATGGGGCTTTGAAGCTGGATATGATGAAAGGCTTGTGACAGAGTGGAGTGGGATTATCTGAGGGCGATTATGCCAAAGATGGGTCTTAGTCAAAGATGGGTGGAGACAGTTATGAGAGGTGTAACTATTGTGTCTTTCTTTGTCCTTTTTGATGGAACCAAGTCAGAGAGTTTCAGGACAACCCATGGAATCCACAGGGAGATCCTATTTCTTTGTACTTGTTTCTTTTGGCGGATGAGGGACTATCATGTCTACTTCAACACAGGAGGCAACAGGCCAACTCGAGGGACTTAAGGTGGCGATTTCGGCGCCACCGATTAATCACCTGTTATTTGTAGGCGATAACCTTATGTTCTTTAGAGCAAGTTTGGAGGGAGCTAATACATCCTCCAATACCGTTGATGCTTATTGCCAAGCGTTGAGCCAGTGAGTCAATAGAGCTAAGTCTTCTATCTTTTTCAATAAGGGATGCCCTAATGAGGTACATGATGTGGTTAAAGTCTGGCTACAAGTTGACAATGAATCTCTGAATGAACATTACTTGGGGATGCCGGCAGATGTTGGGAGATCGAAGAATGGGGCTTTTAAATATCTCAATGACTAAGTATGGAAGCGTGTCCACGGGTGGATGGAACAAACCCTCTTAGGAGGAGGTAAAGACGTGTTGATTAAATCAGTTGCACAAACGACCTCAACATATTCTATGTCTTATTTTAAGTTGCCAAGGGGACTATATCAACATTTGAATCCAATGCTAAGGAGTTTTTGGTGGGGAAGCAAAATGGCAAACGCAAGGTCTGTTGGGTCTCTTGGGATTGTATGCCACAACCGAAACACATGGGTGGATTAGGTTTCTAAGACTTTGAACTATTCAATCTAGCCCTCCTAGCGAGGCATGCTTGGAGGGTCCTATAGAATCCTAATACACTTAATGCTCGGGTGCTGAAATTTGTCTATTTTCTTGATACCGACTTCTTGAGTTCTCAGTTGGGGTCCTCATGCATCTCAGGTGTGGAGGGCTTTGTATGAGGGAAAGGATGTGCTGCCGCAGGGGCTGATAAGGTGCATTGGATTAGGCGCACAAACTAAGGTGTGCTCTGACAATTGGTTGCCTCATGATCAGCTACTACGCCTTGTGGTTGCTATCTCCTCCAGCTAGCCGGTATGGGTTTCTGAACTGATCAATCTATCTTCGGCAGCTTGGAAGACAGAGGTCCTAGATGAGTACTTTTTGCCAATGGATGTACAAGTGATAAAGGGCATTCCACTTAGCACGCACATGCATACAGACTCATGGGCGTGGCATTTTGAGAAGAAGACGGGAGAGTTTTCGGCACGCTCTACTTACCATATGCTCATTGATACGAAGAAGCGTCGAGAGGATTGGCTGGAGAAACGTCCAGTAAGTTCTAATGACAAGAGAACATGGAAGCAACCGTCAAAATTATGGAAGGTCAAAGTTCCATCTAAAGTATGGGTATTTGCATGGAGGTTGGCTCAACACTTGTTACCTGTGACAGTCTGAATTTTTTTCAAATTTTGTTGAAATGCAAATTCTCCAAAATTCCAAAAAAAATTTTGGGCCTTGTTCTCTTCTCCTTCTCGGCCCACAACCCATCTCCCTGGCCCATCCAGCCCACGCTCGAACCACCCCTACCCTAGCTCCAATCACCGCCGCCCCGTTACACCGCCGCCGCCGCCCTTACTCCAACGCGGCAGCCAAGTGGGGCCCGCGCCTCAGTGCTGAGCACTGTGGCTGACGCCACCCCTTCCACCCATCACTACCGCGGCCCCGCTTTTCCTGCACCGCCCTCGTTCCTCCCTCAGCGCCGCTCACCTCGTGCAGTAGCGCAATGCCGCCGCCTTGGTCGTGCGCCCGCCGAGCACCACAGCGACACCATGAAGCCAAGCGCCGTTGGAGCCCCCTTTTCACCGCAGGTCACTACAACGCACGAGCTCTGCTCAGATTCATCCCGAAGCCGCGCGTGTCACCACTGGAGCAATTCACTGGAACACCTCCACCGGTTGTAAAAGCCCTCGGAGACCCCTCCCGAGCTCTCTCTCCACGCATTAGCCTCTCCACCTCTTCCCGAGCATCCCACCTCCCTTCTCCTCTTTCCCGAGCCCCAGCAGCACCGCCACCGCCCTCATCTTCTCCGGCGAGGTGAGCTCGAGCTCCACTCACCGTCGCCAAGCCCAACCCCCTCAACACCCCTCCCTTTTCTCCCTAAAAATGGAACCGCCACCCTCTGTAGAACCTCCTAGAGCCCTCCATTGCCACCGGCAAGGCTCACCGGCGACGGAATCGAGCTCCCCGTCGCCAGCGACTGCCCTCCCCTGTTTTTCCCCAATCCAGTCACCGGCTCGATTTGAAATCGAGCCGAGCCAGGGGTGCCGAGCTGTGCCCCTTCGGGCGGCTCAAATCCGAGCCGAGTCACCCGGCTTCTCCCCCTCAGGCTGGCTAAAAAGGCCAAGCAGGTCAAGCCCATTAACCCATAAAGAAACATCCCATTTCCTTTTAATACAAAACTAGCACAGTGTCCCACGCAATTGCACGGGAAACGTTTTTAATTATCTTTATATTTTTTACCTGTACATGTGATATTATATTAGTACAAGAAATAAAAGTTCAAATCGCGAGCCAGCCTGTTAGGCATTGTACTGAGCCGTCTATTTAGATACAGTTATGATGATCTATCGGATGTGATTTGTTTAATTATCTTTATCGTTTTACTTGTAAGCGTGATATTAGATCAGTATTGATTGCATGGGAAACGTTTTGGTTATCTTTATTTTTTTACCTGCATGTGTGATATTAGATCAGTACTAATTGTACAACAAATATTTTAAATTATCTTTATTTTTTACCCATACGCGTGATATTAGATCAGTACAGAAATAAAAGTTCAAATCACGAGTCGACCTGTACTGAGCCGTCTATTTAGGTACATTTATGAGCAGGCCTGCTAGTCGTTATATCGAACCGTCTGTTTAGGTACAGTTATGAAGATCTATCAGCTGTGATCTGTTTAGGTACAATTATGAAGATCTATCGGCTCTGATCTGTCTAGGTACAGTTATGAAGATCTATCGGTTGTGATCTGTCTAGGTGCAGTTATGAAGATCTATCGGCTGTGATCTATTTAGGTGCAGTTATGAAGATCTATCGGTTGTGGTCTACTAATAATAAAAGAGTCCACCAAATTAACGATCGGATGTTTTGTTTTTTTGTGAGAATTTCTAATCTTTCTCTATTATTTCTATTGTATTCTGCTTTTAGTATATAATAGATCCGAATATCTTTTATTCAGAACCCAATAACATTTCAACCCATTAACCCAATTTGAATCCAATTTCAGCCCGCTTCAACCCGCTGCTAAGCTTATTTTCTAGTTCTGTAATAAAGTTTGGATGTTTAACGCTGTGTTGATAATATAACTACTCTGTGTCTGCAATTGATAAACTCCTGGATAATTGCGGGTATTGTCTTACGGATCTGAAAATCGTGGCCGTGACATTACCCAAGGTGGATGTTCTGAAACACCGATAGATGGCGCAGGTCACAGTGTACCAGTTCTGCAGACAACTCACAGAGGCACTCTCTTCTTGACTGTACCATGTGGCGGTGCGTCTGGGCACTTATGGATGAAGAGCTCACTAAACATATGAGCGCCAACACTTCTTCCGATGCGAAGCAATGGCTATTCTTGATGATGGAAATGTTGGATATGTGATCTACGACTCCTGGGAGGCTTTGCCCTGATCAGGGGCAAACCGACCTAAACCAAATATCTGGTGTCGGTTCCCCCTGTGTGGGTGTTAATATAAAAGGGATTAGAGTCCCTAACAGGATAGTGTGTGGAAAATCCTCTGCCCTAAGCCTCCCTAGCTCTCTGATCAAGCTCTAGCACCTAAACACAGGGAAGAACCAGCACCGCACCTTAAGGAGTCCTAGACGTAGAGAAGAAAAGAAGAGATGGCAGGCTCATCTGATCAAGGTATGCATACCTAAGTCCTTTATGTGGTTCAATCTTAGCTAGTTGATCCTAGCATCAATCTCACAGGAAACACTTAAGCATGATGATTTTATTCGGATGCTGGTTACGCTTTGGGCGATCTGGTCGGCACGTCGGAAGGTAATACATGAGAAAATCTATCAGAGCCTGCTGTCTATGTTTTCTTTCGTCTCAAATTTGCTGAGCGACTTGGGCATTGGTATGTCGCCACCGGAAAAGAAGGCCAAGGGTGTAGTGCCTAGGCGAAATGTACAATGGACTCCTCCACCAGCCGGTCATGTTAAAATCATGGTAGATGGGGCTGTGGCCAGGGCAGAGGATCATGGGGCTGTGAGTGCGAATCTGTCGTGATGGTGAAGGTCGATTCCAGGGAGCCTCGGTTCGTGTTGTGGAGGGAGTTTGTGATCCGGCAGTACTTGAAGCGATGGCCTGTGCGGAAGCAGCGGCATTGGCGCTCGACCTGGGGGCACACAAAGTGATTATTGCTTCTGATTTCCTGGAGGTGGTGAAGTGCTTACACGAACCAAACCGGTGCTGTTATAGCATGACTGTTGACGAGGTTCTTGCGCATGTGAAACAATTCCGGGTGATGAAGTTTGTTCATGAAGGTTGAGAATCAAATGTGGAGGCACATAATTTAGCCAAACAATCCTTTCTTCTAGTTTTGGTTGGCATGTCTGGTTCCTTGAACCACCAGAGCTCGTAACCCAACTATCGTTCGATAAAGCTCTATAATTCCCGAAAAGAAAGTAGACCTTCAATTCGATTATCGAAGGACGTTGCAATGATCCGGCGGTGGTAGTGAGGTTCTGGTTTTGATCCATCTAGACTTAGCTCACGTGACCTCTGTAACATTGATGCATATATATATGCATTCTGTGAGAAAGTGTGTGCCTGTGCTTTGCTAATCCTTAAAGTGCATATATTGGACATGCACGCATATTACGTGGTTGGTGCTTGAGGAAAGCATTGTGATCAACGACAATTAGTCTAGAAAGAAGAGAGATAATGCCAGAGTGCCAATTTTGTGTACAACATGAGACAATTGATCATGTTTTTTTTTCTAAAATACCTTTGGCCAGTTTATTTGGAATGTAATGAGGTGTACCTCTAGTTTATAGGCTTTCAGGTACGGTAATACTACTCGTTCAGTATTTGGGGAATGTAATGAGGTGTAAGGAATTTGAAAAAGAGGGAGCAGGGATTTAGTCACAGTTGGTATTTGGGGTATTTTTTGGTCAACCTGGACGATCAAAAATAACATTGCTTTCAGGACAAACGTTTTTCAGATCCTACCTCTCTTACACTCTAACTGGGTATGCAGACAAAGAGATACTCAATCAACTGGAAAGCAAGGCTATTCGACAAGGTGGCAAGTGGAGTCTTCTCCACATCTAGGGCATGAAAACCTAACAACATTTGATCCAAGATTGAAGACGATGAATGTTTCTCATAGGATATTCAATCATGTTTGGCAGCACTAATTGGATGAATATCAGAAAATATGGCGATCATTAATGTGTCAACTGTTGTTTTTACCTTCTGTCTTTTTCTACTCACTTGTTTACTCCCTCCGTCCTGTTTTGTAGGGCGTCTTTTGCTTCTGTTTATCCCATATTATTAGGCGTCTTTAGCTAGCTTTTCTTCCGTTTTTACCCTAATAGTTCCATGCACTAGCGACGGTTCGTTGTATGTGCACTTAATCACTCAACAGGCTCCCATATCGTACCATTTGAGAGAGAACAAACAGTAGCCATCGGTGTCTAGCGGTAGAGATGGTAGAGCACAACCAAGGCGAGGTCGCCAAGCGCGGTGACGGCGAGGTCGCTGAGCGCGGCCAAGCCCAGCACGGCCACCAGGACGGCGAGGGCCTTTAGCTAATTCTCGCATGATAATCTCCATTCTGTATTCATATGGATTTGGCGCTTGATAATCGCGTGGCGTTTGTTTGCTAATTTTTGCTAATCCCGCGTCACTTTCGCCTGAGATCCTGGTTTAGCGTTACTTCCCGCGTCACTTTCACCAACCTCATGCATGTGAGCGAGCGATTGATTTGCGCGGCATGCGCAGGTAAGCGAGCGCGGCGTGCGCAGCACTTCGACGCGAGCGAACTGCGTGACATGATTAGGCAGTAATTAGGGGCAAAGATGTCCATCTAGTGCTAGCATTGGTACTAGAGTTAAGAGGGAAATATGCACTGCAGAACGGGACAGAGGGAGTATTGTTTATGAAAGTGAATTAGCCTAGATAATCTCAATTAATTCTAATTCCGGCATATACATATTTCTTGTACTCTTAAGAAAAACTTGCACATGATTATTTAGCTGTTTCTATGGTAAATAAAAGATTTCAAATGGGAAATGAACTTATTCACTCGCAAGTTACCCAGAAGAAAAGCAAAACGGGGGCTATTTTTGTGCAGAGGAAACAGCACTCGAGGAGGGGGCCGATTCATTGCTCGATATCTCGCGATTTCTCCCGGCCTAGATCCGATCCGACCCTTCAGGCAGGTAACTCCTCCCACCCCTGCATCTCCCACATTTTACTCCCAAACTGTTTTTCTTTCCACGCACAAATTCGCCTCCGCTTTCCCCATTTCCTCTGTATTTTATTCGATTTTCTGGATTAGTTTTTGAGTGCAGAGAAGAGCTCACGTACAACCGCCGCTAACCGCGCGTCTGAGCTGTTCGGCGGAACGCGCAGCTGAGCCAAGGAGCGGGTCGGATTCGAGGGCGGCTAGGGTTTCGCCGCGGGATGGACGGCCGGGAGCAGCAGCCGCGCGTGAGCTCGCCACCGACGGCTGGCGGCGTCATGATTCCGCAGCACGCCTACGGCGCCGCGCCAGCGATGCCGCCGGGCTCCGGTAATGTTATGCACGGGATGCCGCTCGCTTTCAACCCCATGGCGTCGCCCGGCGCCTCGTCGCCGATGAAGCCGGCGGACATGCCGGGGGGCATGTACCGGGTCGATTCCGGCGCGCCGGGCATGCAGCAGCCCGGTGGCGGTGGCGCCGTGGCCGGCGGCAGCGGTGGGGAGCTCGTGAAGAAGAAGAGGGGGAGGCCGAGGAAGTATGGGCCGGACGGGAGCATCGGGTTGGGACTGAAACCTGCCGCCGGAGCGGCCACTGAGGTGCCTGGGCAGTCCGGTGCTGCAGGTTCGAACTCGAATCCTGACGGGAAGCGCAGAGGGCGTCCCCCGGGTTCTGGGAAAAAGAAACAGCTGGATGCCTTAGGTAATATTGGCTGGACCACTTTCTCGCGGTTGTCTATATCTGAATCCTAAAATGTTAGTGTTTAATTCGCTGAACAAAAGTATGTGTTTGTTCTTTATATGTTTAAAGGGCATGAGTGGAGTGGATTTTTTTTTAAGGATTTCTCCACTCTAAAGGAATTAAATAGGACGGAATAGTGCAGTCATTTAAATAATGCGGGAAGTACAAATATGCTTTATCTAGTTATGCAGAGGCACAGAGGACAGTATAAACATGAAAAGTGGGATTTATTCAAACGTGAGCTTAGTCTTTGAATATTGAACATTTCATCGGTTGCTTTGTTTCTTTCTAACGAGATTCTTCCTATGATTGTACATATTCTGACCAAAGATGAACTATTATTTTGCTCCTATTTGTGTCATACCTTACGCTCTGTTGACTTTTGCACTTGGCAACATAAAACAACAACAACAACAACTAAGCCTTTTGTCACAAGTAAGTTAGGGTAGGTTAGAGATAAAACTCAATAAAAAATTTATAAGTCAAAAGATAAAAAAAAATAACTTGAAAAGAAAATTATGGTTCGGACACGTGGATCGTTAATTTCCATGCGGTCCTATTTAAAGACAAATCTTTAGATACATTTCAATCTTTTAAGTCTCTTTTTACTGCCTCCTCTCATGTCAATTTTGGTCGCCCCCTGCCCCTCCTACTATTGTCGATAGATATTAGAATACCGCTATGCACCGGTGCTTCTGGAGGCCTCCGTTGGATGTGTCCAAACCATCTTAGTCGATGTTGGACAAGCTTCTCTTCAATCGATGCCATCCCTACTCTATCACGTATATCCTCGTTCCAAATTCGATCCCTTCTTGTATACCCACAGATCCACCGTAGCATACGCATCTCTGTGATACTTATTTGCTGGATGTGTTGTCTTTTAGTGGGCCAACATTCTGCTCCATACAACATCGCAGGTCTAATCGCCATCCTATAGAACTTACATTTTAGTTTCTGTGGGACCTTTTTGTCGCAAAAAATGCCAGATGCTTGTCGCCATTTCATCCACCCTGCTTTGATTCTGTGGCTAATATCCTCATCGATACCACCATTGTTCTGTAGCATTGATCCCAAGTATTGAAAAGTGTCTTTTTTGAGCACTATTTGTCCTTCTAGACTAACCTCTCCCTCCTTACACCTAACACCACTGAAATCGCATCTCATATACTCGGTTTTGGTTCTACTAAGTCTAAACCCTTTCGATTCTAAAGTTTGTCTCCACAGCTCTAATTTCCTATTGACGCCCATCCTACTCTCTTCTACTAGCACTACATCGTCAGCAAAGAGCATACACCAAGGAATATCTTCTTGTATATCCCTCGTGACCTCATCCATCACTAAGGCAAAAAGATATGGGCTCAAGGTTGACCCTTGATGTAGTCCTATCTTAATTGGGAAGGCATCGGTCTCACTGTCACAAGTTTAAACACTTGTCACAACGTTACCGTACATATCCTTGATGAGGGTAACGTACTTTGTTGGGACTTTATGTTTTTCTAGCACCCACCACATGACTGCTCTTGGTATTTTGTCATATGCCTTCTCCAAGTCAATGAATACCATATGTAAATCCTTCTTCTGCTCCCTACATCTCTCCATAAGCTGACGTAGCAAGAAAATCGCCTCCATGGTCGACCTCCCGGGCATAAAACCAAATTGATTTTTTGTGACGTTCGTTAATGTTCTTAGTCGATGCTCAATCACTCTCCCATAGCTTCATAGTATGACTCATAAGCTTAATTCCCCGGTAATTATTACAGTTTTGAATATCTCCCTTATTTTTGAAAATAGGTACTAATATACTTTTCCTCCACTCTTCGGGCATCTTGTTTGACCGAAAGATGCGGTTGAATAGCTTAGTTAGCCATACTACTGCCATGTTTCTAAGACATCTCCACACCTCAATAGGGATATCATCAGGGTCCAACGTCTTGCCTCATTTCATCCTTTTTAGGGCCTCCTTAACCTCGGGCTCTTGGATCCTCCGCACGAAACGCCTGTTGGTGTCATCAAAGGAGTCGTTTAACTCAAGAATAATGCTCTCATTCCCATCGTTGAACAATTCATCAAAGTACTCTCTCCATCTGTTCTTGATCTCCTCGTCTTTCACTAGAAGTCGATTTGCCTCGTCCTTAATACATTTAACTTGGTTGAAACCCCTTGTCTTCCTCTCACGAATTTTAGCCATCTTGTAAACATCATTTTCACCTTCCTTTGTGCCTAATCGCTGGTATAACTCATCATAAACCCGCCCCCTTGCTTCACTCACAACTCGCCTTGCTTTTTTCTTGGCATCTTTGTACTTCTCCATGTTGTTTGTGCTTCTGTCATGATGCCAGCAGTTATAGCATTCTTTCTTTTCCTTAATTGCATTTTGGACATCCTCATTCCACCACCAGGTGTCTTTAGGTTCCCATTTCTTTTCTTTGGTCACTCCAAGCACCTCCTTAGCTATCCTTCGAATGCAAGTTGCCATCTTCATCCACATGCTATTCGCGTCTTCCTCTTCGTTCCATGGTCCTCCTGCAATCATCCTATCCTTAAAGATCTGTTGCGCTTCCCCTTTGAGCTTTCACCACTTTGTTCTCATAATTTTGTCACCTTTGTCCCGAGAAACCTGTAAAAGAAAGCACAAATCAGCCACCACCAGCTTATGTTGTGGGACAACACACTCTCCAGGTATCACCTTGCAATCTATACAAGCACGTCTATCCACCCTCTTAGTAAGGACAAAATCAATTTGGCTGGAGTGCTGAGCAGTACTAAAGGTCACTAAATGGGATTGCCTTTTTCTAAAAAAGGTGTTAGCTACCATCAGGTCGAAAGCTAGAGTAAAATCTAAGATGTCATTGCCCTCTTGGTTCCTATCGCCATACCCAAAGCCCCCATGCACCCCCTCAAACTCTACATTTGATGTGCCCACATGGCCATTAAGATCTCCTCCTATGAAGAGTTTCTCATTAGTAGGTACACTTCTAACCATGTCCTCTAAGTCTTCCCAGAATTGCCTCTTCATGCTCATATCAAGACTTCCTTGTGGGGCATAACCACTAATAACATTCAAGACCAAATCCCCAATGACTAGCTTGACTAGGATAATCCTATCTTCCTGTCTCCGGACGTCCACTACTCTATTCTTGAGGTTCTTATCAATCAGAATGCCTACACCATTCCTATTCCCAACTATCCTTGAGTACCATAGCTTGAAACCAGTATTCTCTACCTCCCTCGCCTTCTGGCCCGTCCATTTAGTCTCCTGGACACAAAGGATATTTACACGTCTCCTAATCGCAACATCAACTAACTCTCGTAGCTTTCCAGTTAAGGACCTTACATTCTAACTACCCACACGAACCCTATTTGCATCGACTAGCTTCCTTACCCTTCGCATTCGTCGAGCAAAATGCGAAGACCTTTGCACACTTGTCACTACATCCGGGCGCTGATGTAGCGCGCCACTAAGGGAGTGACGACCCGGCCCTTACTCATTTAACACCACACCCGAGTTCCGATATGGTGCGTCGCTAAGAGAGTGACGCCCCAACGAATTTCTATTGGGTTTCATATCCATAAGAATGGCTGGGTTTTTATGTTGGCTCGCCAAGCCTAACACAACCCTCCTCCTTTACCCGGGCTTGGCCACGGCGGAGTTACTTGGCAACATAAAAAAGGTAGTAAAATATTAGCTCTACCAATTAAGTTCTTTTTTCTCCCATATTGCGCACTTGTCATGTTAATTGCAATGTCATTCATCACGTTTTCTAAGGTTGTTTGATGCCTTTCTATCTAAACCGAAATTAAAACCGAAATTAAAGTATATGAATTTAATTTCATCACCTTCTTTGAACCCTTTTTTCTTTTGTGTCGGTTGGGAAATGCTCAATGCGATCTTTCCTGTGCTGGTTTTCAGGTTCTTTGGGGACATCATTTACTCCTCACATAATAACCGTGAAGCCTAATGAGGTACTTGAAAAATGCTCCCTCCTCTTTGGTGTCTGTACGCTTACGTCCATAACATTTATGTTTGTGTGGTCTGATTATTCCTAAGTTGCATTTGGAGAATATTGTGTGGTCAGCATTGAGTAGACTGCCCTACTGCCCACCAGTCTTGGTTGAGAACAAAACTAGATATTCGTGAACATACTGCTTTATGTTGAAATACTTTGACTACCCTTGTGGTTTGCAAATCATCAGGTGATGCCTGACGGGGTTCCAAGTGATGACAATCACCTCCATGGGAGAGCTAAGAAGAGAGTTGTATATCATGTGCCTCCTAGAACAAACAACAAAGAAAAATGTAGCTTTGAGTGGTCCTTTCAGCATCTTTCATTATTTTGAATTTGTTATACTCTTGACTTTTTTCTCTTGCTACCAAGTCCAACAGTTGTTAGTCTTCATGCCATTACTGCATATTTGTTATACAGTATTCAACTTAGTGTTGAATCCATGGGATGCATGCCATAATGCTTAAAGGATATTACTAATTTAGGAGCGTGTTCATTCATATGAATAAATAATTCTTGATTCTACCTTAGCTTCCTTTCTCCTGGCATTACTCGTATATTTGCCAGTTGTTTACAGTTGTAGTGCCAAATCTATTAGTTCCCTCAATTGATATTTCTTGAGCCTGTTCCTTGCTGGTCCCTGGAATCCGGACTATCTAAACACACAGTGGCATTTATGCATCAATTCATCTTCTTTTCAGGATGTTGCTTCAAAAATAATGTCTTTCTCTCAACAAGGTCCACGCACTACATGTATAATCTCAGCAAATGGTGCGCTGTGCACGGCAACACTCCGTCAACCGGCAACCTCTGGTGGCATAGTGACATATGAGGTACGTTCAGACCCAACTTGCTAATAGCTCGGAGCAATGTTTGATTTTTACTTCTCATTAGTTCTGTGAAATGGTAATGCACAAGTGCAAAGATCTACCATAGCATTTTTTTGACAGAACTCTTCCATAGCATCACAGCCTTTTTCTTCTTTTGATAAAAGAACAGTAGGGAAGGTTCTTAATGTAGCTTCTTCTTTTTTTTTAATAGAAGAGGAATATGTACAAGCAGTTACAAGCCCACAACAGGGCCAAACCAGAAAAAATTAAAGTTATCCAGCACTATAGCATCATAGCTGTCAGCAACTTATGTTTTGGTTGCATTTATATACTTTAGTAGCATGCATTCTGTTGGCCTATGGTCTACCAAATGTTTGCTTATTATTAACTAACAGCAAAAACCCTATACTAGTGATTTATTCAATGTTCAAACTAAGTAGGATGCAGTCTGGCAGCAAATGTTTGCTTCTCGTCTGTTCATGACAACATAGTCTCTGACAATAAGAGCAGAAATAGCTAATATATAGTTTTCAGTTTACATCTCAACTTGTCAGGTTACATGAAAACAGATCCAAATTTTTATTCTGTTCTCGCTCTTCAATCCAGTGCAAATGACTAAATATAATGTTGAAGGCCCCAGGTGTTGGAGTCAATTCTTTCTAGAGCATGCGATAGTTTATTGGTTCCTCCATGTGGTCAGACTAACAGAGTCACACATACAATTATTTTCTTGTTATTTCTGCAATGCAATGACAGTTTTCTATCATACAAGTCAGTATGTAAAATATATGAATTCCTATACTGGTATGTATCACAGGGCCACTTTGATATTCTCTCTCTGTCGGGCTCATTTCTGCTCGCAGAGGATGGCGACACTCGTAGCAGGACTGGTGGTTTGAGTGTGGCACTGGTTGGAAGTGATGGGCGTATTGTAGGAGGTTGTGTTGCTGGAATGCTTATGGCTGTGACGCCCGTCCAGGTTCTTCATTCATCTGTTGCTGTTTGCACTTTGTTTTCAGCTGGCATCTTCCTCCAAATCAGCACCACAACAGGCCTTCGGTGACAGGTTACCATCTTATGTTTCAGGTTGTGGTGGGCAGTTTCATTGCTGAGGGTAAAAAGCCCAAGGAAGAACAACTGAAACGTGAGCCAACATCTGCGCCGATGCACACAGCTGGCTTTGGTGCAGCCTCAGCTGCTAGTCCTCCATCCGATGGAACATCAAGCGATCACTCTGATGACCTAGGGAGCCCCTTGGAACCTAATGGCAGCACGTTCAACAACTCAGGCCATCCCATGCATGCTGCATACGCTCCCGTCGGCTGGTCACTTTCTGGGAATCAAGGCCGCTACGATCCGGACCTGAAGATGATGACCGACTAATGGCTGATTTGCAGTTCTTTTTTAGTATTTGACCTAGTAGGCTGTAGGGTTCAGGGTTTCCTGCACCGGTGCCAGCGACAGCGTCCGTCAATAATCCGGTGCGCTAGCATTAATCAGAGATCCTGAGGGAAGAGCTCAGGAGCAATAAGCAGCCCCAAGGCGCGCATGCCTGCACGCCTTGCCCTGTTATTGTAGTTTTCAGTCTGTATCTCTTGTCTGCTTTCACGGTCAGTAGCCTATGCAGCTTGCCTTCTGCGAGTTATTCGTGTCGGTGTAGTAGTACGGTTTTCTATTATGCATGGATTTGTATTTCTCTCTAGTATCTTCATATCATGATGCGTCATGAAGGTGGTATGATCTAAATGAAGCAGAGTTATATAGAATTCCCTTGCATTAGCTAATGGACACTACAAAATCATGGTGCACGATCTTTTCTTAATTACTCATACACACCACGGTATTGTGGTCATTTGTTGGTGAACACTGAGAATACTGTGTTCGGGCAGTAAAAACTCAGCCAACAAGGTGCCCCAATTTTACACTTTTCAGATGTCTTTACCATGTATCCCTGTAGATGCCAATGTGTGCCACCGCCGCGGTGAGGACACGGCAGATGCAAGGCATGTCGACTTTCCTCACCTCGCGGCGGCAGCTGACGTCCGGGAGCACGTAGGGGCCGTCCTTCCTGATGCTTTTGGCGCAGATACGCATGATCGAATCCCTCTCGTCGTAGCACTCCTCTCCCAGAGCTCGATGATGCGACGCGACCATGGCCAAGGTCGAAGCGAAAACGAGGAATTAGAGGATGGCTTTACTGGCCATCTTTGTGCTAGCAGTGCGATGTTGGTGATGCAAATAGCGAGCACTGGTCTTTTCACAAAAAAATAAAAAAAATAGCGAGCACTGGTCTTGTTATGTGTACCATGCTAGCTTGCGGTGCGCACCTGTATATACAGCACGCGTGAGACAGACTTGTGGCGGCGGCGCAGCATTAGAAGTCCGAGTCGTGACATGAAACGAAATGTTCAGAAATCTTCGGACATTGTATTAAAAAGATGTTCGGACTGCTGGGCATTATTAAGGCATATAACATAGATGACACTTCATTGAATTTGGGAATTAGTAGTAGGTGTAATCGACCTAAACACATAAGGCTCCAACACTGGTGAGCTCAACTATTCATGGCGATAGAAACACCTTCTGCCATAATGCAGTCATTAGAAGAAGAAGAATAGAATACGCGGCTGTTCATCGAGACACAAAAAAAACGTCCTCCTTCCATAATGCGGTGACCAAAATAAGAAGGAAGAATATAAAAGCTTCCATCATCAATGAAAATGGCGTCTTGCACAAAACTAGTTAGTAAACTAGTCAAGACATTGCAGCCACTTTTATCAAGTAATATTTCTCTAACTTATTCAGCTCTTCAGTGCAGGATCTTCATGTGGTACAAACCCAGAACTCTCCCACGATTCAAGATGAAAACCTTTACAACACAATGCAAATCAAGGAGGACATCTACAACATTCTTTTGAGGAATCCTACAACATTCTCAGTTCCGTGGGAGTAACCTGCGGAGACAATGCTTCGCACTACCTAGGTGTATTGACAATCGACTTTAGCGGGCTTAAGATTAGTCTTACCAAAGTTGGAACGAACAGCCCAAATTGATTTTAGGCCATAAAACCCAATACTACATCTTGGCTTAAACTGGACCGGATCCATATGGACAGAAAAGTGGGCCATGTCAGCCCATACTCTTAGGTACCAGTCTCGCGAACGCGTTGAGAGCTCGATCTCTGCAGTCCCATCAAAATCATTCTCTTCCAATCCGGGTATAAGCCGGGGAGGCACTTTCCCCTCGCTACAGTGCCCTCAGGCGATCCGAAGGTGTTTTCGAGGGTTTCACTCCCGCCGGCGCCCGCGCCGTTCCGTCCTGCCTTCGATGGCCCTTCTGGCCCTCGGCGGTGTGGTGAACGGTGGCGCCTTGTCGGCGGGCGGGGTTGGAGTCCCCTTTTTCTAGGGTTTTGGTCCCGAGCGGAGGCGGCGAGGTGGTGGCGTCGTCTCCGTGTTGGACTTTTGGTCCCCGCTCTTCCCCCGCCCTGGCGTTGTTCCCCTCGGCTCCGCCGGGTAGAGTGTGGGTGTTGCTGTCTGCCGGTCCTCCTGTGGAGCTCTCGGTGGATCTGTTGGTCTTCCTCTTGGTTTCGATGCTGCTTTTTGGGGTGTGTTCTCTGGTGCTTGTTTTTCTGCAGGATCAGCGTGCTTCACTAGCCAGCAAGATATGGTGGTCTTCTCCTTTGGCCAAGCTCGGGGAGCCTCCATGGCTGACGCCCCTTCACCGTCCAAGCTCCGCCTCAAGCGGCGGTCTACAATCGCGGCTGTTCAACGGACTGAGGTCCTATCGAAGCTGGAGATGGGCGCGACCTGATTACGGCAAGAGAAGCAGCTCAGCGAAGCCTCCAATGGCGGCCAGGGAAGCGGCGAGGAAGACGGCCCTAGGGGCCTTTTTGTTATTTTCTGTTTCTGTAAGGTCGTATGTGTTTGTTTTCCTTAACTATTTTCAGAAATGGAAATGAAAATGCCCTTTGGGGTGTTTTCTTCAAAAAAAATCATTCTCTTCCGTCCCAAAAAAGAATATATATCATTCTCACGGCCCAACAACCAAGATGTCACTAGATCAAATCTGGGAAAAATCGTAAGTAATTCGAGATCTAAACCCGGAGTATTTCATGAATAAATCCATCTAAAAGTCTTCTACGCTACATTTCAGCGTATTGTACGGTGTATAATTCAACTACCCAGAGACAAGAGCAAGAGGCTGGAGGGGATAACGAATCAATCAGGACCCTTAGAGCAACTCCAGCCCACTGCCCTTCTCACTGCCTATCCCAAAATTAGGGTAGTGGGCTCAAAAACGACGCTCCAACCCACCTCCCTTCTCACTGCCCAGCACTGTCGCACTTCCCTTCCTCTCCTCCCGACTTCCCAACGGTGGGGAGTGAAGTCGACTGCCCAAATCAGCCACCGAACTCGTCGCGCGTCCCCTCCCCCGTTCCCGCCGGTGCTCGGAGTCTTCCGTCCCCGTTCGGCTTGGGCGGCGTCTTCTGAGGCAGAGGCTTCCGTCGACGTTCCACCCCGCGGCGGCCGATTCGTTCCCCACCGCGCTAGTTCGGGACAGGTATGTGGTCATCTCCTCCATTTGTGCGTTGTTTCGGTGATTTCGTTGGCATGGATTCGGGATTTCCGTGGTCTGAAAGGGTGATCTGCAAATGGAGTAAAAGAGGTGGTAGATCTGGATGGTGGTCGGGTAGGGGCGGCCGTTCTAGGGTTTGGATCGGGATGTGAGGGGAAAAATGGGTTTGCGCAATGATTTAGGAATTGATGTTTGGTTCTCCTGATCTATTCGATTGTGCTGATGCTTTTGGTTGTCCCTTCCCCGCCGGCCACTCCCCACCGGACTCAAGCCGAAGCTCCGCCATCGTCAACACTAGCACGCCGCCCAAGCCGCCCAAGCCGCCCAAGGTCCGGTCCACTCCGCCCGACTGTACACTGCTGCGAACCAAACCCAGATCAGCTCAAAGAGAAGGTACTTCTTTTATCTTCCCCATTCCTCTCCGTGATGCAATGTTTCTCCTGCGAATGGATGGTCATGGGATTACTACAATTAGCGAGGTTCTGTTTCATCAGTTCATCACCTTAATCTTGTATTTTTGACTACTGTGAAATCGCAAATGCTATCTGAAAATACCTTGTGATTACCATTTTATAAGGTTTGTTGGAAATGGGATTCTCTTGTTCAGAAATTGCTACCTACCTGCCTAGTTGTCTAATGTTACTCCTACAACTTTTCTGGCTATTTAGTTCATGGAAAATCTTGCTTGTTTTGTTCTGAGAAAAGGTCTTGCTCGTACACATTAGACTGTCATTTTTCGAAGTATAAAGTCAGTAGCATTTTGGGTTCACAACATGTAGAGTAGGGCAACATTTTCAGATATTGAAACGACACATCTTCAGATGTTGCTGCTCTATCAGTATGATCTAATCATATGTGGCACCACTTGTGGTGATTGGTGAGCATGCATATGTGCAGTGACTTGTTCATGTCTAAATTTTAGTGGCATGCAAGAGAATAATGTGGTCACTAGTAGTCTCTCCTTTTCCTTTTTCTTGAGTTCACAAAACTGATGTGGTCACTAGTAGTCTCTCCTTTTCCTTTTTCTTTTTGAGCTGAGGATGAATAACTTAGCAAGTTTGAACCATCCGTAACCAAGCCATGGTATATAATTACTTTGTCTCCATGTTGTTGTGGCTTTGTTTCTTTGGAATCATGCCAAAGGAAAGGATATGAGATAATGTTTTACTTCCATAGCTCCATTAGCTAACCTGTGTAGCACATTTTTAGTTGGATGCTGGTAAGATTGTAGGACTTCAATTATAGCTCTTTGATCAACAGGCATGGACAACACTTGTTGTGAGAAGCTCGCACAATTGGATTTCAGTTCGGATCCGCGGGAAAGGGTAAGCAAGAATAATGACAATGTTGTTATGAAGCGCGTTGCGTACCGCAAGGAACGTCTTGCTTCTCCTATTGCGTTGTGGTGGCAATTCTTCCCAGACAAACGCCGTAATCGGAATAGTATGTCAGAGTTTATGGAAGTACGTAGGGAGAGGTTGGAATTGGGGTACAACATCGATGGAGAGGTTGACTTTGCTATGTCATGGATTGAAGATTACATATCTCGAGAGCGCACACTCGTCAGCGCTTTGAACACGTTAGAGTTAACTCGAGAACATCGTGATGCAATGCACCACCGTCTTCCGAGGGGAAGTAGATTAGTGTTGTACAAGTAGTAGCTATATTCTGTAGTACTTTCTTTATGTCTGTAATGTGGAACCATTAGTGTTGTACAGTCGAAGCTATATGTAATGTGTAACCTTTATTGCTGCACTACTGTTATCGTACCTTGAAAACTTATGAATTGTGGTATTGGCATTAATCGATGTGTTTTGTTCTTGTATGATACATAATGATGTCTGACTTGTTCTTAATATGAGGACTACTTGTGTTCACAGAAAAGAGATGGATGAGTACATAAACTTGCTGAGTGAGGGAAATGACAGCATCGCTTGGGATGGTACCCAACATTTCACACCTATTGATGAGCAACAGTTCCCAAGTGCACAAGAAATTCCCTCTACTAATTGATCCAACAAGAGAACTAAGAATTTTAACGAGAAGGAAGACTTGTTGCTGGTGTCGGCATGGCTTAACATTAGTACAGATGCAGCACATGGAAACGAGCAGTCTCGCTCTACCTATTGGAGTAGGATCCACCATTACTTTCTGGAGAACAAGGATTTCGAGTCAGACCGCAATCAGAACTCTCTGCTGAAACGTTGGTGTACTATTCAAGAGAACGTTAACAAGTTTTGTGGATGCTATGACCGTATTGAGCGTCGACGGCAGAGCGGGACGACAGAAAATGATAAGGTACCAGTCTTCTATCTTTCATTTTATTTGTAGTCTCGTGCTTATGCATAGGTAATAAGACTTGTTATTATGCACCAGATTGTTCAGGCTTGTAGTGTGTTCGCGGCGGAAGAGAAGAAAGCTTTCGCCTTCTTGCACTGTTGGAATGTTTTACGCCACCATCCGAAATGGACGGATAGGCTATCCTCTAAGAAACAGAAGACAACCGTACATGCCAGTCCAGGTTCTTCTACGCCTAGCACGAACTCAAGTCAATGCGAAGCTGAGGTGGGAGATGGTACTCCAGAAACGGAGGTAATTGGCAGGCCAATTGGAAAGAAGGCGGCGAAAGAACGACTTCGCGGAGGTAAAAGTTCTTCCTCTCAAGATAGCGAGGTCTACAAGAATGTGTTACAGTCTCTTTGGTCAATCAAAACTGAGACAGACTCCCAGAAAGAACTCAGAAAAGAAGAGCGCTACGCAAGGCATTATGCACTGGAAGAAGAACGGATTGAGAATGAGAAGCTGAGAAATTGCACAAGAGGACAGGAAGATTGCAAATGAGGAAAAGTCGATTGAGGTACGGGAAAGAGAGTTAGATTTTAAGAGAATGCTGGAAGAGGAGAGGATTATGAACCTGAACATCAGTGCTATGTCAGCGGCACAACAGGAGTACTACACGAGTATGCAGAACGATATCATTGCTAGGCGACGCCGCTGAGTCGGACGAGTTATTCTTGTATTCTGTCGTTGTGCTGTATGGACTACTATGTGAACTCTATGTCTTTTGAAGTACTCTGTACGAATTGTTAAGCTAATTTTTATTTCATGAACGATGCAGTAACATACATATAATAACTCCGTAGCCCCATACAATTAGAGACCTACATGCCTCCGTAACGTTCCCACATGTGCTCAACTAGATCTGCTTGTAGCTGAGAGTGAGTTTCCCTGCTTCTAATGGAATGATGAGTTTGAATAAACTCGAAAATTTCTGGCGTATGCTCATGAGAAACAGTCACACTCTCTCCTACTCCTTCGTAGTTGAAGTCTTCTGGCCCTCCGTCCCGCTCGTCTTCGATGATCATGTTATGCATGATGACACATGCTGTCATGATTTCTCCTAGTGTTTCTTGGTCCCAAAATCTAGCTGGTCCGCGTACAATGGCAAAACGAGCTTGAAGGACTCCAAAGGCTCGTTCAACGTCCTTCCTAACTGCTTCCTGAGCTTGAGCAAAGAGTTTCTTCTTATTCCCTTGTGGAGAAGGTATTGTCTTCACAAATGTCGTCCATGAAGGATATATGCCATCTGCAAGGTAGTATCCCATAGTATAATTGTGTCCATTGACGGTATAATTAACTTCTGGAGCTTGCCCTTCGGCTAGCCTTGCAAAGAGAGGGGAACGGTGAAGAACATTTATATCGTTGTGAGACCCTGGTAACCCAAAAAAACGAATGCCAAATCCAAAGATCTTGTGAGGCAAACGGCTTCTAGAATTATTGTGGGCTCACGCACATGGCCGGTGTACATACCTTGCCATGCGGCAGGACAGTTCTTCTAGGGCCAGTGCATGCAATCTATGCTACCCAGCATTCCAGGAAAACCTCTTTCCTCTCCGATGGCAAGTAACCTAGCAGTGTCATGACTATTTGGAGATCTCAAATATTCATCTCCGAAGACTTCAACAATGGCTTTCACTAATCTCCGAAGACTCTCTATTGCAGTACTTTCTCCAATCCGGATATAATCATCTGCAGCATCTGCAGGTACTCCATAAGTTAGCATCCGAAATGCTGCTGTAATCTTCTGCAGGGGTGATAACCCAAGACGTCCAACGCTATCTCTTTTCTGCACAAAATAGTTATCATGGCATACTACGGCATCTACTATGCGAAGAAACAGAGGACGAGCCATCCTAAACCTGGAGAAAAAGAGGAATGAGTCGTGCACGGGAAGAACAACAAGGAAGGTGAATAAGAACATACAAGAACGGTTGCAAACCTGCGGCGAAAAATAGTTGGGGCCATATGTAGGAGAATCCGAAAAGTAGTCCTGGTAAAGCCTAAAATGGCCGGCTTCTCTGTTGCGATTGATTACCGCACGCCCAGTGATTGAACCGGCATGGCGTGGAGCATTCTTAAGCTGGTGGTGCGTGTCTATGACCAGTGCTGTAGCAATGAAGAGTTCATCGTCATCATCTGACGACGAAGAATCAAAGAGAGGGTTCATGCCTGAGCTGGGATGACTCATTGTAATGTGCTAGAGGTGGAGGAGAAGAACTGCAGTGAAAGAGTGAGTGCCAGGAACAGCCATTTGGCTAGGTATATATAGAGTACAAATATAGCCGTTACAGAGATACCAGTCTGTAAATATGCACTGTTCAAAATATAGCCGTTAGGGATAGAGCCGTTAGAAATTTGACCGTTTCAAATATAGCCGTTATACATACAGCCGTTACGAATATAACGTTCGAATTAAACCCGTTAAAAATTTAGCCGTTACGATTACAGCTGTTACAAATATATCCGTTATAAATATACCCGTTACATTTTTACCCGTTACAAATATAGCCGTTAGAAGTATACCCGTTACAAATATAACATTTGCAAATAATATGTTAGTTGGAGGATATTAATTTAATATAGGAGAGGGAATATAGGGAGTGAGATTAGGGAGGTGGGTTGAAGGAGGAAGAAATTTAGGGAGGGAATCTTTTGGGATGACTTCCCAAATGGGGGATTTGGGCAGTGAGATTTGGGCAGTGGGCTGGAGTTGCTCTTATGTGCGAATTGAAAACCTCAAAACCCAAGAAAAAACAGCAACACAAAATTTGAACTTCATAAAACAGCACTACATGACTCGAACTACAAAAAGGTTCATTTTACAACTGAGCGTATTACATTTTATTCCGGCACATGCACGTGCACACAGCATACACGCATGCAACCAACTGGACCGACGTGCAGGATCACTCGTTACAAACCAAAAAACGCAAACGCTCCTGCTCCCTGATCTAAACTAGATGTACTTGTCTGTCGCTGGGTACGCGCCGGTGGTCGGGTACGCGGGGTCGACGGCAGGCGCGCCCACGGGGCGGTGGTGGCCGCCGTGCGGCCCGGCGAGGGGCACCCGCGTGCCGTGGCGCCCCGCGGTGGCCCCGCAGAGGAAGATGAACATAGCAGCAGGTGTAAGTGATCTTCCGGGTGACATGCACTTCTACGGCAGGCTGGGTAGAAAGTAGAAACACCAAAGCTGAACGCATACTCTCCTTAACAAGCTAACAATGTTTAAATGTCAATTCACTCGGCGCACCCATTGTTCCAACCGCAGCTGTTTCATTGGAGGGCCAACGTAGGGCTTGCCTTTGCGAGGGCGCTTCCATTCCCGCTTATCTCTGGTGCTGGAGCTCCTGCTACTTCTGGAAAGTTAGTTCTATCTGCCAAGGGGCATCTAGTGCGCTCTTGAACCAGAACATTCCGTCCCAAAATGCTGTGGTGCTCTTGCAACCTTGCCTTCTCTCTTCCCATTGAGAGCTGAGCAATTTTGTTTGTCCTGCATTTCTCTGCCGGCTTACCCTTTGTCTTGATGGCAACAAAACCATCGGCTTCAACTGCTTCTGTTTTCTTATGCTCCAGTGTAGGCTTGTCGCACCCCATTTCATCTCCAGGAGAACTTTCTTCAGTGACAGCTGAACCGATGCCATTTTTCTCAGTATCAGCTAGGATTTTCCTATGGCAATTAACTGACAATTCGTTGTGTGCAATTCCATCTTCTAGGAAACTTTCTTCAGTACCAGCTAAACCTGTACCATCACAATTGACTGGCAGCCTCCTGTGTTCGGTCCTCCTGACCTCCTGGGGGATTTTCTTGAGTATCAGCTGAACTGATGCCATCACAATCCGTCGGGAGCTGCCTGTGTTCGACTGCGCCTTCATTGCTTCGTTTTGTTTCAATTAGGCCTACTGCATTGCAGTTTGACAGAGGCTCTACTGCATTTCTCTGCATAGCCGACACCACCCGACTTTCAGTTTCAGTAGCTTTGTCACGGTCGTCAAGAAAACCAGCTCCAAACAACTCCCGCAGACTTTGCTTCCGTTTTGCACCGTGCTCCATACTCCTACCAATCGGAACCAAATCTCTAATGGCAGAAACCTCATTCTCAGACTGGCCTCTAGAACAGTTTTCCACTCGAAGCATTACAACCATCCCGAGGGGCCTGTTTCAACAACGAATGCCCAGGCACCCGGTACTGGATCCCAGCATAAACAATTAAGCAATTTTATTGGTAAATATAAATGGGAGTAGGTAGCAAGATTAGAAGCAGTTTGAGTATGATCTGGTAAACAGAAATCAACAAAAAGGATTACCTCTAATGGGTCTTGGGTCTCCGTGCCGCAGTCGCCGCCAGGATCAGCGACCAGCTCCGGAGCCTCCGGCGACTCATACTCGTAACTCGAAAACCAGTTCCTGATGTCCGGTGGCTCTGACGAAACACACCAAAAATGACATGAGCACGCGTTGAAGATCCGAAAATCGGCGGATCAAGAACGGCTAAAATTCATCAGGGAGTAGAGGGTAACCCACGGGAAGGGAACGACATGGAGTACGAGCTGCACTCGTGCACCTGCAAGAACAGCTAGCTCGAGTGAGAGTGTGCCGATTCCCCCCGGCACGCGGTGTTTTTCGATGCAGAACGGCAGTGGAATACCCAAGATTCGGAGATAGGAGTAGACTCTTGCCGTGAAGCGTACCTGGCTTTGGCGGCGGCTTCGTCGGGGATGTCGGCCATGATGGTGGAGGGGGATGTTGAATGGGAGAGGCGGCGACGGACGAGGGAGTGGTGGGCGCGTGGCTCCGTGAGGACAAAGCTCTGATTTGGGTTTGGTTCTGGAAGTCGAAATTTGAAGTACCCGGGAAAGAAGTTGGCGAAAAGATAGTACCCGCGAAATAAACAGGCGGAAGAATTTCGGTTCGTTTTCCGCGTTACCGCGATGGCCTGACAGGCCGGAATTGAACGTACCAGCCCAGAAAAAAACTCAGCGATCTGTGGCCCAGATAAGAGCGAACAACTCCTAGGCTACTGTGCAGCTTTGAATGGACCAGCTTTGGGTTAGGCTGTCTAAAAAACCAACGTGCAGAGCTGTGCTTACACTTTCCAGCAATGGCCGAAATCAAGGCGAAATGAAATCGCCTCTTACGCAAAAGGAACGAATTTGACGCTCCAAGTTCCTTGGGAGCCTCTGGAAATTCCGACTTATTTGATACATACAAGTGCATACGAGTCGTGGTTGTGCTGCGAAACTCGAGTCGATGAGCGATGGAATCACGGATTGATCAAAAATCACCACTCTATCTTAAGGTTTTAGCTGTTACACATGATGCATATGCTCATGCTCAACGCGTGGTTTTAATCTTTTCTATCAAACTCCGAGACGAGTGACGAAAGAAGATTAAACAATATTACGGCGGCGGCCTCCTCGCACGTCCGGAACGCCGAGAAGTCCCCCACCGGCTGTATACACCTTTGATAATAATATTTCATTGATTGATGACGTGCCATGCTTTAAAAGATCTTGGCTAGAAACATCTTCTCCTTCAGTTTTCCGTTGTCATTTTTTGTTGGTTGCATGATAATTCTCATAAATGCACTACTTACTAGGCTTGATGTTGTTCGTTGCATTTTTTAAGTGCCTGGGTAGTGGTACCTGGTGCCACTTCTAAGAGCATCTGCAGCGTATATAATAGGAGGGTGAATAAGAGAATCTTTCTGACATGCACTAGTCTTTCACAATGCAAAGACGGGTGGCCAAATGAAAGAGAGTAGAACCGGTTCTTCTGCTAGACATGGGTATCTCAGATATAAAAATTATTTTACAAAATGGCAGAGGTGCGCGTGATCTGGGGGGAGGTTGAGAACGGGAGAGAAAACGAAATTTTATAATCGCTTGGACAACACGTTGCCAGAGTTTCTGCTAAGGCTAAATCGGACCCACATGTCAGAATAGACAACCAAAAAATTGATTAAACGCTGTGGATGCTCTAAGTACCGAACTAGTTGCAGGTGCTTCTAGTCTTCCATTCTTGCAGACCATGTTTGGTACCTTGACAGATCCTGCTAAAAATATTAGGACCTCATCAGTGAAAAATGCAGGTAAATTAGTTGAAACACTGGGTGTCGGCTACCTACCGTCATTTCTAACTACCAAACTCGTCTCAGGTGCTCCAACTTTCACGGGTCAGCCTAATTATCTTTGGTTCCCATCAGTTGCAAATTCAGGTTAAGTATTTTAAATTCGTTCAACACCTGCTTTCCTTTTCAAACCTAGATGAATCTCCATCTTTTACGATTGGTCCCTAGAATAGTTTCATTGTTAGAGAATACCAAATGAACTAATCAGGGCTATATGCAATCATTCTAACTGTTAAACTCTTCACAGGTGCTCCAGTATCACAGCCTGCTAAAACCTCTGGGATCACATCTGCCACAAACGCAGGTAAATGAACTGAACACCCTCGACTTTTTCATACCATGTAGAAACTCCATCTACACAAATTGATACCTGAAATTGTTAGTTGTCAGAGAAACTCCATCACCGATAATAATATCTGATGCCACTTCTAACTACCGACCTGGTCGCAGGTGCTTCTGGCACTCCATTCCTTCATGGCCGATGACGAGGCGGCGCAGGACGTCTTCGTCGCCCGCGACGGCATTCAGGTGCTCGGCCGCGTCATGGCGTAGGCGCTGGCGGAGAGCGGAGCCCCTTACTAGAACATTTGGACTTTTCTAAAGAAGTACAATTTCATAGATTAATTGAGTTGAGCAGTTAGAAATGATAGCAGGTAGCCAGGTATTGATAACGTGCAAAGAGCAACGTCCAGCTTGATGAGGCTGCTGCATTGGAGTGCTGTTATGAATTACCATGTGCATATAACATGTATAAAATGTGAGCAAACCAACAAAACAATAATAGAATAGGGAACTTAGAGGAAAGGTGTTTCCACTGTTGATTTTAAAATGTAACTTGTAAAGATAAGGGAGCGGATAGGGGCAAACAATGTGCTTAGGAACCAAACCACGAGGGAGGGGCGCAACAGAATGTAGCATGGGGATAGGGGCAAACAATGTGCTTAGGAACCAAACTACATGGTGTATGAGCCACTACAATGAAATACCCCAAGCATAAACCTAGCCGAGCAATTCAAAAGCAACAATGATAAAATCTGTGCAGTAAGAGCAGAGAAGTGGTTTGTATCAAAGAAGAAGTGCAGCAAACAACTAGTAAATTAACAACCGAGATACAAGGCATCAAGTAAGATGAGTTAGTTCAATTTAAATTTGCATAGGATCCAGTTAATTAGCATGCCATCCAAAAAAAACCATGTGAAAAGTGCGAAAATGGAAGGAGAGATGATAGAAAGCTGCTTGAGATAATATTATGCAGATGCTGCCCAAAAGGATTGAAGAAATTACAGATCCAGTACAAAGCCCAGAGAGTAAGCGCGCGGAGACCATGGCACGTGGCTAAACTGAAGGATAGAACAACTGTGGATTAATTACCTTCGCACTTGATTGAAGTGGGTGCCCTTGATGGAGCTCCGGAAGTTTACCAGCTTTTGAACATCCCTCTAAATGTTATCACGTGAGTTTATCAGCACATAGGAACTCACATAATCAAAGTGATTTTCACAAACAAAGGAACAGCAGAAAATATGTATTATCAGATATGTTCTTACAAACTGGAACTAATGGTCAGAGACTAGTTTTACCGATAAGATCCGCCTCCCGGTTCAATGCCTCGTAGGTCCATGCTACCGTTAAAAACATAGCGATCATTAACTACTGCACATATGCAGAGGTTGAGAGAGCATGTTGCTTTCATGCCAAGATGTTCAATTGTTCATACCAAGATGTGGGCTTGAAGAAGGCAGGCTGCAAAAGGCAAGGAATACGTGTGAATGTCATGTGAAAATTCAGACAGCAGTGCGAATTGAGGACCGCTTCATCTCATGGTAATTAATCATGCTGTACGTACGTCCCTACCTCCTCTTCCTGTCGAGATAGCACATGGCAATAGCAGATGATTGTTGGCCGCGGGGCTTGTTTCCTCGAGTGGCGCCTTGGACGGGGACTAGCAAATTAAACATGATCATGTTTGGGATGATCAGATTGACATGCAGTTGATACTAGAACGTGGACTAATAGTAAAAAATAAACTGGAACGTTACGTAATATAATAATTAAAACCGGACAAGGAAGCTACTCGGAGAGAATTAAGGAGCGAGGTTGGATGAATGAATACAGGAAACCACCCGATGGGAAGAAAGTCGGGAGGGCTCTCTGGGCCGCCCCGCAGTAGCAACTTGCGTCTCAACTCTGGAGCCTCAAGAGCCAAGTCATCGGCAATCAACGATGCCTTCTCCCTTACCAGTTCCCAGTCCAGGGACGCCCTACAAGACAGGATTCGTTTCAGGATCGAGGCTAAAGAACAACAAGTAGAACAATGTCTTGAAAATATTATATCAGGTACGTACGAATTGGTAGCGATACGTACCTGAATTGCGGCGAGTGGAGTATGTTTCGGAGGATGGAAGAGAGCTTGGCGTTGCAACTGCACATGGTCGTCAGGATGCCGACGTCGTAGTAGTACACGGCGGCCGCGACGAGGGCGCACGTTGAGCAGGCGGCGACGTTGGCCAAGGCCCAGAGCGTGTGGAGGAAGAATAGGAGGGAACGGGCCTCGACGCGCGCCCCCGGTTGGCTGGCGGCAGGAAGCGCCGGATGTAGCTGAGGGCTTCGCTCCACTGGCCCCAGGGCACCAGCTGCCGCACACGCAGCTCGCTTATGTGCAGATCCGTGTCCTGGATTATCCTGCATGCATGCGCGCCGCCGGGATGCATTAGCAGCAAGGAGACAAGCAAGTGAAACGGCGGGCGGACGGGCGGGCGTACGTACGAATCGTAGGCGGGCTCGAAGCCCTGGAGTCAGAGGTAGACGAGGAGCCGCCGGTTACGGAGCCGCCTCACGAAGGGACAGTCCGCGAGGTTGCCGCTGCCGCGGTGCATGATCTTGATCCGCTCCGTCGCGCCGGATGCAATGCAGAGACTCACTCGGGATTGATTGGTTTTGATATGATCTGGGGCAACAACGCGTAGTATATATGTATGGAGCGGAGTGACGGGATGCGGGACGCAACAACCTTCCTTCCCAACCTTACAACGCCACTTTGTCCTTGAGATCTTTTACGGTACATCCTACTGCTGCTTTAAGGGAGTAGTATAGGAGGATATCAACCCTTAGATTAAAAAGGTAATATAGGCATTTAACATTTATGTTTTTTTTCTTTAAGGGCAATTTGATCTGTTTCTCCCTCGGGCTGATTTAGCTACTGCGCGCCGTCTCGTACGCGAACCCCGCCGCCGCGCCCCATCCAACCACCCGCCGCCGCTGCCTCGTCCTCCGCGCGGTAGCCCCGTGAGGGACCACAGCGCCGCTCCCCCGTCCATGCGGCACACCGCCGCCGTGGCCCCATGCGCGACCCCCGTGCCGCTCCCCCGTCTCCGTCAGCGCGGCCCCGTGTGTGACCCTGCTGCTGCTCCACCGTCTGCCCCGCCACGCCCCCCGTGCGGCCACCCCGCTGCCGCACCCCATCCTTGCGGCACCGCGGGAGGACCGCTGCATCTGCTACCTCGTCTCGGGCATGCAAGAAGGTATTTCTACTTCCGTCCCTCGATTTGATCTGCTGCTATTGCTGATTCGATTTGCTGATGGTGTCAATCTCTTCTAGTCGTTGCAGCAAAAGCTAAAGAAATTTAGTATACTTAATGTCATTTTTTAGCATGATCTTGTTCTTCCACTGATTTCTTTCCTGGTGCAATCAATGATCGATGTATGACTATTGACCAGAGAATAAGATTATCAAGTGTGCTCAACACAAAGGCTTCTGAATTTTAAAAATGTGTGCTCAAATGCCATCTGATCATCTGCTTCAGTCCGTGCTACAAGGCAGTCAGGAAATAGTAGTACTAGGAGCGAAAATTAGTTTTTCTTTCCTGCGCTTTATGTTGTTCTCATGCTGCTACTACATATATATGCTGTTTAATTGTTCCTTAATTTTCTCTTTATGTTTTGAAGCACTGTTCCTAAAAAGTTGCGTTGATTAGCGTTGGAAAAGTAGAGATGCATCATGCTATAGTTGAATCATTAATCAAGATTCTCTGGTAAGACTGCTTTAATTAGGCCTTGAATTGCTGCGGGAATTAGATGGTTGTGATGGTACTGGCCTTCTCTAACAACTAGGTTAACATGCAGAGTTTCAAATGGATGTTAGCTTGTTTCAGCAGTCAGTCAACATTATCAGTAGTTAGTCAACATTAGATTGCTTAGAGAGATGCAAATTCATAATCAAGTAAATTTGTAGCACTAGTGTACACGGGGCATCTAAATTAAATCTCGATATTGTGGTGCTATTCTCTTGCCCTTTTGTCATGTTAATGCCAAAGATGCAGCATCCTATTGGTTTCTTGTGTGAACTGAAGTAATACTTAGTCCAAGTCGACGCAATAGTAGTATATGTTGATTAGCTTCTCCATATGATCCGTTTCAGTCTCATGGTTCTGATTTCCTATTTGTTTGCAGAGTGGTCTTGCATATTCGAAACCCATTTTTTCCATGCAAACCAAAGGAGGCGAAGGGGGACTAGCTAGGTTGATGTCACGACCTGGGGCGAAGTTCCTTCAAGATTGTATATTGCATTTGAGAAAACAATTCAGAGTCTAGCTCAGTTTGCAAATTCAGATTGAGTACTGTGAGATTTTTGTGGATGAGAAGGGGGCAACGTTCCTCAGAGAGAAGGCTCACACCTTGATTTGCATGAGATGCTTGTTGTGTAATATCTGTTGTAGTGGCAAGTCTCTGCAATGAGAAATTATTTATTTGTTGTATCTGTTTGTAATGTGATCGTTAGATTAGTTGAAGGGCATTAGCCTTGTATAAATTGGTTTGCCTCCTTTCTTGCTCTGATGAGTGATGACTGTCCAGCAAGTATGTTGTTATGTTGTTGTCTTCAATGAAGCAAGATGGGTATCATGGGTAGTAGTTCTCTTTTTTTGAGAGAAGACAACAGCAGCTCTTGTAAATGCAAAATCTGGTTGTGGGAAGATGTCACTTCTTTTTCCCATCTAATATTACCAGTTAGCGCATGATGCAATACTGAATGGTGTTCTGCTGATAGCTCAATATCATTAGTTTTAATCAAGGATGCCTTATTGAATGTAATTTGCTAACGTTGGGTTCATTACACAGTATGTATATTGTCTCAGTATGGCGTTCTAAACTGCATGAACCATAATACTAGTGTTATGACATGACCGACGTCGCAGTTCATAATTTTGTATGTCTTGTAACTTGTAAGCTGACGCTGTAGATATTGAATTATCTTAAATTCGAAATATGGTTGGGTTGAGTTTTGTCTCTACCCTAGCTTGCGCGTGCTAGTGGAGATAGGAAATTCGAAATCAGTCATGTAGTCGTGTAGCTGAAATTCTAAAAAGAAAATTGAGAGATGATTTTTGCTGTTATTTCTCTTCTGTTAGCTGTCTTGTGTTCCGACAGTTCACCTCTTGGTTTTGGGTCCAGAAGATGGTACTTGGCATCTGCAGCTGATGATGGCATCTCTTCTTCATGAAAGATAGGGACAAACACCAGGACTAGCACGCAGGTTACCTTCCTAGTTCCCACTTGGCCACTTGCGTAATTAATCCATTCAAGGTCTGTTCATTTCCTCTACTTGCTTCCAGAATTAGTTACAGATACAGAAGGTAATTTACACAAGCTTACTGCAGTCTGCAACAATCTTTTTCTACATAAAATCCTATATATTGTCCTAATCATGCAAGCAATGATCTAATATTTCTGAATGTGGTGCAGTCGTGCGGATCAGATAGTTTGCACCTGACAATAAATTACGAGATATTACAACACACGACAGTCTTATCCTCTGAAGCTGTACATACTTGTTGCCACTTTGCAACGCAAATGCGAAATCAATTGGAAAGATGGACGAGTATAGCAATGGAATAATGGATGTAGTCTGTATATGTGAACGAGAGTAGTAGCTCGCTACATCATCGGCCAGAACGGCATGTAGCCTAGCCAAGCCGGTGCTTCGCTTGTTACCGTACGACCCTCCCTGTCCCTGACCTTGCTTGCTCCGTCGGATGAGCAAGAAGACGAAACGGCATGGGCAGTAGCTGAAGACTTGGGGCACAGGAAGAAGCTCCTGGACCCTAGCTCCATCACCTTCTACCTGGGGTCCAAACCTAAGTAATCAAATTACATGATCGGTAGGGGATTAGAACGATAGAACTTGAAGGGCAATTATACCAAAGCCAACTCACTATTTAGAATTGCACAGCCAAACCATTATTCAGGACAGAGCCACGTAGTGAGTTGCCTGAAAGATCATGCCCTCAGAATTCAAGCGCAGAAAACATGGGTTTGATTTCCAAACACCAGAACAAGTTTCCTGTGGATTTATTGCCCCCAAATTCAGCTGTAACTGAAGCCATTAATCACCCACCCCTCCAGGAATTATGCTCCACAAGCTTCCAACTCCAAGAAACCATAAAAATTCCAACTGTCCAGCTCCGCCTCACTGAACCAACTAAGGAACGGCCTACTTTCCAACTGGTAACCGGCATCCACTGATCCAAGGCGATTGCACAACTGAAACCCGAGAAAATAGATGAACAATTTTGCCTCAAGAATCACATTTTCTTCTTGTTGTAATCAGTTAGGGGAATCCAATGTTTGCACAGTCATCAAGATCACCGATTCGGCGGCGACCTTGCTGAGTGAGCCAGAGCGGGAGGAGTTGAGGGGCCAGAGGTCAAACCTGGAGACAATCCCGACGGCCGGAGGTGCCCTGACTCCACCGCCAGGGCCTCCCGATGGCCGCGTGTTTCGAGGGCCGCACCAATGCGTCCTGCTCGCCCGTGCCGTCGAGGTGGAGTGGCCGCGATGCCGCGTTGGCCGCCCTCGAGTCGGGCAGGGACATGTACACGAGGGGCGGCGAATCGAAGAACAGCACGAGCAGCGCATACGCGAGGAAGAGCGCCATGAACCCCTAGCCCGCAGCCCGTAGCCGCTGCTGCGTCTCCTCGCCCGCAGCCACCGCCGCTGCATCACTCGCGGCTGCTGGAACCCTAGCACCGTCACTGAAATGCGATGTCGCGGGTATGCGGGAACGGGGAATGGGGAATAGATCCGGTCCAATATTATAAATTTACCGTGCGGGATTTATTCGAGTGGTTCTAATTATGCCCCTTAATCTGTATAATGTTTAAGTTAGATGATTTATACTGCTTCTAAGAGGATGCAGTATAGATCTATATCTCCATTAGATCTCCACAAATAGACGGTCCATATTGCTTAGATGTACTGTAAAAGATCCCTTGTCCTTACCACACCACCTTAAAGCACCTCACGCCACCTTACCAACCCTTTTTTGCTTCTTCTTCTTCTTCTGATCCGACCTGTAGTCAATCAGTTCCGATACCTTGGTGGGTGGATTATCTGATCTTGAGGCATAGGGGCGTAATGCCTCATTTCGGGGCAGCCAAATGTGTTGCCATACATGAGTATAAGCTCATGTTCCGATCCTCCTAATTAGGCTCTGCTGCAAAACCTCCCACCCATCTACAATAGCACGCCAGATCTGAGATGGCCTTCTCCCAAGCGTTGCGTCCATCAGATTAGTACCAGGTCAAGATGGCAACGGGGACCCGTTCCCCGATCCCCGTCGGGGAATTCCTCTATTAGGGGACGGGGACGGGGAAGATTTAGTCCCCGTGGGGATGTAAACGGAATTGCTCTTATCCCCGTCGGTTATAACGGGGCCGGGGACAGGTTTCTAATCCCCGTACCCGCCTCCCGCAGGGACCCGATAAAATTAGTTATATTTGATCATTGTACTCTAAAACTATTTGATCATATGATCAGTTATATTAGTTTATGATGTGATGTAAGGATTATACTTAAGAATTAGTATTTATTCTGTGAACTTGTTAACTTGTGAACCTGTTATTGAGTTCTTATGTGATATATCTATGTGGTTGGTATTACCTATGATATCTTCATGTCACATAATTTTGGTGAGCTATATATAATATGTTATTTGTGAATTGTGATCTATTTGTTTTACGGGGACGGGGAACCCACGGGGTTCATATCCCCGTCGGGGTCACGGGGATGGGGAACCCATAGGGTTTTTATCCTCGTCGGAGGCGGGGACGGGAAACCTGCGGGATTTTTATCCCCGTCGGGGACGGGGAGCGGGTGAAAAAACCCCCCGAGACCGGGGATGGGGACGGGGACGGGGATATGTCAGTTGGCACATACTCTCCCACGACACCCAACAAATTTTCCGCTGGTATTCTTACTTCCCCACAAAAAATTCCTGATCAAAGACTTCAAGCGTTGACATGGCCCCCTCGACAATCAAAAGCACGCTATAGAATATATCGGTATTACTGGTGCAACTGATTTGACGAGCACCTATTTCCCACCAGAAAGAGAGTACCCGCGCAATAAGCGAGTGGAAATTTTTCGTTTTTGCCTTACCGGCGATGGCTTGGCAGGCTTGAATTGAATGGACCACCCAGAAAAAGTTCAGCAAGCTGTGGCCTAGCTAACTAGGCCTTTGGCCCAGTACGGAGTACTGTTCATTGCTGTACTAGTAGCTTTGGGTTGGTCTGTGTACTACACGATAAATCGGCCCAGTTTAACCGAATGTGATATCCTTTATTTCCAATTTCAAAAATGGCCTTCCAAATAAAGGCAAAACAGGTCCACAATATGATACTCGGTAACAGATACCGCATGAGTTTTATTATTTAAAAAGAAGGCAAAACAGAACCATGGGCACTCCAATTTCCTTTTTCAGGAAACCAGATCATGTACTCATTTGATACATGCACACAGATCATGGATGTGCTGCAAAACTCGAATCTATGAGTGATGAAATCACGGATGGATCAAAAACCACCATCTATTTTAACTTTAATCTGTGCATATAAATTCTTTTGAGAATCCTAATCTGTACACATATTGCATATGCTCATGCTCAACGCGTAGGAATCTTTTCTATCAGACAACACACTAATTCAGGCCTCGTCTCGATCTCTTTACATTTGCAGAGTTACAGTGCAACATGCAGAGACCACATGAGATCAATTGAGAAATTTCAGGTAGTCCCTCAGGTCTGTGGGGAAGCACGGGTACTGCCTCCAGAACGCGCCGTGCACCCTCAGCATCCTCACCGCCTTCTCCTTAGTCGACGGCGAGCTCTCCACCTGCAGCAGCGCCAGCAGCTTCGCCACGCCGCCGCTCGCCACCATGTCCTCCAGCACCCTCTCCGCGGGCCGTGCCGCGCACGACACAAGCCACAGCACGTTGACGGCCAGCCTGGTGGCCAGACCGGACACGCGCAGCACCGTCCACGCCACGGCCGGCACCGCCAGCCCGTGCTCCGCGAAGGCGAGCCGGCCCTCGGGACACTTGCACAGCCGCTTCAGGAGGAGGAGCGCCCTTTCGGCGACGTGGCGGTCGGCGTCCGGGAGGAGCTCCACGAGCACGCGCACGGCTCCCACCTCCACGGCCTTGAAGCGGCGGGCGTCCCGCGAGCGCGCCGTCACGTCGAGGAGCACGTCGAGCGCGCGCGAGCTGAGCTTCGAGGAGGCCCCGTCGGACAGGAGGTCGAGGAGGGACTTGACCATGTCGTCGACGTCGACGTCCGCGGTCCAGTTGCGGGCGCTGGCCTTGGAGATCTTGGCGAGGATGGCCATTGCGTGCAGCCTCGCCTCGGCGCTGCCGCGCTGGACCAGCGCGGCCACGGGCCGCATGCACTCCGGCTTGAGCACCAGCTCCACCGAGGCGTCGTCGGACAACGGGAGTGTGGCGAGGACGGCGGCGGCCTCCTCGCACGTCCGGAACGCCGAGAAGTCCCCACCAGCTTCGCTCTCCGCCAGCGCCTGCACCATGACGCGGCCGAGCACCTGAATGCCGTCGCGGGCGACGAAGTCGTCCTGCGCCGCCTCGTCTCCGGCCGTGCAGGACTTCAGGTTCTTGAGCGCGGTCACCTTGAACGGCGTCGCCTCAATGCCCGCGAGCACCGACGGCAGCCTCTCCCGCGCCAGTGCGTCGGTCGTGTTCGATGAGGAGGAGGAGGAAGCGCGGTCGAGCCAGGATGAGATGACTCGCTTGAGGGTGTGGTTGGGCGTGAGGTCGAAGGAAGCAAGGCACTGCATGGTGGCCGGGCATGTCGTCTTGCCGTACTTGAAGAGCCACCGCTCGATGCTGCGGCGGTCGTAGGTGACACCGGTGGACACCGTGACGGGGTCCTCCATTAGCTCCATGGAGATGGGGCACAGGAACAGCTGGAGAGGCTCCATGGCCATCACCTAGAATTGATCCCGATCAGCGCCAAAGCAGTGGCAATCAGCCAATCAAGGAGCTTAACGTCTTATCTTTCAGGTTGAACGAGGGATCAGAACCCGGAGATGCTGGTTTTATATCTGCAAGGCTGGAACTTCTGTAAGTCGAATTCAAAAGCGGTGCGATTAACAGGTGAAATAATTAAATAAAAAATTGTAGGGCCAGAAAATTTTATAATGACTGAGGTCATGTGCAACGTGAAAAACCATGGCACAATGCCAGAATGTCAAAGTGAAAATTATATACTAGCACTAGCAACTATAAACGTGTAATGCACATTTAACCATAAATATGTCACACTAAATATGTCATACATTTAATACATAACAGATAGTTCGTTTCCTGTCTATAGTATTGGCATATTTTGTACCAATAATGAGATCAACCATGACATGGAGCTGAGGGGGAGAGAGGAGAATTAGGGCCCGTTTGGATGGCCGGGTTTTGACCCATTACCGGTATAAGTTATAGCCCACACAAATAATCCGGCCTGCTTGGAAAAAGCCTGTTTGGATGTCCGGTTTTGGACTGGCCCAAAAACGACGTTTTGTTTATTACACCGGTAAAACAAAACACTGCTCCGAGCTCCCTTTTTCTTTTTCGAGCCCGAGCCCGAGCTCGATGCTCTCCCGACCGGCGGTGGCGCTCTCCCCGACGCGGCGGCGATGAGGCTCGGCTCCCCGCGCCGGGTCGGCTTGGCCGCCACGAAGCGTCCACGGAACGACGGCATCGGGGGCAGCCGCAGCCGCGCCACCGGGTCGACGTGGACGTACACGTTGAGCCGGTCGCTGTGCCCCGCAAAGAACCATTCCCACAGCGGCGCGAAGGTGAGGTCGAAGTTGGTCAGGAACAGGAACGCCACCTTGGGTGCGCCGCCCCCTTGCCGGCATCCAGCGTCACGCGGCGGAACAGCGCGAGGTCATCGGCTGCCTCCCGCGCTCCCGCTCGAACTCCCACTCCCCCACCACCGCCGCCGCCGCTCATCGCACCCCCGGCGGCGGCAGGCGCCTCCTCGTCCCCAACCACCACGAGCGGCGGTGGCGGCGCCATGCGCGGGGCTAGCAGCAGAAGCGCGGTGAGAGACACGAAGAGGAGGAAGGAAAGCACCATGGGCGACAACATCATGGCGTCCCGGTCGCGCACGGCGGTTCCGCCGCGAATCCGGCACCAAATCGAGGGAGAGAAGGACGCATGTCTAGCAAAACGGGTCAGAACACCATCTCCGCGATCAGGAACAGAGGTTTCGATTGGCGAAAGGAAGGCGCGAGGAGAAGAGGAAGAGGAGGGAGTGGCTAGTCTCGTTCTCGTCTCGCGTCGGCCTCTCCTCTCGCTTTTCTTTTTTTCTCCCAAACAGCTGATTACAGGTGAATCAAACTACATTTGTATTCAAGAGTTTTTATGGGGATAAGTATATCACCAGTGCAAAACTTTTACAAGGGTGAAATTTTACTAAACTCCCAAACGGGGCCTTAGGAGGATAAAATTATTACTGGGTAAAAGAGGGGGGGGGGTTGACTAGGGAGTAATTGTGCTTGCAGTTAAGAGAGAACTTTTGGTGCCCAACTTAAAGTTTGGACCGTGAGATAAGCGATGGACGGCTAGAATTGATTGCGTCATAACCCAAGTGGTGCTTTTTATAATAGTATAGATCCATGGCTAGAGTACAAATGCATGTAATTTGACATAACCACATGTATTTCTATAAGAACCATACAACCAGTTACGTATTTCATGGAACCACACCTATGTTGTTATGTACTCCTTTGGATATTGATACGGTCTCCAAAGTAACACTTTGATCATCAATTCCTTCAAAAATATGTCACTCTAAAATAAAAATAATTACATATGCTGAACATATATTTCATGATAGATCTAGTAGTACCAATATGTTATTGTAGATGTTGACAAATTTTTTAACATTTTGGATCAGAGGGAGCATGTTATAGAACTACATTTTTTGTGGTTGTCATAGACCTTATCACCAGTACCCACTTGTCGATGAAACTTATACCCATAACCGCGTTACATGACTATTATCTAACGTGGAAGGTGGCACTACACGGAGACCATATGAACCCACTTAACTAGCCTCTCTTGCCTGTGAAAAAGAGGCACAAAGGCCTTGGAATCCCATGCTTTTCACCTCGCACACGTCTGCAATGAATAACTTAACGGGGTTAGAATGATCTGTTTCAATGACGAGTTGGTCTCTTTGGTCGGGTCCATAAAAAACTACAAATTTTGTGGTTTTGTGACATAGTATGGCAAAATATATGTGGTTTCGTGACACACAAAACAAAGTTGTGGGTTTCATATGCCTTTTGCAGAACATGTGTGGCTCTACAAAAGTTATTCGTTTACTTTAGGATTCTACTATAAACCCCTAAACTAACAATACAGAAGGTACAACTTGCAGTATTAGACTATTAGTAATTTAGTATCTTAGACTATAGTAATTTAGAATCTTATATGTTTGGTTTCGAATGAATCTGTATATATGTATAACACGCTCTAGTCAAGAGTCAAAACAAAAAGTTCATTTTGAACCCAGTACTTGGTTCAACTTAAATCTTAAACTATAAAACCGTTTATATTAAATCCTAAAATTTTCAAAACAATTTAGCCTAAACCCTAAACAGTTTTGGATAGTGGTTTTACGTTTTGGGCTTATCAAAATTTGTGAAAAAATATATGGGTGTAGAGAATGCTATGAAATGATGACATGCACAAAATCATCCAAAAGTATGACAATTTGTGTCATGTGCAAAATATGTCAGGAGAAATTTATTTATCTCTCGTCTGTTTCATATGGAACACAAATGACCATATTGTTTGATTTTTTTTTGCCAATTTTCATTTTATAGAATTTTGCACACCCATGAATTGTTTCAGATTTTTTTGGAACCTTCAGAGATAAAACCACCCTTCCAACCTTAGCCAAATTTTTTTAGTGTGGTTTTGCACCTCCCAAGTTTTACAAATTTTTGAAAAAATTCAGCAACATAGGGAGCGGTACATATTGAACTTACAAAAATTCATCCAAAAGCATAACATATTATGCTCTGTACAAAAAAGATAAAATGAATCTGCTTATCTCTTGTCATTTTTGCATAGGACACAAATACCATATTTTTGTTTGAAATTGTGCAAGTTATCATTTTATAGAATTCCTTATTTTTATTTTTTTTACATTATCCGAAGTCTGGCTAAGGTTCATGTTAAACGGTATTAGAAAGTTTAGAATTCAATATAAACAATTTCATATGTTAGAGTTCAAGTAAGACCAAACATCGTAGTTTAAAATTTAGGATATATTTTTTCAGTCAAATGGCCAGAATAGTAAGAGATGCTTACATATCGATTGCAAGGTTGGCAAATAAAAAAGTGCCGAGCCGATATGGATGGGTGCGATGATCTGTAACTAGACTTTGTCTCTTACCTTGAGCTGTTCACCTTTACGGAACAATTCGGTATTTTGACGAGACCTTAGATACATGGATTCGATGGGCGTCGACTGAAGCAGAATAAGTCGGTTAGAGTGAGGTGTCTGTTCGCAAGTGGATCGGTGGGGCAGGAAACGAGCAGCAGTAACTTACGACTTGGTGTGAACTGTGATCGATGCTAGTACTACTTGTTAAGAGGAGAGGTTTCCCTTCTCTCTCTTTTTTAAGACAGAGAGGAGGCTTAATTTTTCTAACGTTAAATGCATCTTGGAGTTGTTAAATGGCGTTGGGAGAGGAGCTGGCGGAGGATGACAACAGATTTTGTATTGTTGTTAATCCTAATCCCGTTCTATTTCTTCTTCTGTTTGTTCACTTCATTGTTTAATTTTTGGTCAGATCAGTTCAGAGCGGTTGTGCGTTTCCTTTGAGTAGGACTGGCTGCATCTTCCTATTCCAAATTCGAGCCGCAATCTCAACTCTTCTTTGGATGAAATTAAATTCTTTTTTTTCGAAGAACATGGCAGGAGCTCTGCCTTTCTCATAGATAGAAAGAACAAATTACAAAATAAAGCGCGATTTACAAAGGTAGAAGGGGAAGCACCGGCAGAAGCCATCGGGGAGCTACCTAGCTAAACTAGGCCCGAGCAAGAACCGAGGACCACCGGCCGAAGCCACAGCAGAAAAAACTTAAAAACCTGCAACAAGACCCTACAATGAGCCTCTGGGAAGCTACCTAGCTAAACTAGGTCAAGAGCGAAAACCGACGAGGCAGCAACATTCAACGCCGGCCAGCTCAACAAACACAGAAGAAGCCGGGTTCAGTGATTGCCTGCAATGTCATCGTCCCCCGCTCATCGCGCTCACGACCCAGCGGCTTCGACTTCACCTCAGCAACCAAAAAACCAACCCTGCTGCCGCGCTGAGACGAGCCTGCCACGGACACGCTCGCCAGAGCGATCGACACCCGAAAGGGAGGGCCTGCGCCAGAAAGAGGGGCGAGGTCCAGAGACGCCTCTCTGGCACCAAAAGGACCGACGAACGCACCGCCCAATGCCATCTGCTCATCAGCTATGCCAGCTACCCGAAGCCCCAACACCTGTCGAAAGCCGGCCCTCGTGCCAACGTCGATACCGCCAAACCTAGGACTCCAAGGCGCCGCCCCCAAGGGGGAAGGGACGCTGAGACGCCATCGCCGCCCGAACCAGCAAGCCAGTTCTTCGGATTTCTCCGGGAGATTTCTCGGATGGTGAGATCCAAACGACAGCGCCTTCAACAAGGAGAACGACGCACCAAAGCGCCGTCACTGCCGGCATCCGTCAGGAACGGGGGCTTTCGCCCGAAGATCATAACACCACCGGACCCATCGTTAGCAAGCACCGAGGAATCGACACAAGGGACCAACGTCGACAGCCTACTCCTGTACTCTGCACCTGTACCTACGAACTGGACCTCCTACACCTGTATACCTGTACACCGGCTCAGGCCATGCCCTCACTGCCATCTCCGGCAGCGAAGAACGCGCCCCCCTGCAGCCGCGCCTGCTGACACGCACCGCCGCGGCACCACCAACGCGGCTTTCCCTGGAGGAGGACTACAGCGCAACGTCCTCACCGACGTCCTCACCGACGGGTCCCTCCAGCGGCCGCCCTAACCCTTCACCGCCAGGCCTGCCGTGCAGCCTGGAACCAACCCCGAGCTCCGCCTCCCCTCCAACGACGCCACCACCGGAGGCGTCCTCCTCATCCCGCACCAAGCCATGGCTTCCTCACCCCTCGTCAGATCCCGCCGTCATCCACCCAGCCAGCCGCGGCTGGCAACTCGACGGGCGGGGCGGAGCGGCCCCCGAGCCCCCCTAGCGGAGCGACCGACGCCTGCCAAGCCTGCCAAGCCCCGCCGGCCACACAGATCTGGGTCTAAGCTCCACTTCTGAGCTCCATGCCCCAAACCACCGAGCTCGCCTGCTTGAACCGCCGCTGGACCGCGCCGCCACGGCGACCCGAGCCACCGAGCTCGCCGCCTGGCCCGCCGCCTAGCCCGCCGCCGTTCCCGAGGCCCCCGACGAGAAAACGCTCCTGTCTCCAGATCTGGGCGTCCAGAGGGGCGGAAGCACGCCGGCTTCAACCCTCGCCGCCGGCAAAAAGAGGCCCCGCCGCCACCGTCCGCTACGCGGGCTTCGCCCGGCGGCTTCCTTCGGTGGCGGCGAGGAGGGAGGAGGGGGAAGGAGGCCCGGCGGCGGCTAGGGTTTTTTTCGCCCGAGCCGCCCGGGAGAGCGACGCGGGCGACGCCGTCTGAAATTAAATTCTATCATCGCAAGTAGTGTACTACACAATAAATGTCATTTATTTAAAATTCAAACATTTTAATGCCTATGTTAACTGATAAATGGTTCATTGATTACCCAAGGTGAAAGCTTATCCATCTTGGTGATGCTCAATTTTTCTCAAATAATTTCCCATGACGAAAATCATGTATGCCAGGAAATTACAAGTCAATATTATGATTTCTCTTACGTTTTTTCTGGTTTAGGTAGGAATCCGATGATATCATGACGGTACCTTTCCTTGTCATGCAATGTTTGCTCACTCTTGAAATGGAACAACTGCAACAAAAACAAGACGAGTACATGTACAATTTCAACCAAAACACTGGCTGACAGACGCTTACTACGGTCATATACACTAACGAAGATCTATTTCATCACCTGGAATCTGTTGCTTCTGCACTTCATTAGCAAGTAGCTTGTTTTCGGCTTGCCTTAATTTTGCCAAGCAAAACATTATTTTAACGATTAAAATTGGCCATATCAAGCTTAATCTATTAGGAACGTGGATCATGATGGAAGGATCTCTTGGCTGCTTTACTTTGTTTATTTTGCTAACGCAAGCCAAATTGGTTGACCTTAAGCTGTCCATTAGTGCACCACCACTTAGCGAAATCTGCAATTTTAAAGCAGAAATCTGAAACTCGCACGAAATTTATGTTTACGAGTACTTGCATACTCTTGTGAAATGTTAATAACCACTTGCCACACTGACGTGCCACACGCCCTAATATCCTATCTCTTGCTCTTGCCATCGCCCTACGACTTAAAGCATTCGATAAGTCACATGCTTTCACAAGATTAGGCGTATCATCGAACGAACGCGTGGTGATCGGTTTGACTGTCGCGCAGTTTCTTTTGAACAAATGCTGCAATCAGTGTGCCTGCTCATGATCATTAAGAAACTTCTAAATCCGTTGACTAAACCAATCTGAAAAAAATGCATCCTGATCAGAATTGTCACCGACCAATGGAGTTACAAACTTATAATATTGTCAGAGAATTTTTTCAGCGTCGAGTTACAGGTGGTAGTACAAAGACTTTGCACTTAGAACCGTAGACTTTCTTTTTTCCTACAGTTTTTAACCTTAACTCAATTTCCTCTGATCAGAAGCAACATTTCCTGCTGACAAAACCGCATCGACAGTGCAGATCGAGAACTTTACTTATTCAGACTTCAGAGTTTCTTATCAAGAAGGCAACTTTGGTTCAGCACATAGCATTTTCACATGAATCAGATTGCTTGTTGTTGCATCCAAGTACAGAATTATTCGGGCTAATGTTTTCCAAGAGTATAACTGCACATCGTGGAAATATAGTTGTTGGGTGATGCATAATCGTTCAACGAATTAACGAAAGGGTATCAGCAAACTGGCACAGCTACCTAGACCTGCATGATTCTTTTCAAACATTGTTCTTCGTACATTGCCACTTGCAAGTGAGAATTGATCCTGGCAGTTTAGATTTGACCTGTCAAATCATTATTGTTTTAACAAATTTTGTACCTGTGCTTGACTACTCTTTCTTTTAGGGAAAAAAAATGGAAAGGACCATAAGCTCCAGCTCCACCCCAGAGCCAGAGGGGCCAAAAACTTGCCCTAAGGATTTTGAAGATGGGCTTGGCCGCATGTGTATCCAAGAGAATAAAGAGAGCGACAAGTAACTCCAGTTTACCACAGGCATTAATACAAAGTCACCATAACCAATGCAATACAATGCTAACTCACTTCCAAGCGTGGACATCAAAGTCAGAAGTCAGAAAAGATAAATAAATAAAAAGAATGGTGTTGATGTGTTATTCGAAAGGTTTCCAAGTGGCACTGCCCACGCTGGATGTTACATCACTCAATCCTCTGATGGTAGACATTCAGGACATAGCTGTTCAGGAGGTCACCAAACGTCTTGGTCGAGAATTTTTGCACCACATGGTCCCGTGCTCGTTTACCCATTTGAACCGCTAGATCATGATCGTTCACAAACTTAAGCATGGCTTTCGAAAATTCAATGGGGGAGGGATCACAGAGAAATCCTGTCACTTCATCTATTACTGTTTCTACTGGACCACCACTGTTGCATGCAATTACAGGCTTATATGCAGCCATAGCTTCAAGAGGAACAATGCCAAAATGTTCGTCCTGGATATAGTGCCAGACATAGAATTATTAGAGTAAAAGCTTAGATTAATGAATGTCCTTAGCACGTGCTAGACATTTACCTTAGGAGTGTATAAAACACAAAGACAGTTGGAGAGAAGCTCATTTCTTTCAGATGTTGAACAAGATGTGACAAATTTAACATGTTCAGACACACCTTCAGTGACTGCCAATCTTTTGAGCTCCTCAAGGTATTCAATGTTTTCTTTGAGACGCTTATCATACCCACCTTAAGCATGAGAATTGTAAGAAAACAGCAGTCAGCCATTAATAATTTGGTATTGTTTAATAACCCAAGATGTTGTAAGATTGAACCTGTAAACAGAAGGGGAAAATAATACATAAACAGACATTACCTGCCACTGTTAAGCTTGCTTTCTGCAGAGCATCACCAGGTTGCATAGAAACAACAGACTGCAGCAAAGCAAATGCTGAAATGGCTAGATCAAGATTCTTTTTTCTCTCAAACCGGTTAATCGAGAGGAAATTCAACCTGAAAGAAAGATGATAGTTCAGTTTCGCTACACCTAAACAGGGACAAAGTGAGAGAGAAAAACTGCTTATAGCATACCAAAATTTGAACGAATGAAACCTAAGTGAGTTACAAAGAGATATACAAGCATGCAGTTACTTATAAGCATGAGGTTCGGGAAACTGCTCAACAGAAACCGCTGGATATAGAACACCCTGGCTCGATTCCTCTAGCATGAAGACCACAAAAAGTCCTGGCAAAAGTTGCTGCAGTGAACTTACTGTTGACGAGAATCAAATCTGCCATACCTAATTGTAGACAAAAAGAATAGCCGCTACAATTAGAATGGATGCCTGTCAGATATCTAGACATATAGGTAAACAAAAGGAAAGGAAAAACACAAAGCAGGTACAATTCTAGATCCACAAGACCATACCAGTCGTAGCTTCCTCGATCATGTCAATTGGCTTGCGGTATAACCTCCGAAGAATGGTTGTATGTTGTGCAAGCAACAGATCAGGGAAATGACAATAAAACACTACCTGAACATGCAACAAACAAATGGTCAGCAAATAACTGCAATTAGAGCACGCTAATCACTTCAAATAAGATATCGATACCTTGGATGGCACCTTCAGTTTAAGCAGTGGAATCACAACAGAAACCTGGTCTACCAATATGACGTCAAAGGATGGCCACCAAAGTAGCACGCACAGCGCAACAAAAATGCAGCGAAGATAAGCACAAACAGCATGAAAGCGGTAAAACATATGGCGAGGTAGGAAATCTCCACATACAGTAACTGGGAATGGACCTGGAAAAGAGCCAGAGAAAAATCCAGTAAAACTTGTATTCACATAAGCACAGTTTCCCATACACATTACCCAATGGTTTTTAAGATAACTATTCATGGGAATTTTGCAGGAATTGAATCAGCATACGAATAACATAGAACATTTGCTCCAGATCCTGTGCACCACAAGTACTTATAAAACACGAATGCAACACAGAAATATAATGTAACTTGGATATTGACAAATTAAAGAAACAGATGCATCAGGCTATCGGCAACATTTACCATAGATATAGTTATAGTTTAGAGCTTTACCAGAAACTGTTTCCTCAAAGCACCGATTTCTGTCGTGGTGGGAAGTGAAAACGTGAACATCATGTCCATGGGCAGCAAGCTGGCATGCCGCGTCAACTATCAGTCTCTCGGCACCACCTACATCAAAATTACACTTATTTAATGTAATCTGGATCATTTATGTTGGAAGTGCTATTATACTTTGCTCATATGCTACATGTATATATAGATGTTTCTACAAGTGCTAGTATTATATTGCTGCATCTCAGTTCCACATTGCACTCGTGCAACTGCTTCCTAACCTCCTGGGTCATCTAATTATTATAGGACATCACTACAGATATCGGTTTTGCAGGAATAATTCAGCAAACACGCTAAATCCACCTGAAATTTCAACCAGCCTGTTCGACTCTTGTACAGAATTGAGGAACTCCTAGTCATGCTGAGATCCGCAGTGAAGCTCCCAATGATCCAATCCCACGCTACAACATCACATTAGCACAAGCCACAACGTTTCCTCCTTGAATCCATCAATAACACTACCGGATCAGGGACTCAAGCTGCTAATTGGGAAAATTTACGAAGTCACGGGATCTACACGATTCTCCACACTGCTCGCCCCGCGGTGTTAGACACACGAACCGCATCTAGGGCTCAACAGAGCGATATGAGAGGGGAAGAGGAGGAGCGGGAGTGGGGGCGTACCGATTCCGAGATCGGGGTGGATGACGGCGATCTTAAGCTGCTTCGTCTTCGTCCCCGACGACTCGCCTGCGACTCCCCCCGCCGCCGCCATCCCTTCCGAAGCTCACTTCCAACTCGTGGAACCGTTTATGGGGCCCGGGGACTTGTGGTTGGGTGGGTTCTTGGAACATCCGGGCTTTGGGTGGATTGGCACCTGGGAAGGGCCCAAGAGGTATCACGCTTTTCGGCCTAGTTGTCGTGCGGTGCAAAACACGGCCTCTTGCGGGCCCTGTCATGCGTTGTTGCCTCCTCAAGTCTCGTGTAGGTGCCAAGTCCCTGCCCACGTCCGACCGAGGGTGTGTCTCGTGTTAAAATTCTGTTGTACGGTGAATTCGTCGTTTTGTCTCCATAGGTAGATCAGATTTGGAATTGAATTTCGTGACATGATATATGTATATTTTGTGAGTTTCTTTTAAAAAAGTTCATGACCTTTAGATGTCACTTTCAGAGTCAGGAGCACCCCAAGCCCCGAACATATTATACATTCTCACAGTCGGCCTCACTCATCTTCACCCCTACCGTTTTCTTGACACGAAGAACCACAACTTCTTTCGCCACCACCATTTTCCTCCCCCGCTATGTTCCCCTGCCACCAGTTTCCTTACCTTATTCAATGACAGCAACGAGCTTCCCGCGCCTCCACCCCCTTCCCCACCACCGGCAATCAGTGGAGGCCTGGTCGCTTTGCTTCATCGCCGTCTCGTCTGCTCTCTGCCCAACCTAACATTCCTACCTTCGCTCCTTCGTCGTGCCGATCTTTGCCGCCAATGGAACCAACGGCTTCCCTCTGCAACACCCTACACACCCAGGTGTGGAGGGTGAGCCCACAAGAAAGTGAGAGAGAGAGAGGAAAAGAAGGCGAGAGAACCAGAGCTAGCGACGAAGACGTGGTCGATGTGGGCCGGCACACTTACACTGTGCGTGCGCCGCGCGGTATGTGTATAGCGTTCACCCAAGTCATGACGTACTCCGGCTGTCCTGCGGCCACGACAGCAACGGAGACGGGACTACGGGAGAGAAAGGTGCATTCATCCGCCGCTGATGACAACACATCGCGCGATGGAACAACAACCGATAGATGTCAAAATGAAGGAACTTCAATTCGCAAACGACAAGATTTCAGGCCAAAGAGGTGACTCCACACTCGCATGTAAGTATTATGCTCGGCATTCCATCATCGAACAGCCCACATATATGGCAATTATTAAGGCCAAGGGTCCACAATATCCACAGTTGCAGGGGTAATCAATAATATTACAGGGTTAAGCTTAAGCAACACCGTTGCTGTGAGGACACGGCGTGGCCTGGCGGGCGTCCGGCGACAGGTTGGAGATGGACATGAGCATCGATCTGTACTTCTCTGCGCCGTCGTCCTGCCCATTTTCCATGCGACCGTTCGGTAACTTGACGCTCAGGGTCGTTCCCACCTCTGGAACAGACTGGGAGATCCCAATGAGAGACTGGCGCGCAGCTTCCTGGGTGGACTCTGTCGGCGTTGCGGGTGAGGCCATCAACCAAGAGCTGCAGGAAAAATTCCAGTGGTAGGTGAGATGACTTCGAATAGAAAGAAACAGGTGGTAGAAATTTGGATCCCCGATCCACATGGTTAGCAGCCAAGAGTGACCTAAATTAGGCAGTTGACAGCTACAGGGCAAGTGCTTTCACAAGTTTTGCAGCAACAGGGTTTCGGGGGCTGGTAGGAAAAATGATGTACATCCATGTGTAATACAGAAAGGAAATTCCGTGCTTAGCTGAAAATAAATGCTCTGATTGAGTACGTATCTCTATGAAAGGAAGTGATCGATCAGTTTTAGTGAAGCTGCATAAGTAAATGCTGACACTTTTTAGCAGAAATGGAAAGGTGCTGTTTTCGTCGATAATACACAGATTAATATATCGCGAAAGTGTAGAAGAAAACGACTACGATAGCATGAATCAAACCATCATGTTTTATTCTAGACCGTAACTTGTAATGTTGTTATCAACAAAATTTGGACTCGGAGTTCGGTGGATGACTTTCCAAGAGGAAAATGCACCCCTACTCTAGCTGGACGCATAGACTTGGGGCTACAAGATCTGATTTTGGAGACAATTTCATATCATATCTTTCATAATTCATACTGTTTGTAACGATTTTCATCCTGAACTGTTCAAAAACGCAGGCTACTAGCTAACGAGACTAACGCATAACAAGAAGATTTACTAACACATAGTTTCAAGAAGAAAAAAGATTTACTAACACGTAAGACTACCAGTTTGATGCACAGAAATATATCCCCAACGGATTAAAGGAGGAACAAGGAAACATCTGATCAATCCTAAATGGCTAAGTCAACACCAGCATTTGATATAAAAACTTATAACTAAAGAGCAGATACTACTACAAAAAGCTCACAGAGGCCATAGTTCAAATAATTCCGGCTTCATAGACTAAGAGACAAGAATTACTTCATAAAGCAAGTCAGGATAATAGATGAATAATTGATTACCAGTTTCATGGCCTCACTACCTGTTAAATAGTGCACTCACGGCTACCTACCAAAGCTATCCTTTCCACATCGAACCGTACCCAACAACTCCTAAGTATTTCGCTAGCAACTCTGTGGATGAAGGCACTAAGGCCATCCGTACCGCGAAATCTTACACGAGAGACGGAAACAGTTCATTTCTTGCACAACCTCCAATTGCTAAACAACAGTAACCGATAGCTGGACGACCCTTCTCATTGACAGATCCAACCAAAGACAACACAGCCTTTCCTAATTCCCAGTCCACAATCATCCCAGCTCTTCACAAAATAAACCACAAATATCTTCTCCCATGGCGGGCAACGACCACTCACATAACACAAAGGTTCCACCAGGATCCATAGTTAGATCCAACAAAGCAAGCAACGAACTCAACTCAGACCAAAACAACACGGAGGCAACAAGACACCCGACAGCTCGGGACACGCGCGTCACACGAAAACCGGGCGCGAGGATCAGAAAGGCGTACGCGAGTCGGGGCGCTTACCGGAGCTGATGAGGCTGGAGCTGGGCGGAGAAGGAACTCAAACAGGGGGTTGGGGAGCTTTTGGCCGAAGGAAACAGACGATAGGGAGCGAGGGAGGGAGACCAACCGGATGAGCTGACGGGGCGCGGTCAGTTTCTTTTATAGCCGTAACGTTTATCACCACGGGGGCGGGTGGGGCGAGTCCCGTGGACCGCCGCGGCATCCACCGCCCGCTGCTTCGTGGACGGCGAGGGATCGGCTCGGGTCCGTGGACCTGGTCTTTTGGTCCGCGCGGGAGCCCGTGCCAAGTCGGATGGACATGAGCTGGGGTCAAATACTAGGGGACGCCCACGAAATACACGCGCGGATTGGCCTCACCGGGCAAGTTGCGGTGTGGGGTCCAGGGGCCGGTGAGGCCGGATGCTGGAATCCTCTGCGGGCGCCGCCCCACCGAGCGCGTACCTTGCCTTGTGGACTACAGAGTATGGAGTCGTGACAAATCCGGTGGGGTCCAGAATCTATCTCCGACGTGGAACCAGCGCATGCCTATGTTGTAGGAATACTGGCCTGCAGTTTTTTTTTATATTTCTCCCCGGCTCCTTTCGAAGTAAAACCAACGAAATCATTCAGAGCACTGCTAGTTCGTGGTCCTGTCATCCTCCTCCTTCAGGATGACACATTGATGTAAACTTTTCATGAGAGCCAAAATCAGTGACGTGAGTGCTGTTTAGAATAGAAACAAATCACAGAGAACGATTGAATCAACTACTTCTTTATTGATGATAATATTGCCTTATATACTATTACAAGAGACGCCCGTTCGTGCGATACGACGGTTTACAAGAGGCAACTGCCGACGGTTAGAAGCAGAGATTATTTGGATTAACCAAATACTAATTAATCCTAACACTCCCCTAATCAATGCTTCTCTTGAAGCAAACATCATCTTGATAAAGATTCCTCCAAAAACCCTGTGGGAAAATATGAGGAATGATACTTGATATGCTGTGAAAAACTCCTTTAAAACCATGTGGAAAAATAAGGAGAAAACGATACAACATATAATGGTTATTGTCTCTTTGTTAACTCACATGAGAAAACCTGTTAAGGAAAAAACCCATAGGTGAGTTTAGAGAACAATAGATATGTCTTGTATACCTTTTTAAAAACCCCGGTAGGGAAAATAGAAGATACGACATATATTTTGTGTTGATATTGCCTCATTAAAAACCTTTCATGAGAAAACTTAAGAGAAAACTCATAAAAGAAAAAGAGTGCAATATGATGTACGAACATGTTAATTATCAGAGAGTAGCTCCCCCTGATTCTTGCAAATCTTGAAGTCGCCGCATACCAATTTCATAAACATATTTCTGAAAAATTGAATTTGGTAAGGACTTAGTGAACAAATCAGCGAGATTATCACATGATTTGGTTTGCAAGATGTTTATCTCCCCACTTTGTTGTAATTCATGAGGATAAAACAATTTAGGGGCAATATGTTTAGTGATATTGCTCTTTATGTAACCTGTCTGCATCTGAGCAACACAATCAGCATTATTTTCATAGATAATAGTCGGTGATTCAATGGAACCAATACCACACGATTGTTATATGTGGTTTATCATTCTGCGAAGCCACACGCATTCACGTGATGCTTCATATAGGGCAATAATTTCAGAATGATTCGTGGACGTAGCCACTAAAGTCTGTTTAGAAGACTTCCATGAGATGGCCGTTCCACCATGTAGGAACACAAAGCCTGTCTGAGATCTAGCATTATGGGAATCAGACAAGTATCCAGCATCGGTGTATCCGATTAAATTTAAATCTTAATTTCTGTGAGATTGATAATATAGACCTAAATTTTTAGTACCTTGGAGGTAGCGTAAGACTTGCTTGACTCCCGTCCAATGACGTTTAGTTGGAGTAGCGCTGTGTCTTGCTAATAGATTTACTGCAAATGCTATGTCAGGCCTGGTGCAATTTGCAAGATACATAAGAGCTCCAACAGCACTAAGATATGGGAATTCAGATCCCAATATATCTTCTCCATCTTCCCTTGGTCTGAAAGGATCTTTCTCTACGTCTAGAGATCGAACAACCATGGGAGTCTTTGATGGATAAGATTTGTCCATATTAAATTTCTCCAAGATCTTTTGGATATAAGCAGCTTGGTGTACCAAAATTCCAGAATGAAAGTGCTCAATTTGAAGCCCTAAGCAAAATTTAGTTTTGCCTAAATCCTTCATCTCAAATTTCGTCTTTAGATGATCACGTGCTTCATCAATATCTTGTGTGTTGCCAATGATGTTTAGGTCATCAACATACACGGATATGATGCAAAATCCGTTTAAGGACTTCTTTATGAACACGCATGGACAATCATCGTTATTCGTGTTTCCCTTTTGAATAAGGAATTCGCTAAGTCGATTGTACCACATTCGACCCGATTGTTTCAAGCCATATAATGACTTGTTAAGTTTTACACAATACATATTGCGTTTAGCGCTTTGATTCGGAAGTGGGATTCCATCGGGAACCTTCATGTATATATCCGAATCAAGTGACCCATAAAGATATGCAGTCACTACATCCATCAACTGCATAGATAGATGATTTTGCATTGCCAGTGATATTAGGTATCGGAAGGTTATTCCACTCATTACTGGAGAGTATGTTTCGTTGAAATCAACGCTGGGTCTCTGCTTGAACCCTTGTGCTACGAGTCTCGCTTTGTATCTCACCACTTCATTGTTTTCATTCCGTTTCCGGACGAATACCCATTTGAATCCCACCGGGAAAACATTGGGAGGAGTAGGTATTGCTTTTGTAAATACCTCTCTTTTATTGAGCGAAGCTATCTCTGCTTGGATTGCTTCCTTCCACTGATTCCAGTCCAAGCGTTTTTGACACTCTGCCATGGTCTTGGGGTCTGGATCAAATTGGAGGTTGTTTGCAATCTTTGTGGAGAAGTAATTGTCGACAATCGTAGTCTTACGGTTATATGATTCTCCAGAATCAATGTAATTGGTGGAAATTTCATTATCCCTTGGTGACTGATCTTGATTTCCCAATATGATCATGTCAGGATTTTCCGATGTCCCAGTTTCTAGATTTGAGTGCACTCTAAAGCTGGGTTGAGGAGTTAGGATTTCATTTACAATTTCAGAAGGTTTCTTCTTCTGTCTCCTTTGTTGCTTGCGTGAAGCTGAATCCTGTTTTGCAGCCGTACTTCTCCCCCTCTTATTGTTGATGGGGAGTTGAGTGGTTTCTTTTGGAACTTCCACTCGTTCGGGCGCATTTGCAGCAGGATTGTAGGATTTTGTAACTCCTTTGTAATTTGTAAATGAATCTGGCAAGTTATTTGCAAGGTGTTGCAAATTTATGATTTTCTGAACTTGAAGTTCAGTCTCTTGAGTACGTGGATCAGAGTAGGAAATACTTTTGGCATTCCAATCAATTTTCTGGCATTCTTTTTGGTACTTGATATCTCCCCCTAATGCCGGGAAATGATCCTCATTGAAGATGCAATCAGTGTAACGGGCAGTGAATAGATCCCCTGTGAGAGGTTCTAGGTACTTGATTATCGACGGTGATTTGTACCCCACATAGATCCCCAGTTTTCTATGTGGTCCCATGGATGTACGCTGAGGTGGTGAGATGGGCACATATGTGACGCATCCGAATTTTCGCAGATGGGAAATACTTGGAGGATTTCCACGTATTAGTTGCAGAGGGGAAGTACTGTGATAAGCAGTTGGGCGCAATTGTATTAAGTCAGCAGCGTGTAAGACTGCATGACCCCAACAAGAAGTTGGTAAATTGCAATTGTGTAGTAATGGTCTTGCAATAAGCTTAATCCTCTTGATGAGTGCTTCGGCTAAACCATTTTGTGTATGGACGTATGGTACCGAATGTTGGACTTCTATCCCTAGAGCCATGCAATAATCATTGAAAGCTCGAGAGGAGAATTCCGCAGCATTGTCCATGCGAATGGATTGGATTCGGTGCTCGGGATAATGAGCCTTTAATTTAATAATTTGACTCATAATCTTTGCGAAAGCATGGTTTCGTGTGGAGAGAAGGCACACGTGTGACCATCGAGTTGATGCGTCAATTAAAATCATGAAGTACCGAAAAGGTCCAGATAATGGTTGTATGGGACCACAAATGTCTCCTTGAATGCGTTCAAGGAAGTTGAGTGGTTCCACGTTAATCTTAAGGTGTGAAGGCCTTAATATTAACTTTCCAGTTGCACATACGGTGCAAATGAAATCCGAATGTTGAGGAAGTTTAGCATTATTCAAGTTGTGACCAATACAATTGCTGATAATTTTTCTCATCATCCCTGTGCCGGGATGACCAAGGCGATCATGCCAAGTCTGGAATGCATCAATATTCTAAAATATTACCTTGTATGCAACATGTACTACGGGTTTGATATATGTGTAGTACAATCCGGACGTTAAAGAGGGAATTTTTTCAAGTACTTGTTTGCCATATCCGTTGTTTTTGGTTAAGAGGAGATATTCCTCTTTGTTGTCGTCATAGGTTTCGATATGGAAACCGTTCTGACGGATATCTCTATAGCTTAGTAGGGTACGAGTTGAATCGGGGTATAGCAAAGCATCCTCGATTGTTACTTGAGTACCCATAGGGAGAGTAATTATGGCTCATCCTGAGCCAACAATTACGGCATCGCGTCCGGCGATTGTTAAAATTTCTCCTTGGCTCTTAGTGAGATTTTGGAAATATTTTAGTTCCCTAAGAATAGAGTTTGTGGTACCACTGTCCACAAGGCACATTTCCTCTTCCATCGGATTGCTTCCCGTAGAAATCTATATATAGAAATGAAGAATTTAGTATAAAATTCTTGATCAGATATATAGAATACATACAAATGTATTTAGATACATGAGTACTTTTACAATACTGTAATTAACAATATATGTGTTCAACATATAACTACTACAATATTGTCTTAAAACAATATACCAACAACATAGCATTCAATGATTTCAACATAATGATATCATATGGATGTTATGATAACGATGACGGAGTGGAGGGACTTATTCAAAGTCACCAAACATATCATTCGAAGCGAATTCAATGATCATGTTCTCCGTGTTCAGCGCATCGTCGGATTGTTGGAGATGTTTGTTGTCCTGGGGTTCTGGAAGAACAACAGTGGAACAACCGATTTCCGTGGACTTGTCGGTCTGAAGATTGAAGTGTGCTTCAAACTTGGATCCTTGAGCTTGTTTCTTGCGTCCCACGGATTGTAGGTAGAGATCAACGAGGTGTCGAGGGGTGCGACATTTTTTGGTGGAATGCTTGTAGCATCCACACTTTTGGCATACTTGAGATTTGTCGAATTTAGGATTTTCAATGCCTTTCACCTTATCCATGGCACATGGCTTCTTCTTCCAGTTCCGTTTGCGCTTTCCTTTGAAATGCTGCTGTTGGTGCTTGGAAGAGCCAGCAGACTTATTATTATTCTGAGCATTGTAATGTACTTCTGGGAGCGGGGCGACGCCTACATTGCGCTGATGATGGTTCCTCAAAGTGAGTTCATCATGTTTTTCCGCTTGCAGGAGTACATGTATAAGGTCAGAATAAAGTTGGAATTCTTTGGCGCGGTACTGGTGCTGCAAGATCCTGTCCGATGGAAGCATTGTTGATAAGATTTTTTCAATCTTATCTGCTTCAGAGGGTTTTTTCTCGCAGAAATGCAACTTAGAACAGATTTTGTGAACAACGTGGTTATATTCTTCAATGGACTTGAAGTCCTGAAGCCGAAGTTAGACCCAATCATGAGTTGCTTCGGGAAGGATAACCGCTTTCTGTTGTTCATATCTTGCTTTAAGTGTTAGCCATAATGCACATGGATTTTCTTCCATCAGGTACTCAGATTTGAGATCCGGATGGATATGGTGCCTTATAATGTATAAGGCAGCATATCGTTGAGGCTCTGGTAATGCAGGTGTTCCCTCAACGGGAGGGTTGATCGTTGCCACAATGCTGCGGGACGCAAGAGCGATTTTGACATCCATTGCCCATGTAGGATAGTTGTGACCATCGAGCGCAAGCTCTTCAAATTCTTTGGCCATCTTGATCTACATGGAATTAAACCAGAGATTTGATTAATTTACTTAAGAGTAAATCAAAGTATCGTCATGGTTATGTTGTAATAATAGTGCAAAATTTTGAAAGGTTCAAGTGAAGACTTGAAATATGAAGTGTAGATCTCAAGTTGTATAGCGTAATCTTGTAGTAATAGATGGCATAATCTGACGAGAGTCAGTAGATGCTCAAGATTCTATTACCTTGTGATATGCTACAATTCGAATATTTGAAAGAGCACATTGAAGGTAATCATTATGTCGATATGGACATAATATAGACCTTACAGTAAATGAGGAATAATCTGCAAGTATGCAGTAGATTCCGTGTCCATCTACCTTGTGATCCACAAATATATGAGATAACCACGTTTAATTTTGCGTGTTAATTCCTCTTGAATTAAGCCAATTGGGCTAAAGAGCATTTTGGGGCTTAATTGAGGTAAATTAACATATAATTTCGCAAGAAATTTGATTTCAATTGCAAAATTATACAAATTATAAATAAAGTGCATGTTATAGGGATTGCATTGATGCAAACACATTGAACATGGACATATATTACATTTACATATTTTCTGAAAATTAAAACTTAACAGGAAATAACACTGAAATGTAAATATATGTAAAGGCAGGGGTCTAAACATAGTAAACATGGATTAAAAAATACTGATAGAGGGCTAAATTGGGAAAACCTGAAACTATAGGGGCTTTTCTGCAAAATGCCCACGCAGCCGGGTGGACCAAGGCAACCTGGGCCGCGGCCCAGGCGGCCTTATGGCCCATTCGGCCTGGCGGGAGGGTGCGGGGGGGCATGGCGGGCCACCCAAACCTGGGCTTGGGCCGCGGCGGCCTTTCGGCTGGCCCAGGCGGGTGAGCACCGGCGGTGGGGGGGTATAAAGGGGCAGCGGGGAGGGACGGTTAGGGTGTTCTAACCCTAGCCCCCACACTACCCGGTCCGGCGGCGGCGGCGCCTGGTCCGGCGGCAGTGGCGCCCGGTCCCGGTGGCTCCCTTCCATGACGGTCCGGCGGCGCCAGAGCTCCCCCTTCCAAGACGCCGGCGACGATGGCTGGTGAAGCCACCCCATGCTGCCGCACCGACGGCCTTCAAAGCGGCGAGTACTCCTCCTCGCCGGCGGGGGAGGAGTAGCCGTTGGGCAGGCCAAGGGACGCGGGGTCCCATGCCCCCGGACGGTGGCCAGGGCGGACGGAGGTGGAGGCCGGGACGCGCATGAGCCGGTGGCGGTCATCGGTCCGAGGGGATGGAAACGGCGACGGTGGCGGCAGATGCATGGTGCGGGCGAAGCCGGGTGGAGGCGGAGGGGCGGCGAGTTCGCCGGTCGGCTCGGATGCCGGTGCAGTGAAGACGACCGCCGGTGGAGAGGCGCTCGGAGGGCACGGGTCGTAGCCGTGCACCGGGCACCACGTCGGGCCGGTGGCCGGGCTCGGCCACGGGCGCCATGGCGACGAGATTCGCGGAGGGGTGGCCGCGCCATTTGCTGAGGCCGCGGAGGAGGCACACGCCATGCCCAGGAGGCGGGAGGGCGCGCCGGTTCTTGCGGCGATCGTTGGACGACGCGGGCGGCGCCTCCCGTGAGCATGGCGACGGAAGCCGAGGCCGGGGCCACGGCACCCATGGCGGGGAGCAAATCGCCGGCGACGACGAGCGGCAGAACGGTTGCGGCGACGAACATTCCTGAGAAGGCGAAGGAGAAGCGTGGTGAAGAAGCGAGGCATCGTGAATCTCACCTCTCTTCGTTCTTCTTGCTTCTGTTTGTTTGATTGCTCTCGGCAGAGCGTGCCGATAACGTGTTTAGAGTAGAAACAAATCACAGAGAATGATGAATCAACTACTTCTTTATTGATGATGATATTGCCTTATATACTATTACAAGAGACGCCCGTTCGTGCGATACGACGGTTTACAAGAGGCAACTGCCGACGGTTAGAAGCAGAGATTATTTGGATTAACCAAATACTAATTAATCCTAACAAGTGCCAGCGTGAGTAGAACAACTGTGGAAAACCAACCAATGGGTCAGAGCCGTTGGATTGAGCGATGCGGTTGCTCCATACGACTGACCATAATATTACTGTCAGATGATCGCCTTTAGGTTGCCGTAGTAATGCTTCTACCCTGTTTCCGGATGTCATCCAATGTATGGCAATATCCATATGAGGAATTTAGATTGTTGCCATGCGTGGGTTGCAGTGGGCAACCCTGCATGTAATTAAGTTTAATTACTATGCTAAACTGGATTCATGGACTTTGTCCTGTCTTTTTATATGCTGAACTGGAATGAACGAGATAATTCTTGTAATATGAATGTGAGAATTTTAAGTCATTCAGAAACTTTCATACAAATATCTAAATCGAGTGACTTATATAAGTATACGGTCACTACATCCATATATTACATGGATAAATTCATTTGTACAGCCAATGATATTAATTATCGAAATGTAACTCTACTCATAAAAGAAGAGTATGTTTCATCATAATCGATACTAGGTTTTTGCATGAACCCTTGTGCTATAAGTCTCGCTTTGTATCTCATAATCTCATTGTTTTCAGCAATTTTGGACGAAAACCCATTTTGCTCCCGCAGGGAATACATTATGAGTATGTATTAATGAGGTACATATTTCTCATTTCTAGCGCAATTCTTCCTCAATTGTCTCCTTCCATTTGGACAAATATGAGCGCTCGAGGCACTCTACCATGGACTTTGGTTTAGGATCCATTTGAAGGTTTGTGTCAATCTTCGAGAAGAAATATATGTCGATGTTTGTACTCTTTCTATTATACGATTCTCCTAAATCGATAAAATTTGTGAAAATGTCATTTACGCCTGTCGACGACTAAACGCCGGCGTCGGTGGTCCGGAAGGACCCCCTTTGGGATTCGGCCGGGGAGGAGCTGGAACAGGAGCTACGATCTGTCTAGGCCCGGTTAAACGGTAGAAAATGGAGACAAAGATTTTATCCAGGTTCAGGCCACCGCGGAGGTGTAAAACCCTAGTCCTGGTTTGGAGTGTGTGTGCATTAACGTTTAATGGATTACAGAGCATTTGCTATCTCCAAGGGAGTTCGTCTCCAAAAGCTCTAACCCTTTGCATGGCCTCGGCTCTCCCCTTATATACCCGGGGGTTTACCACAGTGACCGAAGGGCATTAAATGCAATAGACGTGCTGCTTACGCGCGTGGGCACGCCATGCCGTCCGTCGAAAGCTGCTGCGGAAGGGATGTTCTGCTGACAAACCACCCTCGGAAACCGGGTCTTCATGATGAGTTGAAATGCGCTGGAGCATACTTAACGGGCAAGCGATTCGCCACGGCGACAACCACCCGGGTCCCACGGGCCCAAGGGATACACCTGGGCGCGCCGTACCGTGCCCGAAAGTCATAAAGTGTGTCAGATGATAACTGACAGGCCTTATCACGTCGGTGGACGCCCGCGTTGGGCCTGGAGTAGGCATGCCTGCTGACAGGCATTAAAAGCACCGGACAGGCCTTAAATGCGCCCGATGGGACACGTGGAAAGGGCCCGCCGGGGCCCTTCGGAAGGTGCCGCGGAACCCCCGCCACGTGTACTAGCTGATGGACCCACGGAGACTACCCGGGGTCAAGGCCCCCGAGGGATGCTCGGGGCACCCCGCCACGTGGCGTCATGGGAGGTAACAAGTAGTGCTCGGGGTAGGGCCCCCGAGGGGCGCTCGGGGCGCCTTGCCACGTGGCACCGAGGGAGCAGCCAGAGACGCTCGGGGTTCCCGGGCTCGGGGACCCCCGAACCCGCATCCCCGACCACTCGCTGCATGTGGGCCACTTGACTAAACCCGTAGGGGCCAAGCGGACACAGTGCTCGAGGGGGGCAAGCCCCCAAGTGCATACTCCCGATTCCCACGCCCTTTGGGCGACGTGGCATCGAGTTTGGCCCTTTGCCGATGGCTCGGGGAACCCTAGTTCCCGTACCGCCGACAGTAGCCCCCGGGCCTGCTCCCCAAAACGCTGGCCTAGGAAGGAGGCAAGATTGGGGCCGGGCCCAAAGATCTCTTGGGCCACTGAGATGCCGGCCCACCGAAGGAAACCGGCGGGGAAGTTGATTCGATCTCCGCGCGCGGCGCGCGGGGGGAACGCTCCGATTTTCACGCCTCGTGGGGGCGCAATCAGTTACGAAAACCGAGCCGTCCCCCACGACCGCGCGGCGCACGAAGCGTTGTAGCCTTTTTGCAGTCTTTTCGAATTCCTTCCAACCCTTTAAATGCTCCGCCGCCCGTACGCCTCCACTTTTCCACGCCTTTCACAACTGCTTCTTCTTCCCTGCGCCGTCTGCCTCTGCTACGTCTTTTCGCCTCCTTGCGCCAAAGCTTTCTTCTCTCTCCACACCTTTCGCCACCATGTCGCGGAAGTCGAGGAGCTCCAAGCGCCGCTCGTCCCCACCGCCCGCTGTCGCCCCCGGCATCCTTCCCCGGTCCCGCCTCCTCAACGAGGAGGCCATGGACAAGGTGCGGACGCTGCTGGTTCCGCGGGGGAAGAAAAGCCATAGGGAGGTGCGGCTGGCCACGCATCCGCCGGAGCCGTACGACAACGAGACCGTTATCTTCTCCAGCTTCATCGCGGCGGGGCTGACGTCGCCGTTCTCCGCCTTCTTCATAGCAATGCTGGAGGAGTATGAGATCCATCTGATCCATCTCACTCCCAACTCGGTCGTCATGCTGTCGATCTTCGGTCACCTCTGCGAGATGTTCGTGGGGGTGATGCCGTCAGTGGCAAAAAGGTGTCAGACCGTTCCATCCCCTGCCAAGACCGACAGCTTGACGGGACTTATCACATGGGAAGACGGAAACTGACTAGGACATCACCATCTTGTCCATAACGGACTTGGAGTAGGAATGCCTGCACTGATAGGCATTAAATGCGCCTGTCGGGCCACGTGTACTGGGTAGAGACCCACGAAGGGTGCTCAGGGTTCCCGTGTTCTGGGACTCCCGAGCACGTGGCTTAAGCCATCCCACTGCCTGGGAGAGGTACTCGCCGTCTCGAGTGGGAGCCAAGTCGCCTTGGCTGCTCGGGGAGCATCTTTAAGGGACGACTCGGGGCCTCCCGTGACGGCCGTGTGGACACAGTGCTCGGGGTGAGTCCCCGGGCACCTCCTCTTGACTCCCACGTCCGAGTGGATCCAGCGCTCGGGGTGAGCCCCCAAGCACCTCCTCTCGACTCCCACGTCCTTGATGACACGGCGTCAAGTTGGACCTTTTCCAGCGGTTTAGGGGGCCCCGTTCCCCGTATCGCTGACAGTAGCCCCCGGCTCTGCGACCAGGCGATGGCCTAGAAAAAAGGACGAGGCTGGGGACGGGGCCTTCGCTCCATGGGCCGACGAAGATGCCGGCCCGCTCTGAGCACCATGCGGGGGAACTGCTTCGATTTTCGTGCCTTGCAGAGGGACGCGCTCTGTCAGGGAAACAAAATCGTCCCCCCACGCTTCGATTTTTGCGCCTTGCGGAGGGACGCGCTCTGTCAGGGAAACAAAACCGTCCCCCCACGCTCTGGTTTTTGCGCCTTGTGGGCCCCCCCACGTCCGACCACGCACGAAACGCTTCGAATTCTTGATCCTTTCCTTCAAATGCTTCGCCGGCTGTGCGCCTTCTCATCTCCTTGCGCCCTTCGCCTCCATGCGCCCTTTCGCCTTCAGCTTCCTTTCGCCTCCAGCTTCCTTGCCGTACCGGTGCCATGACAAGATGCGAAAAACACCGCGCTTCCTCACCGCCTCTGCCACCAACGCCATTCTTCCCAAATCCCGTCTCCTTAACGAGTAGAGCGTGGCCAAGGTGCGGAAGATGCTGGTCCCGAAGGGCCAGAGGGGGGCATCAACGGTGAGGCCGGCCACGTACCCGCCAGCGCCGAGCCCGGAGGAGACGGTGATCTTCACGAGTTTCGTCGCGATGGGCCTGGTGCCGCCGTTCTCTCCCTTCTTCTGGAGGTGCTGATGGAGTACCAGATCCACCTTATCCATCTCTCCCCCAACTCCATGGTGATGCTGGCGATCTTCGCCCATCTCTGCAAGATGTTTGTGGGAGTGATGCCGTCGGTGGCGCTCTTCCGCCACTTCTTCGTGTTGCGGTCGGCGGGGAAGAGCAGGGGCTCCGACTGGGTGGAGACCACAGGGAGCTGGAACTTCAGCCTTGGGGAGAAGATCGGAGACGGCTACATCCTGCAGGAGACGCGGAATAAGTGGGACGATTGGCGCAACCAGTGGTGCTACCTCTCCACTGATCCGCATGCCCAGCTACTGCTTCTCGAGGGCCGGCACCGGCGCACAAGAGGAAGTGGGAGTTCCTGATGGAGGACGACGACCTGCTGCGGCCGGTGGTAGAGCGAATCTCGTGACTACGGGCCGCAGGCTTGACGGCGACGATGGTGGTTGGCGACTTCCTCCGGCGGCGGCTGGCGCCGCTGCGGGAGCGTGGCCGCCCAGCTTGGATGTACACCAGCGCGCCGGACATCGGCCGGACGGTAATCGGCGAAGCGGGAAACCTTAGCTCCGACATGGCGAAAGCAATGCTGCGGGTTCTCCTGGGCATCGAAGACGCCGCTTCCGCTGAGCTGCCCAGACCGGACCTTGCGCTTTGCGTGAACCCGCAGCGCAACGCGATCCGCGCGGCCCTCCCCGAGTTCGACTCATGGGGGATCAAGCCGAAGGACCCCGGGCGGCGGCGACGTCGGGGAGGATCCAACCGCGAGGACCCCGGGGACCCACATCGCCGGCGAGGACCCCGCGGACATGAAGGGCAAGAAGGCGCGGGCGCCTTCCCCCCCCCATCTTCCTCATCATCGCCGCTACCCCCCTCCTCCGTCCCCCGCCGGAGGCGGCAGCTCGGGACGAGACAGCGCCCAGTCGGCGCTGGCCGGGGGCTCGACGCAGCCGAGCTCAGGGCCTGCCCAGCCCAAGGCAGCTAGCAAGAAGAGGAAGGAGCCATCGGAATCGACGAGTCCGGGGTTCGAGATCCCGACGACACGCTGGTGGTACAAAGGGCCCTCGTCATCGTAAGACGAAAACTCCCTCTTTGTTCTGTAGGGTGAATAGAGTGCTCGGGGATTGACCCAAGCTTCGTTGTGTCGTTTTCAAGACGTCCAAGAAGACTCGAACTGCCCTGAGTGCGGAGTCCGCCCCGAGCACTGAGGATGCTCCGAGAGCCGAGACTATCCCGAGGGCCGAGGCCGCGCGGACGATGCCAAGCCTGATCCCCGACACCCAGGACGCAACACCCGAGCGGAGTGCGGCCGCGTCAGGGACACCGGTGGGGGTCGCAGCGGTTGACACTCCATCGCCCACCGTGACAGCCGGGATCGTGAGTGCGGAGACCGAGGGGGCGCTCCCCGAGGGAGAGCTCGGGGACTCTGCCGCCCGGGAGTTACTCGGGGACTTAGCCGCTCGGGAGTTACCCGGGGGCCTGCCGAAGGCACTCGGGGGAGCTCGGTGCCCAGAGGCGGGGAGCCCAACCTTGCCCTCGAGGGGGCCTACAGCCGTCCCAGCGCCGGAGCGAGCTCGGGCTCGACTACCTTGCCGAGGGGCCGGGGCTCCGTGCGCCCAGCCGGGACGCCTTGGGGGCTCTTTCCCGAGTTGTTCGACACGGCGCACGCCGTGGTGGACAATATCCGGGCCGCCGTCGTCTCAGAGAAGGCAACGCTAGAGGAGCGAGAGGCCGTCCTCGCGGAAGCCGGAGAAGCTTTCCTCGCGCGGGTCCGGATCACCAAGCACGAGCACCAAAGAGCCACCGCAGAGATCCTCAGGGAAAAAGAGGCCTTAGAGAAGATGCGCGCGGAGGTAATCGATGAGGGCGAGCAACTAATCTGGCGGCAAGAACAGGTTGCCCTCCGCGAGGCAGAGGCCGCCACGCAGGAGATCATCCTTGACCAGCGGGCGAAGGCGCTCGATGAAGGGGAGGTCTCCCTGGTGTGGCGAACCCGGGAGCTGGAGGGAGAGGTGGAGCGGCGCATCGAGGCCGCTCGCAAAGAGGTCTCCGACCAGCTGGAGGCGACCAAGGCGGAGGCCCGAGAGCAACTCCGTTGAGCCAAAGAGGACAGGGACCGTCGCATCCGAGAGGTGGAACGGCACCTCGAGGATAGCAACATCTCCAAGCGGAGGCTGTCGGAGCGGGTGAAGGAGCTGCAGGAGGAGCTGCAGCGACTAGATTCGACGGCCGCCGAGGAGAGGGATCTCCTCGTGGAGATGCGGTCTGAAAGGAACAGTGCCACCGCGATGATGCGCGACATCTTCAACCGGGCGCGGCGCGTGGTGGCAGCTGCCGGGCTTGGCCGCATAGCCACGGGCGAGCAGGGCCTGGAGTCCCTGGGCTGGAAACGCTGCTGGTGGCCGTGAAGGACGTGGCCGCTCGGGAGGGGCGCGAGCTGGCCGCCGCAGTGGCAGAGCATGTGCTTGCATGCTATCGGAGTCGGGATCCAGACTTCTCCTTGGAGCCGGCAAGGCTCGGGGTCGTCGAGGAGGGGGAGACGCCGCTCGCGAGGCCGTCCGCGATGTAGCCAGGGAGATCGCCCAGCACTTCACGCGGGAAGAGGGCGAAAGCGACTCCGACGACGACGACGGTGGCGAGGACTAGCCCTTTGTATTTGTTTGTGCTTTTTGTTCAAGGCCGAAGAGCCTTTTTGTAAAGAACTTGCTGTTGATGCAATGCTAGGTGCGGACTTGGCTTCTCACACCTTTCTCTCTCTTTTTTTTTGAAGACGCGTCCACCTCGCGCCGGGAATAGGCCGACCCTTGGGGGGCTGCCCCGAGGACCCCAGCCCCCGAGAGCTGGATGCGTCGAACATGTCCTTGAGCAGGCCGCGCCTCGGGACCCCGAGAACCAGGCCCCCGAGAGGCGGGCGCCGAGCGTAGACCGCCGCACCGAGAGCCATCTCTGGTGCTCGGGGCTGCGCGCCTTCGGGTCTTGATGCTCCTGCAGATTCGCCCGAGCACTTGCTCGGGGACGGTTATGCAGATAGCTAGACATCAGTGGAAATTTTTATTGTGCCGACTTTTTCCACCCAGTTTCACTAGCTTTCCCTCTCGCGCAGCAAGGATCCCTCGCACCGCTAGCCCTTCATCTGTGGAGGAGCCCCCGAGCACGTGTGCGAGCGCGTAGGATACTTGGGCGGCTTTTGGCCGGACTGGTGCCCAGGGTGTAGAAACCAGGCAAGGCGACCAGGGCTTTGAGCGACGACCCGGAACACTCACCGTGGCTCGCACCGTTACTCCGGAACGCCCCCACCTTATGATCGAGCGGTGCTCGGGATTGCTGACACGAGAGGTTACTCGCGGGGGCGGTATAAAAAGCCTTGAAACTGAGAAAGTGCGGCAGAAAAAACTTAGCTTATGAGTAGAATCGAATGCTTTTCCTCTCGTTCTTGAATATTATCTTCGAGTTTGATGATGATGTGAGGGGAATCCATGGTGGTTTTTCGTCCTGGGTTTTCGCCTTGATATTATCAGCGGCACCCGGGAGCTTCACCATGGTTGATCTGTAAACTCGCAGGCGATTATAACAACCTATAGGCAAAAGATGCCCCTGCCTCGAGTTTTTCTGAAACTCCCCGCTGTCAGGATCCACAGGCCTTCGAGTCAGCTGACTGGTCATGGGTACAAGAGGTAAAGTTATCCGAGTACTCTGAGGCTCGGTAGTGCTCGGGGCAACTGACCAGTCCGAGCACGAGTGGCCAGGGGCTTATGTGCCCTGACTTGGGAGTGCTCGAGGTACAGTTGGTGGTCCGAGCGCCGATAGCTCGCCGCCGGAGACTAGACTTCCCCGACTTCTCGTACCACAGACCAGTAGGGACCTATTTGCGCCAGGGAGACATGGGAGCCCGATACTCGTGAGAGTGACTTCTTTTGCGAGCAAGCGAGGGGATAGAAAAGCTTGACAAGTAATTGAAAAGGCGAATATTACTTATATTAACATTATCAATGCTATTGATACAGCTTATAATATGAAGGAACCCCCGAGCATGTGTGCGAGCACGTGGGATACTCAGGCGGCCTTTAGCCGGACTGGTGACCAGGGTGTAGAAACCAAGCGAGGCGACCAGGGCTTAGGCGACGAACCCGGAACACTCCCGAGACTCACTTTGCTACTCGGGGGTTTGATCCAAAGCATAAAGAAAAAACTTACTTGAGCTATTTACGGATAAAATTTGCGCAGATGCTTGATGTTCCAAGCATTGGGCAGCGGCAGACCGTCATCCGTGGTCAATCTGACGGAGCCAGGTCGGGAGACGCCGGTCACTCGGTAGGGGCCCTCCCACATGGGGGAGAGTTTGTTCTTTCCTTCCCGCGTTTGAACACAACGAAGTACTAGATCCCCGACCTCCAGTGACCGGGCCCGAACGTGGTGCTGATGATAGCGCCTCAGGCTCTACTGACATCTGGCGGCACGGAGGGTAGCTCTGCATCGGTGCTCTTCTAAGTAGTTGACGTCTTCGAGCCTTCTCTGTTCCTGATCGCCCTCTGAGTAAGCTCCGACCCGAGACGAGCCGAAAGTGATCTCGGAGGGGAGGACTGCCTCTGCCCCGTATACGAGGAAGAAAGGCGTTTCTCCGGTCGCCCTGCTGGGAGAAGTCCGAATTGACCAAAGGACAGCAGGGAGCTCGTCGATCCAACTAGCACCGCACTTCTTGAGCCGATCGAAGGTTCTGGTCTTGAGCCCTTTGAGGACTTGAGCATTGGCGCACTCAACTTGTCCGTTGGCGCGAGGGTGAGCGACCGACGCGAAGCAGATCTTGACCCCGATGGCTTCACAGTACTCAAGGAATGCGTCGCTTGTGAATTGCGTGCCGTTGTCGGTGATGATTCGATTGTGCACTCCAAAGCGGCTCACGATTCCTCGAATGAACTTAATTGTTGTGTGCTTGTTGATCTTGACGACAGGCTCGGCTTCCGTCCACTTGGTGAACTTGTCGATGGCGACATAGAGGTACTCGTAGCCCCCGACTACTCGGGGGAACGGACCTGCAATATCCAGCCCCCAGACCACGAAGGGCTAGGATAAGAGGATGGTTTGGAGGGCCTGAGCTGGCTGATGGGTCTGCTTTGCGTGGTATTGACATGCTTCGCAGCGTCGAACCAGCTCGATGGCATCCTGGAGGGCTGTTGGCTAGTAGAAACCTTGCCGAAAGGCCTTTCCGACCAGCGTGCGGGACGATACATAGCTACCACACTCGCCCTCGTGGACATCCGCGAGCAAGTCGGGGCCTTCTTCCCGGGAAATGCACTTCAGGAGGACGCCATTGGTGCCACGCCGGTAGAGATCCCCATCCACCAAGGTGTAGCGTTTGGCTTGTCGCGCAATCCTCTCTGCTGCGGCATCATCTTCGGGAAGGACGTCTTCTTTCAGGTATCCTCCGATCTCGCCAATCCAGGAAGTCTCCTGAGAATAGGTGGCGAGCACGCCATGCTCGCCGGGCGGCAGCGACCTGACGGGGATTCCTACTGAAGGTGCTGCCTGGGTAGCCTCGCCTTGGCGCGAGGTTCCCCCTTCGTCTTGGTCGGCGGCCTTGACGGACGGCCGGGAGAGCCTTTCTTTAAAGGTCCCAGCCGGGAACGGCTCCCGAGAGGAGGCCAGTTGCGATAGGTTGTCGGCGAGTTCGTTGTAGCGGTGCGGAACGTGTTGGAGCTCCAACCCGTCAAACGCCGCTCCAACTTCCTGACTTCGGCCAAGTACGCCGCCATTTGTGGATCCGAGTATTGGTACTCCTTGGACACCTGGTTGACGACCAGCTGAGAGTCGCCTTTGACGAGCAGGCGCCGGATTCCGAGGGATGCGGCTGCACAAAGCCCCGCGAGAAGACCCTCGTACTCGGCCATGTTGTTGGTGGCGCGGAAAAGGAGCTGCACGACGTACTGGAGTACTTCACCCATTGGAGAGGTGAGAACCACTCTAGCCCCCGCGCCTTTAAGCGTGAGGGATCCGTCGAAGTGCATCGTCTAGTGCTCGGTTCCTTCATGTCCCGGATTCACGGATAATTCTTCCCCTTCGTCTTCAGGCACCGGTGTCCACTCGGCCACGAAGTCGGCCAGAGCTCTGCTCTTGATCGCTCGGTTGCTGACGAAGCACAGGTTGAACTCCCCGAGTTCAATTGCCCACTCGACGATGCGTCCAGTGGCCTCCCGATTGTGCAGGATGCGGTCGAGGGGGTAGGCAGTAACCACCGATATCTCGTGTGCCTGGAAGTAGTGCCGCAGCTTTCTCGACGCAACGAGAATTGTGTAGAGCATCTTCTGGGCTTGCGGGTAGCGCGTCTTGGTGTCACGTAGCACTTCGCTGACGAAGTAGACGGGCCACTGCAGGGTGCAGCCCTTGTTCAGAACTTCCCTGAGCACAGCACCCGATGGGTTGATCTTGGTCCCAGGCGCGCTTAACTGCTTGGGGTCGCCCGGGAGCTCAGACCCTGGCTTCTCCTTGGACGCGTCGCTTGTCGGGAGCTTGGACCCGACAGCTTCCACCCTCGCGGGAGATGTCGGGAGCTCGGACCCGACCTCTCGCTCGACCACGAGGACTGCCCTCACCACCCGGGGAGTAACCGAGATGTAGAGCAGCAAGGGCTCCTCGGGTCTCGGTGCCACCAAGATTGGAGGCGAGGTGAGATACCTCTTGAGGCCCTGAAGGGCCTGCTCAGCCTCCGGAGTCCACTCGAAGCGGCCCGATTTCTTGAGGAGCTTGAACAGGGGGAGACCATGCTCCCCGAGCTTGGAGATGAATCGTCCCAAGACCGCCATGCAGCCCGTTAGGCGCTGCACGTCCTTGAGACGAGCCGGCGGGCGCATCTGGTCGATGGCCCAGATTTTCTCAGGGTTGGCCTCTATGCCCCGGTTCGAGATCAAGAAACCGAGGAGCTTGCCCAAGGGAACCCCGAAGACGCACTTCTCGGGGTTGAGCTTCATGCGCATGCTGCGGAGACTGTCAAAAGTCTCCGCTAGATCCTCGAGGAGCGTTGCTTGATCTCGCATCTTGACGACGAGATCGTCGAAATAGGCCTCGACGTTGCGACCTATCTGAGATTGTAGATAAGGCTGGACATAAAGCTCGAGGCTCGTAGCTCGGCTCGGGCCCGGCGAGGCTCGGCTCAGGCTCGGCTCGGCTCGGAGGTGCAATGAGCCGAGCCTGAGCCTCCTCCTCGGCTCGTAAAGCTCGGCGAGCCGAGCCAAAAAGCTCGCGAGCCGCTTGGAGGCTCGTTTGGGCTCGTTGCATAGAAAAATTTGGGCATGACTTTTACTAAAAAACTGACAATCCACATACATATATTGAACAATTATACAATAAACAAGCGGCTATTTGGACTTGTTGTATTAAATTTGAATATGATTTTTGCTAAAAGAGCAACCACTAATATGAATTCAAGACACAAAAACCTGAACAGACATAATTTATCTTGACTTGACCTACAAAGTCCCATCCGACTGGAATAGATCGAAAACAGCCTCATACGACATCAGAACATTATATATCACGCATTGCAAGAGAGATCATGTACTTTCTTCTCATACCTGAAAGGACAAATCCCATACAGGTTTCAAAATATGCTACTGATAGTCATGTGCAATGTGCACGTTCCAACTAACCTTGCACGCCTAAAACCAAAGCAATCACCAACTCACCAAGTGAGTACAGTTCTAGGGCTGAAACGCAGAGTCCAAAGGGGAAAGAAGATCCATCCCTCTCAAACATATACAAAATCATAACCTAGATGATGAAATCATGAAATAAGCCTGTCCATGGATCATAATAAAGCTGGGAAAATCTACTACCGAATCAAATATTTTACTCCCGTTGGTGAAAATTCAAGGCATGTGAAGTATTTCCAAGCGGATCTGACGAGAAGCCTACACAAAAAAAAAGGTTACACGGTTGCTATGACCTAGTTTCTTTCTTGCTAATGAACAGAAGATTAGAACTCTATTTAAAAAGGAGTTAGCCATCACTAAGTTCAACACGACAGCACATAGTAATTAGAAACCTTCATGGATTTCTATGCAAAAATTTGAATATGCAAAAAGACATACAAGAAGGGAGAAGAGGACCTTGTGGGCTGATCCGGGTGGTGCTTCGGTGGCAGCAGTGGCTGTCCGGCGAAGAAGCGGAGGCGGCGCAGCTGAGGACGAGTGGCAGCAGCACGACGGGGAGGACCGGAGGAGCGGCACGGCTCAGCTAGGGGAAGGAGCGGCGGCACGGTGCGGCTATGGAGGCACTGGAGCGGGAGGACCGGAGGAGCGGGGCAGCGACGGCGGTCCGGTGAGGCCGAGCCAGGCGCGGTTGGGGATGGAGCCGCCGGCCGCGGCGACCGGCCGAGGAAGGAGACGAGCGGGGCGGCTCGGCCAGGGGAAGGAGCGGCAGCGGCGGTGGCTGTGGAGGGGGAGGAGTGGTGCGGACGGTTGTCGAGGGAGAGGAGGAGCGGGCGAGCGGCGGCGGCGGTCCGGCGGGCGAGGCCGAGCCTAACCCTAGACGGCGGCGCGGCGTGGGGTTGGGCGGTTGGCCTGCGGGCAAAACGATCGGGGGGATTTAGGGGCAGGCGGTTGGCCGGCTCACGAGCTCATACGAGCCGGCTCGAGCCGGCAACGAGCCCGAGCCGAGCCCAAATTTCGGCTCGCAGCAGGACACGAGCCGAGCTTGGCTCGGCTCGTCTTTTCGCGAGCTGGTGCGAGCCGAGCCGCGAGCCGGCTCGGCTCGGCTCGTGTCCAGCCTTAATTGTAGAGTAATATGCATAGCACGCTGGTACGTGGGTCCAGCGTTTTTCAAACCAAAAGGCATGCGAACATAGCAATAAGTCCCCGCAGGGATTGTAAAAGAGGTTTTTTCCGTATCCTTTACCGACATACTAATCTGGTGATAACCAGAATATGCATCTAGAAAGCACAAAAGGTCACATCCGGCAGTGGAATCGACTATTTGATCAATGCGAGGTAAAGGGAAATGATCTTTTGGACATGCCTTGTTGAGGTCAGTGTAATCCACGCACATCCTCGGCTTGCCATTAGCCTTTGACAGGATTGGTGAGCCAGTCCGGGTGGAGAACTTCCCGGATGAAACCGACGGCAAGGAGCTTGTCGACCTCCGCCCGGATGAACTCCTGGCGCTCTGGCGTTTGCTGGCGCACCTTCTGCCGAACGGGCCGTGCGTCAGGGCGCACGGCGAGGCGGTGCTCGATCACCTCCCTAGGGACCCCGGGCATATCTGACGGTTGCCAAGCAAACACGTCGGCATTCACCCGGAGGAAGGCGATGAGCGTGCTTTCCTATTTGGCTGCCAGACGGCCGTCGATCTTAACGGTCTTGGACGCGTCTTCACCAAGGACCACCTCCTTGACAGGGACGGAGTCGTCTACGGCGACCCTGACCTTGGTCGGGGGTGGACCCGAGGACTCGGGGCACTCACCGATGTCGTCGGCCGCGGCGGCGGTGGCTAAGAACGGCTGCTCGGCGCAGAGGACGGAGCTCTTGAGGTCGACCGACACCGTGATCGTGCTATTGGGCCCGGGCATCTTGACAGTGAGGTAGGCGTAGTGGGACACAACCATGACCTTGGCGAGCGCCGGGCGCCAGAGGATGTTGTTGTATGGGAGGTCGAACTCGGCAACGTCGAAAATGATACTCTCCGTCCGAAAGTTGTCCCTGGTCCCAAACGTGACCATCAGGGAGACCTGTCCTAGGGGCACGGTGAGGCCTGGGGTGACGCCGTGAAAATGCATCGTTGGCCTCAGTTGCCCGGGTGGCACCTGCATTTTGTTAAAAACCTTGGGGGACAGGAGGTTAAGGCGTACGCCCCTATCGATTAGCATGCGGGTTACCTTTATGTTGCACACCGTGGGAGGCGGCCTACGCTCGACGTGCTCTCGGGGTGGTCCGAGCGGTCGAAGGTGATCGGAGTACCCGACCACTTGAGTGGTTGGGTCGAAGCGGTGCTCGGGGTCGCCGAGCACACTTCGCGCACCATCAGTTTAAACTGGCGACGCGAAGAGGGCGTGGAGGCGCCCCCGTTGATGCACGCCACGGCTTTGGGTTCCTGGAACTCGAGACCATCTTCCTCGCTGCCGCGCTCGCCGTCGCCACCCTCGCGGTGATCCTCACGCTGCTTCTTGTTCCTCTCGGCGAGGAACTTCACTATCCAGCACTCAGCAAGTTCGTGTCGGTCGGTTTGGTGTATCTCACACCACTTGCCAGCGCCCCGACCGGGTGCCCTGGGTGGCTTCTTGCCGCCGCCTGATCTGTCGCGCGGCGGCTTTCGCGCTTTGGCCTCCGCTGCCGCGACGGGCTCGGACTTGTGCTTCTTGTTCTTGTTCTCCCGTCTCCCGGAGAGGCGAGAGGAACCTGCATCGTCGACCGTCGGCTGGTCGAGGCACGAACTGTGCCACGCGCGGGCTTCAGCCGCCTTGGTGCACTTGTTCGCGACCGCGAACAGCTCCGCCGTGGACTGGATGACACGCGTGCCCAGCTTCTCAAGCATCTTCTCGTCGCGCATGCCTTGCCTGAAGGCGACGATAACTGCTTGAGGGGAAATCTTGGGAATGGTATTACGAATCTGGCTGAAGCGCTGGATAAAGTGCCGCAACGTCTCCCCTTTACATTGCTTGACAGTGTGGAGATCACTCTCCATGCCAGGGCGCTCGAAGGTGCTCTGGAAGTTGGCCACGAACTGGTGGCAAAGGTCCTCCCACGAGCAAATCAAGCTCGGGGGAAGGTTCATGAGCCACGAACGGGCAGAGCCCTTCAAGGCCATGGGGAACCAGTTGGCCATTACCTTTTCGGCTCCTCCAGCCGCTTGTACGGCGGTGGTGTAAATCTAGAGGAACTCCTCCGGGTGGAAAGAGCCGTCATACTTCTGTGGCAGCTCAAGCCGGAACTTTCTGGGCCAGCTGACGTGGCGAAGGTCAGGAGTAAAAGCCTGACAACCCGCTCCATAAAGCGGGGTGCCGACCCTCCCGACCGGCTACACGCGGACGCGCACCGGAGAGTAGGTGCAACCAGCAGCGGGACCGGAGGACGATTGGCCCTCGTCAGCCCTTGCCTCGCGCCGCCTCTCCCGATGGCGCTCGATGGTGATGCGCACATCTTCGTCTTCCCTCCGCTGGTTGATGCGATGGCGAAGATCTGGAGAAGCAACCGAATGGGGGGACCCGCTGCAGAGCTCCCTCGCTTCACCACGTGAAAGACGCGGCGGTAGTGGCGGTGATGCTGCCGAGGGGCCGGGTCGGGTGTCGGCATGCCTTGAGGAGGTATGAGAGACTCTGGCCGCCACCTGACGGCAAGCGGTGTCCACCAGGTTGGCTACCTCCTGGAGCCAAGGGCCCATAGGAGATATACCTTCCACCTGGACGGGAGGGTGCCGGATGAGGAGCTGCGTAGCATGCAGCGTGCCTGCCTCACCCGGCTGGTCGAAATCTAGCCGGTGCCGCACCGGCTGGGGAGATTCGGTGATGGGTGGATCGGCATGCGACTCACCCTCGCGCGCTAGGTGCCGGAACTGCGACAGCGTAGCGTCCGCTGCTGCGATGCCGCTGGGCACGGTGTGGCGCCCCTGCACACGAGAGGGCGTCGAGCGTGCTGGAGCGGATGGCTATCAACGTCCCTGCTGCTGGGGATGTGATTGTCGACCTACCATGAATGGCGTAGCTTCGAAACCTTTGCTCCCCCTACCTGGCACGCCAGATGTCGGCGAACAAACATCGGCGTCAGTGGTCCGGAAGGACCCCCTTTGGGATTCGGCCGGAGAAGCGCAGGAACGGGAGCTACGTCAGATCTTGAACGGCAGGAAGCTAGAAACAAGACCGTAATTTATCCAGGTTCGGGCCACCTTCTTGGTGTAAAACCCTACGTCCTGCTTTTTGTGTATATATAAATATTTGGATGATTACAATGAGCCTGGAAGCACAGGTGTTCTTCCTCTTTTCTTTCTCTTAGGTCTCTCCTTTTTTTCGTCCCCTTTCTCATGGCCTTGGTTCTCTCCTTATATACCGGGGGTCACCACAAAGACCGAAAGGCAAATACACTATAGCCGCACCGTTGCTGACGGATAAGGCGTGGGCGTCCCACGCCGACGGTTGAGGGTTGCTGTAGCGGAATAGTTCCTGTCACGCTTCGGTTGGAATCTGGGTCATCATGACGGGGTTGGGTCAGAAGGTGAAGACTTCTCGGAACGCCCTCTGTCACGGACCATGCTGCAGCTACCCTGGCCCCACCGACCAGGGACAGGAGGTATGCGCCTGGGCGCGTGGCGGCGCGCCCCAAAGTCAAAAAGGTGTCAGACCGTTCCATCCTCTGCCAAGACCGACAGCTTGACGGGACTTATCACATGGGAGGACAGAAACTGACTAGGACACCGCCATCTTGTCCATAACGGACTTGGAGTAGGAATGCCTGCATAGACAGGCATTAAATGCGCCTGTCGGGCCACGTGTACTGGGTAGGGACCCACGAAGGGTGCTCGGGGTTCCCGTGTTCGGGGACTCCCAAGCACGTGGCTTAAGCCATCCCACTGCCTGGGAGAGGTACTCGCCGTCCCGAGTGGGAGCCAAGTCACCTTGGGTGCTCGGGGAGCATCCTTAAGGGACGACTCGGGGCCTCCCGTGACGGCCGTGTGGACACAGTGCTCGGGGTGAGTCCCCGGGCACCTCCTATTGACTCCCACGTCCGAGTGGATCCAGCGCTCGGGGTGAGCCTCCGAGCACCTCCTCTCGACTCCCACATCCTTGGTGACGCGGCGTCAAGTTGGGCTTTTTCCAGCGGTTTAGGGGGCCCCGTTCCCCGTATCGCTGACAGACGCGATTGGCCACCACCGACCGGCCCACGTGGCCCGGGGCCAAGTTCCTGGGTATATAACCTTGATGACGGTTAGGGTTTCCCCCTAGGGGGATTTCAGATCCCACAGCCACCGATAGGGTGGGTTTGTTGCGCCGTCGGCGGAGAGGGTGTGGGGTGACTGCACCACCATTGGAGGGAGGGGGCCGTGGAGGGGGCAGGGCACTAGGTGTTGTGTGAGAGGAGGAGGCAGCTGGGCTGCTAGGGTTGGGCGCCTCCTGCAGCTAGGAGCGTGCGGCAGATGCGCCACCGCCGCTGCTGGCTAGAGTGCCATGGCCGCCCACAAGGGGCGTGCCATGATGGCCCCTGCCTTCGGGTGATGGGTCGCTCACCACCAGTGCTGCTGCTGTGAGTGTGAGACAGCAGGTACGCCTTGGCAAGGACGGCGCTGCCGCGGTGGAGTGCTCCGTTGACGTGAATTCGAGGGATCCGCCGCCTGTGCTGAAGGAGATGGCGGGCACCATGGCCATTGCCACCATGGTCAAATTCACGGTAAAGGGGAAAACGAAGGTGGTCGCCGTTGTCGCAGTCAAGACAGGGCTGGCTGATCCTGCCACGAAGGTGGCTAGATGGCAATGATGGCCACATCCACAATGGTGACGATGTCGCCGCGGTCGATGAGGCTAGGGAGGAAGAAGTCGAAGAACTGCTTCTTTGGTTGTCGCCAAAAGGGTAATAACACTATTGATTACTTCTTCTGCCATCATTCTTAACCTTTTGTGCGTGATTGAGGCTGGGTAGTGTGTGATGGGGAGGCTAACAATGCTAATGACGAGTTGTAGTAGGATTGTGAGACTAAAGATTGAATGAGAGAATGAAACTTGTTATATTTAATGTATGAATTTTTTACATATATGTACAAGATGAGCGGATGTCAGTTGCCATTTGGGGAGACACTCCTCCCCAATAGACATTGTTAACTGCTAATTGCAATAAACGAAACTGATTATATGATTATTTTGTAATAGTGATATCCCAATTGAACTCTGTGTATCTGATTTGAATTTTGAACATGTCTAAAACCTAACAATACTCCTAATTGCTTAAACTTGACATTGTAGTGCTTCAACCACAAAAAAAGTGCAACCGATGCCTTTGTGGCTATAGCTGGACTCACGTAATTAGCAGGCAGCAGCTATCAACATTTGCCTTCTTTCTTTCTTTTTGTTAAGACACATCCACCTATCCATTAGGCAATTTCAATTCTGAAACAACAAAGCTGACTAGCCTTCATTTGTTGATACATTCATCAGAATTCAAAATTCCCAAGTATTCATAAAAAGTCAGACTAGATGCTAATGCAGTCACTATACATCAAGTATAACCGATGGAGTACAACATTCATTTTAATTCATATTGAGAAGTATGCAATGCATATTTGAAACTTTTAAAAATATTTGAAGATTAGAAGAAAAATATACTTTGATGAAAGTACCTAAAATAAATAATTTAGTAAAGCTCCATGGAAAAGTAAGAAATATCTAGATACTATATATTTGCAATCAAAATTCTGGAATAAATTACTTTTGTATGCTTTATGGCAAATGCAAGAAACATTTAGACCTAAATATTTGTAGGAAAAATTCTAGAGTAGAGATATGTTATATTAGGTTCTGAATGGTTGCCACTTGGCACCAAACCAATGATCTTGTATAAGTATAAATAGGGGTGTCACCCCTCTCGCATATAACAACCAAGAGAGCATCTATCAAGTATGAGAGAGGCTTAGGGATGGCCATCAGAACATCATAGTAGAGTGGTAGGATAACCACTTAAAGAGTGTTCTATCCAAGTTGTGCTGGCGAATAAAAGAGTTCATTTGTGTAAGTGTGGTCTCTCTGGTAGGCCGCATACTTCTAGTACTTGTTGAATTGCGATTCCATGTTAGTAGCTCGGTCACTTGAAATCGTAACGTTGCTTTAACATGAGTGGCACATCCACCTAGAAACAAAGCACTAAGTATAGAAGTAAAAGTTAGTTGGTGTAGTGAGTGTGTATAGGTCATCACACAGTATAGGTAGTAGGGCCACCTTGAGCTTTCCCAATAATTCACTACCTGATACATGCGCTAAACTAAATGTGCATCATACATGCAAAGTAAAACTACAATTTTAATGTTGTATCAACTAAACATAAAAAATAAGTGTATCAACTAAATTCCCAAAATACACATCATAAATGAGATAGAGAAGCCCGACTGCTAATATCTAACCTACTCATGATCTACAATGGAATGACCCAGCTCAAAGGAAAGATAATTGTTGGCGACCACTATCTCCTTCAGGTTAGTTATGGCACCTTCCTCTATATCAACAAAGCATAATTCTCCATAGCATTCCAGCATAACTAGCCTACTAGCTTCAGCAACGCCAATAAGTTTGCACGTGTAGAATGTTGAAGCACCAGCGAATGCCATCTGACCTTCCATAGGACACCATCTAAAACAAATATATTGACCATCCATTTATCAAGCATGGCCCAACAAATTTGCCCTTCTTTGGTTCTACACAATATATGGTGCTCAAGGGGCGGTGGCTCCTCCCGTGATGGAAAAATAATAGCATCTACAATGTTAAAATACTATGTAAGCACAACAATACGAAAGACATCAGAATTACACAAAAAATATTCAGAGAAATTTACCTAGCAGATTATTGTCAAGGCTGAAGCATTATACCCTCTTCTGTGGTGCATCCAGGAGGTACATGTTGTTTAAAGCATATAAAAGAAAATTCCCCAATTCTCCTACTCCAGATAGGACAAGTGGGTACTCGATATTCCTCTGTATCCAAGCACCTTCACTTTTACTTAACTCTCTTGAAATGATATGCATACCATATGTGAAGATCATAATCATACTGAATTTTTTTCCTTTCCGCTGGAGTTATCGCAACACTAACAAACTCGTCATGATCTGCAAGAGGACCTAGGGGAAGTGTCACAATCCTCATAGTCTGAAATGGTCTAATAAACTCCAATCTCCTTGCTTCTGTCCTTTGAAACCAGAATGTAGCCTCCTATACTGTCGACAACTTTAGACCACCCACGAATCTTATAGCTCATGGCAATAAATTTCTCTAATATACAGCCTGCTGACTCCAACAGATGAGGTCTCATTCTTTCTAGAATTGCAAACCAAGGGTGGCCATGGCTTGGTTGTGCAATTGCACCAATGAATCTTTTGTTTTCTCTGAGGGCCTCTGTGGAGTACTCGGCTTTAAGGACCGGATAAACCCTTGTGATTATTGTACTGATCCCATGATCAATAACCAGTACACACAAGTAGCCTTGAATATCATAGTCATATAACGATACATAGTCCGATACATAGACTGGCATGGTCTTTACGTTACACATGTGGCCTCTTGGCCGAATTCAAAGAGTTCTGCAGCGGAAAGTAAGATACACGTGGTTGGCGCCCATCAGCATGCCATACCCGACAGGCAACCGACTGGGGTAAGCCTTAACCTTCGTAGTTGCTATCGTCTTCGGAGAAGTACTCCTCGTCGTCTGGCCAAATCAACAAGCCAAGTCAATACATTGAATGTACTCGCAAGCAATCTCGCAGGGTGTAGATAACGGCTATATTCATGCAAGGGGTATTTTCAAAGGAGACATACTAGCCTAGGTTGCATGTTGTGTGAAAAGTAAATTCTTAACAATAATATGATAATAGATTTAAATGCAATTTGACAAATCTCGTCCGATGACAAATTCAATGAGATGGTAGGTACCAGCTACCGCCTCCCACAACTTCATACCGATCATTCATACCAAGTCCTCGCACCATCACCGTGTGGCACGACCTCAAGCACACTTCTGCGGCTCCTGCTACCGACCAGTAGCTCATACCGCACACTGCGGGCACATCATGCCTGCGTCCTTAAACCCATGACCCATATTTTTGGAATCAAAACAAGTCTAACCAGGGTGTGGCTTAAACCAAGTTGTGTCCATGACCGCGGACGCGACTATTCGAATAGATTTTTAACACTCTGCAGAGGTTGTATGGCTTTACCCACACGATGTGATCCTCCCTTGTTGCCAGGATCTGATGTTGTACTGGCAGAGATTACACAACGAGACTTTCCCCCATCTAGCCCTAGCAACGAACCCGCCAGATGACCCATTCTCACACTGCTTGTTGAACCACGCCATAGTGTAGACCTGTCTTTGTGTCGAACAACTTTCTACACTAAATCGCGAGGAGGCTCTCTGGAGTCTACCCACTCTTTGCACTTTTCCACCTATTGCCTACGGGTTCATACGCTAGTACCAAGTAGAGTATTTGGTCAAGTCCTTTTCATAAAGGACATGTGGACATACGATATGAACTTGGCCGAGCGGCACTTAGATTCGGTCTTTAATTGATCCGAGCAAGACTCTGATTAATCCCAAGCCACACAGGACTAGATTACTAATGATACCACGTAAGACATCCTCATTTCGCCCATCCTTCCTCCAAACACCACATTATGTCTCTCACCCGGATCCAAATCAACTCCGTTTTGATTTAGGGTTTTGTCCAAAACCTTTCCACAAACAATTTTTTCCCCATGACGATGGACACCTCCCTGAGGCTCCATCCTTCACAAGAATAAGTATTTCATATCATGTAACCAAAGTTTTATTATTATTGAGCTGGCACTAGCTTAAGCTACAATACCCTACGATCTCGATGGTAAGACCTTATCGTTAGAGGGAGTAGTCCTAGGGCAACAAAGGCAGGAGTTTTGACGACATGCAATATTAGGTCGTAACTAAGTCTACCCCAAAATAGTAGACTCATCAATATAGCATGCATGGTTCGCAATTAACATAAATAAATTTAAAAATATAGGGTTCAACATGATCAAGGTGGGGATGCTTGCCTGGCGAGTTGTGGTACTGATATTCTTCTTGAAATTGGTTCTGCGGAAATCTGGGTTCCTCCTCGAGAGAATCCAGCGCGTCGGTAACTACACGTTGAAGAAAATGACAAATAAACAACGAGGTCAGGAAATCCAAATAAGAACCAATTAGTGCACATGATATGTTCATGCCATGATTTTACCCTAGGGATCATTTTTGGGTCACTAGGGTTTCATGTTAAAGTGACAATTTCTCGTACGAAATTTATGAGCATGTATGCATATCATGGCCCGGCTCCCTTTTAGGGTATGAGTGAGTCTAGAGTGCATGGGTGTGGTAAAACCTACTTAAGATTATTCCGGACCTAAGGATTCTTCTGGAAATTTGGATCGGTGGGGTTTATTATGTCGTCACAAGAAATTAGGTTCCAGTGTTAAGTCTTGGTACTCGGTGCATGCACGTGATAGATGAAGTACCAAGGGTATTAGGGTTTTCAATTACTTCGTATCTTTAAGCTAAGCTCCTCTGGGATTACATACGAAAGGTTAGGTGGAGCTGTTTAACGTGGCATGAAGACTAGGGTACATAGGGGAAATTTATGGTGAGGCCTCATTACGAAATCTTACTACTCGTTGTACTCACCAAGTGGAGGAACTACCGAGAGTACCAATGTCCTCAATACCTAGTATACTAAGCTCTAGGCTTAGGTTTCAAAATGTTTACCGAAGGTCTTTTAGACGGGAGAACAAGGATTATTGCATATGAGGAAGAACTAATATTACTTTGTTTATTGTCGAAATTAAGTTGGAATAGGTTGTGTATAGGTTGTAGAGGGGCATTAAGTTCTTAAAGTGTGCAAACCCTAAGTTAAAATGTCCTGAAATTAGTTTTTTGAACACTTTAGATTTTAAAAGAAAAACAATTTCCTATGGGATTATGCTTCCTCCTCTGTTTGTGTTCAAACTGTTTGAAATTTTGAAAAATTTTATATATGAAAAAGGTAGAGAATGGTCTCAAGATACCAGAACCGGAAGATTTGGTTGAAGAACCAGTCGGGAAGAGCCCGAACCGGTCAAACCGAAGTAGAACCAACGCTGGAAATTAATAAACAGGCCGACTAGGCTTAAATGCGCCTTTGGACATATTGATTACGCTTTCAATGCACTGATCGCGGAATCTCGGCCAGGACAGAAGAAATGCATGTGCTTTCATTATGGCGGAGACAAGAATGGTCGGGCGGAGTAAATACGCCTCCACCTGGTTGGAAACAGGAGTAAATGTTAGGTGCCTCTACTATCCCGACAAGCGGGCCCGTGGGGATGGTTGTGGCCCACTTGGCAGGGACAGGGGCCCTTGCTTACCGTTTCGGCTTAGGAGGTATAGGGGGCCGGGCCCGCCTAGCAACCGCACGGGGACAGCTTCGTCGCTCAGTGCACGTCCGACAAGGGCGGAGGAGCCACCGCTAACGAGATTTTGGGCATCGTCGGTACGGTAGCGCTCTTGGGAAATTGGGAGGGGTTTCGAGATCGGAAAAGAGGAACTCGGTGGGTTGGTCAATTTGGCTCGGGATAGCCTGCGGCAGTCGGATTGTTGATCACGGGGGCGGCGGTAGGGTTTGCCGAGGAGGAGGAAGGAGAGGTCCCCGGAGCAAATTGAAGCATGGTTGCAGTTTTGGAGGGGTTGGAGAGGCTGATGTGAGGGAAGGAGGTGCTTGGCTGGTCCTCTTATGGCTGCGGGAGTGAGTGGAGGAGAAACCGACCGCTGGCGGCTTGGTGCGCTGGCGGTGAGGGGGCCCCGGGACGGATGGACGTCGTAGTGAGGTGCGATAGGGGTCAGGGGAGGCCCCGGCATGGTCTGGCAGGGTGGCACTGTTGCTAGTCGACAGGGACACCGGGATGCCACTCGGGTAGGCGCGTGTGCGCGTGCTCTGGACGCGGCTAGGGCGTGCTCCGGCATACACGCTTTGGCATGGTGGCTGTCCTGGTGCACTTGGCCAGTCTCTCACGAAACCACTCGAGTCACAGGATAGAGCACAAGGACTAGGGGTGCTCAGGAGCCTATGAGGTGAAAAGAAAGCGAGGAGTAGCTCGAGCATGCATGCCATCAGTGGTATAGACTAGGGTTTGGGGGAACAGGGGCACGAGGAAACATTTTCTGGAGGAACTAGTGATGGGGACAAGGTTTTAGATGAAGAGGGGGCCTGGTAACTTTGTGGGCTCTTTCCACTGCCTTTTGACCAAGGATTTATGTGGTTGAATGTTTAAGACAGAAGGTGTTCGACAGTGTGCTTTCAAGATTTTTGAATGGGAGGTGGTCAGGTTATTGCACATTGGTCTCCTGGAAGCTTACCCCATGTTGTAGAATTTTTGTAGAATTTTCTAAAAAGTATTTTTGGGGGTTGTAGTATAAGTGCAAATTCTGCTCAAATTGGTATTTTAGTTGTTGTTCAAGAATTTTGCACTGAGAATCCTCATGTTTTATTATGACTAGGTTCTATTGTGTTTTAAATATTTTATGGAATTTTTACAGAATTTTTGGAGAAGAGAGATCACATGAAATGATAAGATTAGTGTTTCTAGACAGGGTAAAGGGAATTGAGAAAATGGTGGAAGGTCTAGGGTTTTGATTTTTGGGCCCCTGGGGTGCCTGGTATACTTACTTTGGTCATGATTTACTTGGTGGGTATATATATATCCCATAGGGTTTTCCATTTTTGTCAGGAGGAAGACGAATTAGGGTTTCGTCAAAAACATCGAAGGAGAAGAGAATTATGGTTTTGGTAACGTTGTCGAGGAAGGGAAGTTTAGAGTTTCTTAATAGGTGCACATGTGTTGTTAGGGTTTGCCCTTAGTCAGAAAGAAAAGGTGAACTAGGGTTTGGTCGAATCGTCGGGAAAGAGGGGACTTAGGGTGTAGCATATATACTGCGTATATGTTCTCTATTTTGGGAAAGATTTGAGTAGGTGGTTCGGGAAATTATTTTAAGGTTATTCTATTTGCCTATATGCATACATACACATTACTTGATGTCTTATCTAAATGACATGAAATGATATGAAGAAATCACGAAGGCAAAAGTGCAGATAACAAGAATTAAAGTTTTAATAAGGACCTAATTGCAAGGTTTTAAAACGTGCTAAAAACTTGGACGTTACAGCCTCACAGGAGCAAGGGCCCATACCCACCCGCAGGAAGAGAAATGAGGAGGATATAGCTTGGTTGATGTCCTTCAAGATTTTCTCAAGCATGGCCACAAGAAGGTCGAGGATTGTGTGTCTCGAGACTGCAATTGATTTTCTTGTAGCATCCTCATCTGGAATTCTGTCCTGGTGTATGCAAAAGTTCAGATCCCCCCTCAGTTTCTTAAGAATGAACTTGAGGCCTTGATTTTTTCAAGATAGCGCTAGCTCCTCTTGGCAGCGACCAAGGGCCAGCTCCTCTCGGTGTCGCTTAGTCGCGAGCTTCTCGATTAGGGCTTTGGGCGGCTCCTCCTCCCCATTCTCCTATTGTGCTTTGGATACATATCCCTCCTTGCCCACATCACCCGCCTGCATGTGAGCAAGAGTCAAGAAACCGAGGTGGTAACCAACGTAGAAGAAGTTTCTTCTCCTGTTATATTAAATTAAGATAGTACCAAGTTCTCAGTACATTTTACTTTTCTTGCTATGCAAACATGCATGAAAATGTTATAGATAGATAGTATTCATTTTTCTAAATATTGTAGTATTTTACTCATATTTTTTGACTTAAATGAATTAGTTATGAATTTTCTAAGATTTCAATCATTTAAAAAGATCTTTTGAAATTTCAGATAACCATTTCGATTTAAAATAAAATAAAAAACTTTTAATACCCACTGTTAACCGAGCCACAGTTAGTGACAGGTGGGGGTCTAGGGTCAGAGGAGGCCAGGTCAGCCCTGACCGGTCAAATGGGCCTCAGGACCCACATGTTAGTGACTTATTAACATACCAGGTTATATTAATACGTGATTAACTTTATTTAACCGCATGGTCCATGTGTCTGTTACTTAACCGTAAGATAACGGTTCAGTTTTATTTAAAAGATCGGGGCCCATATGTCATGGACTCATTAGGTTTAGACCATAATGGTTAACGCTTAAGAAATCGCTCTGACCATCAGGATCCGGCGTAACGGCCTTACCGGCGACTGAACACCAGTGGCGTCTAGCGGGAAATCTGGTGAGAGTTGATCTAGCATTACATAGGGTCTAGGATTGGCTTTTGTGCGTTCAGATCCTAGGACCGTATCGCATCCAACTACGATGGTATGGTGGCTGCGAAACCACTGGAGCATTGTCGGTGATGAGCTCCAGCGGTGGCTGTGGGTGGAGCTCAGTGAGATCCTTGCCCAGGACAAAAACCAACTAGCCGAGGCTCAGGTTAGGCAGAGGAAGCTCAGTGGAAGAGTATGTGATGGTCGGAGGAGGCAGGGGAGCTCGGCAGTGGTGTGGTGGTCGTCGCCGGCGGTGGACCAAGAAGCTCACCGGCAATCTTGCTTTTTCGTGAACTATAGCTCACCAGAACAAGGAGGAGAGATCAGAAGGGTCTACTAAAGCTAACAAAGCTAACGGGAAGTAACAAGGCTCACTTAGAGTGGACGAATCGATTGTGGTGGAGGTCGGTCGGAGCTGAGGAATATGTTGCCCGATCTCCCAATCCAACAAAGGGATCTTCGATTCCTTCTGGAGTTTGATGATTAGGAGGCTTGCAAAGCTATGAGGAGAACATGGTGGCTACGCGGACTCGACGGGAAGATCATGGGGTGCTCGAGAAGCCGATAGTGGTCCGAGTGTTTCACAAGGAGACAGACATTGAAACTTTGGGAGGAGGTAAAATAGGTGATGACCTATCTATCCACAACATCAGATCAAGATAAGGATGACCATGGAAGGAGAATCCGAAGAAGGAACGAACAACAACGATTCGATCCAAGGACCAATTCAACGTGGACGTTTGAAATTTGGGTTTGAACTGCAAATATGTGATAAGTTCATCCAAATATTATGATAAAATTTCATAGGCTCATAACTAACATATTGAGCTTGATTAAAACATTGGAAAATATTTCTGCTTAATAGATCTTTGATTTGTCCATAATTTATATTTAGGGTTTTTCTTGATTTTCAACTTAGTTTTGCCATTTCTCAAAATTCAAAATTCTTCTTAGTTTCATATTAAGATGAATGACGTTATGATATGTCCACGATACATGACAACATATATATGGAAAAGGGGATGTTACATTATGTCTCTAAAGTAGTCCTATCTTTTGCCAGGACCAGAGCGATGATACTTTTTTTAGGAGAAAGTCGAGCTATATTCATTACTCTAAGGAGTTTACATGCATGCTTATAAAACTAGGTGGCCTAGTCAGCCACAAATGACGTCCCACATCCAGAGAACAGGCTAAGTCAGCAAATATTGTGGGCATCAGTATTACAGACACCAGGCCAATGATACCTCCTTTTCCAAAAATCTACAGAAACCCGGGGCTCGAAAATTCAATCTACGAAAAAACGAAAAGCCCAAAAATCTAATGCCCAGCCCAATGAACGAGAGCCCAAAGCGATCCAATCGCCAGTGGATAACGCACCGTGACAACGTTTCCACATTTGAGAGGCCTCTAGAATCCACCTTACTGTAAGTTGTTACTGGTAGCCGATGATGCCTGCGACGCCGGCGGCCGGCCCCGGCTGCGCAGGGTGCCAGCGCAGGCTCCGGCGAGCTCACTCTCCAGATTTCAAGGCCCCCCTAGACGGCTGGGCGTTTCGAGGCCGTCATGGATCGTCCGCACCGAGGTGAGCTGGATCTTTCCCTTTGTCCCATTCCTTCTGTTCCCGTATCTGCAATTCGTCGAACACTTGATAGGCGGGAAGCAACGTAGTTGAACCTTTAGTATCATTAGCCCTTATTATCGGTCACGGGATAGCTTTGGGGACAAGGCATATGTGAATTGTTCGTGTGGTTGATTTAGGTAGGGTGGGCAGCTTTTCGTTTAAGGACAGATGCAGAAGAAAGGGTGGAAATAGCAGGAATCCAAAATTAAATGCACAAAGTAGAACAAATCAGGTACAGGGGCATAACATTACAAAAAGCTCGTATGTTTGTTCTCGCAACTTTAACAAGGAGGTAGCTGCTTTCGAATAGGTTTGGCCGTTTGGGGTATTCAAGGTTATCTCAAGTCTGAGAATTGAGAAACATCGAGCAATGGATATTGCACTGCACATGTTGCCTGTGCATGGGTGAGCCCTAGTGCAGCTGATTCATTCATGCAATCCAAGTATCCAACAGTCACTTCCTGCACAAATATTACGGTGCAAAACTTTAGATCTTATGCTTCAATTGCTTTTTACATCAAAAAAAAACTGAATTACATGCCATCCTTTGATCTTTGGTGTGGTGATTCTTCTGACGAACTCACAGAGACAAAAAAAAATCATGGCTGAGTTTACACTGAATTAATTGAAGAAAATATGATGGGGGAAAAGAAATAGAAAGAGAAACATATGGAGAAAACACGGATAGAGTTGGACAGCACCAGGAAGGTGAAAGAACTGGAGTGTACAACAGCAGTGTTTATAAGCCGTACAACTCTATCTAACACATTGTTTAGTTTTACAAGTTCCATGACACAAGCGATACTTGAGGTGATCAGGTCTTCGCTGAATTCTGCATTAGCCTTGTGAAATCAGGGCAGTATCTGAACTTTTTCTCACAAAGACCACTGTAATACTAAGTAGTATGCTCTGCACTTAGGGTATAACTCTTTCCGTTTTTGCCAAATAATCAAGATGAGCCAAGTTCACCATGCTCCGTGCGTGTCAATGCCATCATCTTGCCACTTCTCTTGTTCTCATCCACCAAGTTCGGGGAATAGGTCAGGAGATCTTCACCTTGCCGGAGAGAATGAGAGGTAGGACACCAGCATTTCAGACCACATATGTATTAGGAGATATAAACGAGCAAACATTTTGTGCCATTCTTTAACTTGTTTATATGCCAGTTTTCTGATGTCTTAACTGTAACCATGATGCACTCAAATGTTAGGAGGGAGAGACCAAAACGGTCTGATCCTTCATGCACCATCTGCAACGGCACAGGACCAGTAGATTGCCGCAACTGTTTTGGTCGAGGTCTCTTTTACTCCCGTGTTATCTTCTTTTGCTAATATGGTGATTGTAACGCCAGTTTTCTTATAAAAACGGGCCTGAAATTTGCAGGAAGAATAAATCATGTGGATCTTGTCGTGCTCCCCAAAGGCGAATGGCCACAATGGTGAGGACATCATAAAACGTCCACCATGCGGATGCTGGGATACCGACATACCTCTTTGACATAATGTGCATTTGTCAGGTGCCAGATATGCGGTGGTAGTGGGCTAGATTACTGCCATCGGTGCCATGGAACAGGTGAATATCGAGAACCCAAGGCTTCCACTTCACTGTCCATAGAAAATGAGCTTTGCCTAGGTGGTGCTGCAAGGCCAGTTAAAATCCAACAGATCTGAAGAAAGCAAATCCCCTAGATGCTTTTTAATGTAAAGCTGAACTGAGTTGTGGAACGTTGCACTCATCTCAATACTTGAGTGTAAGTTACATTGTGAAAAACTTCGCCCTTCTACTAGTAGTCTTCATGGGTGTTCCATGTTCCTTTGTGTAATCACTGATACGTGGTAACGCTTATTAATTGTAAGAAATATAGGGTAAATGGCTGGCTCGCAAGATATGATTTCGTTGCTGAGAATGAAAGTGGTCACTTCTGATGATTCGCATCTGGGGCATCTAAAACCTGAACTGAGTTGTAGAGGAGGTTGTCGTACCAGAACGTCCTTCGCTCACATCTTCCTCCATGTTCATCATCATCATCATCATGCCGGTCCCTGTCACCACGCCTATCACGCTCCAGTGCGCAGTCGCGTCTGTCCCGCATCTCTGTGTCACCGTCGATGACACTGAGTTACAGTTGAACTCATTGACCTTCGGGCGTATTAGCGCTTCTTCGCTGGTCGCCATGCCGGTGAAGTCCTCATAGATGCTTAGGTCGATAAGCACCCGGTACGTGAGACCCCACCGCCCCGTCTCGACATGCCATTGCCGCTGGACCTGGTAGGAAGGGTTAGCCACTTTACCATTGGGTTAGCGGAAGGATTTGTCGTCCATGCCCATAAGCCAAGGGTGGAGGCGTCTTCCTTGCGCAGCGTTCGGCTGTTGATGCAGTGGAGCGTGCAAGCGTGGCAGATGACACCTCTAGCAATCTCCTCATTCTAGGCGTGCAGCGACATGCCCTCTAGGTTGAATTGGATATGGTGCTTGAGGTCGGGGTGGTCAGCGTGGGTCTCAAGGGTCCACTGCCTAGCATGGACATCGAGCTGTCCCAGGCGGAAGCCGTGCTGCGCCACCATCGCGTCGCAGTGGTGTTGGTGGGTGTATTTGATGAAGAAATCTTCCGAGAAATGCCTCACGAGTGTCATATCCTCGCGGTGAACGCTGAAGGTGGTGAAGATTGCCTCTGCAATGGCTACGATAGAGACCTCTGATCGTCGTGTGCCAAGCCAAGCCAGCACGCCGTGCGTGGTGAGGTGAGCCGCCTAGGCCTGCATGTCCGGGATGGCCGCGGCAATACAATATCCTTCTGTCGGCTTGGTGTTGGCATATCCGAGCTTCGGTATGGTTCTAATGGTGAGCGGCGTTGGAGAAGTCCGGCGCAGGCTGCATGCCGTGGCCTCTCTCCGAAGATGGCGCAGCGTTGGAGAAGTCCGGTGCAAGCTGCTCGTGGAGGCGTCTCTCCGAAGATGGCGCAATCGGTGGCATAGGGTGGTCGCGGCCTAGCGGTGGTGGGTGGCGGCAGTGTCGCGTGCAGTGACCGTAAAAGGAAGCAGGAAGCACACTTAGTCGGGTCGTGGCACTCCGCAGAAAAATGGCCTCTAGAGAAGCACTTATAGCACTTTCTCCCGAGTTTGAACAGGAGTTCAAGGCCTGGGAAGCGCCTTTGGCTTGAACTAGCAAATGTGCCCGTGCGTTGCAACGGGAGAAAGGCCATAGTCCGGGCGGCGCCGCCGCCGGCTGGTCGGCCATCCACAGCCTCCCCCTCCTTCTCGGCCCTCGCCCGCACCATGAACTGCGCCCCCGCGTCGCCGCGACCAAACCACCAGTCGTGCACGTCCCACATGACGTCGACCACCTCCCCGTCGGCCAGCACGGCCGCGCGGTTGCCCCGGAATCCCCACCCCACCCGCCGCACCCCCGCCACCTCCTCCCCGTCGATGCTCACCCGCACCTCCCCCTCCGCCCCGCCCCTGCCGCCGCCGCACGCGCGCACCGCCACCTCGTGCTCCTCCCCGCCCTCCTGGAACCTGCACCGGGTCGCGTGCGTCGCCGCCGTGCCGCCGCGGAGAAAACTTGGTTTGCAAAATCGTTTGAATTGGTGCAAATTTCAAAAGAGAAGAAAACAGAAAAATAAAAATCCAAAACCTAATCTCCCCTCTCCCTCGTGCTGGGCCGTTGGCCCAGCTCTCCTCCCCGCACCCGAATGGGCCTCAGCCCGTTAACCCGCACCGCGTCGCCCCTGTCTTCTCCTTCCCAGGGCACACCGCCGCTCCCTCTGCCAAGCGGGGCCCCGCCCGCAGCGCCCCGCCGCTGCGTGGCCGGGCACGCGTTCGATGCCACCACCACGCCGGCGCCCCGCCTCCTCTCTCTTCCCTGGATAAAAGCCCCCCCCCTCGGGCGCTCCGGCTCTCGACTTCCCCGCCTCCAACCGAGCACCGCAGCTCCGTCCGCCGCGCCGCTCGGATCCCACTGCCGATCATCTCGGGCTCCGTCCGCCCCGGCTGGTCGCCGCTCCCCTTCGTTCTCCCGCCGCCGACCGGTGCGCCGCCACCATACTCCACACTTATGATTAAACTGTAATTTCCCAACATAACTTAATATCCATGTGAACATCAAATGAAAATTTGAGCACTCACCCTCAGCTATGCAGGAAGCACAAAATGTTTAACTCAAACTCTGAATAGCACAATCAGCCGTAGTAAAATTTAGAAAAGCTGAATAATTATGCACCCACAATCTATTTCCACACACTAAGTACCAGCAGCATAAATATGATAAACAGAGTATGCACGACGGAAAGGGGCTCACAATCAAAGAACAACTTCCCAAGATGAGGCAAAAACTGTCCATGATTTGCAGAATCACATAGGCCAAAAGAAATGCAAAATTATCTTCTTCACCAAACGAATGAGCTACGGTAGCTAACGGGCTCAACTAAAGAATCTAGCTCCATAGCTGCAGTACAAAGCAATCTACACCACAATATCTCATAAACGCCCAAATTTATATCATTCGATGTAAAACAGCGTCATGTTGGAAAACACAGTAAGGATCAGTAAAACAGAACCTTCCTATTTCCGCAGCAAATTAACACAGAAGCATCCATGCGAGCACAATTCACCTTAATCCCATACCAAATAGTTCAATATCTCCGAGCTCAAATCAAGAGTTTACAAATAATTGATGAGTAATGGAGCAGACAAATTTTACAGGTGCAACTAAAATTAACACCGGATCATGCATAATGTACAGAACGAATTCAAATAAACAAACCCAATCACTGGAATCTTACTGAAGGCAAGGTCCCTGTCCGGGTGCGCCTGGATGGAGAGCGCCTTCGCCACCGATAGCACCTTGAAGAGGAACGGGAGGTCCCCGCCCCAGCGTGCCGCGACGGCGTGGCCGAGGAGGGCCGCGGGGCTTCGAGCCAGCCACTCCCTGAGAGACACGCCCCCGCCGCCGTCGCCGCCGCCCCCATCGGACGCCAGCGATGACGGGGCGGCCGGGTGGGTGCCCATCCAAAGCTCGGCGCAGGGGCGGTCGTGGTCGGCCCCAGCCCTTCCCCTCCTCCGGCGAGGCGCGCGACGAGGGAGGCCTCCCCGCGGCTGCCCCACTCGTAGTGCTGCACGGCGCCGCGGAGCCGCAGGACGGCCCTAGGCGGGGGGCAGGGCTCGGGCTCCGGGTCACGGTCGCGGTCGGCGGGGAGGAGGAGGCCGAGGCCGCCCATGGCGCCTAACCCTAGGCCGAGGCCGAGCCCCATTTGGGCAGCGGAGGAGGAGGCGGTGGAGGAGGAGGCCATCGCCGGGCTGGCGGCGGCGGCGGGGGCGTCCGGGGTCGGGGCGGGGGGCGGGGGGGTGGGTGGTGTGACGAACGGACGAAGAAATCGGACGGACGAAGAAATCGTCCGTCCTTTAATATTAGGGAGAGATGCGGTGGTTGAAGGCCTTGATTGCTTGGTAGGGGAGCGAGAGCCCCTAAGCATGACCTGTTGCCAGCCTTGCTCACGATCTCCTGGCTCAGCTCTAAGATTTGTTTGGCGTGCAGTGAATGTTCGAGTTGACCGCCATGCTGCACAGCAGCGACAGAGTACTGGCTTGTCAGCGAGGCGTGAATCACCTTTCCATCCTGGAAGAAAAGGCAGATTTGGCCCACCCGTCAATGGTAAAAAGAGACCTCTGCAGAAATCAAAGTACCCTCCTGCCGCACTTAGGACGTACGAATGTGACCTGCCGCACCCCCGGGCTACGCGAGGTGGGCTGCCGCACGAATGTGACCCGCCGCACCCCTGGGCTGCGCAAGGTGGGGTGCCCCATCCCCCCCCCCACCCACTACATATATCAGGGATGCTACAGTGCATAGATTTTGACGATTCTTGGACGTCCGATCAAAAATGAGTGGCTCAGATCTGACGCTACAGTACCACGGGGACAGTGCTACAGTATGCATGAACAGTGCTACAGTGTGTGTGCGGTGCCACGGTGTGCACAAACAGTACCACACAGCATTTCCCTCCTGTGCACGCATTGTTCATCAGTGATATATGCAGCGGGTTGGGGGTGCGGCACCTCACCTTGCACGGGTGGAGGATGCGGCACCTCATCTCGCGCAAGTGGGGGGTGCGGCAGCCCACCTCGCGCAACCCGGGGGTGCGGCAGGTCACATTCGTAGATCCCAGGTGCGGCAGGAGGGCTTTTTTTGGCTTTGATTTCTGCAAGGGTCTCTTTTTACCATTGACCGGTTCAGGGGGGCCAAATCTGTCTTTTTCCCTCCATCCTCTGGATTGTTTGGCAAAGGTAGTAAAATTGGCTTTAATGCAGGATCTTGCTGGAGCTTCTTGGCTTTTTGGGGGGGGGGAGGGGTGCAGATCTTGGGGGAGCTTCTTCATTGATGGCAAGGGAGATGGAACAGCTTGTCCATGCCTCAGTCGTGACAAGGGTAGTGATGGCTGGCACCGAAAGGGTTGGCCGCTGGAGCTCAGGCGGTGTCTCTGTGATGAATTCAGAGCCAGAAGAAGTAGTGAAGAGACGGGTTACTAGTGGAGATGTTGTAATTTGGGGTATTGGTGCGGCAATGCCGGAGCAGCGGCTACAATGATGGCCGTGATGACAACGGTCAGCTGGCGATTCAAATCCAGATCTAGGTTAGGACTCGGGCTCTTAGGATGGGGCTAGTGGTGACGACGCGTGACTGAAAACTGCGGGGGAGGACTGAAGGTGGTGGGAGCAGCTGAAGCAGGTGAAGAGAGAGGATCTGAGTGTTGGCCGGTCGGCGTGGTCAAGGTGGCTGTCATCGGGAGGGGCATGACTCGTCCTAGTACCTAATATCTATGTGTATATTAAAAAAATTGTAGCCGCGCTTGAAACCAGGAAGTGAGCAGCGCGGAAGCGGACGACGGAGCAGGCCGGCAGGCGTAACAAGATCTCTTCCGTAATCTCGTCCGGAGGTACGCCGAAAACCGCGGTGCCATCTTCCTCCTCGTGGACGTCATACTGCTGACGTCGACTGCCGCGAATGTACCGCACCGATGACCTGGAATTAGAATTAGAACGCAGCTGCATATTCTTCTTTCTTCGGATATGGTGGGCTCTTGTTATATCACGCGTACGCATACGGGGCTCTTTTGATGCGATTGGAAGAATACTTCGTGTCTGTTTTCGATTCAATGCTGGACAAGTATCATACGCGGCTCACCAGCTGTCGACTGAATGAGAAAACAAGCCGTACGATGTGTAATAGCGATCTCGTTAAAAATAATTAAAATCGTTAGATCGGGCATTGCATGGTAAAGTCGGTGATCCGTTTTCTTTGCTTTTTTGCTAAATGTGAAATTCGTCTAACACCATTATTAGTTCACTCGTCCACGATCTTAAAAGAGAAACCAGCAATTACTTACGTGCATTACACGTGTTAACAAGTATAAATTAAGCTATATATACATTTAACATGTCATAACGAAGGTATTGAACCTGCAACATATAAAATTCACAATATAGTTAAGTATAAATAAAATCTATCCATACAACCTAATAATAAACAAAAAAATTATTATCTGAACCTCGATTTGGTCAAACTTGTGAGAAATTTTTTATTGAGTCGTGTAGTTCTTTAGAGTGTATGTGAATTTATACTGCAGGGTATGCAAAGATGCACCTGGCAAGCGAGGAGAGGAGTAAATAAAAGGGAAATGTGATTAGATTATTACGGAGATTAATTATGTAATTCACATAAGAGTAATTAGGAAAATGTTTAACTTCGTTGACAGCCACTAGATGAGATTATAAAATTGAAATAGATATTCTCGGATGACTGAGGTGAAAAGTATCGCACCCTAACATACCGCTGACTATTTTTCCTTTTGAAAATAAAATACCGCCTAGTTTCTGACTTGCCCAGTGAATCTAAATCGGGTAGTGCAATTTCCCAAAAGACGGTAGTTCTAGGCTCTATTGCAGCTTCCCCGGGCAATAATCAACCGCTGCCGGAATCAAGAAATAACCTTTAGAGTTCGACTTCCAAGGAGGTGAACACTCCTAATTCTTTGCAGATACCTCCGGAACAAAGCTCTATACATCGTCATGCTCTACGCAAATTTTCTCGGAGGAGGGCAGGTCAAATCGGCAAGGAGACTGTCACACTTTGCTCTGCTGGGAAGAAGAGAAATGCTGATGACATGGATATAGAGGTTATTAACGATTCCAATAAGAAATCTGACATATCTGATATGAATAGACCGGAAAATCTTGGATCACCTGGGCTGGATAAGGATTGTGGTTCTGAATTGAAGAGAATGCGCCAGAATGGCAATACTTCATCTAGCCCAAATACACATATGAGATCGGCGGGCTCCTTCGAGGAGTGCCGCCGGAACCAATGAATCTTTTAGCTTGGAACTATCGGGGGATGGGGAACCCCCAGACAGTTCGGGATCTATTGGCATTATGCCAAGCTAATCTCCCCAAGGTGGTGTTCCTGTGTGAGACTCGTCAGGCAGTTGATCGGGTGAAGCATTTGCGGTGGCGCTTAGGACTTCGTGGCTTTCATGGTGTGGATAGTAATGGGATGAGCGGAGGCTATTTTGGCATGAATCCATCCAGGTGGAGGTCACCAGCTCTTGTGATCGCTCCATTGACGTGAAGATAAGAGAGGACATGTCCGAACCAATGTGGCGCGCTACATTCGTGTACGGAGAACCTCATGCAGACCGACGACATCTGATGTGGGCTCATCTAGCAGCGCTTCGTGGGATGTCGGACTTACTGTGGGTGGTCTTGGGAGATTTCAACGAAGTGTTATGGCGACACGAACACATATCTATATCTCCGAGGGCAGAAGGTCAGATGACAGTGTCCCGTGATAACCTAGCTATATGTGAACTTATGGATTTGGGTTTTGTTGGGTTGCCTTTTACATATGACAATCGACGTGCTGGCAGCGCTAACGTACGGGTCAGATTGGACCGTGCGTGTGTAGATAGATGCTGGCGTGATTGTTTCTTAAATGCAGAGCTGATTCACCTTTTCTCCCCATGCTCTGACCATTGCCCAATCCTCCTGGTATCTAATCCGGAGATTGTACAGTGACCGAGACACAGAATCCGAAGGTATGAGGTCATGTGGGAGCGAGATGCAAGCTTCCAAGAAGTCATTGAGCAAGCATGGAGGAAGTATCCCCCGGAGGGTGAGCTGGGTTCCATTGCGAAATCTTTGTCGCATGTTTTGTCTGATCTTCATGGCTGGAGTAGGCATAAATTTGGTAATGTTATTCGCTAGATTGAAGATCTTAGGAAGGAACTAGTAGACTTGAACTCTATTCACACAGACAGGGAGATCATTTCGAGGAAGATGGAGTGGATGAATGAATTGATCTTTCGGGAGGAAATGTTGTGGATGCAACGTTCCAGAATTAACTGGTTGAAGGAGGGGGACAGGAACACGCGTTTCTTTCACCAGAAGGCGGTTTGGAGAGCGAAGAAGAACCTTATCAAGAAGTTGAGGAAGGATGATAATTCTTGGTGCAATGTGCCATCGGATATGGAGCGAATGGTGACCTCGTACTTCAAGGAGCTCTATACTAGGGATCCTACCCTGGTTCATGATCCTGTGCTTGAAGTTTTGGAAAGGAAAGTCTCCTCTCAGATGAATGAAATCCTCTGCAAAGAGATGACCGTTGAGGAAATTGCTGATGCTTTGTTTCAAATTGGCCCGCTAAAGGCACCGGGTCCAGATGGGTTGCCTGCCCGCTTCTACCAGCGTAATTGGGCATTGCTCAAGGACAAGGTATCTGCAGCTGTTAAGAGTTTCTGTGACACAGGAGTCATGCCAGAAGGTGTCAACGATACTACCATTGTCCTCATACCGAAGATCAGTCATCCAGAGGAGCTGAGACACTTTAGGCCTATCAGCCTGTGCAATGTCCTGTATAAAGTGGTAGCCAAATGTCTGGTAAATCGACTACGACCCTTCCTTACTGAGATCATCTCTAAAAACCAGAGTGCATTTATTCCGGGACGGATGATAACGGATAATGCAATTATAGCTTTTGAGTGCCTACATCAAATCCAAACTGGTAAGCGCTATGATCAAAGTTTCTGCTCGTATAAGCTTGATTTGTCAAAGGCGTATGACTGTGTGGACTGGGGATTTTTGGAAAATGCCATGCATAAATTGGGATTCTCGGAAAAATGAATCAATTGGATCATGTCCTGTGTGAAGTCGGTGCATTATTCTGTGCTGTTTAATGGCAATCTTCTGTAGAGATTTAAGCCAACACGTGGTCTGCGTCAAGGTGATCCTTTATCACCTTTGCTCTTTCTTTTTGTCGCTGATGCTCTATCTGCTTTAATGAAGCATTCCGTTCATTCTCAACATCTGGTTCCGATTAAACTCAGCCGAAGTGGCCCAGGTGTTTCGCACCTCCTCTTCGCGGATGATAGCCTACTATTCTTCCGAGCCACTCTTCCACAAGCAGCCACTGTTAAAAGATCTTATCTGTGTATGCGCGAGGAACTGGTCAACTTATTAATCCAGCCAAATGTTCCATTATGTTTGGACCTGGGTGTGAGGAACAAGACCAGCGTGAAGTGAAGACTTTAATGGAGGTGGAACAGGTTTCTTTCGAAGCAAAATATCTCGGACTGCCAGTTCCTGATGGGAGGATGCACAAGGGGAAGTTTCAAACACTCCAGGCAAAGCTTAGCAAAAGGCTAGTAGATTGGGGAGAAAAATGCTTATCTGCCGGCGGGAAGGTGACTCTGATCAAATCGGTAGCCCAAGCGATACCGACATATGCTATGAGTGTGTTTAAACTCCCTTTGTCAGTGTGTGATAGTCTAACCTGGCTTATCAGGAATTATTGGTGGGGAGCTGAGAATGGTAAGAAGAGGACTCACTGGATCTCTTGGGATAAACTGAGCCTGCCAAAGTCTCATGGAGGTCTAGGCTTCAGAGATATGCGTCTTTTTAACCAAGCTTTGCTTGCCAAACAGGCTTGGCGCCTTATCAAACACCCAGAGAGTTTGTGTGCGCAGATTTTATGTGCTAAGTACTATCCTCATGGAAACTTACTTGATACGGCTTTCTCTAGTGCAGCTTCTCCTGTTTGGAAAGGAATACAACATGGATTGGATCTGTTAAAAAAAGGAATGATTTGGCGAATTGGGAATGGTCGAAAAGTGCGATGTTGGTGTGATCCGTGGATTCCGAGAGAAGGATCGCTGAGACCAATTTCGCACAGAAGGCGGTGTCGCCTGAAATGGGTTTCCGATTTCCTTGATGATCATGGCCAATGGAACCAGCCCCTTCTTCATCAATATTTCTTGCCGGCTGATATTGAATATGTACTTAAAATCAGAGTCTCTCCGCGGAGTGAGGATGATTTCCTGGCCTGGCATTATGACAAGTCAGGTCTGTTCTCAGTTCGGAGCGCGTACCGCCTCGCCGCCTCGCCACATACTCAATCAGTGGCGACTGGTGCGTCTAGCTCACGGCCTGATGGATCAAGATCGTTGTGGAAATGTGTTTGGAAGACTGAAGTCCCTCAGAAAATGAAATTAACTATGTGGAAAGCTATTGCCGGTGGTCTTCCTACTATGGCAAATAAAAAGACGCGGCAGTTGGCTGATGACGACACTTGTTTGGTGTGTGGCAGAGGTGCTGAGGATTCTTTCCATGCCTTGGTGCTATGTGACAATGCCAAAAGCACCTGGCAGGCTATGGAGAAGGTTTGGCCTCTACCCAAGTATAGCGATTTGCGTAATACTGGACCGGAATGGTTCTTTGGTATCCTCTACCGCTGCTCCAATGAAGTGAAGAAGATGGTCACAATGATCATTTGGCGTATTTGGTTTCTACGGAATCAGGTCATGCATAACAATCCCCTTCCATCGGTTGATGCAACCCGCAATTTCCTGACTAGTTATCTCGGTGCCCTGTTCACAATCCGACAAAAGGACCTACGGGATCCTGTGAAAGGTAAACAGCCGGCGGACATGTTCCGGAACTCTGAACCAGATGTGCGAGTGAGGGATCCTTCCTTGCCAAATCAGGCTTGGCAGCCACCTGATACCGGATGGGTGGCTCTCAATACTGATGGTTCGTTTCTCTTGTGTGATGCAACTGCCAGCATTGGGATGGTTCTTCGGGATTCACTGGGATCTATTCTCTTTTCGGCTTGGAGGTGCTTAGACCAATGCTCTGAACCGCTAGAGGCTGAACTGTTAGCAGCTATGGAGGGGTTACGACTGGCATTGCAATGGACTAATCTCCCAGTTATTCTTCAAACTGACTGTACAGATGTCATTCAGGCGGCAAAGAGCAGAATTGGGAGTAACTCGCAGCATGCATTCATCATTAGGGAACTTCAATTGCTGTCGTCCGGCGAGAGGGAAGTTCGTTCTCTCAAATGTACTCGTTTTCAGAATAGGGTAGCTCATCAGTTGGCAAGTTTTGCTAGAGTTCAAAGATGTTCTAACTTTCAATTGTGTGATGTTCCGGTTTGTGTTATGCCGCTCGTGAGTGCGGATTGTATCCCTGTTAATTAGTAGTAAAGTTAATCTTTTCTCGCAAAAAAAGAAAATAAAATACCGCCGACTGTTTGAATTGCAGCGCGAGACCGAAGGGCGTTTCGGGAACGAGCCAACAGACCAGCCCACGACGACGGCGTCGACGACGACCAGCGGCACTGCCACCGCTCCAAATCCCAGCGAGGTAGCAAATATCCTAAATCAGTAGGCATCTCCGCTACTCTATGGCTTTTGGTACGATGCTTTCGTTCAGATCAGTGTATGCTCTCGCAGATCCGGCCGAACTCCGCGTGCAGGGCTCGGCGCGCTACCTGCTCGATGCAATGCCTGCGCAGCACGCTTCACGTAAGTACCCCGCTACAGAACCCATTCAGAAAGTTCCTTAAACTCAAGCGATTGCACGCGGCTTCCTCTCTTATAACGATGTTTCCGTTGGAAAAGTTTTTTTTTACGGAATAGCTACATTACATGACTTGATTTTGCTCACATCGGGAGCAGCTTATATAATACTACATTACATGGGCAAATTTTGCCGAATCACCTGAAGTTAGCTAGTCCCATACATTGTAAATCCCATTGTCTATCTGCGCATACTTGTCTTGTGGAGAGAGACCGTGTGGTGTGTGTGATCTTTCTGCTGAGTTCTGCAGTGCACCTAGTTGGCTTCATGTTGGCCTCGCCACTGTTCAATTGTTTGTCATGCTGTTAAAAGCCCTTGGATCTCCGCGAGTACTCCTTTATGAGCCTGGAGAATTCAGAACTCTCGTCCTCCAGTAATCTCAATGGCGTGTTGTATTCTATAATTTTTCCTGCTCGTCACAAAAAGAGTACAGATTTTAGCGACGCGACAGAAGGAACATGTAGAGATATGGTTTGTGTTTGTCAGTGATGTGGATCACCTTCACTGAAGACAAGAATGAGATCACTGTCGATAACTGTGTGAATTCTATGTGCTATTGTCAGCACCGTGCAATCCCCAAACTCCTTGCGCAGCGTTTCCTGGATAATTGCATCAGTAGAAGAGTCAATGGAAGCAGTTGCTTCGTCAAGGACAAGAACATTGCTTTGCTTCAGTAGAACCCTTCCGAGGCAAAACAACTGCCTCTGCCCAACGCTCCAATTTTCCCCATTTTCGACAACTGCAGGAGAAATCTCATTTGATCATCTCAATGGAGATATCCATACTTTCTTAGCTAAGCTAGCTTACATGAACCATACTTTCACTATTATCATAAAAAACAATGCCATTACCTGTTGAGTCCAGTTTCTTTGGGCTTTGACGAACTATATCACCAAGCTGACATTTGTCCAATGTCTGGCCAAAAGAAATATATAATAGATCACTGATCAAGTAGAGAGAAGTGAATCATTCATTTCTCTTAGTCAACTTTTTAGTTTTGCAAATTCTTCCTTTTGTTTATTCCTTATATAGATTTGTGTAGGCCGTGGATTCCATCAAGCTGCAGTCTATATGAAACATTACCTCAGGTTAAAGGGGCATTTTCAGCATTATTTTGCTTACTTTATACTGTAAATGTAATTGTACTAGACATCGACATGCTTCCCTAAGTTACTCTGTTACCACTAAACCTTTGATAGATTGACACAATCAGCGGACCTCACATTCTATAATGCATATATTGTTATCCATATTTACGTCGAAAAATGATACCATTATCCAGAACAATTTGTTTTGCAACATGGAATATTGGCAATAATGAGTAAAGGCTCTCTTTTGCACATGTTATATAATTTATCTTCTTGTCATTAGAGTAAGTATAGTTCACTTATCTACCTCCCATATACGTTGATCAGAATATTCATTCAGTGGATCAAGATTTCCTCTCACTGTGCCCTCAAACATGGTTGGATCTTGTGGGATGATGCTAAGTCTTGCTCGTAAATCATGCAACCCGATTTTGCTGATGTCAACATTGTCGATTTCAATTGTTCCTTCCCTTGGTTCAACAATCCGGAAAAGCGCTTGAATCAAAGTTGACTTTCCACTGCCAGTACGTCCAACAATCCCCACCTTCTTCCGTCCTGGAATTGTACATGATATATTTCTTAAAACAGATGGGAGATGCTCTGCATATCGGACCTGTAAAAGCAAATAGCCGCATTAGATGGCTTCATTTGAACATGCACATGTTTTCTGAGAAAATACAAAACTAAAAGTGATTATATTTTGTCAAAAACTGAGAGCTTCCCTTTTTATTATAGAGAATGTAAAGGGTTCATGCTTACTTATATGTTACCATACACTCTTTTAAAAAACAAATCTGTCACTTTTGTTGTTTATGTTTCTTCATGCTGGACAATCTGTGTTTTATTTTTCTCTCTTATGCAAACACGTAATTTAGTTTTATTCCAGAGATGAGAGAAGCCATGACTACCCTGTCCTCGATTATCTATGTATACTCTTTCTTGATAGAGCATACTATGAAGTATAAACTATCATGAACGATGAGCTTTTCTGGGATAAGTTTTCCTCTGGAACATATTTCTGCAAGTTGGTTTACTCTGCTTTAGAGCATATGTTTATTCAGTTTCAAACTTACTCCATAAGACATGTTTTTAGGCTAAACATCCCAGCCATAGAATTTTATGTCACGTTGTACACTGTGTTCATATGCATACTTGTACTCATTTAGGGTCTTGAGTCGTAGGTGATAACTCACAATAAACATTATGCATACCTCCAAGCTTCTTATATTTATAGTGCCATCCTTTGGCCAGCTGTTTGGGGGGCGGTGATCATCAACTATTAGAGGAGCCTCACTAGGGATCCTTGAGTACTGCATTATTCTTTCAACCGAAATCATTTTATTCTCTGTGTTGCAAATGTTCCAGGTTATAGCTGACAACTGTCCGTTGAGGTTCAGTGCATAAGTCACCGCAAGACCAGCAATGCCTGTACATACAATTATGTCAGTGTCGCAACCACTAAAAATTTGTGATCAGAGTATAGAGCTGCAAAAACAAATCACCGATGACTTGTGTGCATACAGAACTTACTGGGATTTATAAAACCTTCGGGAAGACTCACTAGCAGAGTCAAAGAAAAGGCAAAGACAAAGTTCGATAGCATGTTTAGCCTGAAGCAAAGCCACTCCACTGCTGAGATGTTATGGAACCATGGTCGTGAGTGGTTGTTAACAAGACTGATGTTTGCTTTGCTGAAACGATCTTTCTGTCCATATGCTCTAATACTTGCTGCTCCTGAAAGTGATTCCGCAAAATGGTGGAGGATTGGAGCCCTTTGAATTTGTGACAGACGAGCCAGCTCTCTTGCTGTTGGTATGTAGTACCGCTGCATGTCATAGGGAGAGTATTGGATTCAGTGTTTTGTGAAAAGAACATCAATATTCTGGGATTCATTGTGCACAGAAGTAACTCGGTGCATACATTGTTAGGACAAGTTAACTCTAGTGCAAAAGATATTTGTTAAGAGCTCTTACTTGACACACAAAACAGATTGCTGTCACTGGAATAAAGATGGCAAAAACTGGCCATGCAACCTGGGACATAACACCAATGGTCCCCAGAATTTGTATAACTGAAAATGCGCACCAACCAAGCTTGTTTGCCATTTCCAGATCTAAAACGCTTTGGTCATTGGAGACCTGTTACAAAGTACAGTACACATTATTAATTTCAAAGGTGCGTGGGTACGAGGCAGCACAAAATGATGTGATGAGTAAATGAACACCAACCCTGTTTAGGATTCTGCCAGTAGGTGTGGAGTCAAAGAAGGACATTGGAGCACGGAGGATGCAGTGGAGCATATTCTTGAAAAACTTCTCTGATGTTAGTAGACCAACAAGTGACACAAGCATAGACCGAGCAAAAACACATAGTGCACTTCCTATAGATAGTGTTATATACACGGAGAAAAGAAGGCCTAATCCAACCCTTGGGATGGTTGCAGATGTTGGAGGACACGCCCATGCCATCCAATAGTTGCTTGCTACCTGGAATATTTGGAAGAATGACTGTGCAGCAATTATTACCGGTGCCAATGCACCACCATGAACAGCCGTCAGGTATGCCCAGTAGACCTTCTTGCCAATTCCTCCCTTTTCTCGTTCTTCATCTTGAGTTAGCCTTCCCTTTTCATTGATATCTTGTGAGACATCGTGTGCAGACTCTTGCTTAACTATACCCTGAAGTTGATCATCAGTGTCATTTTCTTTGTCAAACTCATCATCACTATCCGCTAACTTTTGGCTATCTGTTGACAAAATTCTGCTGGAACTCTCAGCATTTATGACAGACTCAAGAGCCTGACTGTGGGCTCCTACTATGGCTTCAAACCCTATGTTTTGTTGAAGGAGATCATCAAATGTTCCTTTCTGCACAATCTTCCCATCCTGCATCACCTATTATTTTGTAGCCACGTGGTTATTTCACTTATTCTTAGCAATCCTAACATACATGTATTATTTGCTAACCAAAAGGTATTTTTGATACTTACTACTATAAGGTCTGCGGCTGGAAGAAATTCGACTTGATGGGTCACATACAATATTGTTTTGTCTTTAAGTATCCCCATTAGGCAATCCTGCAGAGATAATAAATTATTTCATTCTATTAGCATTTATGCCAACTGATGTTGCAAGACCGTAGGAAAATACAGCATAGAAACATAGATAAACATATTTTCTGCTTTATGGAGACTAACTAAACAAACCTTGAAAAGTTGGCCTCCAGTATGAGCATCTACTGCACTGAAAGGATCATCAAAGAGGTATATATCTGCATCCTCGTACACTGATCTTGCGATCTGAATCCGCTGCTTCTGTCCGCCACTCATGTTAATTCCCCTTTCTCCAATCTCTGTCAAATCACCATTTGCAAATAGCTCAAGATCTTTAGTCAATGCACAAGCTTGTATTATCTTCTGATACTTCTCCTGGTCATATGGATTTCCAAATAGAATGTTGTCCCTTACGTTCCCAGACAGGATCCATGCGGTTTGAGGAACATATGCTTTGCTCCCACTGACCTTCACAGTCCCAGCTAGCTTCGGCATCTCCCCAAGTATGCTTGATAATAGACTGGATTTCCCAGAACCGACCATTCCACAGATTGCTACTTTCATCCCTCTCTTTACTTTTAAATTTACATCTGTTATAGTTGGAGACGTGGTCTCAAGTTCCCAGCTGAATGCTCCATGATCAATCTCCACATCATAGTCTGTGTCATTCCTTGGTACTTCTGTAATTGCGTCACATTTCAATTCTTCTTCCTGGAGGTATTGTGCTACTCGATCAGCTGAAACTTTTCCCTGAGCAAACACTGAAAGCAAATCGGGTAGTGTGAATATTGGATCTTGTAGCATCCGGAATGTTGCAAGAGCAGACAAAACAGTACCAGCTGTTAGAGGAATCTCCATCAATATACATGAACCAAATGTTATGGAGGATATGAATGCAGGGGACCCCCAAAATATGAATGTTGTTACAGCTGTCAACCTCACAGATCTCCACAGCCAATTGTGCTCTTCCTGTCGTAAAGCTTCTAGCTTTTGAAGGTACTGCGTATCCCATGCTTGAAGTTTCAGTATTTTCATGCTTCGAAGTACTTCCGTCGTTGCCTTCATTCTATTATCTTTAGCAGCCATGATCTTGGATTGCAACCTTTTCTGCAATCTGGTTAGAGGAACATTGCAAGTCATTATTGCCAGTGTTGCTGCTAAACCAGCCCATGCTCCAGCCCCTAGGTTTTGATGGAGAACATAGACAGCTAGAGAAAGTTGTATGGGTAACATCCAAATGTAGTTTGTGTACCATATAACATCAGTTATCCTTTGTACATCTACACTCATGTAGTTTATGATCTCTCCACTGGTATGCTTCTGCCTTGAACTGCAGGATAACCGGAGCCCCTTTTGATAGATGTGGGATATCAGACCAGCTCGTAGCCGCATCCCGAGTTGCCGAGCTCCAAAAATCCACTGCCTCTGAGCTACCGTCTCCACAACTTTGGCGCTTAAAAAAGCAACAGCAAGAAGATAACCTTTTTTCAGTCCAAACTGCCTCTCTCCCCCAAGGAATTTCACCAAGTCATTAATCAATGATGGTCCAACATAGGATGCACATGCACATAAGATTGCAAATACTGCATTGATTATTGCTTTTCTTCTAATAAATAGGAACATTGCTCTATAGATTGATAAAGTACTTAAACCATGCCTGCATTCAACATCTGCTATGATCCTTTTAAATGAATCAGAGAGTAAATCAGCAGAGTCTCTTCCATCAATATCTGGCACATCATTCTTATCTAGAGGTTTCTTGTATCCAATAGCAAAGAGAGGATTCATCCAAGAGAACGTGACAAGGTCAAGAAGACTTGCTCTTCCATACAGACACGTCCTTTTGGTTTCTGTCTGCTGTCCTGCAGATGGGCTCAATAGTGGCTCTGTTATGCTGCTATTTATTAAGGTGATTCCTGTTTTTCCTCTGGCCGAAACTGCAAACAGATAAGTGCAGATACCAAGTGTGAACAGATCAATCAATTCCTCAAACCCTATATATTCATGATCTGATAAAATGGAGCTGATATCAAATACCACACTGATAACTGATTGCAGAAAGTTAAATATCCACCATGCCCGAATTATCAATGGATGCTTTGGAGATTTTGTCTTCTGTTGACTGAATACTGATATTGACAATATTATCCAGGATAGCACCTGTAAACCTTCACCTAGAACTAAAGGTGGGTACTTGCAACCACTTATTCTTCCTTGTAACTGCAAAAATAATATCCTCACGACATGAGTGGCTAATATAAGCAGGCAACAAGCTTTGCTTGCTTGATATGACACACCCAGCTTTATGTCTGCATTCCTTTGTTCCTGACAAGAATGCTTATTGCTTTCAGGAGTTGCAGTCTTCAAGCTCTGTCTGCATAATCTGATTCTCTTGAACAGAAACTGAGTCAAGATACTCATGATAAATATCAGCTGTATCAATGCAAAAGTGCTCATCCGGAAGCAAGGTGAATATATCTCTGGCCATTTTCGCAGGTATTGCAATATATTGGAATCTGCAATGTTGCATAGCAAAATTATATGTCAAAAACCAACAACAGAATAACTTGTCCAATTGTCATTTTTCTCTTCTGAATATATCATAGGAGCTCCATTATGTCACCAATGCTCAAGAAAAGAACAAGCAAACATATTCTTATGAAAATTGAAATTTGGAATCCTTAAAATTTTAACTCATTGGTCTTAAAAAAAAAGAATTCGCTGATTTGTTTTCTCAAGCAATTTCTACCAGAAATACAAGCTAAAAATGGTATTTTAATAATTCCATGTGTTGACAGGAATATCCCCTATTCCCTAATGACACCATAAATGCTATGTTAAGAGATTCTGATACCGGCAGGGGAAAAAATTCAGAAAATAATATCCTTGGTTTATTCCTGGAGAGTTGGATAGGAAGTCAGATGGATATTAGGACGGAGATGGAAAGCTGATCATTGCCCATGTCCTGACTGTTGTCACCCCAGATTCCCAGTTTGCTAAAAAAAATCTTGAAGAACATGTTTGAAACCATAAGCAAGTTTATACAGCTATTTTTTACTTGGGAAGTTAATTTGGAACTTCTGGGTAGTCTCTTTTTTTTTAGTAACCCCTTCTGGGTATTATCTCAGTATATACACGAATATTTCACAAGACCACGAGGGCTAATTAAAATATGGGCCATGTATTGGTCCTTGGCTACAAACACTGCCTTGGTTTTATGCACATTCTTCAGAAGTTCTGCTCCATGTTGGACTACAAAACCAAATCCTTTTTAAGAGGACTCGAAATTTCTTGTGAAATTCATTCGTTTGCAAACGTTGTTGCAGAACCAGAAAAGCAATACAACGGCGGGCAAAGGAAAAGATGCAGTGCAGTCGACTCATGGATATGATATCTCCCAGAGGAAGAGGAGAGGAATCAGACGTATGCATGGAAGACCTATCGTCTGCATGCAGGCGCGGGGATTAATTAAGCCTTACTTGACGAATCATCGAGCAGGCCCCAGTGGAGAAACATCTCTTGCACCCTCTTGGGAATCCTTGCGAAAACAGGTAAGTGCAGGCTCCCTCCCTCCATGGCCTGTGCCAATGCGAGTGCCAGAGAGAGAGAGAGAGAGAGAGAGAGAGAGAGAGAGGAGGTAGTGGTGAACTGGTTGATGGTGATATATTAGAGGTGGAGAGACCCGAGACCCTGATAGTTACAGTATTGGCGTGTAATATAGCACGGGGTGATAGAGACCCAAAACATACAGTTTTCACCCGGCAGGCCAGGCCAACACCGCCCGTTGAAAAATTCGGCACAGTGGATCTGTATGTATGTCCTATCAATTGGTGCTTACTAGTAGCATTTGCTACTAAGATGTTTAGGTGCACTGATTTTACTGAATTGTACAGTTGTAAATGGCATTCGGGCCAAATAGATACTATGTTGGATTTACATTTGAAATTGCAGCCTATGATGAAGAGTGGTTCATCTTAATTAGGACCATGTTTAAACTTAATGTGGTGTTTAGTTCCTCGGACCAGGAGGGGATTGGATGGGATTGTCTAGGGACTAGGCCATCTCTGTGTCGTTTGGTTCTAGGGACGAAGGAGATGGGATGGAATGGATTGATCCTGCCTTAGGGAATATTCTTTTAGATGCAGAACGGTGCCATACCTCAAAATTTGCTGGACAAGGTGGGACGAGTGATCATTATAAATAATTAGTGATAATTAGCATGTTTAATGTTAACTAGTGCTTATTAGTCTGAGATTGCCGTTGATAACTGATAATTATTCGCAATCACTGTTAGCCAGTGTTGGTTACTATATGATTTAATCTTACGAAGCTATATTTATACCAATATGAAATGTAAGAATTAGAGTGGGATACTTTCGTTCTAAACCATTCAAAAAATTCTAAGCTAATTTCATAAATCTTCATCCAATGGTTGTGCATAAATGTTAAAATCATCTAAACCGTCCAAAAAAAAATCTAATCCAACTTCATAAATCATCATCCAATGGTTGCGGACAAATGTTAAACTCTCAACCTTACACTTATATACTAATTGCCTCATAAATACAACTAATTTCAATCATGTGTTTCATCATCTTAATGATAAGAGTTAATGACATTGTAACCCCCAATAATTCTCGCTTTATTACTCCTTATTTGGATGAAATAATAATTAAATTTGGTTAAGTTAATTGTCAAGCATACGAGTGTTCATGGTCATAGATTATTTAACGATTAAACAAGACAATCGCCAAAGTAGATGATGTGGAGAATATAACATTTTAATTACTTTCATGTATCGTGAAAGTATGGCTGATGATACTTCCAATCTGAATCGCGCACAAAACTCTCATCTAATGGCCCACGGTTTAGTTGAATCTTTGGAAATTATCTCTTTGTTGGTAAACATATATTTTAGATATCATTTCCACATATGTGATCGAGTATATATATTGTAAAAATGTGCATTAAAGAAGTTAAAGGTTATAGTTTAGTTAGTCTATAATAAGGAAACAATAATAATTTTATATTGTTCTTCTAAAATCACTATTTTGATGAAGTAAAAAAAATTTACATTCATCCCCAACCAAACATCCTACTTGGATCATCTCATCCAAAAAAAACGAAAAATCATCCCATAGCATCCCACCTCGTCCCCTAACCAAACACCATCTAAGATAACATAGCTTGGGTTACCGATCTCCAAATCAATATTATGTTTCTTTTGGAAGGAATTACGGGGTACCAGACCGACGTGCTCAATATTGTGTGTATTTCTTTCAAGAACTCAGTGTACAGCAAATGTTTTGTCAAACCCCACTCCTCCCGCTTTCCTCTTTTGAGTGAAGCTGTAAATGTACAGCATTTGTAGTCGATGAGCAGTGGTTCACTAGGTTCACGCAACGGGTGCAAAACGACTTCAAGCACAGAGACAAGAGAGAGCAAAGACATGGTGAACGGAATCAGTACTTATTAGTAACAAACGAATCTCCCTTGAAACATCAGCCAAATATATTCCCCATCATTGCTCCACTGATTTTGATCCGCCATCGATCGATCCCATCGACGCACAAAACGGCAACGGCAGTAGAAAATCTGAGCACGTAAGTATATTTATGGTAGATTGCAGAAGGACCTCACGTGGTGCCGTGCGATCGCGGCGGCGACGCTAATTTGTTAAATCGCATGCCCTCTGCTCAGAGCTAGCTAGAGGCTAGAGAATGAAACAAAACTTGAGCAGACAAATATCGCGTATCAATATCAAATATAATCCAAAGCGCTAAAGCCGTTCGTCACCTAACGCGAACGGCGAACGGGTAGTAAAATGATGAAGTCTTGGTCGTCAGTTTTAGATAGTAAAAGCTAAGCGAGCTTTACTGCCGGACCAGACAAGCGAAACGAACGGGATTCGGTGAGGCTAATGTGATGCAAGATGGCGACGCCGCATCTCTCTGACCATTCGCAAACGCTGGATGGTCACGTCTGCTCCAAAGTTGCGGCAAAAGGGATATACACAAGACAGGACCGAGTGGTAGGAAAAGGAAAGGCGTAGGGAGAAGCGGTTCAAGCAGGCCATTCGTGGCGTACGAATCGAGGCCCGAAAGGTACGTAGGGCCAGTGAGCAGCTGAGCATGGCAGAGCAGTTCCACATGCACGCAACAACCGAGCTCAGATCTGCATGGCCTGACGCAGCCGTTTCACCCTGACAAAGTGGTAACTCAACCAGCCAATTAGTCTCGTGTGAGATCGATGTGCGTGCATGCATGGCTCATCGCTAAGATTTGGAGCTGGGGATGCAGGTATGATGTCACTGCTTAGTTCTTCTTTCTTGTCGCGTGCCACGTGCGCTAGCCCCAGTCCAGGCACGAGCCGATGGGCCACGATCACTCGCAGCCTCATGATACGGTGACGCTGACCGAGGTCGGCGTGGCACGTCTTTCATTTGAGTGATTAGTGTGGGCTCTATCTGCCAACTAGGTACTGCTATGGCGGTCTATATGTACTGTATATACCAATGGCTAATTCCAAATTATTTCGTCGCGCCTAGAGAGTACACAGAGGCTTTCTGAAAACTAGTTAATTTGTTTCTAGGACACCACTATCGTCGTTTTGCTTCAATTTAATTAACTCACTTTCGGCAAGTATCAGCTCTCGGCGTGGGCGTGATATACTTGACATTGACCTGACGCTGCATCCACCATGACCGGGAAACTTTATGTGAACAGCTGGACATGGGCATATTGGCCGTTCATTCATTCATGTGCTAGTCTCCAGGCTAGCTAGCCAATTAGCCATATGCATGCGACAACAAAACTGCACTGCAGAGTGCAGACACTACGTACGTACGTACGTATGCACGTGGCCTACACTCGTAGTCATAGGGTCACTGACATGCACACATATATATAGCTTGCGTGTAGGTATTCATGCAGTCGTTCGAGTACGTACGAACTTATAACTCATGTGATCGTGACAAAGAGCGTGCTGTGTACACGTATGTACGCACATAAAGGACCACATATCACTTTTTCAGCTATTACAGTATCATTCGTACGCATGTGTGCTAATGTACAAGAACGTGCAAGCTGTACAATAGTTTTATGCGTCAACCAATATGACTCCTGAATGGATCTGATCGAGCTTGACAGACCACTAAAAAGATATCGACGAAACAATTCGAGCATGTCGGACTTGGAAGACAGCTACTATTGCACTTAGAATACTGGAATATTCTAATGAACCGGCCCGGATCAGTTTGACGTACGATGTAGGGCCAGTTGTTTTTAGCTTCTAGGTGGCTTATAGGTCCATAGCAGCTGAAGTCAAAAAGAACTGAAAACTTGAAGTGCTTCTCTGAGCAGCTCATATCATTTTTCCCATTGATGAAAAAAAGCTGGTGATCAGAGGCTTCCTGAACTTCTCAATTCAGATTTTTGAAGTTTACCCTCGAAGTTTGCCATTTAATTATGATGACTGCCACCGTGTTCCCCTGAACAGCTCTCTTATCTCTCTCTCGTTTTTCCCCTCCTCCCCGTGGCTCTCCCTTCTTCCGCCGCCACCGTCCCGACGCATCCACCGCCCACCCTCCCGAAGCCGGCCGCCGACGCTCGGCCGCCGCTCGCCCGTCTCCTCCGCCCTCTCCCCCACCGTCCGGCACCGCTCCACCGTCGAGCTCATCCGCTGCTCCTCCGCCCACGTCCCGCCCGTCTCCTCCGTCCCGACGCCGCCGCCACTCTCCCCCTCCCCCGCCCTCTCCCCCACCGTCCGACACAGCTCCTCCACCCGACGCCGCGCTCCTCCACCCGGCGCCGCAGAGCTCCTCCACCTGACGCCGCTCTGGAGGTAGTGTTTTGCCTTGAACTAGAGCACCTCTCGGTGGATTAATGCAGTATATATCAAAACAAATTACTAGAGGGCTAGAACAATTAGAGATTTGAGATAACAGGAGTTAGGGAGGGAGAGCACAGAAGCCGAAAAGAACTGGATGGCATTTTCTGAGGGCTTCTCCCCACCATAGCTCCTGTGGGTAGAGAAGCTTAAGCTGGCTTCTGGATAAGCTTAAACTGAAAAGAACTGGCCCGTAGTAAGTTTTAAGTGCCAAAAGAAAAGATGTCTTGCAACACATCAGATGCACGACCATTGGTAGGACACACAGAAGTTAAGCTAGTGCAAATGGTGCAGTAGAGCGCACATTTATTCCTGTTTGCCTTTGTGTTAGTGGTGGATGTAGCCATATGCAGCAGTAGGTGGCCGACATCTACACTTCGTATTACTCTCTCTGTCCACAAATGTAAGCCATGCATGAAATTTTAGGTTCAACTTTGACCAACAATTAAACCAATAATATTAAATTATATAATACAAAAGTGATACCATTTGACAATATATTTGAATATGAATCTAATGGTATCACTAGTATGTCATATAATTCAATAGTATTTGTTTAATTGTTGGTCAAAATTAGACCTTAAATTTCGTGTACATCTTACATTTGTGGATGGAGTAAGTACTAGACAGAGACTGCGTCCTTCCTTTCCCTGAAAGGCGCCTTGTACAATTATTGGAGCCGTGTCATCAGAGCTATATAGCGTGGCCACGTAAGGAGATTGCACTTCCATAACCAAATAACATAGTTTCGTACGTACATTGTCTCGCACTTAATTCCTAGTTAATTTATCCTACTTGGCTATGCATCCAACCAATGGCCAGCCAAAGCCCGTAACTCTACGGACAAAGTGGCAACAAAGTATATAATCCAACTATACATGGAGGGCACCATGAGAGAAACTTCTCATACTAGATGTTTATCCATGCATGCGTACTCACCTTGTAATTGCTTTGGTCTAAAAACGAGTGCTCACCTTGACAGCCACGCAATCAGTTAGGAATCAGGTTGGTGCACAAGACAACAAGTCGGTCGTAGAAATTAGATTCGTGCGGCGCAAGGCGAGCAGGTAAAACAACTATTACTAGCTAGTCAAGTAAAGTCTTCTCTCAATGATTCCACAATAATTATTCGTTGTTTTCGTGGGCGACATCGACGTTAGTGCGATCCGACGTACCTTGGCTGTTACTCCAACTCTTCCGAGTCAGTCAATGCATATTGTATCCCAGTATCTGTGCATGGTAGTCTTGGGTGCTACCACGGTGGCAGGGGCGGAGCCAGAATTTGGACATGAGGGGGGCGAGAAATCAATGCTCATAGAATAGACGAAATATCACGACATATTAAGTCTCACAATAACATTGAAGACAAAGCATAAAAATATATGTTTGGAATTAAAAAATAAAGTTACTAAAAAATAAAGTTACATATCTATTAGCTTAAATTGAGCTCTACGACTACCAGTGTCGAACAAGTTGATAATCTCATCAGATGTGATCTTTGCAGCTATTTCCTTCCCAATATAAACGATCATGTAATGCCGAAGAAAGTCGTCTCCCATTTTGTTTCGAAGACGTGTCTTCACTAGTTTCATAGCTGAAAAAGCTCGCTCGGCTGTCGCAGTTGACACCGGAAGAGTTATGACCAACCGTAGTAATCTATCAACCATTGAGTATGTAGCAGCTTTACCTGTTTAAAATAATCAAACAGTCATATTGGCAAGAGTTATGACCAACTGTAGTAATCTATCAATCATTCAACCATTGAGTATGTAGCAACTTTACCTGTTTTAAATAATCCAACAGTCAAATCGGCAAGTGAAGGCGAACTTTTTAGCTCTGGATGGTTGCAAACATCCAGCTGGAAATGGGGAAGTTGAGACTCCAATTGAGCCCGTTCTTGACTAGAAAAGTCAGTAGGATAAAATTTTTCCACCAGTGTGCATATATTAGACACGTCAAATGAGTCATGTCGTGGATCCAAAGATGCACAAAGTGTCAAAAGCTCTGTGCTTTGAACACCGAAACGATCATTTAGCTCAACCAATTGTTGATCTATAGCAACATTGAACACATCTGCTTTGTAGTGATGTAATGTAGTAGTGTTTTCATGTTTGTTGCGAGACTTTGTCACATCAACGTACCTACAAATCGCATCATATATTAGTAAGTAGTAACTATGATAAATAATATTCGAAATTGTATATATAGGAAAATATATGTACATGCTATTCAGATCGGGAGTGTCAATCTCATGCTTCAAACAAAAAGATTGAACCTCCTCTAAAAGAGGTTCCCAGCCATCTTCTCTTAGCTTACCAAGTAGCACCTTTGTGTTCGAAACCAAATCTAATGCATTTAGAATGTCCAATGACTTCTTTGGGAGTGTTTGACATAAAACATCAGTGATTTTCATGATTTTCTCCATCAGATGTAAAATAAACACAAAATCAAATGACATAATTATTTTTAGGGCCCCTACAGCATCTCCTCTAAAATATTTTGAGGCTGCACGGTCATTTGCTATATTCCTTAGGACCTCAACTGTAGCGCCAAACATCTTCTGTAAACTCTGAATTGACTTGAAGTGAGAACTCCATCTAGTGTCCCCAGGTCTCTGTAAAGTTCCTATCTGATTTTGCCCTTTTCCTGTATCAAGCTCTCCCAATTCAATTTCACGTGCAATCTCCGCGGCTTGATTTGCTAGCAACTCATCATTACGTTTAGTCGACGCACTAACAACATTTATGATAAAATTTGCATGTTGAAAAAAATTATGCACATCATGTACCTCCCTTGATGCCGCAACAAGTGCCAACTGTAATTGATGAGCCATGCAATGCACATAATATGCATAAGGGCACTCATTCAGAATTAGAGCCTTTAATCCGTTCCATTCACCTCTCATATTGCTTGCCCCATCATAGCCTTGTCCTCTAATGTCTTGGACATTCAAATTATTATCAACAAGGATAGTACAAATTGCCTGCTTGAGAGTCAAAGCTGTAGTGTCAGTGACATGAATTACATCAAGAAAACGCTCCTGTATGAACCCTTCGGTGCTCGGAAATTGAAGAACCAATGCCATCTGCTCTTTTTTAGATTCATCACGTGCTTCGTCTACCATTATACAGAACTTGCTAGTACCAATTTCTTCTCTAATTTTTTTCTGAACTCTTCGAGAAAGTAATGTAAGAATTTCTTGTTGCACGGTATGGGAGGTGTACTTCGCATTCCTTGGGGCATTTTCCAAGACAACCGCATTCACCTCCTTACTATAAGAAGCCAAGAACCTCACCAGTTCAAGAAAATTACCTTGATTTGTGGATCCTGGAGATTCAACATGGCCTCTATAAGCACAAGCTTGGAATGTTAACCACCTGATGAAATCAACAAGAAAAAAATTATAACTTGCTTTATAGTACATTATATAATATTCTAATTCTCAAAATAGGAAAATTTTGCTTACTTGATGCAATCAATTGTAACTTTAAGCCTTAGCCTTGCTTCTGCGACCGTTTTTGCAGATGCTTGCTCAATCGCCTTGTCGATGTGAGTCACTCTATTTTTAGATTATCATAACACCGTTGAGAAAAGTTATGAGCAGAGTTGGAATCTTTCCCCATATGAGTTAAGAAAGCACATTCTTTTCCATCATTCACCTTCTTCCAATTTATAAATCCTTTGACTGTGAATGCATCGGAGCCACACCTTCCACTTGGCTTTTTTGTAAAGAGAAAACAAGGTAGGCAGTACGCACGATGTGTATCCAGTGAATACTCTAGCCAGGAAAAAGTTTTGAAATAACTGTACTGAAATCGACGATGATTTTTTCCGGTTCCATTATATGGATATTCACTCATGTATGGTTGATAAGCTCCCTCCAAAATATAAAAGCGGCGTGCTTCTTCTTGCTTATCATGAGGGAGTTCCCAAATTTGCTGGCGCTTACCGGGGTCCCTTTCATATTTTGTGCTTCCAATTCTACCTTCTTCTGCAACTTCTTCCGGTGCGACAACCTCTTGGTCATCAGTTTGAATATCAGCAGCAATATCATTGGTATTGTTATCTACAATAGGTTGCTCCTCAGATGGATTCACATTTTTGGCATCAGTAATGTTGGAGCTTGAAGTCGAAGCAACTGGCTTGAAAAAGGAATTTATCCCCCTAGTTGTTGGTGCCTTTCGCTTCATCTTTGACTACTATAACAAAAAAAAATGATTAATAGATTAATTCACCGTTTTATACACAACACTAATCTACCAGACTAAGATTGTAATTCATACAAAAAATCTTATTGACTAATAGCTACTAGTACGTAGTGGTACCTTCCTCTATCTGATCTCCCGGCTAAACTCTGATCTAGTGATCTGTATGCAGCCTGCGTTTGACAATTGACACCGGACAGACAGCGCCACAGCGGACGATAGATCAGTGCAGCCGATGGCGGCGTCTTCGTGGTGAGCGGCAGCCAGCGGCAAGGGCAAACACCCTAGCAGGACAGGCACGAGCGGCGGACGGCGGCAGCGGCAAACGACGCCCTAGTGCAGAACACGCGCAAACGCCCTTCGCCCTAGTGCAGAACACGCACGTTCAGATCAATCGATCGATCGATCACATGGGGCAAAACAATAGCTGGCCACAACCATACATGTGCACATGGGCTATTGGGCTTCTGTAGTTCGGTGTAGCTAGTTCGATTAGTACTTTACATATGGGCTAATGATGTAATTAGCTCCGGCCAATTAGGCAATTAGCGCATATACAGCATAGTACCTATACTACCTGCTACAAATCATTGGGGGGGCGAGCGATTGGCAGGGGTCTAGCCCCTGCTCGCTCCCCCTGTCTCCGCCCCTGCACGGTGGGAGAGTGCAGCTCCGAGGCGTCAGGTGGTTTTGCGACGGTTAGGCAGACTCCACCCTCAACGGAGCTCTTTTGTAGAGTAATAGTCATAAACATAAATATAAACTTGTCAAATAAAATAGTCTGTGCCAACGAAAAAAACCAAAAAGGTCTAGGAATTCAGAATTCGGAATTTAAAAATATATACTTACTGAGCAAATGGCCTTTTAAGTTACATGAAAAAGATGAAGTTTGGCAAGATCTCCTTAGGAATAAATACCTAAGTGGTGTGCCACTCTCGCAAGTGACTGGCAAGCCAGGGATTCCCACTTTTAGACTGGCCTAATGAACATTAAACAATTATTCTTCTCTTTTGGCAAGTTTATCACTAATAATGGTGCTGAGGTGCGATTCTATGATGATATCTAGATAGATAAACATGCTTTCAAGGATTGTTACCCGACACTTTATAATATCACCCTAAAAAACACGCTACAATTGCTGAGGTGATGAGCACGGTCCCATTGAATATTTCCTTTAGGAGGGCCATCATTGGGCCTAACCTTGTAGCAAATGTTGCTTTGTGTCCGGAGAAGGACACTTTCCACTAGGACCTACACTCCCATGGATAGTTCTCCGTATAGTCCATGTCTAGTGCTCTTATGCCATCGGTTGTCCCTAGTACGTTTCAACGCCATTGGACTCTGCATTTATGGCAGGTGCAAAATTCTCTAAAGGTTAAAATCTTCATGTGGTACCTTTGTCGAGGGGTGGTTCACATTGAGAAAAAATTGACAAAACAAAATTGGCAAGGGAACAAATAATATTATTTTGTGATGAGGAGGAGAGTGTTCAACACCTTTTCTTTGATTCCCAATTCGCTTGTTTTGCATGGCGATCGGCATACCTAGCTTTCAACATACCTCCACCTAGTAGTATTTCTAATTTGTTCGGGAATTGGCTAACGGGTTTAAGAGGGGTTATGCGGACCCAGATCCTTGTGGATGCTAGTGCGATATGTTAGTCTATATGGCTATGTCAAAATGAAATGGTTTTTGATAGTAAAAGACTTTGTGGTCTATTATAGATTATCTTCTTGTCTACCAGCTAGTTGTAGTCGTGATCTTTGCTTCAGCGGATGTCGGACAAGGAAATAATGGTTGTGGGTGACCGATGATAGATGGTGATTATCAGAAAATTTATGTCTTAACTTAGATGAGGATTATACAATAGACTATGTAGTTCCTGGAGAGCTATGTAATATTTATTTCAGTTGCCAAATGGCGAGTTAGTTCGTTTACTTTGTACTTTATTCTTATAGTTACGTGTATTTATCGCTGCAGGAAAGCGATAAATCTGTAAAAGAATCCCTGTATGACTGACTATATGTAGCCTTTGTCTTCTTTCTCCTGACCCGTTCTGCAGGGAATATCTATTTTTTTGACCCGTTCTGCAGGGAATAAACTGGTGGACCAGATGGGTAGGGTGAATGCAGGTCCAGTTAAGATTACAGTGCTGGACTTCTGGGATATGTAAGCGAGATCTGTTGGCTGTCATAACTGGTCCAATTAAAGGTTTATGGGCTGTCACAATTGGCCCATAAGTTGACAGAGTAAAGAGTAGAGAACGTATGGACGAACTATGCTTCACCACAATGCCCACCAGCTCAGGAAAATCCAGTTTACTACTCCGTACTTCCGTGAGAAGATCGAGGGAGGCGGGTTGACTCGGCGAAATCTCGCCTTTCTGACCCAAAAAAACCAGGAAGCGCGACGCCTCTCCCAGTCGCGGCGCGTGAGTGTACTCGGGTACGCCAGGGTTATGACGGGAATGAGGTGGCTCCAGTCCCGGGGGTTCCTCCGCCGGGTCCCAGACGGGGAGCCCGAGCCCCCGCTCGCCGTCGCCGTCGTCGTCGTGCTCGATGCCTCGCAGCAGCACCGGGTTGGGCCACTTCCACTGTGCGAAGATCCGGAAGAACCGCGGCACCAGCATGCTCGGGACGGCGTTGGGGTAAAGCAGGCAGACGCGTGCCACGAGGATGGCCCACCCCACGCCACCGAGGAAGCCCATGACGTTGGAGTAGACTCCCCGCGCCTGGGCCCAGCGCTTGACGCAGCGCAGCGTCTTGCGGAAGGCGCCGGCGTCCGGGACCAGCCGCGTTACTTTTGCCCACGAACTACACTCACGCGAATACAGTTGACGAGGAAGTATAAACTATACGCGCACAGACACAAGTTTTGGTGGTCGGTCGTCGCCTTTTAGCCAGAGAGTTTTTTTCCTTTCTCTATTATTTCGCTAAGGAGTGCCAATGATAACAGGTTCTTTTAATAAGAAAATATGTATAAATATACACGATCAAATTCACAACTATTTGATCGACTAATCACTCTCCACTAGCCACACACATATACACGTTCAGCACTAGCACGGCCGAACCTCGTGCAACTGTCACACGACTCGGCTCAAAATATGCATGTAGCCTGACACAAACACATGCTCTGACCACTCTTCTGTGCACGTAGGCCACATCTCACCACATGCATAAATTACTTGGTCACCTAATACATGATTCTAACTCTTGACTAATCCACTAACACATGTATGTGCACACAACTAATAGATTCACTTGAATGCCGATATGCTCACTTCGCTGCCGATCGGTCCACTACGCCACAACGCCATGCATACAACTCTCTTGGACTTAGCCAACTAGTAAGATTCTATGGCAACAATGCTATGTAACGCAACTAATCATGAACTAAACACCCAGACAACAAGATTAGGTTTTAACAATCAACCCCCCCCCCAATCTTGTTGTCATTTATTCGAGTACCTCCACTCTGAGTTTCAAAGTAGTGTTGGTTCATCATCCGCATCTACAACCTTGAAATATGCCTTCTCCTTCTTCGGCTTGCGGCACTCCTTAGCGAAATGTCCGTGCTCTTGACAATTATAGCAGTGCACATTCATCTTATCAAATGTGCTCTTCTTCTTGCCAGTGCCATTGCGGTTCTTCATACGTGTTAGCCACTCCTCTTCCGTGAGAAGAAGATGGCTACCTCCATCACCACCGGTCTAACTGACTTGTACCTTTCCTCCACGGCCTTGAGACGACTGGTGAACTCCTCTATGAACATCGTCTTCAAGTCAAGCAATGTCTCGGTGGAGATCGCCACCTGTGTGTACCTAGGTGGCACAACACAAAGAAATTTCTTGACCACCTTCTCATCTTCCACCCCCATCGCCTAGGATGCGCAAGTCATTGACGAGCCCGGTGAGACGCATGGTGAAGTCGTCGATGGTCTCGCCATCCTTGAACTTGATGGCCTCGAAGTCCTTGCACATTGTCTGTGCCTTGGCCTCCCGCACGCGCTCGACGCCCACATACATCGTCTTTAGCGCGTCCCACACCTCCTTAGGGGTGTTCTTGACGGCGAGCGTCTTCAACTTGTCAGGTGGCGCAACTAGGAGGATGGCGGACAATGTCATGTTATCGCGGTAGTTGGTGTTCCAGTGTCAACGGCCTACCACAGGCCTTGCACCTGTAGGTTCACCATCATCACGAGAGCCTATTCGTTGTAGTTTGTCACCATCAGCATGGGTAGACGACTGTGCCGCTGGACTCCTTCATCACCGGCTGCACCACCACCTCGTGGCCACACGTCCTCGTCGTGTGGTCCTCGTTGGAGTAAGGGACCTTGTAGGAGACCTTGATCCATTGCCGACCATCGTCGCGAGCTTGACTCAACTGAGCTCAGATACCAAATGTTAGCATTGCCCAAGAACTACTCACGCGAACATAGTGGACTCGAGAACAAACGAGGAAGTATAAACTCTGCGCACACAGACACAAGTTTTGGTGCTCGGCTGTCACCTCTTAGCCAGAGCGTTTTCTTCCTCTCTATTATCTCGTACAATCAGTAATAATGATTATAGGTTCTTTTAATAGGGAAATATGCACACACGTGCACGCCCAAGCTCACAACTTCTTGGTCCGCTAATCACTCTCCACTAGCTACACACACGCACACGTTCAGCCCTAGCTGAATCTCATGCAACGGCCACACGACTCGGCTCAACGCATGCATGTAGCCTGACAGCACGTAGGCCACATCTCACCACATGTACAAATCATTTGGTCACCTAATATATGATTCTAACTCTTGATTAATTCACTAACACATGCATGTGCACACAACTAATAGCTTCACTTGACTGCTAATCCACTCACTTCCTTGTCGATCCGTGGGACGCCATGCATGCAACTCTCTAGCTTGGACCTAGCCAACTACTAAGACTCTACAGGAACAATGCAATGTAACGCAACTAGTCATGAACTAAACACCTAGATAACAAGATTAGGCTCCAACAAGCCACAGGATCTCGTCGGCCACCCGCACGCCGTTGAGGCTGCGGAAGGTGGCCAGGTCCAGGCCGCGGAGTGCGGAACGGTCGCGCAGGTCAAGGTCCTTCGGCACCACTGGCAGGCAGAAGCTGGCGTAGAGGAGGTCCACCTGCACGCCGCGGAACCTCATCTTGACGACGGGCACGTGCGCGCGGGGCACGGGCTGCATGCAGCTCCGTGACTGCCTCCGTCTCGGCCAGCACGCCGACAAGCACGCCGAAGAAGTCTTGGTCGCGGTTGACGGAGAACGGCCCGACGACGGGGGCGTCGATGTCGGAGCCGCGGCCGTGGACGCCGAGACGGTAGGAGCCGAAGGGGGGCAGCAGGGCGGTGGCCCGGTCCACCATGCCGTCGGGGTACCCTCGCTGAACCGTGAGCCGCTTCACCCAGCGGTCGACGAGGCCCTGGAGGTAGCGCGGCACGTCCTCGCGGTCCACCAACTCCTTGGGGCTCTCGTACAGCCCACCGCACGCAGGTGCTTCTCCAGCTGCGCCGCGCTCTCGAGGTCCGCCAGCGTCGGGCCAACCAGGGAGATGGGCTCCGCGATGTCGTACCGCTGCTGCTTCAGCTAAGACGCCATAGCACTAAGCTGCTACTGCTAGAGCAAATTGTGCCGGTGCGATGTAATGGATCGATAGTGCAACGAGGAAACAAGAATGAGAATAAGTGAGATGTGGGATGTAGGCGACCAGTTTATACCCAGAGAGGCGCGAATCTAAACCAGAGTCGGATACGCAGTCCGATTTCGACTCGGAGGAGGCTAAAAACACGGGAAAAGTTTAATTCGACGCGTGCAGAGCGTGGCGTGTGGCGCCAACTGGCCAATATCTTCGGCGCTGTCGAAGGTCGCACAATTGCTTGCTCGGTTGACTTGTTCTGCAGTACTGCAGTACTCACCAAGCACCGCGTTCTCAGCGTCAGCCTGAGGCCACTGCAAGCCATAGTCACCCACTTCATTATTTAGTACTCCACTGGACGTGGTGAGGTTCCATTTAGCTGCGCATGCTATTGTAGTAAACTTTCGTATTCGCAATTTATGATTAGTAAGGCAAAAATCATGGTAGGATGTTCAAAATTTGATGACAGGCCGACAGGGGGCTCAGTCGGGTCACTCATTCATCGTGAGAAAGCAGTTAGTGTTAAATAATCATTCCACAAGAGTCGAAATCTTGGACATCGGAAGACCACGCTCTTTCATCACAAGTGTAATGAACAACACATTGCCTCCAAAATTTACGTGCTGCGTTACCGTATGTCAATAGTTACACACACAAAAACTACTGCCTTATACACAGGAACCACAGCTTGTACTGTCACCACTGCCATGTAACATGGTCCAACTTAGCTATGGTCACTAGATTCCAAAGCAATATATACAATATATACGGCTTTAGCCTCAAAACTCACAGAAGCTTTATCTATGGCACGACCTATTATTGTACATGCAATCGGGAACTTCTCAGTTCTGGAATAGAATGTACATCCTTATTCGTCAGATTTAATAGACCGCCACGCTCAGCTACCTTCTCAACTAGAAGCCTCAGCAATGGGATAGTAGAAAGAGTTCCAGCGGATCCAACCATGATGAGTTTCTTCTGCATTATGATCACCAAAACAGGTTCAAAAGTATAAAAAGGTAGAAATGGAGCCTTATAACAGAAAATTTCGCCAAACTAAAGGTTTAATGTACAAACTACTGGAAAATTATAGGTTTAGGCAACAATTTCACAGAACATGATATTTGGGTTTATCAAGGCAGTTCACGGTATTTACATTGGTGTGGTAAGTGAAAATTACACAAACAAAAAAGCCAGTTACAAGCATCTAAGTAGATTAAAACAGGATATGTCTACACATTTTCTGTGTGTTATGTACCTGTCACTTTTACAAAAGCCTATTCAAGATCATTATAGCCCAGGTAATAATGTTGGTAATCGTTAAAAGTCCAAAATAAATTAGTTGAGGGATGGTTGAAATGGGAAAGTACATCCACTGTGCCTGACCTTTGCACGTGTCAACACAACATTGATCCTGTGCCAGTCACCAAGTAGAGAAGAACCACCAGCCCTTGAATTCTCACTGGATCGTACAAAAGATACGATAATACATTCTTTATCCCTCCCCTGAAAAAGGTAGAGTTGTTCAGCATATAAAGACCACCATACAAAGACTGTGAAAACAAGTTACAAACAAAAGTAACAAATCAACAGAAACAAAACATGGTTGCTCTCAAGTCTCAACAGTTTTCATTGGTGAAGAGGATAAAAGAACCACAATGAAGGAACCACTTTCCAGGACAACAGTAAGGTTCTTTTGTCCCAGTGAGAAACCGAGAATGAGCACTAAATATTAAGAGTAAGCAAGCAAGCTTGATTACTTGGAAATATTATACAAAAGAAATAACTTAAATGGACAAAAGACATCGTCACCATAAGGAAAACGATTATTAAAAGGTCTGCATGGCTGCTCGAGCAAAGCAGTCATTCTTCACTAATCAAGTAAACAATAATGTCAACCTGGTATTTGTCGATTGTATGAACCTCAACCAAAGCATCTACATGTTGCTGAATGAGATTCGCTTGGGCATTATACGGGGTTATTATACCAATCTCATCTTCAGCCACACCTCTCTTTAGCAATTGTTTTGTGATCTACAAAAAAGATTAGTTGTTACTTGATCAAACTGAAAGAATAAAAATGGAAGTAATGATATTTATATCAGCGGGCTGGATATGTAACAAAGATTAACGGCTAATTATAAGTTGAACTTGATTGTAGAGCCATTTACAGCGCTACATAAAAGTCAAGTTTCTGGACCAGAGCAGTTGCATCTGGGCATATTCTCCTAGCTTAAAATACACTTGAATAAAGAAATACAAGCATACAAATCCGTTTTGAAGAGGTGCATCACTTTGACAAGACAAAGTAATTGGGTACTACTATATTTTATTCAACGTGACACATAGCGCATGTTGTGCCATAAGTGCAGAAGCACTCAGCCAGACAGCAGCAGTCTCAGTATGTCAGCAGATGTACATAGCGGGAACATATGCAACATCTGCAACATCTCGACCAGTAGCTATGGAGGTTAGTGCTTGCTTGCTGAAACATAAGAGAAAGCATGAAATATGGTCCATAGCTTCCACACATATAGACATACCCATGAAACAATGTATGCTTCTGTAGGATTGTTCACAGTTCTATGTTCCTTGGCCTCAAATGCCGGTACTTCATCTGCGTGATTTTGTCACATAGTTAGCATTGAAAGGCAGAGTATCAGAAGGATACAACTAATTTAATTAATCAAAAACCTGTGTTGGCAAAGATGACAGCCCTGTCAGGGTTCAATATCTGCAATTAAAAGAATTTGGCACACCAATTAAAAGGAGGTTGCTCAAAGATAAAATACATAGACGGTATAAGCAAACCAGGGTAAATAGATCCAAGCTTTTAATAACAGGATATTTCTACATTGAGAAGAAAGGAAAAGTTAAAGCAAAAGGGCAGCATTACCTCCTTCAACTTTAAGTAAATTGGTTCTTTGCCAGAAAACTTGAGCTTGGCATTTGCAATTTCCAACGAACCACAGCATAACCTATTGCCATAGATCAATGAATTCGAGAGCTCCATAATACTAGATGACATTCGGTACTGCAGGAAGGTAGTTTCCGATCATGAGTTTTACTGGAACAAAGGAGGCCTTCAACTAAACAGAAGATAAGTGGAATTGGTAAGAGATAATTAAAAAAAAGGTGGGTGTTCAAACAGAATAACCTGGTGTCGTAGAGCAGAAATTGCTTGAGGATGTGCTTCTGACAACCTCCAAAATAAGCTAATGCCCATTCCATTCTCTCGAGCTTCAAAGCTCTATGTAATTTATTTATTTTGCAACGATAGTTTTAGAAAATGGTATGAAAAATGAGGGGAAAAGGAATACTAAGGAGTAGCAACCTGAACAAGTGGAGGAAGCTGATAATGGTCTCCTACTAGAACAAACTTTGTTGCGAGCATCAAAGGTCCCAGTGATACCTAGCGAGTACGAAAAACAGTGTAAGAAATATTATAAATGGAGAAGGATGTTAACTTCTGCGGAAATCATTTTTACAGAACATTCTGGTTTAGCAGCTTGACCAACTAGCATATAGTTTACCAATACAGTTATGAAGGTAAATGAGCATCATTGTGTGATTATTTGTGATTTCTTTGAAGATTGAAGTACCAAGCATTCCTAGTTTGGGGCCTACCGGTAATGTGATTTGCCCAGCTTCATCCATGATACATGTGTCGAACTTCTTATGTGCCAGTAAGGGATGATATACTCCCAAACAAGTAACTCCAACAACCCGCACTTGCTCCATTCTTGTTTTGATGGCATCTACTGACTGTACCTCTGTTGCTGCTCCACACACAAAAAGAATATCAAAACGTACTTTCCTTATTTAAATAAAAAAGCAAGTACATTAATAAATGATAGATTCTGACTTGACAAGGAGTGGGCTCTGACATCAGGGTGTATAGCTTCATACCTCCCAATCCGAATAAAATCTACACCCTACAAGGAGACATTAATGAGAATAAAGAATGCTCATGTTTTGCCTCGTTAAACTAGGATGCTCAAGGCAGCAAAGAAAATTTGGCCCACTGGAACAATGAGTTACAATGGCCACATTAGTGAAGCTTCTGAATACAAACCTCAGTCTTCAACTTCATAAGCAAATTATCAATAGCCGAATTAGTATATGAAGTGAGCAAAATAGATTCTCCTCTCATCAATAAGGACTTCACAGCATGCACCATCGTATATGTTTTGCCTGTTCCAGGCATTCCTAGAATAAGAGCATAATCTTTTGATGCTAGAATCTGAAAGCAATATATGTGTTAGTTTTCTATTGTGACCTTTGATGTCCAGAAAGAAATCATTAACTAAAAGAACAAAGATTAACTTTATGCAGTGAGTTCTGTTGGTCATCGTTCAAACTCGGTAGTGATCGTATGTATGATAACGCTGGGTCTTGGCTAAACAATCCTCCACTGTCAAACCTGGGAGTCTATCAATATTCAATTAGGAAATTACAGACAATAACAACGGTATGGGAAACATGCTATAACACAAATGTGCTACTGCGTGAACAGACCTCAAGATCAACAACCAACTTCCGTATTTGAGAGCTTTGTGGATTCTGAGCAAATAGCTGGATAAGGTTGAGTCTGGCAATAGTTCAAACACAAACTTCAGTTAAAGGAAAAAAAGGAACTTTTCTGAAGTACCCATCCAAAGTCATGAACAAATGAAAACAAGGGCCAACCTCATTGTTGCAAATGAAGAACTAAACTCATCCTTGTCTATCCGCCAAAGTTCGCGTTGGAGATCTCCCTGCTCTGACAAGGAACTACTACCTGGAAGTCTCAGACGGCGTGGCAAAGAGACCTACAGTACATTCCATTTGAAATACTTACAAATTTATAACCAATCTAACCAAACAAGATGCACAGATTAGCAGGTCTGTGACTGTCAAGTAATACCTTTATATGGGAATGGCTGATGTCTCTTATAGATCCATTTGCAACTGCTATCCGCCCAGATTGAGTGCTAAGCACCTAATGCAGAGTGGCAGAAGGCATGGAATAATTTAGTCCGGGGACAAAATAAACCAACAGAGAATGTTCATGCATCAGTCTAATATCTGTTATCATTTCAGACAAGAAATGACCTCTCCTCAGCTTTGCCTACAGCATTAAAGCTAGCATACGAAATTACACCAGAACTAAAACCTAGTAACAAGAGACTCCACTACTCCAGTACCTTATCTGTCCAGTTGGAGGTTGCCTAATTAATCTGTTTGCAATAGCTGCAGAAGTTGCCAACATGTATTGTATTTGTATTTCTTAGACCTACAGTGGCTCTACTTGTTCTATAGAACATAAACTTATATTAATTCCTTCTCAACACCGACACAACATGGTGCACATCCTACACTTCAAAATGATTGAGATCTTGGAATGTATAATGCAGTGTACACAGATATATGCATAAAAGAAAACAATGATACCATGAACATTTTTAAGAAACTTGAAGTCACTGATATCATTGAATACAGAAGGTGTACAAGGCTTACCACATAATCACCACATTTGAGGCTGAAATCTAGGCTCTCAACTTGTGGTTCTGACTGCCCAACTGTTTCAGGTTGCATCTTCTGTCGCACAAAATTATATATGTATCTTTTGCTTTTTCCAGATGAATCTATTGAGTGTTCATTTTTTACATCAAGGACGAAATAGCATCGGGCGGAACTCTTGCTCCCAAAATTTGAATGATGAGGCAGGAAAATTTCCTTCTTCTTGACCTGAATTTTGCATAAGCTGAGATTAAGAGAAAAAAATCAAGTTCCAGAGCACATTTGAGAAACTAGAAGAGATACCTGAGAAGTTCTAGCTTCAAGATCAATCAATGTATCCCAATGTTTAAGAAAGTTATGATGGGCAACTGTTAAGTGATTCACAAGGTTGTCAAATAGATCGCCGAGCCCACTAGTTGCTGCATTGCCTCCATGTGCCTGTTGCATCAAAATGGAAGTACTCCTATAAAGATTAGCTGTCACATGTATATTTCCCATTAAATAAACTAGTTTCCATTTTCCCCTCAGCAAGGACAAGTGCTAAGACCAATGTAACAGAAAAGCTTATCTAGCGAACCTTGTGATATATGGTGCATGAGGTCAGGTGTCGACATCCAGTACATGATGATGGGCTCTGAAAAAGAATAGGACTTTAGTTGAGTTCTCACAAATGAATCACTGTGTACAAGTTTCTAGTTCCACCTGTAACATTGGAGGAAAACTCTGTGAAATCGATGCCTTCAGGATCTCGGCAGCAAGCTCGTTCCGACGCATTATTAGCCCGATTAAATCAGACCTCTTAACTTTGATACCCTAGAGAAATTAATGAAAATGGGTAAGAACGGGGTACACAATGCATTTTGAGTATCTTACAAGATTACCAATGTCTGGTCTGTGTGAAGATAATACAGAAGACCCAAGTCAATATCCTTATTCAAGTATCTGAAAGATACATGGAAAGACATGTTAAGGGATTAATGGAAAGATTGTTGAACAACCAAGAATGACAGTATAATACATTGAAAGAACAAATGGATTGTACCTCTCTGTCATCAATAGCGTGTACAATATCACCTGGGCGGAGTGTTCCATAGCTGTCTGCAAATAAATAAACTCTCGTGAGGGGCACACAGAAGTAAATAAATCTATTTTTTATTGAAGGGGAGAGGGGATCAAAGTGCTGTTTCTTGAAAGATTGTTAGGTAAAACATATGGGAAACGCAATAAAATAATAATTCTTATGTTTAAGAAATGAACAATAAAGCTAAATCTAACACCAAGACTCAGTATCGTATTAAAACGAGGTATCGAAAGAAATATTAGGATCAGGGTTTAGGGTTTAGGGTTTGTGTACCCCGTGATTATGGAAACTAAAGAGTATTGATCATGTGAAACAGCAAGGTTAAGCCTGGGATTATTGGTTGGTCGTTTTTTTCCTAAAGAGAATTATTGATTGGTTCTTTTATATGTGATTATTGATTGGTTGTTGCCAAAGATTGGATACAGCTATGTCGTTGACAGAGATTCACAACCAATTGTTAACAACCAGTGTGGTACTGGGATGCGCTACTGCAGCGAAGCTATGTATATCAGCATGTATGCTACAAGCATCCAAAAACCAACCAGTCCTGGAATGCCCCATACAGAACATATTAAACTCGCCAAGTATTGATTATTATGAATACCTGGAAAATATGATTATTCATAAGAATCATGTGAAAATAAACTTTTCCATAACCATTATTACTGAATACCAGCCCCCAAACCAGTACAGCTCATTGCTAGAAGTGACTGATTTACTGTGTCAATAATTTCCAGAACTTTAGTGTCAAAAACACTACGTCATGCCAACGGAAGATATAATATGTGCATCTTCATTTTATATCCATTATCCAGGAGAATATGCTTACCTGACCACTGGTTCCTTTACCAGTTTTGAACTCCAATGGCAGTACTTTGTCGTATGAACCACCATTGCATGAATTTACCCTTGATATAACAGAAGCATCGATAATCCCTTTCAAACCATACCTTGGGGCCCATGCCATCTCCTCAATATCCATCACCTAAGGCACATGAGAATTTCATTTCAGTAAAGCTATTAATAATGCACACATGAAGTGCTAAAATTTTGAAAAAAACATGGGAAGAATGCAAATTTTGCGTTAGCTTATTTTCATGATTCGGAACCATAAGGAATACAGGAGTGCACCAACATGAAATGAACTTGCGATTGGTCCGGTCAAAATTGAAGAAGTATTATATATAACCTAGAGAAAATAAGTCATGTTCCAAATTGTTGCGAGCTCAGTGTTTTGCCTACCTCAGTCAGTGCAACAGTCTTCCGTCCTTCAGTATGTCCAAAATCAACATTGGTGCATTTTGAACCCTGAAAGTGCAGCGCATCATTAGCAAACAACAGTATATGATCGAATCTTCTTTTGACAATTCTAAAACAAGCCAAAGATAAAAGACAAGACAGATGTTCACTGATGAACTATACAAGATTCTCTACCAGCATAGATACAGAAAATACTAATTCCATACTGTTTCTCTGAAATTTTATAATTGAAGTGCCATGCATATTAACCCTAAATGACTTGAGAGAGGAACTATTCCTTGTCTAGAACTTCTAAAAAGAATTAGAAGTATGGAATATAACAGCAGGTTTAATTTGAATAAAAATTAAGCAGGAATATTTAAGAACATGGCATGGTTATAAAGTTCAGAAATTCTTGCAGCTACTTACGAGACACCAAAAGTGAATATCTGAAAGCCAGTATGCAAGTTTATCTACCTTTGTAAAGCATTTGAACCAATTTAACATTTTGGGGATTGCTTCAATAAGAATTGAATATGTGTTGCTTTCACTGGCTGCATAAGAAACTTTGAAGAATTAGTAAAATAGATGCACAAAGCCAATAACAATGAAGAGGTAATAGAGGAGCCTCACACCCACCCTCTCTCTCTATCTCTTTCAGGGACAACACTCAGATCAAACATGACTCAAACCCAGCGTCACAGATACAGCTTAACGAAATGACAATTTTATGTATACATTCGAACTGTGTTCTGATATTTAATAAAAGAGGGCCACAGATTTGCAGGGATTTTAGGACATACCATCAATGTTTTCTAGTGCATACATTAGTATAACACAGATTTTTAATAGGAAAGATGTACTACAAAAGACAAAGAAGATTGGTTTACATTAAACAGTACCACATGCCAAAAAAAATGAAATTTCATCGAAATTGTAGTAGTGCAAGGTTATTTAGTAATTAATATAGCCTCAGCATTCTAAAAAAAATAGAAAAAAGAAACATCACTGATCAGCACTAGGTATAACAATATTCACCTGCACAATCCAAGTCATATTATGTTTAGCATCTTTTCTGATAAAGTTGGAATTTTCGTCCTGGATATTACCTTCACATGCGTATAAACTCTCAATGTTTTTCGAAAGAACTTCTTTTGCTTGTTGTTCCAAAAACTCCCTTGAAGGAACATCCTCAAGTAGCCCGGCCTGAGGCACAAGCAAAAAAGCCTTCAGGTATCTCAATTGTTACAATATCAACTGACAAAAGAGAAGTGGTGAAACAGTAACAAAAGTTGGAGTATTCCTGTATCAGCGAACCTGAAAGACTTGATGAAGCAGAGTACCCATCAACGCACTTGTTGAATATTCGTTGCTTTTTAATCTTTCATCAAAAACAGATCTTCTTGGACAATGGAAACTGGAAGCAACCTAAAATCAACTGTTATCAAAATACGTGTACGGAAACAAGAACACATACTTCACAAACAGAATTTTGAGAATTTCTAATAGGATCTGATATTAAGTTGTTCAGGTTAATCTAGGATGTGAACTACAAAATTTGAACATAACGAGTAGTACTCACCCGCGTTCCGGAAATGAGTAATTCTGGATGGACAATTACAAGATTGCAATCATGATTAACAATACATAATCCTTGGTCATCGAATTCTCCGATGACACTTACTGTGTCACCTGGACCAACAAGACTGTGGAACCTGCAGTAGTAAAAAGGGGGAATGTAAAAAGATTGGTTAGGTGTATCCGTAAATATTGTAGATATAGTAAACAACTAAAATAAGTGGAAGGCCTTTACATAGGTGCATGTATCCTAAGTTGAAAATGCCCAGAGGTTGTGGAATTACAGTTATCCCCAAGATTTAAGGGAGAAAAAGTGATGATTTAGTCTCCAACAACTAGGCTAAAGATGTGGCACAGTAATATTGTATTGTATGCTCACCACTCATCACACAAATGCACTGCATATTCTTTCCCACAATGCTCATTCAGCAGGCGCAGAACCTGCTAATACAATTAGCAACTTTGCAGAATAACAAAAGTTTATTGCACATCTAGATCATCCATATAGGTAGAGGGACACACCTTAACAGGACAGTGATCATGTGATGAAATATCACGTTTGTGTTTTTCTGACACCTGGAAGAGCAAGGTAAAACATAAAATTCTCTCTCGTCACTAGAACAACTCATTGACATACATCAGAAACCAACAGGTGGAAGTAAAAAAAGGCAGACCTCCAACACAAGAAAACTATCGAAGGATGGGGCATTAAGGAGCTTGTTGGATTGCACATGCTGATCGCTATTAACAAAAGGAGAACATTTACTGTTCGTGTTATCCCCGCCTATGACTTGCCTTCTTTTATTCCCAGCATCAACTGGCAATTCTTCTTCCATAATTGCATCTTCCACTTGATCTAGAAGATCAAGAAGTGCCTGGCAAGAGAAAATTTTGACATAATTTCATAGTTCAATTCTTTGATGACTTATTAATTCTTAGAAGTAATAAGATCATAAAATGGCAGCTTTTTTGGGAAAGAACCTAGTGTAGCCATTTAGTTCACCTTTTTGTGCTGCCCTGCTCCCAACTGGTCAGGTCCTCCATCAGAAGTGACACCAGCATTCAACTGCTGCTCAATGCATGACAAGATTACACAATTGACAATTACTTCTAGCTAACCACCCAGACAATAATTCAACATATAACCCCATGTACCTCAGTGCAGCTATAGGGCAGTGATGGCGGAGTGCGAAATGGGCTCTGAGTATCCTCCACACCATCGCAGTCACCTAGACCAGTTCCACACACATTCGGATTGCGTACTGAAGCAGTACACCTCGACATGCCCAACGGAGATGAGTGCCACTTCTTCACAGATTCAAGCGAGGAATGTGTCTACAGTCCCAATTACGCCGGAACCGCGAATCAGAAACGCATAAAATCGATGTATCTATCGCATACACCCACAGGTGGCACCAACTTACGAACTCGCACGTACAAAAAGGAACATCGGGATTAGTGTACCTCATTGTTTGAGCATGGATGAAGCGCCATCCCTGGCATCTGCCTTGACTTGACAGTGCGCAGACGATCGTTCACCGGCGAGATCTTCCAAGTCACCTCCCCGCCCCCATCGTCCTGGCTCTGCTTGATCAACTGAACCGCACAAACAACCCATGACCAAACCTAAGAGTCGGTCCAGACAGCAACTAAAACAGATCAAATCGGGCTAATCGCAAGAGGACCACCACTCACCATTCCGGGAGAAAACCTGACCCGCTTCAGCGCCAGAGTCTTGGTGACCTCCGGCGAGACCTCCGACGGCTCCTCCTCGGGCGGTGGCATGGGGTCGGTCTTAGCGTCGGTCTTCTTACGCTCGGGGTCCTGGGAGGAGGCCTGGGACTGGCGCTCGAAGAAGTGGGGGATGCCGAACTTAGCGGGCTGCGACGGCTGCGAGGACAGCGCCTTCTTCGACGAGGCCGCCGCCGTGCGCTTCCGCGGAGCCATGGCGATTAGGGTTCTGTGTCTTTGGGGTTCGGGCGGTTCGAGGCAGTTCCGGGGGCCGGAGGCGGCGGGAGGCGGCGAAATGGGGAAATCTGATTGGGGAAGAGGAGGAATGGGAGGGGAAGTGCGCGGAGTTGGGATTTGGGGGCTGTGCTGTGGAGATGGGACGACGGGGAAATTGGAATTCCCGCGCGAAGCGATTTTGGCGGAGTCGGCGGCGCCATCTCGGCCCATTCATTTTTGAGCCTGAGACGAGCACAAGTGATAGCACTAAGCAGTTTTACAGGCCGAATTACACTTGCAGTCTGCTGTGGCCCAGATAGCAACGGCTGAATAGGCCCGAACCTTTAGGCCCTGTTTGAAAGGCCGATTTTAAGGTCTAAATCGGTGTAAATTATAGCCCACATAAATAATCTGGCCTGCTTGGGAAAAGCCTGTTTGGATAGTCAGTTTTGGACTGACCCAAATCTATCGTTTTAGCATTTACCCTGGTAAAACAAAATATTGCACTCACGGCCCAAAAACAAAAACGACCGAAGCTCACCATCCTCCTCCTATGCACTCAGGCTCGCGACTCTCTCCTCCGGAGCCGCCGCCATCCTCCAACGCAGCTCCCTGCCACCAGAGCCGAGCTTCCCGTCGCCGCGGGATGCGTTGTGGCACGGGCGGCGGCCGTGGAAGCTGAGGACAAGTAAGGAAGGAGCCGGGGGAGGGCAGGGCGGCGGCGTTGGTGGTGAAGGTGGAGAGGTGCCTCCCGAGGAGGAGGGATTTAGGGAAGACGGAGAAGAGAGGAGCCCTAACTTCGGTGATGACGATCCAGCGAAGATCAAGCACAGCCTCTTCCCTAGCAATTCCAACACAGCCTGACGGGACCAAGGGCGAGCTCCGGTGCAACTCAACATCGACGGTTCCACAGCGCCACTGCCAGCCGCCAGCTGCTTCAAGATCCACAGGTACGCGTCCTTATCCTCTTGGCTACTCTCCAGCTAGACTCGGCTCCTCCTCCTTGTTGCTGTCACCGAAGCCGTCCTCTGCCCAAGTGGGTGTCAATCTCCGTCTCCGGCGCCAGGGCCACCTCCAAGCTTGCCAAGCCATACCCGACGCAGCTTGGGTTCTTCCTCTGAACCCCACGCGCAACGGCAGCAATGGCACTAGAGGCGACGGTGGCGGATCTCTTCGAGGCGACGGCAGTGATTCAAGCAGTGTCGTGGAGAATTTTCTGAAGCAGTGATTCAAGCGGAGAATTTGCTTCATCTGTTGATGTTTGTTGCTAACAAGATATTTGGGTTACATTCCTATCCAAACAGTGAACATAATCTGGAAAAGTTTACAACAATTTTCTTCGGATCAAGTATATTATCACTACAAAAATTTTATAAGTGTAAAATTTTACTAAATTTTTAAACGGGGCCTTAGGCGTACTTCGCACCCTAAAACTGTTCCCGCGGACCACAAATGACGGGCCACGGCCTATCTAAAATCACTACCATTCGAGTTCCCAAAATCGAAGATCCTCTCGAGAAAAAAAGAAGAGGCAAAGGAGCTCCTAAGTCAAAGATCCTCTCCGTTCTTCCAAGTTGATCTGATGGCGTACGGTTTTTTCTCTTCACCGTGCAGGCGAAGTGGCCAATCGTACTTGCAGTACAAGCACGGCCAGCGCGGAGCACGATAAACCGAGCGCACCAAACGGACAGTCGAATTGGAGAACACGCTGTAAATACAGCGTGATGCTGACCTCGTCGGACGAGTCGAGCCTTCCTCGGTCGAACGACTGGCTGCTTAGTTCTAGACGATTGAATTATCCATACGTCCATGTCGCTTACCAACGAGACCAAGATCGTGTGTTGCTTGTTCCAAAGATTTGTTGAGCCAGTAGCCAGCTCTTGCAGTAGAATACTAGAATCAAGAATGCTCTGCAGAAAACTACTGACTTGATGTCGGGTTCTACATTTTCTACTGGTGGTTGGGACGAACGATCAAAGGAATTAAAGAGGAATACGACGGTTTGGTGACATGTGAAACAGCGGAGGAGAAACCCACTGCAGCTTCTGTCCTCCTCGCTTACACCACCACGGCGTGTTTTTTCTCCTCGGGTACGTGAGAACTTTTGGTGCGTGCCCGTGACTGGGGCTGGTCTGTGTCGAGCTCTGCTGCTGCACACGCCGCTGCGAGGAGATCAGCTTCTGGAACCCGAGGACACGTGAACTGAAGACCCGGCTGCGCGGCGCATGCAGCTTTCACCTTGTCACGTCTCGTTTCCTCCGGGCTAACGGCAGTGCACGTAGGTTTTCGATTTGAGGTATTTTACGGTGTATTTTACTACTGTTTAGAGGGAGTAGTATATAATTAGATCAACCGTTGATTTGTAAGGGTAATTTAGATTTTTTTGATGTTTCTAATTAATCACCTTATGCTTCTTCTTGATGTTGAGCGATTAGACAAAACGGGTCACGAAGTCATGGTATTCCTTAGCTTCTATTTCATCCTGGCGTCCTCATGCATGCAGGCACCAACGTTTGAATCCCATCCGAGCCAATATGAAACCGAGTTATTACGGCAACAGCAAGATCAAGTGCGCCTTATTGTTTCCGCCCTCGTCGTACTCCTCCACTGGAAGGAGAGAGGTGACACGGCCAATTGCAGCGAGTGTCGTGATCGCCGAGGCGTTCAAGGCCAGGACGCTTTCGCCGTTGCCCGTCGCTAGCGGCATTGATTTCGCCGTCGCTCGACTGGCAGTCGCCGTCGTTGCACTTGCCGTGGCCGAGTCGTTCGTTCTCGTCCCCTTCGACGCGCACTCGTGTCAGGGGCAGCGGCCTTCTTCGCGGGTCTCCTGGCCACGACCGAGATGCTCCGTCTCCCGTTCTTCCCCAGATCCTATTCCCGAGCCAGCACGTCATGCCGTGCCTCGCGTACCCTCTCGTTGCCCATGGCATCGCCAAGTCGAAATTTCGCGCCACCGTCTTGTTGCTGCGCACGTCCACCGGTAGTGCGTGGCTGCCGGCAGCCACGCTTGCCATGCCGCTCCCCCGACAGCCGCCTTAGGCCTCGCGCGTGAGCGCCCCCGACACCGCTGTCGGCCTCGTGCGGTCCACCCCCATCGCCGCTGTCGGCCTCGCGCGTGACCGCCCCCGCTGTGCCATCGGCCTCGTGCATTCTGCCCTGACGCCGACCTCGCTGCCGCCGTCAGCCTCGCGCATGATTATTCTAATTTTGCCTCTCAAATCTATATACTATCTCGTACTGTATAAGTTGGATCACATATACTACCCATAGATTCAACAGTATAAACTAATCTTCATGGATTTGGCTCGAGCCTCCTGTGCTTTGCTTCATAATTTGTGCTCAACTTAACCTCCCGGGAACGCTGGAGACGGATATGCCTCATCAGCTCGCCGTTCCATTCTGGCCACGTCATTTGTATTGTCCACGATCAAAGGTACCGTAAATTCTCTGTTTATGTGTTTATATGGATACCGTTTCAAATAAAGAGTGATTTATACGTACGAGAAAGTAAAGTTTGTTTAGCTTACAGTCTCAAAAAGAATCGCTTAGCTTGCAGATTAGCAGGTACCGTTATCGCTCCGGAACTATAGTCCGGGTATACTACACTTCGCTCGGTTCCCTCCATCAACAAGGTCGAGTGGCTAGTGCCTACACGCGCTGGCGCCATCAGAAGAAGAGAACGTGAGAAGGGAATGGGCTATCCGAAAATGAAGAGATTCACGTGTTTACTTTTGCCGATCCAATAGCATCTCCCGTGCACACTAGCCTTCAAGTAGTAATTTCCACTTTCATGAGTACCAGTATGTCAAATCAGCTCACAATACTGTCCAAAACTTCCCAGTTCAATCCAGCTCTCAAAAACGTCTACAAAAACTTCAGCATTAGTTGACTGTTTTCTCAAGAATTAGTTGACTCTGGTGGCTCGATTAAGTTACGTTAGTGCTATTTTAAAGTTCGTTGATTATTGATGTGGCAGATTTCTTTGTGACAGAAGAAAGACAACTGTCTATAGTGTGTTATCTTAAAAAAATGTGGGTTACTCTAACCAATTGGAGAGATCAGTGAAAGAAACCAAACAAATTATGAGAATTCATGGTTTCTAAAAAATACTCTCTCCCTTCTATAATATAAGATATATTTTAATTAGTTAAGATAAATTTTTGATCAACAATTATTCTATTAATATGTAGTTTATGTGACATTAGTATTATTATATTCGTATTCAAAAATATTTATTTATATTACGAATTTATATCACATAAATTATATATTAATAAAATAATTAATAATTAAAATTTTATCTAGAGAGTACATTACGAGAACTCATCTGCTCGAAGCCAAACGGAAACTACGAAAAGAAGGGGAAGGCCCGCGCCGGCCGGTCTATATACAAGAACTCTCTGCTCCTCCTCCCCATTAAAGCCCTCGAGAGTCACACTACACTGCCCAACAACTGCGTGGTAATGGAGAAGGCAGTGAGGAGAGGGCCATGAGGTGCAAGAGGCACCCGTACGAGGGCGGGGTTGGCGTGTGCGCGCCCTGCCTCCGCGACCGCCTGCTCGCGCTCGCCGCCGCGCAGAACGAAGCCTCCTCGGTGCCGCCGCCTGAGCCGGTCCCGCTTTTCCCGAGGTCGGTGTCGCCGTACGTGTGCCGCCGGAACTCCGACGCCTCGGGGGTGTGGAGGCGCCCACCGGGCCTCCTCTTCTTCCGGACGCCTCAGGTCGGGCCCGCCTGTGGCGGCGGCGCGGCCGGTTTCGAGGAAGGCGACATAGGATTCCAGATCAGACGGCGCCGCAGCAAGTTCTCAGTTCTCGCCGCGCTCTTCGGCCACCACCACCACCACCACGGATCGGAGGAGAAGGGCGGTGGCAGGGAGCGGAAGCACGGATCTTGGCTCGCGGGGATTATGCCGCGTGGCCGCCGTACGAAGGAGCCGATCACCGCATCGCCGCCATCCCCCCAACGGCGCTCTTGCCGCGTGATCAGCAACCGGGGGCTCTCGCCGGCGAGGTGCTCTTACGAAGGCAGCGAGGAGAGCAGCTCGCTGGCGGAGTCGCCGTGGCGACCTTCGCCGTCGCCGATGCGGAAAACTCCCTGCCGCCGCTTCCTGGGAGGAGCCGGGGCCGGCGTCTCGGGCTTGCCGGTGTGCATCAGCCCGCTCGTGCGGCCCAGCCCGGGGTGGCAGCACCGCGGAGGCCACCCGCCAGACGCCCCCGCCTTGTGCAGCGAGCTCCGGCCGTCGCCGCTCCATCAGCCCTCCTCCGGCTCCTCGCTCCACCACTGCCGCTCCTGGAAGCTCGCCGATGGCGGCCGCTTCCGGTGAGCACCCTCCCCCTTTTTTCCCCGGGTTCCAATTATTTATCCCAAATTTTTACAGCCATTTTGGGGTTTCACTCTTTTTTTCTACCTTTACGTGTAAACTGGAAAAAGAATTTATGCCCGTGAAGGAGCGGCAAGGTGTTCCACTGACATGTGGGCACCGACATTTCCATGTGTATAGTTTGTCAGCTGAACATGTTGCAGCAATGTAAAAAGAGCTTCTTGTGTTTGTGTTCTTGTGTATGTATAGCTTATCTATTTGTCAGATTATTTTGTGTTGAAGATTCTGCGATCAATAGATTTATAGTGGTGTGTGATAGGGGATAGTGAGGTCACGTGGGTGGAATTAAATGCTGCCGTTACGACCGGGAGATCTGGAAGTACCGGTGCCAATGTCTACTGAAGTACTGGCACGATCATGTTCTGATTTTGTAAGATGTCCATGATATATTGTCTATCGCTGATAAGCGGATCTCTTGGATGGATCATCGTTCTAATGACAGAATTTATGTATAATTTTTACTCTTGGCTGGATGTTTCCATCACTCTGATGGCAACACACTACTGCTAATTCGTCGTCGACTTTACATTGCACGTAGCTGCGTCATAGGGTACTCCAACTGGTTTATGCTTGGGAAGTGGGAATAAGGAAACTTCAGACTGATTCTCCTGCTATCACAGGTTGAGCGGCTTCCCCAGCTACAAGCTTCTGACTTCTGTATTTGCACAAACCAGAACAGAGACAGTGAGGAAACGGTACTGATTAAACTTGACTAGTCCGATGTCCCGAACACGCGATAGATCGCAGGTTCGTTTCGAAAAGCTGGTGGAATGGAATCAGTCACCGCCGAGCTGAGCACCTGCACGAATAAAGGTCAACCGGCTTTCGTCCTCTTCCTACTCACTCCCGCTTTAACAAGTCAACCTCCAATCTGTCTCGCGATAACAACTGGAGAAATAACTCGAGAGCTCGCAATCATGGGCTTTGCTTAGCTAGAACCCACCGCCACCGGGCAGCAGTTGAGCCGAGCTCTGTAGCGAGCTTGTCGACAGAATTTGACAGGTTTGTTGCGCACTCGCGCGGGCATTATTTATCCCGGATCGTAGAAGGCGTCTCTGATAATGGCAGGTGTTCTCGCTTTGGTCGGAAAATATCTCTGCCTTTTTTTTGTTTGAAAGCTAGTCCGGTAGTGCGGCGGTGGTGGTCTCTTCGGATCGGAGAGGTTATGATCCTGTGAATCGAGATGAGTTGTGAAAGGCGATCATGGGGTGGATGCACGAATTGGTGCTCGTCTTGTGTTTGTCCGTGTGCCGTGGCTGCTGATTGCATTATTTGCGTAATGCTGCTTGTAAGTGGATTATATAATGTATGTGTGTATGCTAGATTGCTAGTGCCTTTTGGTTATTCGATCACCTATAGCTCTCCCACTCCTCCATGGAGTTTCGTAGAACATAAGGCCATTGATTTAGGGTAGCATTTGAATGGTGAAGATCCAACTGTCCCATGTATTATTAGGCCAACAAACAGTGACCTTTCTCCTTTTGAGGGACCTTGTAACTAGGGTTGGCTCTCTTAGATTTAAACGATCCGCAAGCGCTAGCATCCTTGAGAATTGTGGGGTCCATGGGTGCCTGCTTGCTCAGTTTAGGAAATGTCAATGAAGAAGTCAGCCCGTGGGCCTCGTATGAAACGATTTGGGGGCAGGCCAGAATTTTGGGTATAAGGCTACTTTGAAGGCGGATTTCAAAGAGGCGGCAGCAACAGAAGGCAGTGGATGGAGTCGAAGGATGGGTTGACAGGGGAACATAGGCCCAGTTCTTTTCAGCTTCTAGAGGAGCTTCTAGGTGAAAAAAAGCCCAAGCTGAAAAGAACTGGAAAATTCTAGCGCTTCTCCCCACCGCCCATCTCTCTTTTCTCGTTGGTGGAAATAAGCGGCATCAGACCAGCTTCCCGAGCTTCTCCGCCTCTCACTTACCACCCGCGCCTCCCTGCTCTCCCTCCCCGCGCCTCCCCGCCTCGCCCCGCGCCGCCCTCCTCCCCGCCTCGCCGCCCTCCCCCGCCTCGCCGCCCTCTTCCCCGCGCCTCCCCGCGCCGCCGCCTCTTCCCCCCCGCCTCGCCGCCCTCCTCCCCGCCTCGCCGCCCTCTTCCCCGCACCTCCCCGCGTCGCCGCCCTCTTCCCCCTGCCTCGCCGCCCTCCTCCCCCGCCTCGCCGCCCTCCCCCGCCGCGCCGCCCTCTTACCCGCGCCTCCCCGCGCCGCCGCCGCGCTTCCCTCCACCCCGCCGAGCTCCCTCCGCCGCCGAGCTCCCTCCACTCGACGCCGCCGCCGAGCTCCCTCCACAGGACGTCGGCGCCGCAAGTGTCCATCTCCGCCGCCTCCCCACCTCCAGTCGCTTGGCGTCCACCCCGACCGACTCCGCCTCCGGCACCGTCTACTCCGACCTGCTCCGCCCCTCTGCTCCGCCTCCGGCCCCCCTGCTCTGCCTCCGGCCCCCTCTACTCCGACGCCCCGGCCTGCTCCGCCCCTCTGCTCCGCCTCCGGCCACCCTGCTCTGCCTCCGGCCCCCCTGGTCGTGTAATTCTCCAGAAGCCGAAAAGAACTCGAAGCTCAGTTTGTGAGGGCTTCTCCCCACAGCAGCTCATTTGGGCAGAGAAGCTATAAACCGTTTCTGGAGAAGCTGAAGCTCAAAAGAACTGGGCCATAGTCTAAATGTTTGGATAAACGGGGTGGCTAAAGGGACGGGAGAGTAGGCGCATGTGATGAGATGATGAGCTTGTCGTCAACCACGTAGGAAAGTGGAAGCTGCAGAAACGAGAGACATGAAGGAGAAGAGAGTCGGAGAGTGAGGATTTTGTGCACACGGTGACATGTGTACTCACTATTTTCAATTTATTGAAAATCACATTTTTAAGTTATGAAAAAAATATGAAAAAATTTACACATGTATATCATGGAATGAAGTATACATAATTAAATTTTTGTAAAAGAAATATGCCGATATGTGATCTGTGCAAAGGAAACAAAAAAATATATTGGATAAACATGAATAGTAGTGTATGAAAAATGAACACATTTGTTTTTTCACAGGTCATAAATGAGCGTAATTTTTTTTACAAAAATTTAACTATGTATACTTCATTCTATGATATACATGTATGAATTTTCTAATTTTTTAAAATATTTAAATGTGTGACTTCTAATTTTTTGAACATAATAGCTGCATATACCCTCGTCACCTTGGCACTTTCCGAAGTCGGATCCCTATTTTGAGAAACTGAACCGGACAGGCGAGCCGATCGGAATAAACTGAAACAGAGACTGGTCTGGTCCGATTCGCTAAAAAGACCATTGAGGGGATCGAACCTAGAAGAACCTCCTGGGCCACCAGACGGGTTCAGAATTGGCCCAAACCAGCTGGGCTAAACGTCTTTTGTGTTTCTTTAAGCAGCAGAAAATCTATTGACCACTTATTCATGCATGTTATCTTTAAATTAAGCCAAATTTGAATCATAATATAGTTAAATATTTATATTATGAACCGCTGGTTGCACCACCAAAACGATGAACCAGTTGCATGACCGGTCCAGTTTTTTTAACTGTGGTCGGATCTAAGCCGAGGAAGCAAACAAGACAATGGCTCGAACTATATGGCTGAAGTGGTATATTGTTGTGCACTATTTTCTTCGTTTCAAAATACAAGGCGTCTATACATTTTAAGATTTAAGCTTGATCAATAATTAAACTAATTATTTTTATATCACATGATCTATATTTTATTGATCTAATTATTGATTAAATTTGAATCTTTAAATAAACATGGACGCCTTACACTTTTTAAACCGAGGAAGTATATCTCTATAAAATAAATCTCCAGTAGTTTCGTTAAACCGGTACCGAGGCCTATGTATTACCTGCATATAAATCCATTACATTCTGCTTCATGTTGGTAATCAATACCGTTGCATGCGCCACTTGCGAATGCATAGCTGGAGCTGCCTTTCAGTTTCAATGGACAAGTACGGCTGTGCGAGTTCAATACTGCTATTTGACCTTTCAAAAGAAACGAAAAAGAAAAAGAAAAGAGAGTGCTGTTTTAGCTTGCTCGGGCATGAGCCCACGACGAAAGTCTCAAGCGTGTAAGACGGCTTCGCCTCCGGTACCGCGCGCCGCGCAGACGCCGCATTCTGCCGCTCTCCCCTTTCCCGCGTCCGCGTGCCGGCCGTCGAGGTAGTGCTGGTAGATGTACGAGAGGAATCCCCACAGGGCCATTAGCATGGCCACGGCCTTGATGCCCGTCATCCTGTCCCCGAACAGCACGACCGCGAACACCGGCACCAGCGGCAGCGCCACCGTGCCCGTCACGTTGGCGAACAGCGACGACACCCTCGCGATCAGCCGCACTGCGCCCAGCGTCGCCGCCTGCCACGATACCGCCGTCCCCACCAGCGTCACCACGTACCTTGCCCTCCCGTTCTTGAACGCCGCCATCTCCCCCGGGATCGTCCTCCACTCCCCCGACGCGAGCAGCCCAGCCACCGACACCAGTGACGCCACGGTGTTGGTCCACAGCAGCATCTGCAGCACCCACCGGAACGTCCTCTTCCTGATCACCTTCTCGAAGGTGACCTCGAAGAGGGACAGGATGAGCGCGAAGGTGGCGGAGGCGGACAGCGTGAGGGCGAAGCCGAGCGAGTACTTGCCGCGCGGCAAGCTGCTGGAGGTCCCGTCGGAGGACGAGCAGACGCCGAGCAGGGCGGCCGAGAAGGTGAGCACGACGACGGAGTTGGCGATGAGCGCCGTGAAGCGCTGCGCGTTGATGAGGCGCGAGGTGATGGAGTTGAACGCGAGCTGCGTGGCGGCCACGAGCGAGAAGGTGGACACCGGCAGGTACTGCAGGGCGTACGAGTACATCAGGTTGTCGAAGCCGATGAGGATCCCGAGGCCCGCGTAGATGGCCACCATCTTGGCCGCCGCCGGCTGGGCCTCGGCGGCGGAGGGGGATGGCGTGAGGAGGAGAAGGACGGCGAGCAGCGGCGAGCCGCCGGACTGTGTGAGCGTGGCCATCCACTTGCTGTTGCCGCCGGAGTTGTAGTACAGGCGGCCGAGGAGGGTGGCCACGGTCTGCCCGCAGAGCACCACGAGCATGTCCACCACCACCGTCAGCCACCATCGGACGCTGCCTCTCGCCGACCGTCGACGCTCCGTGGCTTTCGGTCCAGCGCCGTTCTGGCCATGGCCGGATTCTTGTTCCGGGATACCTTCGTGAAAAGAAAAGATACCGTAATTTAGTAAGAACATTAGTTTTTTTAATAATAGAAGAGAAAGCTCATTTATTTGACACATACAACTAATTATTATAAGAGAGTCGACTTAGAAACAGTTATTTTTAAGTCAATGATCATAAATATTGATTGTTGATCCAATGGTTAATTAGATAGTTGTATATTTTAGAAATTATGTGTAACTTTAGGTTTAAAAATGTACAACAGAGCAAAATTGAGTAGTTACATATTTTTTATACCAAAGTTACATATTTTTTAACACGTCCGAGAAATAGCAATTCCGTTATTACAAAGTCATAAATAAATATATATCAATAAGTAGGTTCACTTTCTAAAAGAACATCTCCTTTTTGCGGCAGAAAAAAAGCCAGTTAGGTACATAGCGGGGCAAAGCAGCAATATGAGACTGCTTTCTAAAGATTTTTCTGTTTCTCTCTTTTATTTAGACTCCCTTATTCCACTTAACCAACCATTATGCATGAGCATGGCTGCGTAGCTGCATGGGTATGGGTGCTAGACTGCTCCTGCTACAGTAGTACAGTACTAGTTCCGTATTGTCTGGTCCTGTTTCTGCTTTGCTTTCACTCCAGCCGCTGAATCCAAATACAGCAAGATAAGTACACGGGTATGGCCGGGTGCTGCCCTGCTGTGCTACATGCATGAACTAATGAGTTTATCCATATTTTATTCCTTTCTCCAGGGATTTGCTTTTCTTCAATACGAAAGCTACTTCTGTTGAGCGAATGTTCTTCCTTTTCGAATTATTTTTCTCGACGAGAACGTTTAGGCGGCAGAATTTTCGAAGAAGAAGAAGAAGAATTGATATCGGAAGGAAAAAGATGATCTCGATGCTTGTTTGTTGGTTTCTAATTGCTACTGCGACTGTCTTGCTGGTTCAGGACGGTGACCAGCGCAAGAACAAGCCAAGCTGAACTTTCTGACGCATAGAGATTACCGGGCACCATAATATGATCTTAGATAAAAGGAAACCGATCCTTCTCGTCTCGTCCATTTTGTTCACAAACTGACCAGCTTTTCAAAATCACAGTGAGAACACAGGCCAGATAAACAATAAGAAAACAAAAATGTGCTTTGAAAAAAAATTGTTTGCACAAAAGACTGATTTAAACCATTCATACATAATTACGCTTGACGAACGCAAACGGAGAAAGAGGAAGTGGGGGTACCTCTGATTTGGAGCTGAATTTCTTGAGCATGTGCCATATTGCTGAGTGCTGACTGAAACTCTAAGAACAGAATGGCGATGGCTGTTTGTGCTCGCTATTCTCCTGTTGAGCAATGGATCCCTGGCTGGCTCCTTAGCAGCATATATATTGACCAAATCACCAAATTGTTTAGTGCTAGTGAACATACGTATAGTTCCAGTATATGATTGCACGATTTTTTCTTCGATGGAGGACCCCACCCCATAGGATAAACTATTTAGGGCTACATGTTTGGGAAGTCGTGGCCCCACATTTCACTCAAACCCGTGATGCATTCATGCGTGATGCATCATTTAGACCATGTATGATTGAGGTGCCTTAATTCCTGCTTAGGGCACGCAAGCAAGAGACTTGGTTGGATCAAATTTCTGCCATATTTTGAAACAATAGTAAGTAAAATAACATGTCTTGCTGCTGCGTTATTCAGTGCGGTATTCCAAATTCTCCAAACAGTTTTTTTATTTCCAAGTGAGCTATGCTTAGGATGCTGAAGTAAAAATTCATGGTGCTACCTATTGCTATAAAATAAAATAAAATGGTGCCACACTTTTACACATTTATCTCACGAGCACCATGATAACAAATCAAGAACCATGATCATCTCTGGCACAGTTTGGTGCGGCAGCAAATCAAACGTAGCACTGCTTCAAGTATTAATGTATTATAGCATCAGTACTGCATTTTTGTGACGAAGCATTAGTACTGTGAGCAAGCAACGGAGGTCGAATAGGCCACCTGAACATGTATATTACGCAAAAACCCAAGGGTACATTACAGGGTTGGATAGGGGAGGACATGCTGCACCGGGAAGCCGGCACGTCAATAGTTACATGTCTCGGCTCAAGGCGTCACACCAGTTAGAGAGAGGAGCAGTGAATCCTCGAGGAGGCGCACCACCCACAGCCGAAGGTGGTCTTGGAGCATGTGGCAGAAGGCAGCTTCAGTTACACGATCGTTGTCGAAAATCATTTTGTTCCGAGTTTTCCAGACGATCCAGAAGAAGAATCCATGGGCAGCGACAGCCGCGGGGCGGCGCCGCGCCAGAGAAGCCGCAGTCGGGGCAAGCAACGAACAAATGCGTCAGGGTTTCCTCCTCGCCAGGGCAGAACGGCCACTCCGCAGTGGCCAAGCAACCCAGCCGGTGCAGGAGCGAGCGGGTCCTTGTCTTTCCATGCCGCAGGACCCAGATGAAGATCTTGACTTTTAGAGGGCAGAAATTGCCCCAGTTCAGGTCGTGGTGGGGGAGGCCGCACCCCGAGCTATGGAGCACCTGGTACACCGAGGCAGTGCGGAAATCCATGGTCGCGCCCCAAGCCAACGTGCGCGCGTCCGACTGCGACGAGGGCCAAAAGCTCGCGATCACGGCGCATAAAAGCGCCATCTCGGAGGTGACCGCAGGCAGAGGCGGAGCTAAAAAAAATGAACCAAGAGCACAACTTTGAACAAACGATATGAATAATGATAAAAGTAGCGATCGGTTACTTAAATTAAGGACAAAACAACTTGTAAAAGATGGCTGGCATTGATAAAATACATCATCTGACCTCTTGTGCTCGCTAGCCTTATCAATAAAATTTTGACTTTAAATTTATCATGTGAAAAATAGTAGAGTGATAAAATAAAACTAGTTAGGTTAGCATATTACTTTCTAATATTTACTCTCCATCAATTTCATGAACGATCAACCACTCAGATCATTGGTGACTTTCTTTATTCGTCTTTCTCCATATAGCAAATAATATATCACTCAAACTACCATCATTAAACCGATTACGCAAGTAAATTTTCACAAGTTTCATGGTTGAAATGCACCTCTTAACCGTAGCAGTGGCGACAGCAGTACAAGAATTAGTGAACACCCTCATTGCTTATGACATGCTTGATGACTTTGATATGCTACACCAAAATGCCGGATTAGGAGCTTTTAGTCAATTCAATTGATTGACTTATGTTAAATTGGTTAAGGAGTTTTCTCAACTTTATTTGAATATATCATGCCTTCGATAGAGCTTTGCTCGAGACCATATCACTTTTGACATGCTAGGTAGATCATTGATATTAGCTTGCAAGAATTTTATGATGTGCTTGGTTAGAAAATTCTAGGATTAGAAAAGATGTTAAGAGTCATCATGATATGTTAAATGAGACTTGGAAAGTCATTTTTAGTGGTGATTATCCTGACTATAAAACTGCTAAGTGGTCAGCCATATATTTACCTGCAATTAGATATTTTGCCGCCTTTGTTTGTCGTGCTTAGTTCGTTGTCCACGATGGTGGAAATGTGTCCACTCTACTTATGAGAGCCATCGATGTTGCTTTGTTTCCTTATTCTTGTAATCGCCCTAAATTTGGTGTATTTGTGAAAATGCATCGAGATCCCTAAATGTGTTTTGGTGGTTAATGACAAACGATTAGAGGACTAATGATCGCTTGTAAGCACGTAAAACAGGTTTAGTCCTCAAATGATGAAATAAAGGAGCATCGGTGACCCCTCAAAAGAAAAAGAGAGAAGAAGAAGGTGGTAAATCTCCTAGATGTGGTTTTTAGTATTTAAGTGACGAAGTCATATTGAGTCTAGGAACACCGTACTATTAAGAGGGGCTTGATGAACATAGTCAAGGAGAACCTTCGCTGAACAAAAGCCGTTGTCGCCAAAAAAAGCTCCCAGAAAAACCCTAACCCTACCTCCCTGCCGAAATCCAGACCTCAGCCCGGACAGTCCGGCTGGGGGTCCGGCCAGTCCAGAGGAAATCCGGACCTCAGCCCGGACAGTCTGGCCGAGGGTCCGGATCAGTACTGGACTGCCTGGACCTTAGCCCGGACAGTCCGGCCGAGGGTCCAGATCAGTACTGGACTGCCCGGACCACAACCCGGACAGTCCGAGCGGCCGGAGGGTCCGGACAAAATCCGGACAGTCCGGGCTTCTGCCACCTCGACCAATAGCCGTTGGATTTGAAAATCTGGACAGTCTGGGCCAAACCCGGACAGTCTAGATTTTGTCAGATTCCTTCAAACGGCTAGTTTTTGAGGGAGCCTCTATATAAGCCCCCTTGCCCAAAGTAAGGGGAACACTTTGCCCACTTCATTTCCTGCACTCTATAGAGCATTTCTCCACTCCTCCAAGCACGAAGAGAGGGACTTTGAGAGGAAGAGAAAAATTTGAGTGATTTGAGAAGCAATCCAAGCGACGCATTGAGTTTATCTCCAAGTGTTCATCAAGCTTATTTCTCTTGGAGATTAGGGTCTCCTAGACGGTTAGGAATCCTTGAGAGTTCTCATCCTTGTGGTGAGCCTCAAGAAGTTTGTGAAGACCGGGATTCGCCTTCGCGAGGAAAGAATCACCAAGAAGAAGTCTAGGAGACGCAAGAGCGTCCTCGAGGGATAAAGGCTTGAGAGGGAGCTGGCTCTTGATCACGTGTGATCGAGCTTTCCAAACGGAGACGTAGGATTCCCCCAAGGATCCGAACTTCGGCAACAAATCTTTGTCTCTCTTGCTCATTCAATTCTGCACTTACTTTGCAAGTACTTTTATATTGCTCATATTTATCTTGCTTAGTATATTTGATCACTCATATTAAATATATCCATCTTTGCTAATCAATCAAGTTTAATTACACAAAAGTAAAAGATTTGATTAACATTATACTAAATTTGTTTAGTCGCCTATTCCCCCCTCCCCTCTAGGCCGACATCTTGATCCTTTAATTTGTAGCAAAACATTTGAGGCGCATTGGTTCTAGAGCTTCTAGTATTTCTACTTGTGGTGCCATTGCTATTATCGTTACTACACATTTTGACATGGATGTATTTGAGCTTACAATTGCTCCACCTCCTACATCTACTAACACTCATATCCTGAAATTTATGAAGTATCTATTGCGTAACCCTTGCAATGAAAGCGAGTATTTGTATAGTATTCAAATTCTTCAGCAGAGGGAGAAGAGGCGTGTTGAGCTATCTAGTAGGTAAACTTTGGTTGTGAGTGTACATCATTGATATCTCTTGAATTGATAATTGAACCATTCTTCCCTCCTTGGCAATGTGTTATTTACAATATTCTCATGCTCTTTTGCTAGATTATTGTTATTATCATGTCATGAGATTATTTTGATACTGAACTCAAACCGTGGAGTGGAATATTGATAGCTTGCTTATGTTGTTACAGATATGTATGACCATAGCTAGTTTTGCACAGTAAAACAAAGATTTAATTAGTTCATGCCACTCAATATAATGTTCATTTCAAAGCATGGTTATATCTATAGATATGTATGACCATAGCTAGTTTTGCACACTAAAACAAAGATTTAATTAGTTCATGCCACTCAATGTAATGTTCATTTCAAAGCATGGTTATATCTATTTTATCACTTCCATAGTTCGAGAACGAACAATGAGATAAGCTTGAGGGAGCTTGATACATTGAAAATATATCAATGTTTTCCATGATTTTCATGACATTAATTCATTTATTTACTGGATTATATTGTTGATTAACGTTGTTGTCTAGCAAAACCATCTTTTGTTATTGTGTGCAGATTTTACAGATTGTCGTGCAAAAAGTGACTCTTTTAGACTTATTACGAGAAGGAAAGAATACCAAAGAAGAGAACCCACCTGACAAGGCCCACAGGGCCTAGACAGCCAACCCAGGCAGCCAAGCCTGCCGCCTCCTTTGGCCACTTGGAGCCTGTAGGGTTCCCCCTCGGGTACCGCTTCGCCTACTTATTCCTTTTGACGTGTTTTTTCCAGGAGAGATGTCCTTCGAGACGAAAAACACCGCCACACTATTCACATACACAGATTACTTTGCATCCACCCGAATTCAGATCGAACACGGATCGACGATCATTTCTTCATCCCCACCAAGAGAGATCATCACCGGTTGATTATGGGGAGTTGCTATTGTTATATCTTGTAACATCCCTAATTTTATGCTTATTATTGTACATCATGGCATGTGCATGATTCAAAATAAATTTAATCAGAATTTGAATCTTTAAATGGGTCTTTGAATTGTTTAAATTTGTAAAACAAATTTCAAAAGAAAATAGAAAAAGAAAAATAGAAAATTTAATCTAACCCCTTTTCCCCCCGAATGGGCCTTTTCCCGGCCCATTTTCTTCTCCCCCTTCCCGGCCTCTTTCCCCCCCCTCTCTCCCCGCTGCGGCCCTCCTGGCCCCTTATTGCCCCGCCTGGGCCTCCTCTCTCCTCGGCCCGCTCTCTCCCCTCTCCCCGCCCCGGTCCGCTTGGCCCACTCTGCCGCTCGCCCCCGCCGCCTCCCTCATCCCTATCAGCTCGCCGCTACCCCTGCCAACTGCGCCGCCAGCAGCTGCGTGGTGAGCTCCCCGGTTGCCGCCTCGCCACCTCCTGCTTCCCCGCCTCGGACGCCGCCCCCCCTCTTCCCCTATCTCTCTCCCCCCCGGTCCCGACCGTCTCTCTCCCTTCCCCCGCTCTCTCTCTTTCTCGCTCGCCCAAGCTGCCCCGCCCCCACATCCTCCCGTCGCCGCTCCACCTCGGTCCGTCGCCGCCCGCCTCGGCCGCCGCCTCCTCGGCTCGCCCCCATCCCGAGCCACCCCACCGCCGTGCTCCTCCGCCTCCTCCATCGCCACCCGAGCCGCCCCGCCCTTGTCGCCGTGCCACCCCGCCCCGTCGCCGCTTCGCCACCCGCCTCGGCTGCCGCCCGCCTCGCCCCGCCCCCGTCGCTGCCGCCTCCTCCCCTCGCCTTGTCGGTAAGCCGCACTGCCGCCTTGCCTCGCTGTCGCTCGCCGCAACCCCCGCCACCGGCGGCGGCGGCACTCCCACAAGTCGCCCGACACAACTAACCGGTCATTAATGACTGAGGGTCATTAAGACCGGCAATTAATTGGTTCTGACCAATTATTTGCATCATCAATGCTTAATTAATACTATCGGACATACTTAATGCTAATCATTGGTCATTAATGCTTAATCCGTAATTAATATGATAATTAATGCTAATGATTGGTCATTAATGCTAATGTGACACATTAATGATAGTAATTAATGCACTAATTGAATTTGGTTTTAAACTCTAGGTATGACATGTAGGGCCCACCCAGCAGAATTTAAATAAAAGAATAAAGAAAATAATTGATTTATGACAAGTGGGCCCCACCTGTCAGTGACTCAGTCAACTTTGACCAGAGTTGACCATGGGGCCCACATGGCAGTCTCTGAGGCTAGGACAGAGATGAGTAATAAAAATATTTATTATTTAATATTAATTTTCATTTACTGAGAAAAATACAAAAAGGGTATTTAAATTGATTAAATATTAGAAAATTCATAGAAAATCTATTTTTAATCAGAAAAATGTAAATAATATATCAAAATGTCCAGAAAAATGAGATCTATTTAAATATGTCATTTTTATACATGTTTGCATGCTAGAAAAAAATGTAAATGGCTAAAAAATGAAATTAGGGTTTTCCCGATTTGCCAGAAGTCGTCAGATCGCGATATCTTGTGCGTCCGGACTCCGATTAAATTGATTCCACTTGCATTAGTCTTTATTTTGAATCCTCCATTTGATGGCATGCATTCCATATCATGCTGATGTTCACCATTGTGATATTTATTATTATGCCTCCTTTTTCCGGTGTTTTCGTTCTTCCCGATAGAACCGGAAGATCTCGAAGCGTATAATCCTAAGCAGGGACAAGATTTAATAGCCAAACCGCAAGACAAGCAACCCTTTGATCCAGTTCAAAATTATGCAAAAACATGTCTATGTCCAGTTCAAAATTTTGGTGGAAACTCTATCGAACACCTCTACTCCTTTTTCCTTCTCTCCATGAATTCAAAGCTCACACCCATCCTTTTGCTCCAAAGTTGTTCCAGAGTCTCTTCTACACTCAAGCTCACTCCCCTCTCCCCTATCACCTCAGTACGAAGTCTTCTCTACAGTCTTCAACTCCAAAATCACCTCATGCCGACAATGGCAACCCCTTGGACAACCCTACTCCCCATGATCCCATGTCAACTCTCTATTGCTTTTCTCTCCCTTTGGTCACCTCAGCACCGCTAACTCGCTAGACACTCCTTCAACACACCAGAACACAAGCGTGCACGCGTATGCCGGCCTGGACACGACCTGGCATGGCTCTGGACACGCGCACAGCGCCCTACCATGCCACGCAACGACACCAGCACGCCATCGCTTGCCTCCCAGCTGCTAAAGCCTGTTGTTGCCGTGCGCCACCACCTTGCTTGCCCCTTTCACCATCCCGCAGCTGCCGCGCCGCTTGACAAGGTCGCCTCCTCCACTGTTGCCGCGTCCACGGCCAGCATAGCAAGCCGGAACGGCAAGCCTCGCAGCCTGATCTCCCCGCGGCTATAAAGATAGTGCCCCGAACTCTCCCGCCTCTCCGCGGACTTCTCTGGATTGCTCCAAACCACTCCCGAGCTGAGCCAAGCCCGCATTGCTCCTTCCTTCTCCCCTCGGCCGATCCTTCTGCCACTACCTGCAAAAGAGGAATCCAACCTTCCTGGTGAAGTTCTTCCCTTCTCTTCTTCTCTGGGGCTTCCCCGTAATCTCAGCTGTGCTTCTCTGTAGCCGTCGATCACCGGAGCTCCATCTCCACCATTGCCTCTGTTTTCACCGATCTGGACCTCGATGAAACCTCACCTCCAGCAACCGCCCAAGCTCCCTAACCTCAAAAACGAGCACACCAATCTTCCCTGAACCAGAAGGTAGCAGCCGATCCTTCTATCTCCCTCTGAATCGGCCACGATTGCTCGCCGTCTCTCTCGCCGGGGCTGAAGAATTCCTCGTCGGAACCCTCTCTCTCGCGCGCCAATCCTCTGTCACTGACACACGGGGCCTGAGCCATGGTTATAAGCCGCGTACCGCTTCGGCATCGGGACGCTGGCGAGCGGGAGCCCTTGTCAGATTAAGTGGAGACGTATTACACCGAATACGCTTTTCCCTGGAGAAGTGTGCTCCATACCACTTCTCTATTTCCACGCATTCCCTCTCCGAAGGTGCCTCCAACCTTCCCACCTTCAACGTCATCAGCTAGGGCAGAAAACCCTCTGGTTTTTATTCCAAAACCAGTCCAAATCTTTGGTTCGGCCGGTTCACCTAGAAATAATCTGGTTCCCAAGAAACTTCCAAAATAAAAGTTGATCCTAAAAATATTTAGCAACTTTTGGTTCAAATAGATTTTCAAAAATTCAAACTTTTCTTGCTGTGCAGAGGGAAATTCAAATATCCATATTGAATCCAAATACCATATGAATTTTCTTTTGAACTTGTCATCCAATTTAAAATCCCAAACATGTTAGGGCTTTAATCTTCTGAACCCTAGCCTAAAAACACAAATATATTTACATATATTGCATGATTCAAAATATGAAGAAAGCATATAAGAGACTTAAAACCCTAATCTCAATAATCTCCATGCGCATAAAATATAAAGACCCCAACCTTCCTTTCTCCCGAATCATTCTTGCATATCAAAAGCATGGCATATGTTCTGCATTCCTTGTTGGTTCTTGCCTCATTTGGATTCTTATTGGTGTTATTTAGAAAACGTGTAGTTGACAGTGTGAGGTACGTTCATCAGGAGGAGCCAGAAGCATCCCCTCGTCCGGAACAAGACCAGGAACTGCCAGGCAAGCTTTCCACCTTTGATCATGTTGAATCCCAAGTTTACAAAATGATATTTCGTTTACAAAACATGCATGCTATGTTTTACGACTTGTTATTTTATGTAGAAAAGTTATGACCGATGATTAGCAAACCCTAGTTCGACACTGAACCCCTTGTCACCCTAAGGACTACATATTCCAGAAAAGTTAACGGAAACCTAGGGTAGTATATATATACTTACTCGGCTTAGCCCTGCAGTAGAAAAAGTAGGTTTTCAAAAAGGGAAGGAATACCCCATATTTCATGTGGTGAAAAGTTTGAAAAGGGACCATCGTGTCCGAAGGAGTATGAAGGCAGTATATCCATGGGTGGGATATTTTGTCGAAAAGAGGTTTTGTTAAAACCTAAAAACAAAATGGAGAAGATTTTGATCCGGGTCGGAAGTGAAGGGGGAAAACAGGAAGCTTGTTATATGCGAGGTAATGCCCGGCGTGGCTCTCGCGGTCTGTTTACGGATGTGGTATGGAATCCCTCTCGGATCACATAAGGACCGAGCTTAAGTGCCGTTTGGCCAAGTCTTATCGTAAGTTCACATGTCCTTTATAGGAAGGACTTGACCTAGTACCCGGTCTGAGACTAGCATGAACTCGTAGGCAGTGTGTAGTGTGCAGATGTGGTTGTAGCCTCTGTAGAGAACAGTTTCCGTTGGAGCGATGTCGTGTTCGCCACAAAGTTGGAACACCAACCTCCTTGTAGCGATGATACTAACTCAAGCTAGGTTGGGACACATCCTTCTGGCGGGTTCATGGCTAAGTTTACTCCGGTGAAGAGTCTCGTTGTACGAGCTCTGGTAGTATATGGTACACAGTATGCCCAGGGTGACCTACATCGTGTGGGTAAAGCCGTACCACCTCTGCAGAGGGTTAAAACTATTCGAATAGCCGTGTCCACGGTCATGGACGAATTTGGTTGGGCCACACTAAAGTAGATTGGGTTTCAAAAACCTAAAATGTGGTTATGGGCTTAAGGACGCGATCCGCCGTGTTTGCGGAGTGGCATGAGATTCCCCGTCGCGGCGGGCGGAGTGAAGAAGGGATTTCCCCATTGAATCGGGCAAACCTTAGAATCCCCGTTGTAGCGGGTGAGCATAAGACTCCCCGTTGAAGCAGGTGATTACCAGGCTTTCCGTTGTAGCGGAAAGGACAGATGAATCCCATTGTAGTGGGAAGATGAAAGTGAACAGTTGCTTGTCTCGAATCACCGTGGCAATTTATGAAAACTGCTTTTAATATCTATTTACGTACTTCATATGCAAACTTACTTTCTCGCACAATATGAAACATAGGATAGAGCTGTTTCTTGAAATACCCCTGCATGCATTTTTATCTGTATCAAGCTCCTCGGTGGGAAGTTTGCGAGTATATTCAATGTACTCACCTGGCTTGTTGATGTGGCCAGACGATGAGGAGGAGTACCAGACCGGAGATAGCGACAGTGACTTCGAAGCGTAGGGTTTCAACCTCCAGTCAGTTGCCTGTGGTTTGGCATACCGATGGGTTATCTACCACATGTTTATTTCCGCTGCAGTTTTAATTCGGCCAATAGGCCTGGTTTGTACTAATAAAGACCAAATATGGCTATTTGTGTAATGAATAATGTATTGCATGTCTATGCTATCAAGTGATTGTGTGTGCTAGCCACTGATCATGGGACTAGCATGGTAAACACAGGGGTTTATCTGGCCTCAAAACTGGGTACGCCACAGCTTGGTATCAGAGTCTGCTGACTGTAGAAAAAACCCTACACGGGTGGCATAATGACCACTCACGACTGAATAATTTGTCTAGGCTTGAGTCATGAGCTGCATAGTTTGCTGTTTCCATTTCTTGGGTGAGTGAAAAAAGATGTGATGTGGTGTCTCAATATAGGTGTAAGGGTTACACACGGTCCGAGACCGGGGATGTATCACCTGCTATAACTTTTGGGACCGTGTCGGGGTACCGGCCGGACTGGTGTACACGAATTGACCCATTAGGGCGGCTCATACTTAAGTCGAAAATATTGTAAAGATCGTGTTCAATCAAACTCTGCTAACACACCTCGTGAAGTGTGTCTTCGGCCTAGCATTAAGAGTCGATTGATGCGTATAGGTAAAGATATACACCCCTGCAGGGTTTGAACAATTCGAATAGCCGTGTCTACGGTTATAGACAACTTGGTAAGAATCTGCATCGAATTAGACAACTATAACATTACTTTAAAACATGCCAACTCTAAGGTTGAGGTGTTAGCGATTGCTTCCTCCCTGGTGGTTGAGGAAGAATCGAGAGTTTAAGTGTTCGGTGGTCTGCAATAGATTTCTGTATGAAGATTCGAATCATCTCATTTAAAAGTAATTTAGTAGTCAAATTTCATCCTACTTAAAGAATATTGTCAAAAGAATAATCAGCTTTCCGCAAAATAGTCGACAATTAGTCCCTTATTGAAACCTGTTGCATCTATTACTAATTTCCCTTGTAAGTCTTGCGGAGTACAATTTTTGTACTCACCTTGCAGTTATTGATAATTTTTTGTAGAGGAAATCATCCCCTCAATAGATGGTTTCTATGTAGAGATCGACGCCCACGACAACTAGTCGCTGGGAATCCTAGGTAGTGGTCCTGTCCAGGGTTCGGCAGCTTGGTTTGTTTTGCTGTCATCTTTTGGCCTTACCTTTTTGGCTTCTTAGTCATGTTTAATCTTTCGTTGTGTAATCAACTCTTTATGTGAATTATGTTGTTAAGTTTTAAAGAACAACTAGCATTATTACAGTTTTAGTCGTAGAGTTGCTGTTGTGATACTTGTTTGTTCTCACCTGCCTCATGTGCCTTGTGTGTATGTTATTGAAGCACATGGTGCGGGTAGGGTTTCAGAATATGTATCATAGAATTGTTAGGTTTAATCACCCCTGTGAAGTGACTCTTCCACTGGGAGTTTGGGAACTATATCATCCTACTCCGGCCGAGCATTCATTTGCCGGGACGAGTTTGGGATTGATGTTCCGACTCAGTGAGAAAAGAGTGATGAGACCATATCACCCTACTTAATCTGTACATTAGTTTGTCGGAGCAAGTTCGGGGTTGATATCTCGGGCTATTTGAAGCCATATCACTTCACTCCTCTTAGAATTGATATCTAAGGGTTGAGGTCGGGGTTGACGTTTCGACTTAGCGGGTGATTTCACTTAAGATTCTCTGTTATGGATTTTGGGTCCCGACATATCTCTTTGTGATCATCATGATGAGTCTTGTTTCATCTAGACATTATGTTAAGAGTAGTCCACTATAGGCATACGAGATGGACGGAAATTGATGAATTGTGTTCGGATGTTATGATATTATTTTATATTAATTTCCAGAATATCTTCAGACTGCTATGTTGTTGATTTGTACTTGTCATTTATTATTGCTAGACTTAATGTTTGTTGTGTAGGGCCCAGGCAACATGATTTTAGAACTATTGTTTGTATCTTGCAATATAAAATGCTTATTTGTGTCATCGGTTCTACCGCTCATTGAGTGAGAGTCAAGGGTGATGGTTTTTTAATGCATGAGTTCAAGGAATCCCATGTATCACCATACTTTATGGTTTGCTGGGGTGAATCTTAATTGATTATCTTAATGTTGGAGAAAAATAATATGCTTGATGAAAGGACATCTATTTATGGGTAGATGTCTACATCATATTTCAACTATGCAATTGAATTGTTTGCATCCCAGCAAGTGATTAGCTATCTCTTCATGATCACATGCACCACCTTCCGTATAGCCTGTTCTACCACTATTTGTTAGTTTATTTTAACCGTTGTGTCAACGATTGGTAAACCGTCGATCTTACGATAGTCGTGAGACAGAGAGATTTGTTGAAGGGTAGGGACCCCTGGGACCGTGACCTGACGGTGTCAGGGGACACGGAACAAGATTTTTGTACAGGTTCGGGCCTCCCGTGGGATAATAATCCTACGTCCTGTTGGTATATATTGATTCTTGAGTATCTTACAAAAAAAATGATGTTAGTGGATATCTTAGATGTGATCTAAACCTAGTCGGGTCTCTCTTCGAGTAGATCTGGATGGCTGGTGAAGTCGTCTCGTGGAGGCCAAGGCTCCATCTCCAAAAGCTTCTCACTTTGTCTTGGGTTTCTCTCCCCCTCCTCCTGAGGGGTCATCGGGTTTATATAGTGCATGACCAATGTCGTAGAGGTCGTGGATTTATCTCCAACCTGTCATCCTTAAACGTAGGGATTTTCTTCCTAGTTTAAAGGGTGTCCTTACTCTTGGTACGCAAGGACTCGTTATCATCTAGATTCCTAGGCTGTTACGTTAACGGCTCCGAATATCCAGAGTATTCGTATACTGATACTACCCCGTTTATGGTATTATTGTATTACTCATCATCACGTTGTTCTCTTTATTATTTATTGCTTTTATTCATTCTGTTTTTATTATTAATAATCTTCCAAAAATCTTCCAAAAGGTAAGGCGTATTTTGACTGGTTAAGACAAGACTCTGACCAATTATTACTCGATTACTATGCGCTTTATGTGATACAAAATCATAATCATAGGTAAGTACTTTTGACTACGAATCTAATGATATCAATAACATGTCACGTAAATCACATATTAGTAGAGTAATTATTGGTCAAAGTGTTGTCTTAGCCAAACAAAATACGTCTTATATTTCTGGACGGAGGGAGTATTATCTAGTTGAAGTGCATGTACAATTACAAATGATGATGTAGTTATGAAAAAAAAATACCATTTTTTAATACTATTATGAATGAATTCGATATAAAACCAAAAATGCTTTTACGGGGAAGCTATTTTGATCATCTACACTTATAGGGCATCAACTAGGAAAGAGCGGCATGCATCAAACAAATCTAGAGCGAGGAGTGCATATGGTGTGATGCATCAACTGTTTATAGTGACGTCACTGAGAAAGGAAATTGCGGCAGCAAGAGAGAAAGGGCTGGGGGAGGGGAAGGGGGCTGCACGGAGGCGGGTGGTTCGTAGAGGCGCTCATCCGCACCACTTCAGTCGATGACTTCGTACTGTATTTTTGACGAACCCCGTCGAAGAGGGCAGAGTGCTCCTGCATTTTCATTAAGAAGAATAGATTGACCCGGTTTATACGAAAAACTAGGCCGAAAACCTTACAAAGTACGGTTGATCAAGGGACAACCATGCAAAAACCTTGAAAACGTGCAAGTGCTTGATAAAGACAAAGTCTATCAGCCCAAGCTTTCACTCCGGAAATGCCAAGGTCTAGGGCAAGGTGTGGATGGAGCTCTTCGACAATGTCTCCAAAGAGGAGAACAACGCTCATAAGCGCCATCGTCACCGACACGACCCCCGTCGGAACAAGATTTTCATCCAGAACTCTGTACCACACCACCCGCCGAACCCCGATGGAAGAGGTCCAACCACGCTAGTAGCCACCACGGTCGCCCCCAAACCGGCTGTCCATGGTCCAGGGAGGGCTTGAACAAAATCTTCGACAATGCCTCTGAGAAGCTTATCATCGCCAGCATCGACCCGCGTCGGGACAAGACTTTCACCCAGAGCGTTTACCTCCCACCCCACTGAGACCCCCAGGGGAAGGGTCCAGTCACCATAGACCCGCAACCAGGTCGCAACAACCGCCACGAACCCGCTCACACCGGATCTAAAGCTGTCGCAGCCGCTACCAGACTTCGACCACGCGCTTGCAAACCACGATTGACAGAACTGTCGTCGACGTGCTCCGGGCCACTGCGCCGCAGCATAGACAACACGTCACCACCACCAGGCGCCGCCACCAATGGCACCACCTTCCGCTGCAGCATTGCCTGCCAGCCATCATCAAGCCGATTGCTGCTGCCGCAAACGCCGCTAAGAGCCGCAGTATAGCAGCCACCAATCCTCCACCGGCCGGCATTGGCCGCCCATGGAGACATTGGACAGGGAAGCCTACGATGAGCCTCCATGCGTCGCCGCCCTGCCAAAAAGGCCGTCGCGTAGCCACCGAAGAAAGCCGCCGCCAGCAGTCTTGCCCAACCTGCCCAAGGAGCACTCCACGAAGGGATCACCCACATGATCTCTCTGCGTGTTGGCCGACCACCACCACTCGCTGCACCGCGCCAAGACACCGGCGCAGCCAGGGAGGACGCCGGAGCTGGAGGCGCGCCAAAGCCCCCGTCCCCAACCGCACAGAGGCCCCCATCTTCCTTCCAACCGGTCGCCGACGGCTCCGATGAGCCAGATCTGGCGGCCGCACCGAGGAGGAGGCCGGAAGAAGGTGAGGGAAGCCAGAGCGACGGAGGAGACCGAGGGCGGGGAAAGCCGGCGAGAGGAGCCACGCCTTGCCGCCGCCGTCCTTGCGGGCCGCGTAGGCTTGCCCGTCAGCTGACTCTAGCAGCGGTGAGGGAAAATGCTACGGGAGAGGAAGAGTTGGGAGGAGGCGGCGGCGGGGCCTTTGGAGGCCACCCGAGAGCGACCCTTTGTACTGTATTTTCAACTATGATGTGAGGGACCCATTTCCAACGAGATAAATGGAGGCCCACATAATTTCTAGCAATGTTTATATGGAAGGGAAAACGTAGTTGGGTAGTTTCATAGTTTGTTCTGAAGCTATAGTTTCTCAAGGTGAACAAGGTCCTGGTATAGTCATTTAGATAACACTTCAGTCGTCAGCCATGTGCACATAGATACACAGTCAACTATGTCAATTCTCCCGGAAATCTTGATCTAAAAAATAGTATCGCCGAAACGGACACATATTAGTCAATTCTCCCGGAAATCTCGATCTAAAAAAATAGTATCCCCGAGACGGACACATACGGCTTGCATCATTATGACGATAAAAGCTGAGGCCAATATGATTTTACACATCAAATTCATCAGATCGTTCTGATAGCAGTTGCAATCAAAAATGAAAATATTTATTTTGACTAGTTCAATTTCCTAGCAGTTGCAATCAAAAATGAAAAGATTTATTTTGACTAGTTCAACTTCCTGCTGTAGCTCGTACCATGCACGTTCTTTTTAAATAATAGAAGAGATATTTCTCCGATCTCTACATCATAAGACATATACAATCTCAAATCTATTATATACTAAAAGCAGAATACAATAGAAAAAATAGAGAAAGACTATAAATTCTCACAAAAAAGCAAAACATCCGATCGTTAATTTAGCGGACCCTTTTATTATTAGTAGACCACAACCGATAGATCTTCATAACTGTACCTAAACAGATCACAACCGATAGATGTTCATAACTGCACCTAAACAGATCACAGCCGATAGTTCTTTATAACTGCACCTAAACAGATCACATTCGATAAATCATCATAACTGTACCTAAATAGACGGCTCGATATAACGACTAGAAATTCTCACAAAAAAGCAAAACATCCGATCGTTAATTTAGTGGACCCTTTTATTATTAGTAGACCACAACCGATAGATCTTCATAACTGCACCTAAACATATCACAACCAATATATCTTCATAACTGCACCTAAACAGATCACAGCCGATAGATCTTCATAACTGCACCTAAACAGATCACATCCGATAGATCATCATAACTGTACCTAAATAGACGGCTCGATATAATGACTAGCTGGCCGGCTCATAAATGTACCTAAATAGACGACTCAATACAGGTCGATTCACGATTTAATATTTTACTTCCGTACTGATCTAATATCACACGTACGGGTAAAAATTAAAGGTAATTAAAAATGTTTACTGCGCAATTAGTATTGATATAATATCACACATGCAGCTAAAAAAATAAAGATAACTAAAACGTTTCCCACGCAATCAGTACTGATCTAATATCACGCGTACAAGTAAAACAATAAAGATAATTAAACAAATCACATCCGATAGATCATCATAACTGTACCTAAATAGACGGCTCAGTACAATGTCTAACAGGCTGGCTCGCAATTTGAACTTTTATTTTCCATACTGATATAATATCACACGTACAGGTAAAAAACATAAAGATAATTAAAAATATTTGCATGGGACACTGTGCTAGTTTATTATAATATCGATATAAACGAGTAGCAATCAGAAACAACGTGACAAACCATGTATAGCAAAATCAGCTATCACATAGTATATTATATGCTTACCACTTAAACCGGGACATAAACTCTCAAATAAGTTACTCAGAAACCATCTTTTGGCTCCAGCTTCCATCAGCTACCTGTCTTGCACTCTTGTAGAGAAGATCAATATCGCAAACAACTGATACATAAAAAATAACCTATAGAAAATTTGAGTTTATTTTTGTCAAATGTCATATCATTTATGCATAACGAAATCAACCAAGAAAACGCCGTAACACACATAAATAAGGGAACGTAAAGCTCCATCTAAACCACCTAGCCAATTCTAAAAAATATGAGCTACGCTGCGATGTGGGTTGATCGAAAACATGATGTAGCCGGTGTGCCAAGCTACACGTGCTATTGGACAATAAAATAAGAGGTGCTGAATTATCTCATCATGGTTGTATAAGCTGCACCATTTGTCTCTTGCTAATCGTTCTTGCCTAGATTGCTACAGGAAGAACCTCTGGTTTACACGAATTTCTGGGTTTCTACGACCAATCTGTGGAGCTCCCAATCTGTGGATGTTTCGACTAGACTACTAATGTGACAACAAAGAGTCGTCCAAGTCATGCATAAGACTAGACAGAAAGGAATCGTTAACAGTTTTCTCCGAGGCTCCGTAAGATTGGATCTATCATTGCACAAACGGACACGCAGGTTCTGCTGGAGATGTCCTTACGCGTTGAAAATTAAGCGGAAGCGTGTACACTCCAAACAGGTTTGAACAAAGGACGCAACTACCCAGCGACATGACCTTAACCAGCGACGGATAGAGTGCTGTCAGAAACCGCGTCCAACCGTGCTGTCCGAGCGTGAGCCGTCAGAAATCCGCCTCTGGCCTCCCGGCGCTTGCCTTCACCCACCCTCAGTGCGTTCGTCGTCAGCGAGCCGTGTCCCCGTAAACCATCGCTGCCAAGTCCGGCCGGCCCCGCTCCCGTCTCCACCGGATGTAGTTGGCCCAATGTCCGCTTCCACCGGATCCCTCCCCCACGCTGCCCGACGCCGCCATCTTATGCGGTCCAGCGACTAGAAGAACACGGCGGAAAAAGTAGTGCGACTACTGGACGAGCACGGAAGCTTCGCCTGCGACGTGCACGACCACGCTGTCTCCCCCCCAGGGTGTCCAGCACGCCCGAGTTAGCGCGGCAAGGTCGCAGGTGGTGGGCGACAAGACGGCGTCCAGGAACCCGACGTCGACGCGGATGGAGCCACGGCCGAAGATGAGCGCCACGCGCGAGGGTCATCATTATTCGAGGCCACCGCGGCGAGGAAGGCCTCGAGGGGGAGGTGTTGTAGAAGCTGAGGAGGCGGAAGCTGCGGCGAGTGGCGGCAGAGCACGTCAAGATCGTTTTCCTCTCCAACCAATCAACTAGTATGCCAATGTCTCGCCTAGCCGCTGCGTTCTGGATGTTCGATGAAATGCCAGAGCGGAATCACGTCATCTCTGAGGGCAAGAACATGGTAATCTTCGTAGTCACACACTCTTCATTCCCCAAAATCTCAAGGATTCTTAGAGCTCCCCTAATATTTTTTCACATGTAATGGTGTCTCCGAATTATTTCAATTATCCAAGTTGAAACTGTACAGGTACAGCACATGGTTGCACGTGCTTAGCATGGATCTATGCTTCAGATTGGCTTTTCCTGGTGGTAGTGTTTAATGGCGTAAGATGTTCAAGATCCATCTACACTGAAATGGAAGCTGGAGCTGTATTCGACATCTGCTACACAGGAACATCGACTGGGAGATGAGGAGATGCAAGACACTGTGATGTAATCTTTGGCTTAGCCAGTTAGCCTACTCGCTTAGGTCTACAGTAGCTCAAATATGTTCTGTTTCCTTGCAAAAATTGAGGGCTTGTGAGGCTATATGTGCTAAACCTGCTGTTTGGGTCAGGTTTTGTTTCCATTTGAAATGAATCCGGATAAACTCTGTGTGAATCTTAAATAATTGTTCAAGGTCCACGCTTCATGGTGTACATCTCTTTTTTCATTTTTGTCTCAGTTTCAGATCTGAAAATATGTTGGTATTTTTCTAAGTGGCTATCTAGCTACCATATTGTTTAGGTAACAACTACCAAGTCGTTGAATACACAATTACCAATGGAATACTAAAATACATTTTTTTCTAAGCAAACACATAAGGAACTACTCAATATCAAATAAGCGAGGATGACAAATTTTGATAGTTCATATTTGATAGCACATATTAGTGCACGATTGGTAACTTAACAAACAATGGGCTGATAACTAGACAGTATACACGTAGATGTGATAACAGTCAAAAATTTATCAGGTAACCGACATACATTAAAAGCCAATGGCAATACAAAAACCAATCTACAAGAGGTCATCAGATAACTAGTATGCAGTTGTCACATCGTTACACCATAAGTTACCAAGTAATTACACCAAAAGTCATCATGTCTAACATCCACTTCACGAGTATATTCACTAAGCATTATCTTCCATATGCCAAGTTGATGTGACAATTTAACTTAGTCAAGTCACAAGAGCACAGCCATTCTATAGATATACACATCCATAACAAGCCAGGCAAAGCAAAAAAAAGTTTTCCAACGCTTGATAGCAAAGATTTGTTCAAAAAATAACAATAAATTTGTACAAATGTGTTAAAAATTAAAATCCGGTGAAGATGTAGCCGACGCTTGCTTAGCCTTTTAGATCTCACTCAAGCACAACTTTAACCTACCCAGCACACCTTGGAAAGAGAAAAACAAAACATCAGATCAAAAGCATCGTACAGTTTATACATATATGGTAACTAAACCACAAATGGTACCGATGACTACAAACAAATTATTTAATGACTAGAATTTACCAATTGTTCCAATGACAACTAAGGTGCACAGGGAAAAATACACAAAATAAGAAAAATATCAACATGCTCTGAAATAGCATCACAATAAGTACAAAAAATGATTTAAGATATTAAAATGTATATTTTACTTATTTATACATTTATACATTTTATGTATATGATCTAGTAACTACATCACCACTATGGTTACAAGTGGTAGCCAAACAGCCTGGTAACTGCTGCACATCCCTACTATGGTTAATGTGCGCAGAACAACATAGTCATTACGTGTACATTTGGATCTTAAGCTAAAAAGCTAGTAGCCTAGCGTTTTAGAGGAAACGTAGCCTAACCTTTTAGGAAAAACTAGCTCAGCCAGCACATGCAAATAGGCTAGCTCTCATCAGCAAGAATCAGGTGCACGAAAATAAAACATCCACTACTTCTGATACGAGCAATGGCTTCACTAAACAGCACAACCACCAGGCTAAGACGTGTGCATAGCTAGAGAACGAGACAAGTGAATAAATCTCATTTCGTTGCCTATGTGGCATAGGTCAGATGGGCTAGCTGTGCTTTGTCAGGCTAGGCAAGCTTAAACAATCAAATGCGTCCCTACATCACTAATTATTTTTGAAAAGCTGCAGCAACTATTCTTTTTTTGAAAAGCCAAAGTCCGCAAGGCCCACATGTCGAGTTACCACCTGTAGAGTTCATCAGTTATCAGGTTTTCTGTTGCATAGCAACCAGTCCATTTTGTGTAAAATTACCAAATTGTTTGCACCAGCACAATAACTATAAGGTGCTATCCTTCAATTCAGTGACAACTTTGGACTAGGTTGGCTCCTGTTTAAATGATTCATCAAGCAAATTACAAAATTATGATTTATTAAGGTGGAATGTCAAGAAATGAATGATAGCTCCATGGTATTATCTAATTAACCAAAATGAACCATGTTCCATGATGTAAATAGTATATCAGATTCAGTTATTATCTCTTGTATTAGAAAATCATGGTTGAAGGTTAGACATAGCATAGCTCATGCAATAGAGAAGGTCAGATATCCACAACTGAGAGCGTTCTGAGGAAAATACAAACGCACACACTGGCTGGGTATTTCGTAGAGCACCTGCATGGTCAGGTCATAAGGCAATAGCAAGGCATTACGTAGAGCATCTGCAGGGCATGGTCGTTAGGCGGCATTGTTGGTTAAGCATTTCGTCGAGCACCTGCAGGGCGAGGTGGTCAGGTTATTTTATCGAGCACACATATTTTTGTTTGAGCAGTGAACATTTTTCCTGCTCCTCAACTGGACATCGGTTCTTGCGATGATAGGCACAGGCACAGAGGAAAAAAAATCAAGTAGGATGACGAGCACGAGCATGTGGTTGACGGTGACGGCGAGCTGCTCCTGCACCATCCCGCCCACTCATGTGCATGCTGACGAGCCACTCCTCTGTCGCTCTATGGTCTCCCCGAGCATCGGCCAGTGCGCTCCCACCGAGCACGCCACCGCGACACGCGAGAGCATACCCACATATGCAAGCGCCAGCAAGCGACTGAGCAAGGGTCTGGAGAGCAGCAAGGTGAGAGGAAATTGGTGTGGAGGGGATTGCAGCGGAGGCAGCCAGGACGTCGGTGACGGCGGCAGGGTGGGGTAGAGCTCCGGATTCCAGGTCGAGGAGGCGACGCCGGTGTAGGGCCGATGGCCAAGCGAATCGAAGGAGACGCTCTTGGGGTCCTGGACCTCGCCGTGGAACTGGATCTCGGTGCTGCGCAGGGGCTTGGCAGTGTCCGTGTGCGCGGGTATATTGGCCTCGTCGGGGAGCTCGACAGTGCGCGGTGCATTGAGGGGGGTTGGCAGCGGCGGCGGGGACAGCGGAGGCGAAGTGGGAGGCGGCGCAGTGGGGCAGGATGTGGGACAGACGAGTCGTAGAAGAAAGCAGCGCGAGGAGGCTGGGGAGTGGGAGCACAAAGAAGCCACGAGCGGCGTGGTGGAAGGATCGCCCAGTTACTTCTCAGATCGGACGGGTAGAAACGCATCGCTCGTCAAGGCTAAATCTTTGGACTCCAAAATTTAGATTTTTCGTTGAACTAATGATCCCCTCTTTACTCTACAGTAGGCACTGATAGGAAATTCCGTTCTTCCGTATCATTCTTTTCACGAGAGTGGATTTTTTAACACGTAGGATTTTTCCCTACAATTTTTTGAAGTGTACAGCGTAATTTTATCAACCAAGAGCAACTTACCATTTTCTGACCTTTTCTTCGAGGGCCACTGATAGGAACTTTCCGTTTAGTACAACGTACAACACGATATTTCAAAGGCCAGTACTATAAATCGGCATTGCCGATTTGTGCATTCCATCGGCACAGTGCACAACCGTCGGATTTGACGGCAAGATTAGTAATAAATATGATTAGCTAAATTTACGGAAACAATTTTAGTGACTATAGGAAACAATTGTAGTGACCATATGAAATATCGCAATTATTTGTATGCAATACGTACAATGGGCTAACACGAAAACATTTGCGTAGTGAGACGGAAATATTTTAGTAAACCTTGCGCAATAAATTTTTTAAAACCAATACAACAATGGAATGTATACGGCACAATCCCAGATTTTTGGGAAACTTATGATTCAAAACGCTAAATTTCCGGCATCGTGGGCTCATCCTGTTATGGCAACACGGAAACATTTGCATAGTGAGACGAAAACATTTTACTAAACATTGCGCAACAAAAATTTCAAACCAATACAACAATTGAATGTATACAGCACAATCCTGGAGTTTTGGGAAACTTATGATTCCAATCGCGAAATTTCAGGCAACGTGAGCTCCTTCTGTTATGGCAACGTGGAAACATTTGAGTAGTGAGAAGGAAACATTTTATTCAGACTTGCGCAACAATATTTGTCAAACCACCACAACAACTAATGTTTATTCATCCGGGCTAATTTGTTTATGTTTCATTCATCCGGATATTATGCTTCATATACAACAATAATTTATTTCATATACAACAATAATTTGTTTCCATCGATTTCTTGCGGTGGTCGTTGTCGACCTCAACGAACTTGACCATGTCATCGCCGTTGACGTCGACAGTCCGGTAGGACTCGCTCAGCCCGCGGTGGTCGTCGACGACATCGAGGCTGTACGATCCACCTTGTCGAACTCCTCCGGCCAACCTCTCGGAGCCACGGCCGATCTTGCTCGATTACTGCTGAGCAACATGTCGGTCTCATCGATCAAAGAAAAAAGCAACAATTAAAAGTTTAATTCACATGGATTGCAAACTTGGAAGAATCAATCAATGTAGCTGATAAACAATTGATCGATCTAGAAGGAATTTTTACGTGGCTGCATCCGTACATTCATTTTCGAAAAAGTGCAGAGTGACAGCGAGGCCCTGGGCGTACCTGTGATCGACGGCGGCAGAGGATAGGGAAGACCCTGCCGCCGCCCCTGTTGCGGACGGACGCGATGGCGACCGTGACGGCGAGTGCAGCGAGCGTCGGTAGCAAGAACCAATGCTCCATAGCGGTGGGAACGGGGAAGAAGCGCCGAGGAAGGAGAAGACGCTGCCGCTGTCCCTGTTGTGGACGAATGCGACGGCGACCATAGCGGCGGGCGCGGCGAGCGTTGGCAGCAAGAACGAATGCTCCATAGCCCCAGGAATGGGGAAGAAGCGCCGGCGAAGGAGAAGACGCGGCCGCCGTCCCTGTTGCAGACGAAGCGAGGGCGCAGGGAACAACAGATCGGAAATTAATCGCGAGCATCTGATCTGAAACGCAAAATAAGAAAAGACTTTGGGATGTATTGATTAAGGGTGGTGGCAATTTATTATAATTTACTAGAATATTTTGAACTGCCGGATTTGCTTGGATCAATGGCTGGATCCTGTGACTAGGAATGACACGGATCGGTATGCCGGGAGGAAGAGTTTACCTATTTCAAATCCTCCTGGAGAAAAAAAAGGAATTCTAGTACAATAAATCTCGACGACTCCACCACAACAAAGTGAGCAGAGTTGCTAATTGAAGTGGATCCATTCATTCTGCGTCGAGTTTTGCAGTCCCGTGTTCGTCATCGTCATCGGCTTTCTCAGTTAGTATCTTCTTGACCTTGGCATCGTCAAGGTAGTTCTGGTAAACGTAGCAGGAGAACCCCCAGAGACCTATGAGCATCGCTAGCACCTTCACCCCGTCCATCCGGTCACCGAGGAAGATCACCGCCATGACTGGCGACAGCGGCATCCCCACCGTGCTGATCACGTTGGTGAACAGCGACGACACCGCCGCTACGAGCCCCAGCATGCCCATCGTGGTCAGCTGCCACGACACGGCCGTCCACGCCAGCGTCATCCCGTAGGCCACCTTGCCCTTCTTGTACCCGTCCATCTCCCCGCCAATGGCGCTCCACTCCCCGGAGATGAACAGCCCGGTCACCGACACGACGGCCGCGGCGGTGTTGCTCCAGAACTGCATCTCCATCACGTCGTAGAACGTGTCACTCCTGAGCACCCTGTCGAACGTCAGCTGCTCCAGGGACAAGATCAGGGAGAAGACCGCCGACGCCGACAGCGTCAGCGCAAACCCCGCCGGGAACTTCCCCTCTGGGACGCTGCTGTTGGTCCCGTCCGAGCCGTGGCTCACGCCGACGAGCGCGGCGGAGAAGGTGAGCAGCACGACGGAGTTGAGTATGAGGGCGGTGAACTTCTCCTTGTTCAAGAAGTAGGAGAAGACGGCGTTGAACGAGAGCTGGGTCGCGCAGATGAGAGAGTACGTCGACAGCGGCAGGTAGAGGAGGGCGTAGGAGTACATCAGGTTGTCGCCGGCGAGGAGGACCCCCAAACCAGCGTATATGGCCGAGATCTTGAGGAGCGGTGGCCGGGACACCGTGGAGGACGAGGACCTCGGCCGGAAGTAGAGGAGCAGCGGGATGGCGAGGGGCGTGCCGCAGGACTGCACCACCGTCGCCATCCACAGGCTGTTTCCGCCCTGGTCGTAGTAGATCCTGCCGAGGAGCGTGGCCACGCCCTGCCCGGCAAGGACGAACACGATGTTGACGAGCACCACCACCCACCATCGCAGGCGTTCCGATGTCGTCGGTGGCGCCGCACTTGCAGGAGGCGTGTCCCTATCGGCTACGTGTCCGTCGTCTTCAGCTTCTTGGCCTCGGGTACCTGCATGGCCGATTGGTTCGGTTCATCGATTTAGCTGTTCAACCTTACAATCTGCTCGAATAATTGCAGTGCCAAGATGTATGTTTAGAGAGAGACCTGCGATCTGCAGCTGAATTTCACAAGCATCGCCCATATTGAAGTCCCGAGGAGGATTGGACAGAGATCTGTATCCTGCAAATCTGAAGTCCAGAAAAGGATACGCGGCAAAGATAGCAGCCAGAGATTTTTACTCCGTGCCTATAAATCTGATCCTATCGCCTACGGATACGTATCGTCTTCGTCCTCCTCCGGTGGAAATCGGAGTCCCCGTCGATCAAATAACAAGATAGTCAACACTAGCACTATGCTCTAAATTTGTTGTCGACATTAGCTGGACTCCATACCATTGAGCAACACTTCTCCCATGAGTCAAATTTTCCGGCCTCTTGGAAACTCAGTGCATGTTGCGAAAAAAAATCCAAGCCAGGACAGCGTTGAGCCGTTGATCAGCTGGTGGAATTCACATGAGATTACGACAATCCAACTTATCTCCAGTTTAACGATACTTCCGAGCTTCCCAATTATTTAGGAGCATCCAAGATTCGGAGGAAGTGTCCGTTTCATCTCAAGCTTAAATCAAAAGTATGATTCGCTGGTAAGCTTGTTCGAAATAAAAAGGAATTTGGTAAAGCTGAAACGAGAGAGAACAAAATAAAATGAAACGAGAAAAAAAACGCACAACAACGCGACTCCTCACGGCGGTTCCCTCAAGAGGGTCTCCACGCATCTGTCGCCCATCAAGAACAAACTGACAGAAGAAAAGGACGAGCAAAGATCAGATAAATGATTGGCGAAATTTTGATCTGTAAGAAGCTCAATATATGCATGTTAGCAGTAGCGTAATTGCATAAATAGTACTCTGTCCCGGTAATTTTGAAGTTTAAACATTCACAAGAAGCATATAGCAACAAGATGACAGAAAATAAGAGAGTATATGAGAAAAAGTTCTTTTTTATTCAGCAGAATACATCCTTACATAATACACAGAGAGTAAAGGAAACTAGTAGTGACTGAGAAAAATTGTATAGCTACATACATAGATAGAACAAAAAATAGTACTTCTATGACGAAAATCCTGCAAAATAACATTAGTAACAACACCTAGTACCTCACGGCTAACAAATTAGATTGGCTGGAGAGCATATTCCTATCACAAGAAAATCCATCCTAGTCACCTAGGAATCCCCCTGACCAATTTAGCTGACGCTTTCCGAGCTTTCTTGTCATCAAGATAGTGTTGATGCAGATATGAAACGAAACCCCAGACGGCAATCAGCATAGCTATGACCTTTACTCCATCCAACTTGTGAAAAATGACCACAGCGAAAAGAGGAACTATAGGCAAAGCTATGGTGCTGATCGCATTTGAAAAGAGCGAAGACACCTCGAAGACCAACCCCACCAGCCCAACTGAAGCAACCTGCCAAGCGATGGCCGTCCACACCAGCGTCATCTCCCCTCTCAAACTTCTCCATTCACCGCTTGCAAATAGCCCAACAACAGAAGCCAACGTCACCACAAGAGCTGTGTATATCTGCATGTTCAGCACGGCCGAGAAGGTTTCCTTCTTGATCACGTTCTCGAAGGTGAGTTGCATCAGGGAAAGGATCAGTAGTAGGTGCCTGATGCCCCAGTGTCAGCAAGAAACCCAGGAGATACTTCCCTCTTGAGACACCGGTAGCCCCCTCAGTTTCGTCATGATTGACTCCAAGGAGTGCATCGGACAATGTAAGCAGGACCACGGCGTTCAAGATCAGACCAGCGAGCTTCTGGGAGTTCAGGACGTGGGAGAAGACAACATTGAAGGCCAGCTGACTAGCGCAGATGAGCGAGTTGGTCGAGACCGGGAGATACTTCAGGCCATTGGCATACATCATGTCATCGGCGGCTATGATGGGCCCCAAGACGATGTATATCAGAGCAATTTTGGCGGTGGGAGTGTCTCTGCTGCCGCATGTGGAAGATGACTTCGAAGGGAAAAAGAACAGCGCAAGGAACAGTATATGAAAGCCTGCGGTCTGTACAAATGTTGATACCCAGTTGCTGCTGCCGCCCTGATGGTAGTAATACCTCCCGAGCAGCGTTGCGGATGTCTGGCCCGCGACGAGGAAGAAAACGTCCACTGACACCATCAACCACCATCGCCAATTCCTGGCTCCAGAGTTCCGTGATGGTGCCCCCTGAGTTGCTGAACCTTCAGCTTTGGATGGTCCTGTGTGAGAACTGTAAAATTCAGTGCTGTCAATAACAAAGAAGTGTATCAAAAAATAAACAAAGAAGTGGACAGGTGAATTGTTTCCTTTTTTCGTATTTATGCTTCACTGTTCCTTGTTAGGACACATAAAACACAAATAATATCCCTCGAGAGAATTTTCAGGTGTCCTTACACGAAGAACTTTGCACCATTTACCCTTGCGAGTAAGCAATTCAGTTTACAGAGTGCGCATGCGCGGAGACACAGAGCCACTTCCATAACAAAACCCGGGAGACTGATCCACTCCTTAGACTATCATTTGCCCGCGCTCGCGCCACACGTCACAAGAAACGAACGAATAGATGAACGGCAGGAAGAAATTTTCCCGCACTCAACCTAAGTGCCTAAAGTTTAAAACCACGCAAACAATTCGCTCTTCACTCTCGCCACTGAATTAATCCACCTCTTAAATTTGCCCCAACCATTTATCCATAAAAAATGTAAAGAAGTAACCCATCAAAATAAACAAAAAGCGACGATCGAACAGCGAGCACTGAGTAGTAGTCGCAGACTGACCTGGGATCTGTATCTGGACCTCGCCGTTGTTCGTGCTGCCAGCGTTGTTATTGTTGCCGCTGCTGTTGTCGGCCATTTCATCCGAGAAACCGTCACTCCGTGAGATCCAGGACAGGAGGAGGAGGAGGAGGCGTCGGGAGGCGAGAGAATGAAGTGGTTTCGCGATGGAGAGAACAACATGGCATGCAGAGATGAGAGGAGGGGAGACCATTACGTGGAAGAACAGGAGCCGGGTCCGTCCGTTTCTCGCTGTTACGGCATGCCTATGTCTGCCTGCAGATGCAGAGTTTTATGGGTTCTGCGCAGCACGGCCTCCATAATCGCATATTCACTGCTGACAACTTGGCCATTCGTAGGTGGCCTTATGACCCAATTTATTTGCTTTGCCGAGCATACCCAGAAACAACGACCCATCTTTACTGGAAGTGTGCTTTCACTGCTGATGTTTGAAGGATCATCTGCTATTGGAATGGCATCGTCAACACCTTACCAGCCGGGACACATCAACACATCACTAATTAGTGGGACGCGAGCCTCATAAGCACAAACAAGGAACATCGTCGTCAGTTCAGTGGAATCTTGATCTATGTAATGTGGGGAGTGTGAAAGGAGAGAAACCATCGGGTATTCCAAAACAAAGCTCTTTCCTCCCAAAACGTAGCCCTGCTGGTATATGAAGAGATTTCCCAGTGCCGAGTAGCCTTCGGGCATCCAACAATAGAAATGAAAAGGGGCCACAACTCTCAGATAAGTGCTCAAAGCCTTGTGAGATTACCACCATGAGGCAAATTGTATAACTCTTTGTATATACCTTTTCAAATTCTCTAATCTATATGAACGGGCAGTGCTCCTACCCTCTTCTCAAAAAAAAATTACTCCTCGTCTTTTCTTTTTCCTTCTTTCTTGGAATGATGAATATACCCGTTGTTCCATGCTGTCATACGGCACACGGACGTCGCACTTGATAGACTCCATGAGCGCGGTAGGGAGTAGGGAGCGGCGCAAACGGTGTGTATGTATCTAGTGTATCTAAACATACAATTGCCAGGAGTATGCAGATGCTAGAATGCCAGGAGTTGCAGTTGCTACGAAGGCTTTTAATGCAAAGCTACATATGCTTACATCCCGCAAGCTTCCATGTTACCATTTTGATCCGAAGGAAAGGGGCATATATGCCTCGTAGTATTGTTCTGACTGATATCAGATCCGATGTCAGTCGTTTTGAATTTACGTCGAGGCATGTCTGAAATGAGCTCATACTGTATTCGCGGGCTTGTGGTACTCCCCATAGCTGGTGCCCCTAGATTTGGGAAACCTTCTCTGAAGGTCATGGAAAAAATACAAAAAACATTACAGCGTTGAAAGAACATGCATCTATCATGAAAGATGCATGTTGTGTCAACACCATTAAGTTCTCTGGATTTTTTCCATACCGAAGCCCAGGAGTGCTAGACATGTTCTCTATCAGTTCCTAAGAAGTGTGGTGAACTAATAATACAGAATGAAATGTGGTTCTATAAAACTACTAGCTGAATATATGGTTTCGAGATATTTTCGCAAGAAAAGCTGTAGTTTAAAAATGGTCCAATACTTCAGTCCTTTTTTCCAGTGTAGGTTCAATACTTCAGTCAGACAGTCCGTGAAGCCAAACTCCGTATGTTATCCACATGTATTTTCTTAATGGGAATGGGCCAAATCCTGCACATGGGCCAGAACTCCTTTTCCCACAAGGAACGGGTGAGCCATAGGAATGTTTTCTTTCTGTGTGTAACAGGAATTCCTTCACGTGTAAGCGAGTCAGTGGCGAGATGCCGGCCCAGCTAAGTTAAAAGCGCGGCGAAACTGTCGAAGTACACGACCAAAGTTCTTCTGTTCCTTTACTCTGTCTTTTATTCGTAGAGAGGCTAATTTCTGTGCACACCTGTGTGCAAAGCTCCCCCTGGTTAACGACACCAGAGGTTATGGCGTAATGCTGCTCCGGATCAACTTGCTATTTGTATCCAAACTGAGAGTAATCCTGAGCAATAGAGCTGAGCTCCTTCGATTGTAAACAAAAAAAAAGTTCGCGCCTCCGAGGGCGCCGCCGCTGTGTCGAAACGCTCAGCGCCGCGCATGCGACGCGTCCGGTAACCGTGGGCTCGTAGCAGGCGGCCGGCCGCTGAGGCCGCGTGCGACGAGGTTTTCTCCGGGATGCTCACTGGAACTGACGTTCGCGGTCGGACCTTGGACGCGGCCGTTGAAGTTGGCTTCCCGTGATGCAAAGTTCAGTTGGAACGATCGTGGCGCTCGCCCGATTCAGTATGACCGCATGCATCCATCATGCACTCCCTATATCGGATTTGTTCTACAACCGGCCGGTGTGACGGGAACATTCAAATTCAAATAAGCAAAGGGATATTGGTCTCGGCTATTATTTTTTTAAAAAAACCGGCAGGAGTGCTGCCATCCATTAAGAAGTTAAATAATATATATGTACATTAAAGGCTAAAACAAACCAAGACGAGTTGGCTAAAGTCTGGCGGATAAGTAAGCAGACTACTCTCTAAAAGGTACACTTATGATGTTAGTATTGATCTCGGCTATTATGATGTTAGTATATGAAAATTAAGGCCGTTGATTGTACAATTAATATATAGGTGCATATCGATTTTCTTGAAAAAATTAGTTTTTGTTCCCAGGGGAAACCTTTATCCGGTTGGTTCCTATGAGCTCCGCTATGTCATCATCTGATAGTGCCTCGATATTCATAATATCATAATCAGATGGTGGTAAACTCTCTTTCTATGTTGGAATCAATTGCATAGAAGTGTTTTCAGCGCATCCGAGCTACGTAATGGGAAAGTAAAAAACCCTTAGAATTGAGAAGCCTAATCAGGCGAACTATTTTGCCTTCGAAACGATAGTTATCAGCCGACAGTTCGAAAGAGAAAAATGCCCATTAGAAACTGCAGGCCTATAACCTATTAACCCCTTTCCAGAATCCAGAGAGGGTTAACACGCTTGTTGGGCCAAAGCTCTTTCCGCCAGTCCGCATGTGCGTAACTCACCCAGGCCCATTTGTAGTAGCGATCGCGCGAGAGGCGCGCGCACATCAGGTACTCCTATCTTCTTGTGATCGTCGACGATTCCCGCAGGCCGCGGCGACGACATGAAAAGCGGTGACTGCACCCTACATTTGTTCACTCGACAGTACTCAGTACGTCAGTAATTGTACCAAAGTTGCATTACTCGTAGTTGCACATGCAGCTCTGGTTACCTACAATAGTACTGGCAAGCACCTAATAAAAAAAATCTGCTGGTAAATGTGAAACTATCTGACTAGTGGACTAGTACACTTGTTTGGAATCGTTGCACCAAACCATGCATGCGGGTGGAAAGGCAGAGCAACTCTTCTTGTTGCGTAAAGCAATGCCTGTGTCGTGGTTTTGACCAGGGTCTTGAAAATAGCAGGAGAATTATGCTCTCGTCATGGTCTCATGGATGATAGAGTTGTTGACCAAACCACATCGCCGACCGGGAGAGGACGAAATTTAATTGACCGTCGTCCGACAGCGCGATGCCTTCATCTTCATGTCGCCGTTTCCGTGCCAATTATTTTGCAACTGGATTAATATATGCACGAGAAACGGGTGAGAACCACATAGGGCGTGTTGGTGCCTGCACGAACCTCGACCAGGGCCGTCTAACCTTCTCTCGAGCCAGGCTTGCATGCTGCTCAAAGGCCCTGGGGAAATAAAATTTCCCACCGTTTCTCCATGGCTAGGCCCGCTCAGGAGCAAAGCCTGCGAGTAAGGAGGCTCCGTGGGTGCGGGTTTGAGATGGCGGAGGATTTTAGAGTTAACACCACCACTTCACACTATTTCAAACCTCACCGCCCTCCTTCCTTGCTCCAAAATAGTAGCGTTGGTCCCCGCTTCCTTCTGATGGTGGTCCTCGGCTTCCTCTCCGGCTAGTGGTCCTCATCTCCCTCTTCGGCAAACGGTGGTCATCGTCTTCCTCTCTGGTAAGCAATGCTCATCATCTCTTCTCCAGCAAGCGGTGGTCATCAGTTTCCTCTCCGATAAGCGCTGCTCATCGTCTTCCTCTCTGCTAAGTGTTGCTTGTTGTCTTTGTCTTCGGCAGGTGGTGCTCATTGGCTTCCTCCCGGCTTGGTGGTAAACCCTATCCTGCTTGCTCCTCTCCGCTAAGCGTTGCTAGTTGTCTTTGTCTTTGGCAAGTGGTGCTCATTGGCTTCCTCTCCGGCTTGGTGGTAAACCCAATCCTGCTTGCACGGTCCTTCGTGTTAAGCCATGGAGGTAAGCATCCCCCACTATAACCACTTACAATATGCATAATTTTGATGACCATTATGTTGAATTAGAGCCTAGATCTTGTCAAGTCGTGCATATTGTTTTATGTGCTTAGTGTTGAATTATTGATATGTAGCCCTATGTCTACTAGCCGATGATTTACGCGGGGACTATCTCAAATGTGTCATATGCATGTCCCAAACGAGATGAATAGGATTATATATAGGACTAGAAGGTCTAATTATGTTGTGTATTGGTAGAATTGTGTCTTATGCATGCTTGATTTGCTAAGATCCTCGAAGCAACCTTGTCATCCAAGGAGTGGCACTTGTAACCGTCATTCAAGTATATTTCTTTTATATTTATAAAAGGCCGCTACACACTTTGTACTTGTAATATCACATGGTCCAATATTTCAGTGAGACATTGAGCGATAGGCTAACCTAAACCAAATCTACAATTGTGATGATGTAGAGGCTGTCAACATACTTAGCATGAGGAGAGCCCATTTTTTCCACCTTTGCAAATTGCTTACGGAGAGGAACTTGCTGACCAACAGCTTCCACATATGTGTCGAAGAGCAAATTATTATGCTCATTCATTTGGTTAGTCATAACAAAAGGTTTAGAGTGATCCACAATGCCTTTAGGAGGTCCATTGAGACAAATCAGTATATATTTCAAGTAAGCGTTGTATGCAATTGGTGAATTTAGAGATGACATGATAAAGCCACCCACTAGTGATACACTTGTTAAGATTAGATACAATTCGAGATGGTATTCATATTTCAATATTAACAACTATCGTACAATTCCTCAATTTTGTGTCATACGTATAAAGCTTAGATTAATTAACCTATTATTTTCATATTATCCTAGGAATGTTGATGGGAGGGGAGCAATCGATGGCACACATGTGCCAGTCTTGTGCAACGTCTGCTCGTTGCATACATAAGCACCGATAGATGCATCAGTACACGCCAGTGCGATGTAAGCGTATTAAATTTCAACGGACTGATCGGGCATCCTCGTTCATAAAAATATACGTACACCATGCTATGCAAGGATTTATAGACATAATTTAGATCAAGAAAAAGAGCAATTATACAGAAATGGAGTGTCAATCAGGAGCATCAAAGGTGAGGTGAAGACGCTGCCCAGGTTGCTGCTAAGAAGCGACAACAGCATCCTATGCCTGCAATCACTGACGATTCAATGCAGTGCCTCCTCCGTATACGGTCACCATATACCTGGCTAGTGGTTCACTACCCTTTGCCAATCCGATGCATATTGATCGTGTTTTAACTCAAGAATCCGAAATAGATATCATCGACAATTGAACAGCGACAACCATGAATCCAAATAAGAGTTTCAAATTTCAGAAGGATCCATTTCCCTTTCCGGACGTGACATATTTGCCGTAGGGCCTTTCATGCAAAGACTACATGGGTGGCACCTGTGAGGAAACTGCCACTTTGTGAGTCGTGAGACACACATGACATGAGTCCATGACAAGACTACGTCCCTGGAAAAAGAAAGATACATGAAACTGTAGTCCACGAAAAAGAACAACTTTGCATGCTGGCTTACGATTTCCTCGGTTTCCAAAATCCGAACTCCGAGGATAAACTATATGGCTGCAACTGCTTACGCCTACAATTTGTACCAGAGTCAACAGAAGCTTCCAAAACATTGGATTCACCTGATGAAGGCTAATTTAGCACCAAAGCCCTCAGTACTTTCAGTAATTACGCTGTTTATACCGAAGCGATCCAACGGTACAGCACCATGAACGCCGTCTCCTCCTCGTCTGAACCCGGCGCCGACATCATCACTGCCTCCGCGTCCCACAACCACGGCTCCTCCTGCCTGTGGCTTTGGTGGCTCTGGCTCCACCGGGAGCTCCACCGCCCGGAAAAGGCGAACGGTGAGACCGACGAAGCCAGGCGGTCCACGTACTCCCGCAGCCAACCACGCGACGCCCCTGCCGCTTCAGCCACGGACTCGCCAGGAGGCGACGGCGTCCCCTGAGCTGCAGGCTTCTCCTCCTTGACAGTGTCGTCCCTGGCCGCGGCGCGCGCCATGCGGGACACGACGGCCTCGACCTCCTCGTCGATATGGTAGTCGAAGGAGCCGAGCGAGTAGGTGCGGCTGTTGCCGCTGCTTGCGGCCGTGGACGAACCACGGTTGCTGATGACGCTGCCCATCTCGACGCGGAAGCTTCTGGAACGGTCTCTGCTCCTTGGCTCGGGCGGCGGCGGCTGCTCGGCGGCGAGGATGGCGGAGATGGAGGGGTGGGGGAGCGAGACGGTGGTGCGGCAGAGCGGGCAGGTCGGGGTGGTGCGGAGCCACGCGTCAACGCAGGCGGCGTGGAACGCGTGGCGGCACGCGGGGAGCAGGCGCAGCTCTGCGTCAGGCGTGAACGGCGAGAGGCAGACGGCGCAGTCCGGGGAGCTCTTGGGCAGCGTCGCCAGCGCCGACGCCATCGTGAACCGAGGCAGCGACTCGATCAGCTGGTGCTTCTCGTCGCCGTCCTCCTTCTTCCCCTCCGCCGCAGGCCCGCCCGCGGCTTCCGCTGTCCCGGCAGTGGCAGGCTCGTCGCGGGGCGTCCGAGGGAACGGCGGCGGGGGAGGCGAGCGGGAGAGGAAGCGGAGGAGCAGGTGGATGGAGACGGAGGCGAGGAAGACGAAGGCAAGGAGAGCGGCGATGATAAGGAGGGAGGGGAGGAAGGAAGTGACGGGGTAGGAGGAGGGGGTGACGGGGTCGGCGGCGCCGATGGACGGTGGTGGGGGAGACGGGAAAGATGATGCCATTTCAAGGGAAGCTTAGCTTGGAGTTGATTTAACCGTGAGGGAATGAGGTCTCGCGCCTTTTATTCGTGTGTTGGATGAGTGCGTGGTGGAGGCCGGGAGGAAACAGTGGTGAGCTGCACTCAGACCCCAGGAATGGAGGTCAGCCTTGTAAACGAATTTGTACGCCTGTGTTTCTACTCCAAGCTACTCAGATCCCAGGAATGAAGGAGTGCTTCGTAATTGGACTCAAGTCTCAGGAATGAAGAAAATGTTTTCTGTTTCTGCAGTGTTCAACGTTTCTGTGCTCCTTTTGTTCCTCCCTACTCTTTTATGCACCACTACGCTCTAATATACTAATCTTTTTCTCCAATCATCTGATCAATATTACTGCTGGTACTCTCTGATGAGGCCATCCTCCTGATGGAACATGCTAGCGTTATGGATCAACGTATGTATGTACCGTAAGCGCTTGGGGTAGTACGGTACAGATCTCACTAGCTAGACTGTAAAACCAATAAAAGCCGTCGGATCAGGGGAAGTACCAAGGTAACGTAAAGCACCGTCCCTTGTACATGCTGTCAAGTCAACTATAATTAATTTGCGTGTCCAATTCTGCAGGAGGCACGTAGCAACCTGCGGCCCGCGGGTCCCTTCTTCGCTAGGTGAACTTATGACGTGGTATCAGTATGAGAATTGCAAACAAAGAGAAGCTAATCCAAAAGAAAAAAGAACTAATTACTACTAAGTCCTAACTCGCGAATGTTACATCATGATAGATGAACGTGTTGCATTGCTAAGAATGAGTTGTAGAGCCATAACTGGATCACTATTTATTCAAATCTACTCATAAATCCACCGGTGGCAGCACATGTTTGTACTGCTGATTAATTTAGTTACTCGTTGGCACTTGAAAACTGTCACAGGAATGGTAATCACAGTTGGGGTCTTCATGGTCGGGGATGTTAGCAGTTTCAGAATTTCTGTGATCTCTCGCAAAAAGAAAAAGGGAATTACTGATCTACTGGAGGCTGGAGCACTATAGTTCTTTCTGTGAAAAGAGTTTGTCCCAAGATGGAGTACCCAACTGCATGACAAGTGAAGTTTCGGCACTCATCCTTGCAAGGTGTCTTTCTTTAGTGCTAAAGATCAGGCAGCCCGTGCCCAAAGCAAAGAAAGCGCAAAATGTTGCTTGGCTTGCACACTTAGCATGCGAGTTTCTCAATTGGTTTCTATCGTCCTGGCCACGGCTCGGGAGCCATATCGGGAGCAGGGGGGCAAAGGCTTTGCACTTTCGTGATGAATCCCTTCCTGCCTCTGTTTCTGCCTCATGGCATTCACTTTCCCCCGATTATGATGAGCATGAGTTGCACTGTACTGTCCTGGCATTTCTTTTCCCTCTGTTCTTTGCACTTTCTAATCTTACTGGAGTTGTCCGTCATGATGATGCATGCTTAGCATTAAACTTTCTAATGGAGTAGCTTTCTACCTTTGGAGGTGGCACTACCAAAATCGAGAGAAGGAGAACTTGTAGAGTCCTCCTTTCATCCAGTACTCAAGGCAAGAGGGCTGGCATAGAGTATTCCATTTACCGATTGACATTTTCACCTGACACCATTGTAAAATCATTGTTGTTACCTAACTTTCACTGGAGTGGACTGCTCCGTTCTGTAGAGAAGTTTTTCAGGGAAAAAATGATAACCTGACGTACACCTATGATTAGTGTACCCAATTATGTAACGAGGACCAGGATAACAAGTTAGTACATTGATTCAACCGGGAAATCCATCCAATATACGTGTTATTCGTTGCTTAGGGTGATGATACACTGCGATCTCCGTGATGGTGCCGTAAATGGCCTACTCTCCCCTGTGACATCACCCGCAGATGCTGTCACAAAACAAGAGCTTTCTTGCTTGGATCCACACGGAAAATTTTCTCCGGGCTTCCGTTTCTGTTTGTCCACCACGAATTGTGGCTGCAGGCGCAAACTTTGTGAACGAGGTGAAAACCGAAACCAGCCAAATTTGTTAGCAAGTCGTTTGTTCACCAAAACAAGAGAAAGCAATGACAGCCTTATCCAGACATCTGGCTCAGAGCCCCAGATGCGAGAAAAAAGAGAGGAAATTGCAAAATTATCTCGCAATTTCGATAAATCTTTTAGGGAGGCATATTTATAATTAAAGCCCAACAAATAACCCTACTTATTTCTGGGCTTTCTGAAACAAAGCAGAAGTTTTTGTTGGGTCAGGGAGGTCGTGAGTCGGTTGCTCAAGAACGGCCTCTGGCTCGCCCACGAGCGCCGAGGCGGCCTTCCTCCCGCGCCTGCACCCAGCGCACGCGCAGAGGCAGCCGACCAGCGCCACCAGGAGGCCACCGGCGGCCGCTCCACCCACGGCCGCACCGACGACAATACTCTTCTTGGACCTCGCTCTGCTTCCATCCGCCATGCTGGTATCCGCGTCAGGCTGCCCTGTGGGATCGCCGGGTTGGGCCCATCAAGGCTGTTGCTGTCGTACCTATGGAGCTTGGACACCTCGAGGCCGTTCAGTATCGGGTCGTGGTACAGCGGTCTCGTGGTAATGTCCGGGTGCAGCGCGACCCACAGGTCCGTCTGGCCGGCCGGAGCCCGGCGCCGTGACGATGAGGAGGTAGTCGGTGTTCACCGGAATTCCGATTCCTCCGCTCCACGCTATCATGTCCATCTCCGCCTGCGCCGTCCGGTTGTTGAGGTAGACGTAGTCACGTAGAACGACCGCTGGTTCACCTTCGTTATCGGTTACTGGATCTCGCAGAAGTGGAACCTCACGAGGTAGTAGAACCCCGCGTCGACGGGGACGATCCATGTGAGGTTGTAGTTCAGGTTGATCTGCGCGGTCGGGCCCATCGATCTCGCCGACGCGTAGACGCCCTCCGGCACGGTGTACGCCGTCACGGACGGCGGGTACTGGATGGCAGGCCCGTACCGGAAGCCGCCGTTGAGGCTTCCCCCGGAGTTGACGTTCACGGTGAATTTGTTGGATGGGCCGGACGCTCAAACCAGCAGTGGGAAGCGCAGGCTCGTTTCGTGCTCGTTTGGTGCGTGGGTGAAATACGGGGTGCGTAGAGTGGTGGTGGTGGGAGAAACAACGATTTTCTGCCTTATGTCACGGAGTTCTATCACCGTACAAATTTTATTAGGATTTGTGTTGTATTTCTCCAATTTATTTTTATACACTTTATCTCTTATATGCACCTACCGTGTGATATGTCTCGATTATACACAATGCAAAGAATCTCACCTCATCTCTAATTATTTTCTCTCTCTCTTTGCACAATTGTAAGATCAAATTGACGAGCGGGACCGACAATTGTGGGGCCTATCTGTAAGTGAGAGTTGAGGTACATTTTGATGGACGTACTGTGCATACGATCTCTCCCCTCTATTTTGGTGGGTGTAATTGACCGTAATATACACCTCAAATTTTTTTCGATCTGCAGAACAATTCACCGAAACTACACACAAGAAACTAGAACTACCAACGCAAAAGAGCAGTTGGGCTGGGCTACATCCCTGCCGATGCATACTAGCATCTCGGGTGTCATAGTTCATGTGAAATCATTTCGGCCTCTCGATCAGTTGGGCTTTTATTTGGTCAGTATTATGGGCCCCATGAACTAAACATCGGTAGAACATGGCGAGCAGGAGTACATGTTTAGATTGTAGCCGAGATTTCCCTAAAAAATATACTAGCATCTGCTTGTCCTCAACGACGGCAGCCAGCAGCACTTATTTTTTACAGCGTCATATGGCAGTTCTAGAACTACATAGAGAAGACAATGGTAACATTGGTAACTGTAGATGGTACTGTAGCGGTGAATCCTAGCAGTTTTAGCCATCGGATTGACACTTATCAGTGGCCATAGTTTCATTCAATCTTAGGATTCAAAAGTTTAAACTTGGTACAGAGATAGAGATATTATAGCCCAGATGTTCTAGCAGCCGGAAGAAAACATATATTATATGGGTTTTCATTTTATGTTAAACCGAGTGGAAAAGGTCGGTCGGTCAATGGAATTTGATCTGCCTAACCCAAACTAAAGCACAACAAGAAATTGCACATTTGGGCCTTCCCGTTGGGCTTTTCTTTTGGGCCACAGGCTCCCAGCTTTTGGTGACATGCTGCCAATGGAAAACCCCGACGTTTGAGACAGAGCTCATGAGTTGCTTTGTTAGTTTGTTCACGAGCTCATGCGGCACTACCAGAAGTCTGGCGTATCACTGTATAAGACTCGAGTCAAAGTGCACGGCGTCACTAACGGGGAAGTTCTGCAGCACGCTTTCTTCGTGGAAGAGCCCAGAGCTGGGAGACTGGGAGTCCCTGCCGTGAAAGCATAGACCAAAAAAGCCGCATCCAGCTGTTCGCCACGTCAAGATGAGTCCATGGTACGATCGATGCAACCCAATCTTGTCGTTTCCCCTGAGGTGGAGCCCACCACCAAAACTGCACGTCTGTACCATGGGCCATCGCCACAGCAAAACAATAATTAATTAATTAATTAATCACGAAACCAGCCCGGCTATACGTGGCACTGCCCGTGGGCCCTCCCGCCTGCTGGTTCCAGAACCACCCACGGTTTTCTCACCAGGCTCCACGTCACAGCCGTTTGTCGTGTACCTCTTCTCGCGATAAATACGCGTCAAGTCCACCCCCTGGTTGTAACCTAAGCTTAAGCAAAAAACTTGAACCCCCTCTTCCTCTCTCCAAAGCAAGGCTTCAGCTAAATCTAAAGCTCGCAGTCTTGCGCAATGGCGCGATCTCTCTCCTGCGCCTTCTTCTTCGACACCGAGCCGCTTGGCGAGCCGGACCGGCACGCGCTGGACGCGTGCGCGCTCTGCGCCAAGCCGCTGCTCTGCAACAACGACATCTTCATGTACAGGGGGGACACGCCCTTCTGCAGCGTGGAGTGCCGGTACGAGCAGATGCACCACGACGCCGCCTGCGCGAGGCAGGCCAGCTCCAGGCGGAAGCAGCTCGGCAGGCACGAAGCAGCACCGGCGGCGGCGCCCACAGCTGCCGTGTCCAGAAAGGCTGATGTGTCCGTGGCGAGCTAACTAAGCTGCGCGGCCTGCGCCAGATTTGAGTAGCTAGGAAGAGCTTGCCTTGGGTTGGAGAAGCTAGATGCGGGGAACTGGAGTTGCTCTTGGCCGGCAGTTGATTTGGTCAAAGACGGAGCAGATAAAGGGAAAGCAATCAAACCAGATTTACCACGGGTTTAACTTCAATTGGGCATGTGTTGTCCACACCAATTTTTATTCTCCCTTTTGATTTGCTTCTATTTGAGTTTGTGTATGAGAGGCTAAGCCCAAGAGCCAGTGTGCAAAGAGCACTCCCACTGTGTAATTATTTAAGGCAATGGATATAAGTTTGTCGATTTTGAGCAAAACCAGATCATGTATTACTCTTTGGTATGATTTCAGAATTCTTTAGCGCACGATAGTCTGACAAACGAGGCACGATCCGCAACTTACGACTGATCGCCGGCTTTTAGGCCGGTGGATTTGTACACGTATGATGCCTGCACAAACTCTAATGTTGGTCTGACAGAAATCAGCATGGCTGTGCTCTAATACAGCTCTAGCTGGTATTATTTCCATGTAATTAAATTTTATCACTGTTTGTTCTCATGAATTTCGTTGTAAACGGAAGCACTTCTACTTATCCGTCCCCGTTTCTTTTCATGGATTTGGTGGAATTGCTACCGAATTACTGAAGACTAGACAAAATAGGAAGAAACAAACCAGTCACTGGAGACTAAACAAAATAAGATTTTCAGTGTGGGAAGTGAGTAAACAAATGACCAAAGTGGAGGAAATCACCACAATCCAACGTCAGATTTGTTAACATTTTCCATTCTTTATATTTTCTGTACGTCTCACTACTCATCGCCGAGTCACTGAAAAGTACAGGGGCCATCAGGAGATGCGTCACGGGCTCATGGCTTGGCTGGAAGGTGTGGACGTGCAACGGACCATGTGTCCGGTCACAACCAGGTAGGCCGTGACTCACTGCATATGCAGCACGTATCGACGACGTCCACGCCAAAACCAACCCAGACACTTTATTTGTGCTCCCCTCTCTGGAGCCAACATTTGTGTGGCCAAGACTCGATCGATAGCGAATACTTCCAATCAAAATTTTTTGACCGTGCATGTCAGTTAGTAATTTGTAGTTCTGCACCAGCGAGACTCTGCCAAACAAGTGGCATTGCTGCTCCCGGAGGAAATGTCGATCTATTGCTAGTCTGCTACCGAGATTACTTGCAGACTCCAATGATTACGTACAATGCTTCAATGTTAAGCCACATAAACAAACTGGACGCAGATCTCAAGAAAGCTGCCTCCCAGGACGAAGCCTGCCTGCCTGCCGGGCAATGCAAAATGCCACTTGCCCGTATTCTCTCACAAGAAAGGCACCCCAGAACTAGCAGTGGAATGTTAAACTGTGCAACTGCAATTGCAAGGTGCTTCGCCATTTACCCTTTCCCCTTGCTTCAAAACGAGCAGGGTTCAACCCTGGCAACATCTCGTTTTAAACAACACATCTCATGAGGTGTGCATCCTTCTCCCCAGAGTTTTTAGCTATACTAAAACTGCAAATGGCTGCACGGATTGCTTGCATCTGCCGCTGTGGTATGACCAGTTTGTGTATTTGATTATACAAGATCTGCATATGTGCCCACCTCCTAGCGTCTCGCGAACTGCTCACAAGGTGCTGCCTGGCGTGCATGCACCTCACTTCCCAAGAATCCCGTATGGAGCACTCACTAAAAAAAAATAGAGGACCACAATTTTCTTCATCTTTTTTCTTGAAAAAGTTCCCACACATCGCTCTCTATTATTAGCGCACCAAACGATGTGGGGTACCTGTCTCGAATGTTGGCAAAAAGGCTGGCGCGCCCTAATTATCAGCACTACTAAGATATTCGCGTTAGTTTAAGCCAAAGCTGCCGAATGATAATTAGTAATGTACTACTAGATTTGATGCCCGCGATTCCGACTACAGGCACGGAGAATGCTTTTGCTTTGGTTAATGACGCGAATATTTACCCTGCTGATCTTTTGCTGCGAATAGCGGAGCAAACCATCCGTATTCTGAATCGATCGATTATTGACGTTTCTGGAGCGACTTCTCTGCGTTTCTATCAGGAGCCCGTACCCCCGTCGACATCACACAGACATACCACGATTCCTGTCGTTTTCGTCGCTGTGGAGCCATGTGGGTTATCAAGGCAAGCACTGCACGATGCGCGAATGAAGAAGTCCAACTACTCCAACGCCCATAACTAGCGTCTTAGGACCTGTTTAGTTAGGACCTGTTTAGTTAGCCTATGGTTATTGACAAAACTGCTGTTAGCTGGCTGTTTGGAAAAACTGCTGTAGCTGTGGGACAATAAATATATGGCTTTTGGTTTATCTAAATCATCTATAGCATTTTAAAAAATAAGTATAGAAGTTTCAACACATTACAAAAAGCTAGCAGAAGGTATCTTTTTCAAATAGCTGAATTTGTACTGCAAAGCCCACAGCTACCATTAATAAAAACTGCTGAAAAACTGACCGTTTAATTGGGTTGTAGCTTTTTCTAGTGAAAAGCTGCTGAAAAACCCAACCAAACACCCCCTTAGCCTCTGCCCGGCGCGCGGTATTGCCCGACCCGTGGGCCGTCTCGCCCGCAACGCACGAGACCACAGTTTTATCGTCCCGCCCATGCACCCGTTTGCCTTTGCGTGTCCGTCCCCGCGCACCATATATACCCAGCCTGCGCTTCGTTGCACACAGACACTTGCCTCTTCTTACCCCCGCACCCAAAGCAGCTCAGCTCAAGGCCGGACTTGCTAGCAAACCACTTACATACACCGCCATGGCGGCTTCCCTAGCCTGCGCCTTCTTCTTCGACGCCGAGCCGCTCGGCGAGCCCGGCATGCACGCGCTGGACGCGTGCGCGCTCTGCTCCAAGCCGCTGGCGCGGGACTGCGACATCTTCATGTACAGAGGGGACACGCCCTTCTGCAGCGAGGAGTGCCGGTACGAGCAGATGCAGCTCGACGCCGTGTACGCCAGGCAGGCCGCAAAGGCGGCCGGCCGGAGGCAGCAGCAGTATTCCTCGGGAACAGAGTCGCGGCGCGGGCACCAAGAGTCGAGGAAGGTGTCCGTGGCGAGCTAACCGTCCAGCGTGCGAAGCGCGCGTGGCTTAGAGAAGTTACTGTTTGAATCAACAAGATCTGATGAAACATCGATTTGAGGATTCGATTTCTCGGGTAGTCTTGTCTAAGCCGGAGTAGGACCTCGACACCGTCTACGCAAGGCAGGCCAGCATCAGGCGCTGCCCAGGAGCCACGAATTAAGCAGCGCAGATTGAAGTAGCAAGAAACAGCATCTTCCGTTGGAGAAGCGAGATGCGGGAAGTTGGAGTTGTTCTTCGCCGGTCGGTGCCGTGCCAATCAATTTTTTTCTTCTTCTTGAAATCAGTGGCGATCAATTGATTTGATCAGAAACGAAATAGAAAAGGCAATCAATTGGCGTTGGTCTGACGAAGGCGATCAAACCAGATTCACCATGGGATCAATTTGACTTTCGCCATTCGTGCGTCCTTTTTCCGCTTTTGATTGTATCCTATGGGTTTGTGTACGAGAGGCTAAGCCTAAAGGGTCATTGTGCAGGGAGGGATTTGCTAAAATGCCACGCAGTACCTTGCCACTCGCCGAAATGCCACGAAGTACCTGGCGTTCGATGAAATGCCCCAAATCCCACTCCCCGGTTACAGCTAACCAGAGCAACGAACCAAACCGAGCAATCTAACCCGAGCAACGAACCAAACCAGCAACAGCAGCCCTAACTCTTCTCCACAGCTCCCGCTGGACGCCGCCACCGGACAACGCCACCGGTGCCGGGGCCGACGCCGCTGCGCCCCGAGCCACCTCGTGCTTCTCCGTTCGCCCAGGTGCGCCGCCGCTCGCGCTGCACCATTCGCCCAGGTGCTTCGCCGCCGCTTCGGTCAGGTGCGCCGCCGCTCGACAGCACCGCCGCCGGGGTCGAGGCCGCCAGCGGAGAACGCCACCGGTGCCGGGGACGACGCTGTTTCGCCTCCCATTGTAGGCAATACGCATGACAAATCAATGCTGGGAAATCAGTACAGACAAATCAATGCTGGGAAACGAAATACATTTATCCAACACGAAATACGTTTTACAAAACGAAATATATTTTACAGAAAACGAAATACATTTATCTAACACGAAATATATTTTTAAGATGCTGGCAGAGTAAAACAGAGCAAAGAAAGAACAGCCTGAAGATCTACAGTGATTCACCCGACAACTGAGAACAAAATTACCTGATAAAACACAGATAACGAACACTAGGGTGCTAATTGATCAGATAGTTGAAGAGACAAGTCACTAGACATTTCCTGTAGTGGCATGGTAGATCTCTTCAGGAATGGCATGGGATTTAAAAAGGTAGAACTACCTTGCAACTGAGCAAGCAATATTACAACATAAGTCGATTTAGCACTACAGTGAACAACTAATCCAAATTAACTTCTCTAGTTTACTACCATGCAAATCATTTCAGTTATTATTTGGAGAACCTGAAGATTCAGATATCAGGGTGGAACAAGATTCAGATATCCCTGTCCAGAAACAGCAAATAAAAAAAGTCAGCACCTGTTGCACCAAAAATAATTACCAACATTCTGATCTCAGAAGATTCCACTTACCTGACTGAGCTACAAGTTTCAAGCCAGTATGCTCAAACAGACAAGTAGTAATCCCATGCAGATAACTCCAATCAATCATAACAAGTAGTTTCATGTTGAAAGCATTACAATTCTCCAAAAGCATTACAATTCTCCAAAAGTCTCCAAAAGCATTACAATTCTCCAAAAGTCTCCAAAAGCATTACAATAGCATTATAATTCCCTAGCAGTCTCCAAAAGCAATACAATTCTCCAAAAGTCTCCAGAAGCATTACAAATCTCCAAAAGTCTCCAAAAGCTTCCTACTTCTCCACTCCTACTTCTTCTTTCTAGGTGTGAGCTTTTTCTTCATCTTTCTAGGCTCAATTCTTGTTGGCGAACTTGTCTCCATCTCATGGGGGCGTACTAGTTCCGAAGCTCCATCTCCCATCTCATTCAATACTTCACTGCAAAATATTAATTGTTAGAAGAATTGCAAAACCATATACCAAGCTACCCATTACCAACAATTACCTAGCTAGCGGTTCTGATGGTCCTGCCCCTCCATCAGGGGTGAAATAAGCACTCCTCCTGGGCTTCCTTTTCCTGTGATTACAAGATACAAATTGAGTTGTTAGTACATTTCAGTTGTCTCATTGACCAAAGTACATGTAATACATGACCTTTTCTTTGTCCCATTGGTTGGACAAGTAGACTGTCTGTGGCCCAAAATACCACACTTCTTGCATCTGTTCATGCTACCCATCCTTGTACCAACTGCAGTCTTCTTCGATTTGTTTCCACTGTTACCTCCAGGTTCTAAGCAGTTCTTGAACCTATTCTTCCTAGGCCTACCAGCTGACCTTTTCGCAAATGGGGGATACAGATCAAATCCTAGATCCACCTTGGGCCACTGAGACCGATCTGTTAATGGCTCTATTGGTATGGCATAAGCAGCGGCGTCGGCCCCGGCACCGGTGGCGGCGTCCAGCGGGAGCTGTGGGAGAGTTAGGGGGAGTTAGGGCTGCTGTGTTCGTTGCTCGGGTTAGATTGCTCGGTTTGGTTCGTTGCTCTAGTTAGCTGTAACCGGGGAATGGGATTTGGGGCATTTCATCGAACGCCAGGTACTTCGTGGCATTTCGGCGAGTGGCAAGGTACTGCGTGGCATTTTGTGCAGGAGCACTGGCACTGTACGAAAATTAAAGGCAATCGATGTAATTTCTATCTGTCCTAATTTTGATGTGTTTCCCTCGACAGCTCAGAGTAATTCAACGAACAGTGCAAAATGGCCCGCGTATTTACATGACTATATTTACTACGTGATGTTAATATTGTATTCTTCGTCGTCTGCTTGGCTCATCACTAGGCATCCTTTTCATCATTAAGCTCATAATTGATAAACCTTATCATGTTCTGACATTTAGTATTGCGCTTAGAGTTTGCTCTTAGATCCACATGTATGAGAGTGATCCCGTAGTTATGCCACTAAGCTTCGTAGCAAGATTTAAATCCTCTTGATCAAACTGGTACCTCTCTCTGGAAAACATCATCGTCGCCTTACCAAATCTCTCCATCGTCACCAATTTATTTAGCAAACCTCAATTAAAGCAGTTACTACCTTGACATCGTGTCATGATCCATCTCATTACCTCGACGACAATGTGTTCATTGGTGTATACTTATCGAAAATTGCTAAAGTATCTCCTCGTCTCGTCATAGCTTCCTTTCTCATTGTGACCATGTTGTTTTGCATCGTCTTATAATTTTCTTATATGCTTGAAACGATTTATTACATACTTAATGTAACCTGTTGTTTTGCTTTCAGTATTTACTGTGGTAGCATACCATAGTTTCACTTTGTTTGTACAATATGTTCGCCTGTACTAGTAGTGTATTGGCATGTATGGTGGCAATCATAATACGTGTATATAAAATATTAAGTGCACTCGTACTGGTATGGTTCACAGCAGCAGACATGACATATACGACTGTATCGTTTCCAGTGATGTGCTATATCCCTGCTTCTCTTCATGAATGGTGAAAATGAACTGTACCTTGCTCAAGAAACAGGGGTACGTTGATAGCTAATCATTAGACTAAACAAAATAAGAGAAGTGAGTAAACGAAAGGCCAGATTGGAGGAAATTATCGTTCTCCAACGGCAAATTCTTTGAACATTGCCGTTGTTTATTTTTCTGTACGTCTTGTTACTCATCGCGGGTCAGAACCATCAGGATGATGCGTCATGGCTTGGCTGAATCGTGTGGACCGCGGACGTACGACCAACCATGTGACCGATCACTACCACGTAGCTAGGCCGTGACTCTGCATATGCCACAGATATCGGCGTCGTCCACGCCCAGTTATAACAAGCCCAACACTTTATTCGTACTCCCCACTCTGCAGACAACATTTGTGTGGTCGACACTCTAGAGCGAATACTTCCATTCAAACCTTCAGAGCCTCAGAGGCGAATACTTTGCATTTTTCTTCAACGTGCATGTCCGTTAGTAATTTGTAGTTATGCACCAGCCACTCTCCGTGAAACTAGTGTTACTACTTCTCAACTTCTCTCGGAGAAAATGTCGACCTAAAGTATCTTTGTCACGAGATTACTTGCGGACTCCAATGATTACGTGCAATGCTTCATTGTTAAGCGACATAAACAAACTAGGCACACATCTCAAGAACGCTGCCTCACAGAACGAAGCAAGCCTGTCTGACCGGACTACTAGTAGTACAAGTGGAATCTTGAGCCGTGCAACTGCAGTTGCAAGGTGCGTCCCCCTTGCTCCGAAACGAGCACGGTTGCCGAGGTGAAACCTGCCAACCTCTCGGTTAAACAACACATTTCAGCTTTCACCCTCTCGGTTAAACAACACATGTCAGCATCCTTCTCTACAAAGTTAATTTGCTAAGGCTGCACGGACTGCTTGTCGCTGCCGCTGGTGTATGACCATTACCAGTTCGTGCGTCTGATTGCGTAGACAAGAGCCATATGTGCCCGCCTCCCAGCGTCTCGCTTCCTGTTCACAAGGGGCTGCCTGGCGGGCATGCACCACACCACCAAAGATTCCCGTATGGAGCACTCACTATAAATGGGGATCTCAATTTGTTTTTCCGTTCTTTTCTTCTTTTAAAAAGTTCACATATGTGCTACGGTATTGCTCTCTATTATTTCGTGCCTAACCATGTGGGTCTGCCTATGTTGTATGTTTGTAAAAAGGCTGGCACGCTAATTATCAGCATTAAGACGATCTCATTAGTTTAAGCCGAAGCTGCCCTAATGATGTTGATTTGGTGCCCACGATTCCGACTAGAGGGACAGCAAATTCTTCTTTTGCGTTGATTATTGACGCGAATATTTACTCCGGTATTCCGCTAAGAAAAGCGGAGCAAGTGTTTCTGTTTCGAATCAATGGACGGTAGCGCTAGCACACGGTTTGGGGGACGTCGACAGCGACGTTTCGGAGCGACTTCTCCCTGTTTCTATCAGAAGTCGGGACCCACACCACCCTCGTCCACGTCACACAGACGTTAATGATTCCCGTCGTTTTCACCGCGGTGGAGCCGAGTGCGTGGCCCACGTCGGCCACCAAGCCAACCACTGCACTGCACGGTGGCCCGAGCGCGAACAAACAAGTCGAAAAACTCGATTTCATGGGGAGAAAAGGGAGTCGAACCGCTCCATCTTCCATGGTTAGCGCGGTATTGCCTCCGACCTGTGGGCCGTCTCGCCCGCACCGGACCTGAACACAGTTTTTCTCGCGCCCATGCACCAGTATCCTTGACGTGTCCGCCCCCGCGAACCATATATACGCGGCCTCCGCTTCGTTCAACTCAGCAAACTCGCCTCTCTCTTCCTCTCCGCACCAAAAGCAGCAACGCACTCGCTGCAGCCTTCTTCCTCCTCCCGGCACCAAGTGCTGCACCCTTGCGCGAAAACTACTTACTCACACACACCCCATGGCGGCATCTGTTGCCTGCGCATTCTTCTTCGACGCCGAGCCGCTCGGCGAGCACGGCATGCACGCGCTGGACGCGTGTGCGCTCTGCACCAAGCCGCTGGCGCGCGACAGCGACATCTTCATGTACAGAGGGGACACGCCCTTCTGCAGCGAGGAGTGCCGGGACGAGCAGATTCATCTCGACGCCGTCTACGCCAGGCAGGCCGCCAGGGCTGCTGGCCGGAGGCAGCAGCAGTACGCTTCGGGGACAGAGGCACGGCGTGGGCACCAAGAGTCCCGGAAAGTGTCCGTCGCCAGCTAACCGGCCAGAGAGCACGAAGCTGCGTGCGCGGCTGAGAAGAGCTTGGTTTCTTTGAATCAACAAGATCCCATCAATCATCGATCTGACGAGATAAAGGTGTTTGATTTCTCCGGCACTCTCGCGGTCTCGCCTGAGCTAGTCGGAGAAGGATCTGAGGAAGTTTATCTGCTTGAGGCTCTGGCCATCTGGGTCGCCCACTCGGAAGTCCTTCTCTAGGCTCTGGCCGGCTCCTTTTGCCTGTGTTTATGTTTGAGGCTTAATTTGAGCGTCTGTAACATCATCACTGTGTAAATCGAATCCATTTGGAAAGCCTTAGTTCGATGCAAATTTTGAGGAAGATGATGACTTGTCTGAGCTTTACGTTTTCTTATCACTGTTGATCTAATTAAGACCCTCGGGATAATATTGCTTTAAAACTGAGTATTCGTTGAGTATACGCTGCCCCATATAATTTGGCAAAACTACGGGCAGGAGTGTGGTCCAACCTCGCATAGTATGTGATTATGTCTCTCCGTTATGAATCAAGCAGCTCTGCAAACTTCCTACATAAATCATGGAGACGGGGAATAGAGTGACCCACGATGTAAGAAAATTCTGTCTTAGTTCTATAAGCAAAGGGTGAAAGAGGAAAGGTGCATTAAGCATTAACCTTACCCTTCTTTTTAATGAGATCATTTCTTCGATTTTCCCCTTCTTGAATTAATACATAGCGTATCATGCTGCCTTTAATCTTAGTAGATATAAAATTAGTAATGCCGTCTGTGTATACAGCCATACACGAATAATAGGCATATACTTCTGACCACCAATTTTAGTGTACATAGAACGGAAACGAACGTTCATTTTGCATCGAAGTACTGCAGCTGAACATTTCAGTTCTTTGTTTTTTTTTCTGGGCTCCCCTAGGTAAGAGACCACACAGAACCCGAACTTTTTTTATAAATATTATTTTTAAAACAAAGAATTCGAGATCTATACGTCCAGTTTCAAAAATTACAAAAGTATCATCCTGTCGTCCGACCGTTGGACGACAGGGGGCTTATCGTCCAACCGTCGGACGACAAGCCCCTGTCATCTCACGGTGGACCGAAAGGATGTCTGTGGGGCTTATCATTCAACCGTCGGACGACAAGCCCCCTGTCGTCCAACGGTTGGACGACAGGCATCTTGTTACGCTTTTTCGTGCGTTTTCAATGGGCTATCGGAGTCCCGTGGGACGACAGGGGCTTGTCGTCCAACGGTTGAACGATAAGGCCCTGTCGTCCAACCGTCGGACGACAGGGTGATACTTTTGTAATTTCTGAAATCAGACGCATAAATCTCGAATTCTTTATTTTAATAATAATATTTATAAAAAAAGATCCACAGAACCCTGTGAGGCCGGCGAGGCAAGACGATCCGCGAGACACGTCACGGCCCGGCAGAATCGGACGGATGCATGAAACGAGCATGCGTCAGATCACCGCAGCATCATCCGTGACAGTGGATGGACGGCCACCGTCCACGCCCACGCCTTACTCGTGCTCCGCTCGCCGCCCCGTTGCCAGTACCCGTGTGGCGCACGTAGATCTAACCGCATGCTTCCAAGCAAACTCTTGGAGCCCCCGCGACACACACGAATTCTTTTTACTTCTCTCGCTGCCCAGCTGTGCGTTTTACAAGCTCCTCGTGCTAGTGTGGTACGACGGACCTCTCATTGGTGAAAATGTCAAGCATTAGTTTTTATATATTTCCCCTACAACAACAAAGTGATGCTGCTTCTGTTTGAAGTTTCTTTATAGAACTGGAGCACATGTATCAACGAGGCTGCTTGCTTCCCGGAAAGAGGCCTCGCCAGCAGAGTGCCATTGGCTGCCTCTTGTGGGTTTTTTTTTATAAATATTATTTTTAAATTTTTTTTTCAGAATTTATAGGTTTCTTTGAAAAAATTATAAAACTAACACCCTGTCGTCCAACCGTTGGACGACAAGAGGCCTGTCGGCCAATGGTGGAACGACAGGCACCTATCATCCAACCATGGAACGACAGCCCTGCAATCGATCACCTCCTATACTATACTGGTAACAGTACTTATATCTCTAACTCTTTTTCTTCCTTCAAATCATCTAGTGCATTAAATCTTAGTAGAAAAATGGATCATTTACGGGCCCATGTATCCACGGGTGCGATCAGATTTCAAATCCGTTCGCCGGTTTTCGAATTACTATAAATTTGGGCTGTTTTAACCAAATTTGGGTAAATTCATAGTAATTCGAAAACCGACGCACGGATTTGAAATCCGATCGGTACCAGTGGATACATGGGCCCGTAAATGATCCATTTTTTACTAAGATTTAATGCATGAGATGATTTGGAGGAATGAGAAGAGTTAGATATATAAGTCATGTACTGTTACCAAGTCAAATATTATTTTTGAAACCAAAAATTCGAGATCTATACGTCCGGTTTCAGAAATTACAAAACTAGCACCCTGTCAGTCCACTGTACGCCGACAAGCAGCTTGTCAGCCGACCGCCGACCGATAAGGGGCTTGTCGGCTAACGGTCGACCGATAAGCCCCTGTCGTCCCCCCGGAGAGCGACTGTGTGCCGAAAGTGCTGATGGGGCCCCCTGTCGCCACTTGTCGTCCGACGGTGGAACGACAAGTCCCGTAGTCGTCCAACTGTCGGACGACAGGGGTTAGATTCTGCCCTCCAGGGCCCCTCTTGGCCTTTGGTGGCCCGTGAACGCCTCCAGCGCCCCTTTTGGCCTTTAGGTTGCCTCCAGTACATCACCCAAGCGCAGCGCCCCCTATTTATTCACCTCTCACCTGTCTCTGCCTTCCACCCATCCACGAAAAATTCAAAAATCGATACAGAGGAGAGGGGTTAGGGTTCGGGAGCGAGGTGAGAAGAAAGAAGCTCTCGGAAGTGGCAAGGGGGAGAGAGGGGACATTAGAGTTCGGAAGGTCAGGCGGAAGAGGGATCTCGGCAGCGGGGCGCGTGTGAGGTAAATAGTTGCGTAATTTTTTTGTTTAGTTTGCTCGAAATAGTAACTATGCCCATATTGCAAAATGGTAGGAATGGCCTCATCTGGTGCTGATGAGATGCCGAAGGAGAAGATGTATGCCGACGTGCCCACAGGTGTCAAAGTTCCCCTTTGCTAGTGCCAAGATCCGTACAGACTGATGAAGTCGCAAGAATTCTCGTACACGTACAGAAGAAGATTCTTCATGTGTGCTAACTACGACGAAGAGCCACCGAAATTTGGCATGTTCAGACGGCGTGAAAGGGTAAAACTTGCACATAGCCGCATTTATAGCACGATGCAATACTATGGTAACAGTCGTTTGCTTACAGTCTCCACCTATTATATGTGACTACATACAGTGGGTGGACATTACCCAATCGAAAGAGGTTGAGGAAGAACTCATGTGGAAGGTTGACTGTAGTCGAGATCGGCTTCTGCAACGCATGCACGAGGAAGAGGAGGAGGAGAAGAGAAAGCGTTGGCAGGAGACGCAACGTAAAGAAAAGAAAGAGGTGGAACATCGAGCTGCGGAGGCACGTGAGGCCGAAAGGGCGAGGAAGCGCGGGATGGCGCGCCGCGCGAAGGAAGAAGGGAAGGAAGCTCACGCTCGTCGTATGAGGAAGCGAAAATATCCGAAAGGCCCTGAGTAGTTATTTCAATGTTCTATTAGGTTGTTCGGCTGTATGCGAATGTTATCGTACCGTGTTGTGACGCCATGTGTAGTGCTGACGATGTTTCAAACTCTAGATTTCCAAGAAATAAACAAAGTGTTCCATGCAATTCAGTAGAACTAAAGATAGTCAAAATGCAAAAGGAAATGGTGCGAATGTACGGCTAAAAAAAACTAGTCCTGCTCGTCTCCCTGGTTAGGTCCTCCTGGGCCTCCCTGTGGTGCGGTGGGTGCGGCGGCTCTACGAGTACGACGACGTGGTCTCTTGCAAGGACCGGACAGTGTCAAGGGCTATGCCGGCTGTGGCTGACGGTGACCCCTGCCGTAAATCGGCTCATCCGGCTGACGAGGCGGCGACTGCGTGACCTGCGTGGGTGGTGGCGATGAAATCTGAAATGCCGGGACGTGAGGAACAACCCCTGAAGCGTCCGCTTGGTTCCACATGTCGCCATAGTCAATAGTATCTGTTGAACCCGTAAACGCCAAAACGGGAACCGTGTCACCTATAGTAAACAACTGTATCTAGTAATATAATCCAAGAAAATACTAAGACCATATTAGTAATACGGCTTTACCTGTAGTGTGGACCATCACAGACTGGGGATTGTACCAGTGCGAGCAACCCGCCTGCGTCGGGAAAGGTGGTGCTGGTTACAATGTCCACTGTGGCTCGTGATGCCACGACGAGCCACCCGCCTGCGTCGGGAGAGGTGGTGCTGGCTAGGGTGTGGACTGTGGCTGGTGATGCCACGACGAGCCACCCGTCTGCGTCGGGAGAGGTGGCGCTGTCTGGGGTGTCGAGTTGTGGCTGGTGATGCCACGACGAGCAACCCGCCTGCGTCGGGTGAGGAGGAGGGGGCTGTGATTGCTGCTGCCACGACGGCGAGGAGTGCCGTGGGGGACGGTGTGCATGATGACTAGACCGTCCAGCCACGACGTCTGAAGCGCGCGCACAGATCAGAGTCTCAAAGATCTTCCGGAGCGTGCCATTGAGACGTTCCCACGCGGATCGATGATCGGATGGACTCATCTCAATCCCCATGTCAAGTTGGTTAGTAAGTGCGGCAACCTCCTCCTGAGCCGCGTCATCTGCGCCTGCAAGGACGAAAAGAATTATTAGTTGCTCCGTACTTTGTTTTCGATATTTCATAGCAAACAAAGGAAATCGTGGCACACTACGTGGTGCCTGACGCCAACAACAGAAGCAGCCGGGTAGTAATCCAACGTGCGGCCCTGCTGCATGTCATCTGGGTCGGCACGCGGTACGTAGAACAACCTCGTACCGGAGCGGTATCACTCGAGGTACGCATCGTACTCGGCTGGGTCGAAGGCCGTGTCCTCGTGCCAGAGATCTGCGCTTGCCGTCGTCCACCGTTCGACAAACGGCGCAAGGTTTTGTGCCCAAGTTGTTGCCGTCTTGTGACCACCTTGTCGGCTATACCTACATTTCGTGATTATTCGTACGATGTGAGCAAAATATATTACAATACTATTATCAGGCAATAAAACCTTATATGCTCGTACTTGTGGATGTGAGGCTGAAGCGTGGGCGGTGCTGGGGGAGGACATAACTGGCGTTTGCCGAATTGACGCATCACTCGGTGCACATCGGTTACCTCCACAGTGACGTCGAACACTACGGTAGCCTTCGTCATCCAGTAATCAAGGTCTCTGGTACACAAGGCTGAAATCCCGTCAGACGCTCGTCGCGTCAACGCCTTGGCACTGTACGGCTCCCAGATCACCTGACTAGGGTGCAACATATCGAACTGCGATGTGAAGGCTGGGTAGCAGTTCTTGACCTGTTAGCTAGCATATCGTACCTGTCGGGAATGAAAATAATTAATAAGAAGGAAAAAATAAAGTATTTTTTGTAAGAAACCATATTTAGTATAAAACTAACCCGTCTCCGTGTCCAAAGTGTCCCAAAAGTAGGCATATCGATGAGGTCCCCGTGGTATTCCCTATCGTCATACGGTACGTCGAACTGCACGTCTGGCCGTCCGATCGGGAATCGCTCGTACGACCAAAGCTGCAACAAAAGTGGGCAACCCAGTACCGCCGACTTCTCGGCGCGCCTGCTGCAAGCATTGCACATGGCTCTCAAAGTGGCGGCCAGGACTGCTGAACCCCAACTCCTCTGAACTTTGTTCTCGCGACAACGTGCATCCGCGATCTCCCGTGCTACTCCGATGTAGCGAGCGTGCACAGTGTTTACGTGATTGGACGTGAACATCACCTTGTCGAAGAGCCACAAGATGTACGCCTCTAGACAAAGGTCAACCTGCTGCGCCGTAAGCGCGACACCAGGGTAACCTAGCGCTCCGATCTACATGGAAAAGTGATATCAGAAATGTAATAAAATAACAAAAGTTGCACAATGAATAATAAAGGCAAACAGAGTTACCTGAAAGTTGCGCAACCACCGCCACATAGGCTCATTTGCATCTCGGACCAACTCCCCGACCCCCTGAGCAACACCTGTTAAACGGAACACTATGTCCTCGTGCAAACCTACTGGAGGCTCCAACGGTCCAACTGCGCCTCCAGCCAACGGTAGGCCCAGCAAGAACAAGACGTCCTGCAGAGTAGGCGCCATCTCTCCCCAAGAAAAGTGTAGTGTGTGGGTCTCAGGCCTCCAACGGTCCACTAAGCAGGTGATCAGTGACCGGTCGTAACAAAAACGACGAGACTGTTCATTGTATTGCTCTCTTGGCTCCTCATCATCGTCATCTTGCGGCATGAGCCTCCACTCTGCCGCAGTAGCCTCAACCATCCGTGCCAGGGGTAGGAGACGTGCCCAAGTCAACCTATGAAACAAGTACAGAACAATAAAATAAGCGTCAAGTTATATAATAAAGATTAGTTCGAACAACGTACGTAACTACGAGACCCACCTGTCAACCCAGTCTGGGTGTATCATCAATCCTCCTGAGGCGTGCGAGTGATGAGCACAGAGAGCTTTTGGCCCTCCTCCAGTAGCCTCCCCCGGTGTCGTATGTCAACCGTAGGGTCCAGAAGACGATACGTGGCCATACCTGCGGTAATAATAGATTCATACAAATATAAACTTATGAAAGCATACAAATATGAACTTACGGATTCACACGAAGGGATACCATGTTATGGAAACTTACATGAATTACAAACTTACGAATTTAAGGATTCTTACAGGAATTGTAAACTGACAAACTTACAGGGAAATACGGAAATTACAAACTTACGGGAATACAAACACAATTTTAATTCAACGCATACCAAATAAAAATGTAACAAGTACGGAACAAACTAAATTGAAAGTACAAATTCTTAAATAGCATTTCAACGTTCTCCTGCTGCGCTTCCAGGAGCCGATGTGGTAGCGCCCCCTGTAGTATCCCCTTGGCCTTGTTTCTGTAAGTTAGGACAATATTTCATTCCATGTCCATACCTTGAGCAATGCATGAACTGTCTAGTTGGACCACCAGCCTCCGATTGGTCCATGTCGTTACGAATACGACGAACCTGTCGTCGATCTCGTCTTACCCGGAGTAGTCTTAAATCTAGGATGTATTCCCTTTGAGCCTCGTCTAACTTGTTGAAGTTGCCAACCGCACGGAATCCACTTATCTCCCCGCTCCAAGTATGGAGCACGGACTGCTTCAGATAGTACTGTGACACGAACGAGATTGACTACATTCCTATTTGGCCACATGCAGCTAGCACATGAGAGCAAAGCAGGTGTAACAGCTTCGGTTTGTTACATGTGCACTTGCAAGTGGGCGTGCCTTCCATTCCAATTATAACCTCGTGCATCTTCGTCTCGTTCGCAGCCCCGAAACCAGATTTATCCCTCAGACGTATCTCGTACCTCCTTTCTAGATTCCTAATGCTGTAGACTGTGTGCCCCAATCCCGTTTGAATCTTATCCTCCATGTACTTCATGACCTTTGCACAGTACAGGGTCGCAGGAAAAATATTCATATGTAGTGTAGCATTTCTGTACCTCTCTTGAAAGTACCTCACGGTGCCATGCATCGCACCCTCCACGATAGCAGTTAGAGGTAAACCCTACTGCCCTCTAAGCACAAAGTTGTACACCTCCGCAAGGTTGGTCGTCATGATGCCATACCTAGCGCCATGAGTGTCATGAAGCGAAGACCAGTTCTCAGGCGGCTCTTTCTCTATCCATAGAGAGAAACTTTTTATTTGTTTCGCCTTCCTCCTCCTCGTACCAGGAGGGCCAAATGCCGGAATAGCAGAAAGCTCGCGTGGCTCTTCTTCTGGGCTAAGTATCACTTTTTTCTTGCGATCAATGATCTCGCTCTCAGTAAAGTCATTGAGCTTCGCCCACAAATTTTTGTACTTCTTCTCCTGGTTCTGCTTGCACAAACTCTTAAACAGATTCATCAGGCGCTTGTTCTTAAACTGGCTGAAAAAATTAACCCCTAGATGGCGCATGCACCAACGGTTTTGCAGGTCCGGCCAAGGTTGATCTTCATCCGCCGTTGGTTCCTGGAGAGTCTTCACGGCTTTCAGTATGCCAGGGTGCCTACCGTGAATAAGACATACATTCTCCCGATTCTTCACTACTCCATGTTTAAGATGCCTGAAGAACCATAACCAGCTCGAGAAGTTCTCACCCTCAACGAACGTCATCGCCAATGGCAGGATCTGATTGTTGCCGTCCACACCAATCGCCGTTAGGATCTGCCCCTTGTACTTGCCTGTCAGAAATGCTCCATCCACGTACAGCACTGGATGACAATGCCTGAAAGCTTCAATGCATGCACCGAAAGAGAAGAAAGCTCGGTTCAGCACTTTATAGCCTGGAAAATGCGAGTTCACCGAGTGCTGGATGTCAACATGTGTCCCTGGGTTCCGGAGGAGGAGTGTATAAAGCAGACGGGGCAGGTTGTTGCACAAGTCATAGAAAGTGCCGAAGCGCATCTCTATGGCCTTCTGCTTAGCCCTCCAAGCCTGCCCATATGGAATTTCGTACTTGTACCTGCTCTTTACTGCAACTTGTATGTGCTTTGCTTCTATGTCTTTTTTCTCCACTGTCTCGTTGTACAACAGTTCTACGATGAGAGTGGATGTCAGATTGGGGTAGTGTGCTAGGACATTGCTTCCGACGCAAGTGTGCGGCATGACGTTAGTCACGACCTAATTCACGTCATACTTGGGCACATGGACGTGCACCTTGCTTTCACAGCCATTAGCAGTACAAGTTAAATTTAAATTATTTGGAGAAGATATGTCAGTCCTGAGAATCCTCAGCGTGGAAATGACCCATTGCGTGACTGCATGCTTCAATTCTTTCTTGGTGGCATACATCGAACCAATTTGGATCTGGTTCTTGTTATATTCCCAACAAGAATCATGGCCATCATTCACACTCATGCCACCTATAAGTTCCTGATTCCATGCACTCGGAATCGGGGACTCATGAATGTTATCTTCATCACTGCTATCTTCATCGACATTTTCAGCCATTCCATCTTCATCTTCCTGTTCCATTACCTCCTGCATGGACTCAAAATCAACTTCTTCATCCGCCTGCCCCGCGGGAACTCTTTCTGCCAGTTTACTGCTCTGCCCAGCTTGCCCAGCTTGCCAAGCGGAATGAACTACCTCGTCCACCTGTGGTGTTGGATTGTTATGCTCCGCTTCATACCCACCGCCTTTTGACCCGGCACCCTTGATGATGGCTTGCACTAGTGCGACCGGAGGACTTTCTTGCATTGCAAACCCACATCCACAACCTCCAGTCTCTAGTACTCTCGATCGGCAACAAGTTCCATTTAATATCAGTGCAAGACTTGGTAAACACTGCCTGAATGGTCACAGTATACAGTGCAGGATCCATCGAGATGGTACGTGTTAGCCAATGATTGGGTTCCTTGAAGTTCAGCCTCTCCGGATCGGAAATAGGTAAATCAACATGGCTGAATTCACTAAGATCAACCCCACTATGATTTGAACGAACAACCCCAGGACCATAGTACACCGTCATATTTACTAACTTCGACATACCTGCCGTAAGATAAATTGATATCTCGTCACGTGCTAAGTAAAACATGTAGTTATATTACGTCGCGCGACCGCTAAATTCTTTCATGCTAAATGTAGGTCGAGAACACGCGTACGGCATGTACAAGGGTGCTCTAGAACACACTAGGGTTATCGACCGATAAATCGGGATAGAAGTTTAAGCACGATCGAATGTAACGGTCAGCACGAACAGGTAATAATTAACCTAACTACATAATAATATTCTACGTCTCCGTCATATTTACTAACTCTGATATACCTGCCGTAAGATAAATTGATATCTTCGTCACGTACTAAGTAAAATATGTAGTTATATTACGTCGCGCGACCACTAAATTCTTTCGTGCTAAAAGTAGGTCGAGTACACGCGTACGACGTGTACAAGGGTGATCCGAAACACACTAGGGTTATCGACCGATAAATCGGGATAGAACTTTTAACACGATCGAATGTAACGGTCAGCACGAACATGTAATAATTAACCTAACTACATAATAATATTCTACGTCTCTAATAATAGAACTAATTAGTTCGACCTAATTTAACCATAATTTTTCTCCGTCGTCTAATCAATTATAGACCTAACTAAACTACGAGATTTAACTTACTCAAAATATCCTAATTAAATACGTACAACCATAATAATCTATATTTGCATACATAACCTATAATGATCAATACTAACTTTCTTATACTACGAAAGTACAAATTAGTTTGTACTAAACAACCTAAATAATATACGTAAACACGAACTAATACGTACTAAACTAATGAAATATGAAGTAATAAGTAACTAATAAAATCTACAAAATATTTACCGTAGATGCAAAGCTCCGCCTCTCGCTTCACTCCACCTTCTCTCCCCCGAGCTCCCCTTCTCCCTCTCTTCTCTCTTTTCTTTCTCTCATTCCTCTCCTCTATTCTTTCTCTATTTCTTCCTCTGTTTCTCTCTAATGGCCGCAGGCTGCTCGGGGACGAAATGGGGGCGCTGGACTGCTGAGGCGATGGAATGGGGAAGAGATGGGGCGCTGGAGGGGTTCACGGTACCGAATAAAGCACTGTCGTCCGACCGTTGGACGACAGGGGCCCTTATCGTTCCACCGTTGGACGACAAGCCCCTGTCGTCCAACGGCCGGACGACAAGCGTCTTGTCCGGCTTTTCCGTTGCGCTTTCGGTGGGTTATCGCTGGCCCGTGAGATGAGAGAGGTTAGTCGTCCTACGGTTGAACGATAAGCGCCCTGTTGTCTAGCGGTCGAATGACATGGTGTTACTTTTGAAATTTCTGAAATCAGAGATATATATCTCGAATTATTTGTTTTAAAAATAATATTTATAAAAAAAGTTTGTGGATCGATCTTAGGGCCTATCGTTCCACGGTTGGACGACAGGTGCCTGTCGTTCCCCGGTTGGCTGACAGGCCCCTAGTCGTCTAATGGTTAGATGACAGGCCTCTTGTCGTCCAACCGTCGGTTGGACGACAGGGTGCTAGTTTTGTGATTTTTTTAAAAAGAAATCTATAAATTCTGAAAAAAAATAAATTAAAAATAATATTTATAAAAAAACTCGCCTCTTGTGTATACTCCCAAGTGGAAGAAAGCAGCTCACGAGGGCGGCTAACAAAAATTAACGGGAAAAATACCGTAACCACCAATGGGATCGTTGGAGACCCCACCCCAACGAGCCTTGATTCTAGAGCCGTGCAACGGTGCAAGGTGCTTCTCCCCCAAGCCAAAAGCGTACCAACGTACGGTTTCCAAGGCGCGACCTGGCACGCTCCCCGCTTAAACAACCGGCGCAGATTCGTAAAGTACAAGCTTGTGACGATCATCAGTGTTGGATTTAGGTACGAGCTACTACTACCAAGGAACAAGAATCTACATAGGCGTCAAGCGTCTCGTCACGGCTCCCGAAGCGATACATGGCGTGCACGTTGCACTAACACTGCCCATGATTCCCGTCGCCAGAGAAAAGAAATGGAAGGGCTTATTCCTGGTCCACGGACTCGCCACTGTTTTTCTTTTCTCCGTGTGCCTAACCATCATGTGGTGCTGCCATCTCATAAGTGGGCAGAATGCCTAGCTACGATTAGCGTCAGTGCAGCAAGGTTGCTTTAGTTTAAGCCAATATTTAGAGGCTGCCTAATGTAGGTGTAGATTCGAGCACATGACTCCACATACGGCAAATGAGTTCATAGTTAGTGATGATTCGCAGCTCAGCGTGCATTTAGTTACTCTCTTCTCTCTCGTACGTGCTGGCCTGCTGGGAAAAGGAGCAGCAAGGGCTCCTGTTTTCTACATGCATGTAAAAAACGGGTTAATTGGTGTGCAAGTAAAGAACGGAACTGGTACGAGCTTGTTTATAGTACTACTTTTATTTTCTAATCCGGTACACGTGTGTGACGGTTGAGATCTAGGAGAAGCGTGCATGTGCATGCATGCGTCCTCGTCGGCCATGAGTATGACACGTACGAGTTGTTTGCCTCTCGGCTAAATCGCTGGAGACAATGTGCTTATGGAACAAACGCCTGTTGTTTGTTTGGTTGGTGTTGGACCTGTTGGTTAACCATACCGCGAGTAGTCAAGGATACCAGACAGGTGGGCCCTGCTAGGGATACGAGTGCCTATGGCCCGCATGTCAGTCGAACAATTTATTCATTGTTTCCTTGTCTGGTCTGCTACCCCCCATGGCTATGCAGCTGTAGTTCTAGGCTTCCAACATTATTTGGGAGTGGAATCTGTTTGTCAAAACAACGGAATATTGATTTGTCAATGCTAAGTTGGAAAATAGAAGCAATCTGATAGCAGATTAAAGAGATAAGATTTTTTTTTCTTCATGTTCTTGTTTTGTAGTTGAGAGTTGAGACACTGAATCCACGGTTTCTGGTATAATTCTTTGGAGAGTTCTTGTCGGTTGTCATAAAGAAGTTTCGAGGTGATCATAGACTTTCTTTCCTTCATGTAGGTTAACAGAAATCTGGTGTCGATCAGTCCCATTTGTTTTTCCAAATGAATCTATATTGCCAACACTTCGGTTCCCTTGATAATTTCATTCTGTGTATAAGAGACGCGTGAGTAATAATGATTAAGTAAAGTAAGTTTCCGTAGGCTCGTAGCCAAGACCGAATCAATGCTACATTGTGTAATAGCTGATGATGTGTGACTGCTATTCGTACGAACGGTTCTTCTTATTCTTTTTCTGAGAATATAAAAGGTTCCTCTGTGCCGAATTTAAGAATCGTTCCTGGTCATTCGTGACTCAGCGGGCACCTGCATTTTTTTGTGTTTCTCTCTCTCTCTCTCTCTGTTTTTTTTTCTTGGAGAGGAATCTAGTGAATGTCAATCAATGCAATTTTTCTGTTCAATAATCACGGAAGCTATTCGCTTTTAAAAAAACTCAGGGAAGTCCAGTCGTCTGACCAGGCTAGGTCAAATGACTGTATGTACCGAGCAATTGTTTTATCATATCATGATGCTATGTTTGACCAACGAAACAGGTGTGTTCAACGTTTTGAACCTTTGATCTCTGATATATTTCACCGAAGACGAAATCGTTCGTCGCATCTGATTTCTTCTGTTGCCATTCGCAACGTTGGTTTCTGCTTCTATTTACAAAATCATAGTCTTACTAAGACATGTCAAAAGCTTCCCGCATAAAAAAAACATGTTAAAAGCAGTTTGAACGTTGTCTTCAAAGCAAAATTAATACATCTATACAGGAGATTACATGCGGATCTACATTACGAAGGCTCAGGTTAACGGTTGCTGATTTATATTGTGCTAAATATATTTTATAACCTGCTATGGGAAAATAACCACATAAATAATAAAAAGTAGTTAATCAAATAATAATATAGATAAAAGAATTAATTAAATAAACATAATCGTTATAATTAAGAGCAATAGTTTGACACACCAAGCAGCACGAGATTATCATGGAAAAAATTGACAGCCGTACATGAACGAGTGGGGCCCCAGCACACAACTGCACCATGTCGACACTCTGCATCGGGCGCATCAGAATGACCCTTTTTCCCACAAAAAAGAAATGGAATGGCCCTTTTTCCTGTGGTGAACATGAATCTAGCGATTTTTCTGGGCTCGCGACAGCAGCCCGCGTCGTGAACGCACCGGCAACATGCAGGACAGCACAAAGCAACAGTGAAAACATGAAAAATTTCAAGTGAACGCGACGCGCCTCGCGCATGATACTGCGTGCAGTGGCCTCTAGCTTTGCCGCTGAAAACGACGTGCGGGTCGAAACAAAATACGTATCCATCAAGCTCGGCGATGATACCACCACCGGTGTTCCTTTCGTCCATACAAAAAATATTATGGGAGCAGAAACAAATCTATACTCATAGAAATAAAGGTTCCGTTTATAATTAGATGAGTGAAGTAAGCAAGAGAAAATTGACCAAGCAACATGGCTAAAATAATCTCAAATAATTGACATCATTAACATAGAAACCTACTCCCACTTATTAAAGGTGGTTGATGACTCGGAGCTGCCCCTTGATTTCGATTTTAAAGTTGGAGATGGTGCTGCTGGTTCCTACTGTTCGTAAGGACTTGATGGCGAGAGATTCTTTTTCTACCACTATTATGTGAGGTACCATCCAATGTATTAGGTGTCAAAGAAAGCGACCCCTTGACAAGGCCATACCGTATGTATGATGTGTAAGCACTCAGTAGAGATTTTAAAAAGGTGGCATTTCTCAGAAAGGTTCATGACGTTTATCTATTTGTATCTGTCCTGATTTTCCTTTTGTATTTGTACGTTAGTCCTTGAATTGTAAGCTAAAATAGAAATGTCATTTTCTTGCTTGAAAAAATAGGAACAGGGAAGCACATTGACTGCAAATGTTTCGTCAATGAAAGAGGGAATAATTTGACAGGGAAAATATGGTCGCTGCTTAATTTTTGCCTCCTTTACCAAATTCCCCCGAGTTTCCCTTATCATCTAAAATCTATTTTAAATTTCAACAGCGCCTTTTAGCGAGTTATCTCACTGACTAAGTGGATACATTGCTGCATTACAGTATAAGCACTCAATGACAAAACCAATTCACTATGTACTACTGGCAGAACAAAAATAACGAAGAATGTATTCCGTCGTCATATAATTCTACTCTGCGTGCAACTTGTTGGTACGTAGATTTCAGGTTAGAAGCCAAACTACTCAGACAATTGGATCGCTTGCTTGTTGTTCAGTAGTCGGTACCGTGTACCTATCCCCAGCAACACTAGATCTGGTATTCTCATCCAATCATGTACCAATTGCTTTAGCGCACTTTATCGCGCTAGTTGCATGGCACGCTTAAAAAAGGAACAAGCCATCAACGACACACACTGCACGCGATGCATCATACGACGCGACAAGATAGAAAAAGAAAACTAGGGCTCGCAATTGGGTTGGTTCCTTCCGAGTAAATTATGTCTCTGATCGCAATTTGCAGTCCCCCATCGCTTCAGATCGAGTAAGATTGTCGTAAAATCAAGCAGCCGCGCGCACCAACTGCATGCGCTCCTGTTTTTCTTCAGCTTAGTTTAGTTTTAGGCGACGATTTAGATCCATGGAGACGCAGGGAAACCTGGAGCCAACCACTGCTCACTAGTTGCACAAGCTCAAGCCTGAACCGTTCAATCCATCAAATCAGATGCGACATCTACTGAAGAAATTAAGCCAATGGGATGGCAAGGAGAAGTGGAGCGAAATAAATATCGAACAGTTGGCTGGACTCATGAGTTTGCTCGCCGAAATATAATAGTTTGGCTCGGGACCACTCCACCATGCGCCCCGGTTTTGATCTGACTCAGCAGCCTTAGCAATCAAGGAGGACAGCCTTGTGGCCGTGCAACTTGGTCATTTGGCTGGACCCTCTTCTAGAGAAAATGTGTGCGCTACTGTCTTGCGACGCGTCCCACTTTACGTTCGCGAAATATTGAATCTGTCGCTGAGTTTGTGCATTGTTGTATTTGACACCGGAAACACACGTTATAAATGTTATATGTCACTTACAACAATTTAACGGTGAGAGGAACACCAAAATACCTTGTTTGGTGCATGGGGCCATGGGCATTGGAAGTTAGACACGAGTTACGGCACTGGTGAAGGCGGTTTCAGCCTTTGGTTGCCGCAGTCGTCATAGATTGAGCTTACAACTCGGGCGGGAGCATTTTAGAGTCCACCAATCACCCGAGCATACACGATCATAGTGTGCTAACAACCGAACATTACAACTCCAAACACTTATGTCTCAAACACCACCGCCTTAAACAATATAGAGAAGACATTCCAGTACATCTAAACAACAGCCATATTGCTATTTTCATTAAGCATCCGTGTAAAAGTATTTTGCGGGCCGTACACACACTGTAGGGACTACCCGACATTACTACAGTGTCATTGATTTTTTTTCTTCCTATTATAATACAATTAGCATCGTATTTAGAGTAGAATATTGAAGATGTTCCACGGCAACACCATCATACAAAAATAATAACGAAAACTCTGTTGTTGATTTCGCTAACTACAACCTCCAGAAGTTTAGCAAATCAACACCGAGATACATAGGGTTGGGAGCGCTTCACTCCACCCTACTTTCACTCCACGTCTATACTCCACACCACCTTTAAACTCTAGCAGGAAGTATTTGGCTAACATGTTAGAGCAAGTCCAGCAGCATATCCAAATATGAGCCTCCATATCTCTATATAGATAGCCATCCATAAAGATTTCCTCTTCTATATTATCTCACCACTCCAGCAGAACATCCATATCTGAACCTCCATATTCTCTTTCCTATATTCTAATAATATTCTATAACTACCAACTATTTCTATTTGTTTTATCTGTAATGGCTATAGTTGAAACAACAATTTGTTTAACGTTGATTATTGCAGTAACGAATTTATTTCCAACGGCTACTTTTCCGACGGCTATTTTTTCAACGGCTATATTTCGAACGGCTACTGTTCCAACGGCTATATTTCCAACGGCTACTTTTCCAACGTTTATATTTCACCTCTATATATGCAAGCACATTTGCCACTCCTGGCAGTGTGTGCTCTCCCATATCCCTGTCTCCTCTCCTACATATATTTCTCTCGTCTCCCATAGCGCAATGAGGCATCACAACCGTGTCAAGCAAATGCTCATGGATTCATCATCGTCCTCATCGGATGATGACGAACTCATAGTTGCTACAGCATTTATAGTGCACGATGAAGATTAACAGTTGAATGCTCGACACCTTGGCGGTTCCGTGCCAGGACGTCGGGTAATTAATCGCGACAGACAAGCTGGATATGCTAGACTATACGAAGACTATTTTTCAGAGACTCCTACCTATGGCCCAACTATCTTTTGGCGCAGGTTTGAAATGAGTGAATATGTTTTGTTTGGCCATTCTTGTTGATTCTCCCCTCTCAATTAGAATGGCTCGTTCTCTGTTTTTTCGTATAGTGCAAGCTGTAGTGGAGCACGATAGCTACTTTGTTCAAAAAACAAATAGTGCTGGGGTTCTAGGGTTATCTCCTTTGCAGAAGATTACCGCTGCATTTAGAATGCTAACCTATGGAGTACCAGCGGATGCTACTAATGAATTTATTAGGATTGGAAAAAGTACTGTCCTAGAGAGTCTTCAAAGGATTGTTCAAGCTATTGTAGAAGTCTTTGGAGATGAGTATCTGAGATCCCCAAATAATGTTGATACTGCTAGCTTACTTGCAATAGGAGAAGCAAGAAGTTTTCGAGGAATGTTAGGGAGCATAGATTGCATGCATTGGAAGTGGAAAAATTATCCTGTAGCATGGCAAGGAATGTATACGGGCCATGTGCACGAGCCCACAATAATTCTAGAAGCCGTTGCTTCCCAGGATCTTTGAATTTAGCATGCATTCTTGGTTTACCGGGTTCTCACAATGATATTAATGTCCTTCACTGATCCCCTCTATTTATAAAGCTTACTGAAGGACAAGTTCCGGAAGTGAATTACACCATCAACGGTCACAACTACACAATGGGGTATTACCTTGCAGATGGCATATATCCACCATGGGCAACATTCGTAAAGACAATACCATCTCCGCAAGGGAATAAGAAAAAACTTTTCTCACAATCCCAAGAAGCTGCTAGGAAGGATGTTGAACGAGCATTTGGTGTTTTGCAAGCTCGTTTTGCCATTGTCCGTGGTCCTGCATGGTTTTGGGATCAAGAGACACTCGGACAAATCATAACAGCGTGTGTCATTATGCATAACATGATAATTGAAGATGAGCGCGAAGGACCGGAAGACTACAATTACGAACATGTGGAAGAAAGGGTAACAGTTTCTCATGAGTTCACTCCTGAGATTTCTCAGTTCATGGAGTTTCTTCAAAGTAACCATGATATAAGAAACAGAGCTGCTCACTCTCAACTTCAAAATGATCTAATCGAGCACCTGTGGGAAGTGTATGTAGCGTCGTAGTTTTAATAATGTATGCAGTTGTAATAATGTAGTCGTAGCTATCATTTTGTTTCTAAATATGTATGGTCTTGATGTACGCAGTTCTTTTATAACTAATATATGCATTTTCTTTCGATACCTTCCACGACCTCTATCATAACATAAAATCCAATATCTTCCAATAGTTCGAATGACGTATAGTGCAATTAGCTTGATCTATAACATTACAATAGCACAGACAAACAGATTAGTAATTCCAAAAATACTAACAAATTAACATTGTTAACAGGTCCTACTAATTAACAATGCAAAATAACACTAAAAATGCCTCTAATTCCCCTAATCACCCATCTATTTTAATCCCTCAACCCTATCTTTTTCTCTCCATTTCCATCCCACCGACGCCTCCTCTCTCCATTTTCTCCCTCCCCGGCACTCGCTCACCCGAGGCCTCTCCCCCGGCAGCTCATTCACCCACCTACGCACCTCCCCTCACCCGGCGCTCCCTTACCTGAGGTTCCCTTCCCCGACGCTCCCTCACCTGCCGGCCCACCTCCCCCGAGCCTCCCTCCCCGGCAGCGTCCTCCCCTGCTAGCCCCTCCCCCGATGCCCCTCTCCCCGACGGCCCGATCCGCCGGCGCCCTCTCCCCCGGTGGCGCCTCCACCCAAGCTCCCATCCTCGGTAGTCCCCTCGCCTTGCGCCCCCTCCCCCGGCGCCACCGCTCCCAGATCTGGAGCGGGACGGGCTGGGGTGGGCGCGTGAGCCGGTGGGCGGGCCAGCCCGAGCTGCGGCGAAGTAGGGGAGAGGAGAAGCGGGGCGGTGGGCGACGGCAGGCGGGGATGGAGCAGAGCAGAAGCGGCGGGCAACGGGCGGCGGGGTTGGAGCAGCGGCGAGCGACGGGCGAAAGGGGCTGGAGCAACGGGAATGCGGGAACTCGGTCGGTGGGGCGGGAGGCGGGAGGGAGCAGTGCGCAGCGGAACCAGAGGAACTCACCTCGACGGGGCAGGGGCGCGGATGGAGGGTATGGCGGGAGGGAAGTGCCCGGGAGGAGCCGTTGGCGAGATGGCGTCTCCGAGGCTCATGCCAAATATGGCGTCGGGAGCGGTTGGGATGGAGGGTCGCTAAAAATGGCGTGTCTGATAGCGTCTCTACTGGAGTGGTTTTTTTTGCTCGGGATGCACTACTTTACGGATGGCGGGTCGGATAGCGCAGCTGCTAGACTTGTTCTTAGCTCCAGACCCAGGTTAGGGAGAGATTTCTATGAAAAGACTAGCCTACCCCTGTTCACTTTTTCTCTACCGTATGTTGTGGTCCTATGGCTGATGTTGTGTCGATCGCTTTGCCTTTTCTCTTTCGCTCAGTGCATCACTGTACAAGGCAGTCTATTATCTCTTTCTTGCTCACGTGATGGCTCAATCAAATTACATGATCATGGCTCAGCATGAAAATAAAAGAAAATAAAACAATCAAAGCAGGCATAGCAGGCATTTCATTAGGATTCTTCAGTTTGGGATAGACAACGGAAGGAGCAATGCTTTCTTTCTGAACGCTAGCACTTTTTCTAGTCAATCTAATCTCTTCTCGGTCCTATAGGGTGTGTTTGGTAGCCATCTTACCCTGGCATGGCTATTCTCTCTTGAGACATGCTGAGTCTAGACATGCTGAGTGCATACAACTACATTGTGTTTGGTAGCCTGTATGTGCTGAGACATGTTGAGCTAAGATCTTGTTTGGTGCGTTGTATCTGTTGAGATATGCTGTGCTGAGGGGGTTTGGTGGGTTGCGCAGAGATTTTTTTTGGGACGAAGGCAGCCAGGATGAGGTGGGAACCTCACCTCATGGGTTCCCATCTGGGCATGGCTAAGGGGGGTTTGTGGATTGAGATGGGCATGGCTGGGGAGACACATACACTCTACCAAACATCGAAAAGTGGGTTGAGGAGGGAATATCTGAGGACATGCTGGCTACTAAACACACCCATACAGAACAAACCAACAGCAAGTGAGATTCCCAAATCAGTAAATTAGACAAAATTCTATGCCCACATTGTACAATGACAGAAGACGAGAAGGAGCAAAATCGTTTGAACACACTAGAATAACAAAGAACATAAGAACAAAACAGAACACGTGTGAACTGAAGAACAAACAAAGGAACAGTGAAATAAGGTTGCCGCGGTCGCCGGTTGGGTTTGGGGTGGAGGCTACTGCGCCCTCCGCTGGATCGGAGGAATGTGAGGAAGTTGCCATGCCTTCTCGCCGGATTTGCCGGACCTCCACTCTGTCGTTCGTGGATTTCAAGGGGGTTCGAGGCGTGGTGGCTCAGTCAGATCTCGGAGAGGAGGCAACTCGTAGTGTAGCCCTGGAGGAGGAGGGGGGGCAGCGCTGGGGAGGAAGAAGCCTGAGAGACTAGGGAGAGGAGGAGGTGGAGGGGTTGCGGCGATCTTGGGCTCGGGGAGCACCATGTTCTACCGGGAAAGAGCAGTGGGTGTTGTGCTGTTGCGAGAAATGGTTGGGTGGAAGGGGATCGGTTGGGGGTATACCAGTGGCAGTTGCGGGTAAATTACTCCCAACTCCAAGGACAGATACCAAACTGAGGGCGCGCGAGACTGAGATGAAGTTGTGGAGCCACGTTTTTCTAACTCCAACAAATTGAACTAGAAAGACCTCAAATCCACTCCAAAAAAATAATAGAGTTAAGCTGTTTGGGACAGCTTCATCTGATTCTCTAGCGGAGTTGCGGAGTGGAGCTCTTCCAAATATCCCTTAATATGTCGAATGCTAATTAAAATTCATCAAACCATTGAGGTCCAAAATGAAAAGCATCCCACCCAATCAACCTCCCTCGTAATATAAGCTCATCTCTTCGCCCCCGCTCCTACATCACTCCCGTTGGTCATTCCCAGCTGAAACAAGAGAAATCACGCCAATTTGCCAAAGAAACTAAGGCAAGAAATGGCGCACTACCACGGCACCTCCATGGAGGCCTACAATGATCTCGAGGCCGGCCGCGCCGGCCACTCCGCCTCGCCCTTGAAGCCGGCAGCCTCGCCGAGGAAGCCCGGGCGCCTCTTCTGCGACCCCTGCGACGACGCCGATGACCTCCTCGGCCACCACCACTACCTTGATACCTGCTTCAGCTGCCGGAAGCTCCTCGCCGGAAACAGAGACATCTTCATGTACAGGTGAATAGACACAACGACCCTAGCTACTCGCCTGATCTGTCCTTTTACCTCTGCTGAAGAAGTGTTTCTGACGGCGTCTCGATTCTTTTTCTCGTGCAGAGGTGACATGCCATTCTGTAGCGAGGAGTGCAGGCAGGAGCAGATCGAGATCGACGAGGCGAGGGAGAGCAGGTCGAAGCAGACGGGGAAGACGGAGCAGCAGCCGCAGAGGCAGCAGAAGCAGAGTCCCCAGAGGATCCCGGTCTGGGCGTGGTAAAAACTTTTGGCCACCAAGCGTAGGATTTAGCAGCAGTTCAAGAACGAAAACTTGACGAGTTGGACATTCAAGATCCAATCGATTACCCGCTTGGATCGCCAGTTCGAAGGGACGCAGGCCAGCATGCAGGGGAGCAGCAAATCGGCTCCGTCTTTTTTACTACCTCCAGATCAAATCGATCGGCTCTTCCTTCTGATCTCCGAAGATGGAGATGAAGAGTTAATTTTGTATGTGACTTGTCACTGGTTTTTAGTTCCTTTGCACGGTTGCATGAAACCAAAAAGTGTGTTGTGCGTGCAATCGGTGCCGCGTTCGTGTGTTGTGTAAGGTGTGTAACCTGTTGATATGAAAAGAACGGAGAGGCATAAAAAGAGTCCTCTCAAGTTTCTCATCAGTTCAATTGCGTTCTTTCGTATTGTTCCATGCTTCCACCCTTCAGTATTTCCGTGTTACTACTACCACAACAGATGATGATGATGCTGCAGCTGTTACATGGCCTTTCTGTCAAGACACAATTGAACGTGGCTTTTAGAACTTTTTTTTAAATATTATTTTTAAAATCAAATATTCGAGGTCTATATGTCTGGTACCGGAAATTGCAAAAATATACCCCTGTCGGCCAACCGTCAACCGACTGGAGGCCTGTCGGCCAACGGTCGACCGACAGGTCGGTATCGGTCCACCGGGGCACGATTGGGCGCCGAAAGCGGTCGACAGCGACGCGACCGGGCGATTTGACGCGGCGGGACCCACGGGGGGGCCTGTCGTCCGACGGTTGGACGACAGGCTCCCAGTCGTCCCACGGTCGACCGACTGGAGCCCAGTCGTCCAGCTGCCGACCGACTGGAGCTTCTGTTGCTTTGTGCACTGCTTTTTCACTTCCTTCACTGCTTTTTCACTTCCTGTCGGCTCACTTCCTGTCGGCCGTGATTGCAGTGTAAGCAGTGGATTTAGCGAGCTCACCTCCTCTTCTTTCCCGCGGGCACACCTCCTCTCCCTTCTTCCTTTCTTCCTCTTCTTCCTCCCTTTCTTCCTTTATATTTACATACATGAGCATAATAATCATACTAATAATTATACTAAATATGTTTTAAAAATTAACCGTGGATTTAGCGAGCTCACCTCCTCTTCTTTCCCGCGGGCACACCTCCTCTCCCTTCTTCCTCCCTTTCTTCCTCTTCTTCCTCCCTTTCTTCCTCTTCTCCTCTTCTTCCTCTCCTCTCTTCTCTTCTTTCTCCCTTTCTTCCTCTTCTTCCTCTGTTCTTCCTCCCTTTCTTCCTCTTCTCCTCATTCTTCTCCTCTTTCTGTTTCTCTGTCGACTGGACTGGCTGCGGGATGGAATGCTGCGGGAGGGGAATAAATCGGGTGGGGCGCTGGAGTCACGGGCGCAGTGATTAAGGACCTGTCGGTCGGCAGCTGGACGACTGGGCTCCAGTCGGTCGACCG